>CM076581.1:725071641-725746111 GCA_034641835.2 Pinus albicaulis
AGATCCAAGGCATGGGCACAGCCATCCAGTAAGGATCAATAAATAGACTTAGGTATGGTTGCAACCATCCAATCAGTGAGTCATGTAACTAATCATGATAATCCACAAAATCGCAGCCTGGATTATAACAGACAGGAATCCAGGGTCCTGCGCTCCATCTCGACCCGAAAAAAGTACAAGTCCAAGCATGCAAATATATGAGTTGAAGTCGAACATGCAAGAACATCGTCTGATTACCAGCCAATAATGAGAGTTGTTAACAGACGCGAGAGGTACCACCAATAATGACAATGGCCCTCAAGGTACTATAGGTACAATCTACGGCATGTGAATCAGTGAGCTGGTGTCGAACACCCGTAGAATCACTCGATCAGAGGACAATGATGAAAACCTCACGCCGAATGCGAAGAACCTGCCATTAAGGCATGCAGGCTCCAAGGTACCAGAAGGGATTCTCTAGATCAACTTCCTGGATAATGAGCTGAAGTCGACAGGAAGTGACCTTGATTGAAGGTAGGCCATAGTGTTTCCCACATCATCAACACGAGGCAGAGGAACATAATGTCTTTGTGAATCAAGATCAGATGAGAATCAGAGGAAGGTTGAAATTTGCAGAGGTCAACTTCTCTTGAACATATGGCAGCACGACAGTGAGCTTGGAAGTATTTGACATCAACAGATCAGAGGTCATGATGACGGGACAAAGAGTAGATGAGAGGTCAAAATGGATCACCCAAACCCACTGAGGTAAGTGGAAAATGAGATGAGATGTCCCCAACTGGACACGAATGCAGACAAGTGCCATGTTCAAGAGAAACATACTGCCGACACGACAATGATACTAGTTCCATTTTCCCCACCATTTCTGGCGAGTACCTCTTTATTTTTGCACAAGCTTGAAGAGGATACCATATGCTTGCTATATAAGTCCATACTAGTACATTTAACGAGCCCTAGGAAGGAGGAACTTGAATATCGTCATTATGACTGAATCCAATGTCATTAGGGTTTAACAAGTCTGACAAAGGGAGAACTCGACGTCTTTTCATGTTTAGAGAGTTTGAAAAGATAGCGGAAAAGAAAACTCCAATGGTCCCTTTTCGTAAATAGTTCCTCAGACCTGAAAAGGTAGAAAACAATATCTGAGAAAACCTCCTAGTCGTGATAGGCTAGGGTATTCCTTTATCGTAAATAATCTATCCTAGCTCGAAAAATGGGTAAACGTATACTAGGTGTTAGAGTCGGTCTCTTCATCCCTTCGTCAAAGATCAAAATCTCTTTTCTTGCATTTCATTTTAGGTGTCTCATTCAATCTAGTCAGCTGCATTCCATTAGGAGCGTGGATCATCTGACGGAAGGGTCTTTTCACTCATATACCTCATGTCATGTACCTACTGGTCCGTATTTGTTCATCAAGGTTCATCGAAATCATTTACAGTCATTTACAGTCAATGTTTGGTCTTTTGGTGGGCAAAGAGTATTTTTAGGGTTTTCAATCTCATTAGGTCTAGGGTTTTGCAAATTTATTCTTCAAAGTGTTCAATAATGCCAGCAGGCACATGAGGGAGGTTCAAAATAAGTTTTCATTTCAAAAAAAATTCATCGTTATAATGTTGGATCATGATTCTTCTTCAAAACCTTGTTTTGAAGAAAAATCATCAATTTTGTCTTTTTTAATAAATGCCATGTAATTTTTCAAAATTTTCAGTTGTGAAAATCTTCCTGCGCAGCCCTAGTCGCCTTTGCCAAATTCCATGACATCTATCCCTGCAAAAAATAGACAAAATTTTCGTCATTCAGCTCAAAAAATCAAAGGAAACAAGAAAAAACAGAGTTTGTTATAAAATGTGAAAGTGCCAAAGTTCTGCAACATTAGAAAGTGGGTTTGTCAAAATGAAAAATCAAAATGCATTGATATTTATAAGATCTTTCAAAGTTCAAGATTCATTTGCACGCAAAAGTTATCACAGAGTAAAGAGGAAAATAGTGGAGGGCGAAGTCAGTATTTTGAAGCCGAAACTGTGGGATAAATTCAGTCGCGGCACATTGGTTGAAGGTCTCGACGCATTGGCAAGTCGCAGCGCATAGGGCCGCTCAGCACAGTGTTGATTTGAACGTGCGCAGTGCACAGGGCCGACAAGTGAAATTTTGTCACTCCTTCATCAAATTTCAAATTAACTCAAACTTCCTCGCTCCGAGTAAGTTTTTGAGCCCTTGCAATTGCTATCAAACAGTGTTTAGTATGGTTTGAAGGGAAGAATATGAAAGTTTGAATGTTGAAAATATAAACCCTATATTTTTGTCAAAAATTGCTCCTTAGGGTTTGTATTTGAATTTTAAAAGTCTGATTTTTGTGCCAAGTACTTCGAAACCCATTTCACACCTGTGGTTCCTTTCCCCATCGCTGTCATATTATCATTCATTATTGTCAATCCCTTATTCCCTAACATCCCAAATCACTTATTCCCAAGACCTATTTTCCCTATCCCTAAAACCCTACCATTCCGTATCACTCTTCCTCTCTCATTTCACTTATAAAATTCCCAAACCCCAGATTCCCAAACACAGTCAAGTGACTGTTATTACACTTTAATTTCACCTAACAGAACTCCACTGTTCCCACTGTCCATGTTTCCCAGTCCCTTCCTATTTGGCACACATTTGGAAATTGGAGACAAAGGCACCAATTTCTCATTTTCAACAAACCAAACATACACTTGACATACACCCTACAGCACCATGGAGATGGACACAGATTCATCATATGAACAAGACAGTGATTCTACCATTGAGCTAGATGCACCAAGAAGGCCTCGTAAAGGTGGAAAACATGTGGGAGAAGAGCCCACCTCATTGACTCAGTTGTAGGCCTGCCCACTTACCATGGCATGTTTTCGAGAGTAGTCATGCTATCAGTATTGTGAGATGATTTCTTGGATTCAACATCATCAGGAGTTAGCTCGGTTGTTTTTTTTACATTTTCATGATGGTCAGGTAACTCTTGCTGGTGTAAACTTCACCTTGACACCAGAAACCATTTCTCAGGCAACAGGAATACCGAATGTAGGTGAATAGTGGAACAAGAGAAATCAGGTGGACAGAGTGAATTATGAACCATACATCAAGCCTAGCTATGTGAGACATCTTAGCAGAGTATTCCCATTCTGGTTTCTAAAAGAATCCTATGAGCCTTTGATGAGACTCATTATCAGATACTTCAGTTGTGAGGGCCGGTTTTCACGCCTTTATGCCTACCACATCAGATTATTGATGCATTTCATGAGAGTGAGGATGATGAACATACCTTATTTCATGTGTCGAAACATCGAGCGAATGACCACTCTTGTGCAGAAGAAAACTCCCGAACAATAGTACAACAAAATTTATCATTATGCACTCATCAAGAACATTGTGTTACATCAGCTTGGATTGCAGGGCATTGCATGGGAAGATTTCATTTCCCATGACTTCTTCACAGCCCCTCAACCTCCTCTAGATATTTTTTATGATGCAAGTGAACCTTCACATCAGTTTGAAGGTCCCGAGACAGAGCCTATCGGTGTGCCAGTGTATGTCACTTATCAGAGAGGCACAAGAGTATTGTTTGCAGCAGCCCGA
Source organism: Pinus albicaulis (assembly GCA_034641835.2). Lineage (NCBI taxonomy): Eukaryota > Viridiplantae > Streptophyta > Pinopsida > Pinales > Pinaceae > Pinus > Pinus albicaulis. The sequence continues at coordinate 725,075,260 of CM076581.1, forward strand.
CGAGTACTATCTCCACCTGGGGTGGAAGGGGTCTTGTTGCCGTCATCAGTAGCAGAGTTATAGGTACAGGATAGAGGAAAGAGGCCCATGCAGGATGAGGGCCCTTTAGGAGGCCAGGATACTGATTTCGTATTGATTGATGAGGATTTGAGCTCTCCAAGCTCAAAATTGAGAGAGATCATTCAGGAGCAGAAAGCTGAGATCGATACATTGAACGACAAGTTGCAGAGATCTCAGTGGATCATAAAATATCTAGAGCAGTGCAACAAGAAGTTGTAGGATTAGCAGATGATCATGGAGTTGCAAAACATCCGTGAGAACCAGCAAGCTGTCTGGAGAAGCCCAACCGAGATGACACCTATTGAGCGAGAGATCGAGGCTGATAGAGATACTTGGCTCGACAGGGTCAACATTCATCTTGAGAAGCTGTTGGAGAAGGCAAACAAGGATAATAACATGCTCAGACACATGAAGAACCACTATTGGGCGCGCAATCACGTTTGCAAAGCAAGGATTAAAATCCTAAAGGCAAGGCTAAGGAGGGCACTGAAGCGTCGCAAAAGGCATGATAGGCTCCAAATATTGGATGAAGCTTCTTTGGCTGAGCATAGAATTTGATCAGGGACCTTCAGCCCAAATTTCAAGAAATTTGGGAAAAATTTTGTCAATTTTGAATTTTTTGGTCACAAAACAGGTTTTTCTGCCCGGCACGTAGCGCCACTTGGCGCGCGCTTATAATTGGCAGCTCTTCAGGGGGGAAACTTTGCATTTCTGATTTTTTCATGAAAATTTATGCATGCCTATGGATTACCTAAGGATTTCATCAAGTTCTGGGTTGCCTAAAGGGTCAAAAACACCCTAAAAATGGCATTTCTGCCACTTTTTGCACACACAGGAAGCAGTGTTGGGAGATTGAACTTTTGGAGGGGAAAATGGAAATCAAATCAAACAATTCCACTTGGGTTGGAAATTATATAGGTAGGGCTTTCCAACAAGATATCCTGCGCTCAATTTGGACTTCGGGAAGGGCCTCAAAATCAGCTCCAAACTTGTGCTACGCATACAGATTCCAGGTGCGGCACATAGAGGAATTTGGCCTATTTTTCACTCAGCTGCTCAGAATTTCGCCTATTTTTGGCCAGTTTCACTTTTTCATGTAAATATTGATGTACCTTGATGTAATTTAATTACCATGATGTAATTTTGGCACATTTTTACTCATTCTAGAAGATTCATTCACCAAAAGGTGAAATGTAAGTGAATTGATCAGTTTCCTAGCATATAGAGGCAAGTTGTTTCATGGCCTATTTTCTAGTTCCTAGTTTAGATATGGTTGAAAAAGCTCCTATAATGATGAGCTCGACCCCTAGAGGCATGGGAATGGGTTAGGCTTGTCTATATGATGTATTTTCTCAGTCATTTTCAGTGTTGGACACTTGGGATTGTTTGGCACTTCATTGTACATTTCATCTCTACACTTTTGGCAAAGGAATAGACCAGGGTTTGCAGCACTCTTTCAGATCCATGTGGCTCTGTGTTTTCATGGTGTTTTTCTCTATGTAATTTTAAGTTCACTGATGTTTATGTGTATCATTTTCTCTTCTCTTTCTTCTTAAATTAAACAAATCAATGTTTAAAGGTGGAATTCAGTAGCTTGCTTTGCTTTGCCTTCAGTTTTGTTTAATTTTCCATGTTTTCATCTGTTTGAGGAGGACTCTTGAGACCCTCTTTCCCTCTTCAGCTCCTCACCGGTCTGATCCATCCATTCATTCAATCTAAAGCATCAAAAAAATTTCCTTCCTTGCCCCAATCAGAACTCTGCAAAAACTAGGCCTAATCCCCGCACCCAAAACTGCCTTTCCCTTTGATCCAAAAAAAACCCCCAAAAACGTAATAAAACTCTTTCACTCATATGCCTAGCCTAAAATTAGCTTTTATTTCAATTCATCTCAAGCCCTATTGATTATTTTTGCTGAGATTGAACCGGAGAGAGCCCTCTCCTGTTCTGGTAGGGCTAGCTACCAGACTGAGCGTGGTTTGATGTTACCCTGAACTCTGCCTTCCTTGACGTAAGAGGTAGACATCTTAAATAACATAGTGGCGAGCATACTGGGGAATGAAAATGGTTTGCTTATTGGTGTTATTTTTTTTATAATCTATAGATGGAGCCTGAAGTTATGCCAGGTAGCCTTCAAAACGCTCTTTCTTTGCATTAGCAAAAGTAGATAAATGTTGCTTTAGTCAATCTCCGGTCCAGCTTGTGAGCGTGACACTTGAATTGTGAATTGCCCCAGTACATTAGATCGTTCTGGACTTTTGGGTGATAAGTGTAGAATTTGATAGGCTGAAAAATTTGGTTTTGTCCCTTTGATTTTGAAATTAATCCAACACACTGGCTTCCAGAAGACATACTAGAGCAAATCTGGATCCCGATCCACCTCCAGTGTATGAGAATCCCAATCTGATCTCAATAATCCTTCATAGAGAAAGTCCCGTGATTCGTCTTTTCAAATCTCATTCATGCCCTACTGTCTTTGAATATCTTGAAGATATAGAGTTTGACGAGCAATTTGAGTTGTCGTTGTTTGAAACTAAGTCTGAAAGTGCTATTGGTTCTACTGTCATAAATCCTGAGTTTATCAAGTATCTTGAAATTGAACAGGCTAATAGATCCATTGAAAGTTACATTTTGAATATTCAAAACTCCATTGTGGCAGCAAACATTCCTGAGTTTATAGAATCTGCATCTGAAACTCTTGGGCCATCAGTAGTTGCTTCTGATTCACAAGTTCATACCCAGCCTCCTTTCATTCCTACCATCCCGATGCAACCATCTACTTATGATCAACAATCTGTAGTAGTATCGCCTCCATCCACACCACATACACCTATAACATCTACTGCTCCTACTCCACCTGTTTCTCCAAGACAAATTATAAATCCACCAAGAGCAATGGATGCTTGATTCACACCCCTTGTCTTGCCTCAAAACTTGGATGCTATGCCCGTTGATTATCAAAGTAAAATCCCATTGTTTGATGGCACTCCTCAAAATGTTCCTACTCAGTAGCATATTGATAGAATGTCATACTTCTTTGATCTTCATGAAATTGATGAAGAAAATGTGACCATGAGATTGTTTGTGCAAACTTTTGGAGGTGAGGTGAGAAAATGGTTCAGAGCTTTGCAGCCTAGAAGTATTGCTACATTGGCTGAGCTTCAAAGACAATTTTTATATTGGTGGGAAGTAAAGAAATATCCTCTTCAGATCACTTCTGAATATACCAAGATCAAGCGCAACATAGGTGAGTCAGTCCAAGACTATTACATCAGATTCAATGCGGTTTATAATGCAATTCCTGGTGATTTAAGGCCATCTAGGAAGTTAGCTTTGCTTAAATTTCCAAATGGTTTTGATTCAGACATGGCCTATTAATTATGATAAATAGATCCGCCCACTTTGGAGGAGATGCAGAAAATCGCAGTGAGTGTTGAAGCTAATTTGAATGACAAGAGAGCTAGATTGAGAGCATAAAAGAAAGTCACAATAAAGGAAGAAGCTTCTACTTCAGATCAAGTACTTCGCAAGGTGGAAAAGATGATTGAAAGACTGACACTTGATAAGCCTGAACCACAGATCAGAAATCCAAATTTCCGTGGACAACAACAACCACAATTTCGGATCAAACAACGAGAGCAGTGAGCACAAGAACCGTCGGCACAACAGTAAGTAAAGACTCCTTTGTAGCATAATTTTGTTGGCCCGGAATCCGCTGATGAAGACAATGTAATCAGATAATAAAATCACTTCTTTACACCTGATGATATGCCAACCTTTATCACCGAAGATGAGGAGTATGCAGAAAATTCAGCTGAACAAAAGGATGAAGATTTTATCTTGGCAAATGACACGGCTCTTGAAGAAGAGTCGGATGAGTATCAGAGAGGTTATATGAATGCTTTGTCCACCCAGTAGTGAAAATATTCAATTAGAAACAGAGATGTGCCTATCAACCCAATCCAAAAAATAAAGGAAGTTTCAGCACCAAATAATGATGCACCCATTGCACAGAAGAAGGGAAAAGATGTAGCTGATCCTACTACTAGCAAGTCTCCATCAGCAAATGAAAGATCTAATCAGCCAATTGTATCGAAGGAGAAAGTTGAAAAGAAGGATGCTCCAGCCAAAGAGGTAGAAAAAACTTCGGTCTTTAACATAGAGAGTGAGATTGCTAAGTTAAAAGTTTCCATTCCTTTGATTGAGTTGATGAGAAATAGCAGCTACAAGGGTCAAGTATCTAAAATTTTGAATTTCGATCCAATGTCTGATATGCTGAATGTGGAAGATGATCAAACTGAGTTGATCTTTGGTCCAGAATTGGAGGGTGAGTCTCCCGATAGTGATGTGCCTCCTTTTTATATCAGTCTTAGATTGCATGATTTTGTGTTGCATAATGCCATGTTTGATTCTAGAGCTTCCCATAATCTCATGCCGAGGGAAATCATGGAGAAATTGGGATTGGACATCACTAGGAAATATCATGATCTTTATTCTTTCGATTCCAGCAGAGTAAGATGCATTGGGCTCATCAAATATTTGGTGGTTAGTTTAGATCAGATCCAAACTAAGAACGTTTTGATGGATGTGGTTGTGGCAGACATTCCTCCTAGATTTGGCATGCTTCTTTCCAGATCTTGGGGAGAAAAGTTGAAGGGAACATTACAGCTTGATTTCTCCTATGCTGCCATTCCTGTGTTCGGTCAGATGAGAAGATTATATCAAGAGCAAAAAATGAAGTACATGATCACCAGCAAGGAGAAACCGGTAAATCATCCGATAAATTATGTACATACAGATTTAGAGTCTTTCGTTTTGTATTCAGATAGTTTTCAATGATGTAAATAGTCAGTTAGTTGAAGCGGAGGACATTCCAGAGATCACAGAAAATTTCAAATAAGTTTTGATGAAAGAAAGGCAAGAACTTGAGACTTCCGCTGAGCAATCAGCCTTCCAACAGCAGCAGAAAGTTGACGGACATCAAGTAGAAATAACAGATAAAACACAATTTCAGCACTTAGAAGAAGATGAAGATGGTTTATGGACTATGGATTTTGATGGTGCAGTTGGGAGTGATGGTGCTGGAATTGGTATTTGGGTACATAGCCCTTTTTCCACCCCAAACAAGGTACCAAGTAATGTGAGGATTTGTTCTTATAAATTAGCTTTTGATTGTTCGAATAATGAGGCAGAATACGAAGCTTTGATTGCTGGTCTGAAAACACTTAGAAAGTTGAATGCTAAGAGGATTGCAGTGTATGGCGACTCCGAGTTGGTAATTAAGCAAGTGAAGGGTGAATTTCAAGCTAAGCATCCTCGAATGCGGGCTTACCGAAATGCTGTTCTTGATATCTTGAAATTATTTTCAGACTATACTTTGACTTGTATCCCTCGTATTCAGAATGGTACTGTAGATGCACTTGCTAAGGCAACAAGTAATTTGAAGATCCCGATGAACTCAAGTAACAAGTTTGAAATTCACGTGAAACATCGTCCAACTGTCCCGGACAACCAAAGGAATTGGCAAGTATTCCAAGATGATGATGAGATTGATGAATTTCTACAAAAAAAAGGCAAATTCAAAGAGACTTCAATTGACATGGAATATGATGATGGTGAGGTTGATGTGCAAATAAATCAGATGGAAGTATTGCAGCTGAAGGATAATGTCATTCCTAAGGGTTTGATACCTTTAGAAGAACTTTTTGATCAAGATGACGTAGCTAGAAAACCAACCTTGCGGCCAACCAAAAAGGGAGTTGAAGACGTGAACATTGGATCAGTTTAGAATCCAAAGATGGTGAAGTTTTCCAAAGCATTACCACCAAAGGTAAAAGCAAAATATGTTATTTTGTTGTCTTCTTTTTCTGATGTATTTGCTTGGGACTATTCATATTTAAAGATGTATGATACAAATATAATTCAGCACACCATTCCTATCAAGCCAAACCAAAAGCCCTTCAGGCAGAAGTTGAGAAGGATAAATCCGAAGTTGCTGCCCTCAATTAAGAAGGAGGTGAATTTATTATACAAGGCTGGTATCATTGTTCCTATAAGATTTTTAGATTGGCTTTCCAATTTGGTGCCCGTTAGCAAGAAGATAGGTGAGATTCATTTGTGCATTGATTTTAGGAATTTGAACAAGGTTTCTTTGAAAGACAATTATCCATTGCGCAAAATGGATCACATATTGCAGTGAGTAGTTGGAGCATCTCGTATGTCACTACTCGATGGTTATTCCGGGTATAACCAAATTCTGGCCCATGAGGATGATAGAGACAAAACGGTGTTCACCACTCCCTGGGGAACTTTCCATTACGCCAAAATGCCTTTTGGTTTGAAGAATGTTGGTGTGACATTTCAACGTGCAATGGACATGGCATTTGTGAATGAGAAAGATGTTTTCCTAGTTGTGTATCTTGATGATTTGACAGTCTTTTCCAATTCTGATGAAGAGCACCTTTACCATCTGAAGATTTTTTTTCAGCGAAGTAGAAAGTATGGTGTGTCACTAAATCCAAAGAAGAGTTTGTTTGCCATGGATGAAGGCAAACTTCTTGGTCATATTATCTCAAAATATGGCATCCGTATTGACCCAGCACGAGTTGAAGCTATTCAGAAAATTGATCTTCCCCAGAATAAGAAGGAGATTCAGTCTTTCAATGGTAAGATGAATTTTTTAAGCTGCTTTGTGCCTAACCTTGCTTAACCTCTCTTATATACATGCTTAAGAAGGATAGCGTAGTAAAGTGGTCGGAGGAGGCGGTAAAGTCCTTCAATTTAGTGAAGTTGGTTCTTTCTTCAGCTCCTGTTTTGATCAGCCCGGATTACACTTAGGATTTTATTTTGTTTTCATTTGCTTAGGAGCATACTATGGCAGCAGTATTAATGCAGAAAAGAGATGGACATGAAAAACCAATTGCTTTTTTCAGCCGTACCATAAGAGATGCAGCCTTGAAATATAACATAATTGAAAAGCAAGCTCTTGCTCTTGTGAAGGCGTTGAAAGATTTTCGAGTATATATTCTGCATTCTCATATTATTTCTTATGTTCCTAACGCTGCTGTTAAGGATGTTTTAGTGCAAACAGATCCAGAATGGAGACGGGGCAGATGGATTGCAGCTTTGTTAGAGTATGATGTGGAGATAAAGCCTACAAAGCTTATCAAATGACAAGGGCTAGCAAAGCTAATGGCTAAATCCAATTTACACGCTTTGGACATTAATATTATTGTTGCTATGTCCGAGGAGAATGAGGAAAGTTCATCAGTTCAGGTATCAGACATCTTTGTGCTTTCTCCTTGGTATTCATATATTGTATACGTGCTTAAAAATTTGTCACCACCACCCGGCATGGCTAGAAACAAAAGTAGAAATCTGAAATTGAAAGCTGCTAAGTTTTGTGTTTTGAATAATTCACTCTATTGGAAAGATCCCGGTGGTGTTTTGTTGAACTGTTTGGTGGAAGAAGAAGCAAAGCGGGTTATGGAGGATTTTCACAAAGGAGATTATGGTGGTCACATTTTTTGGAAAACAACAGCCAATAAGATTTTAAGAGCGGGATACTATTGGCCGACACTTTTTGCTGATGTGTATAAGACTGTTAAAAGCTGCCACGAATGCCAGATTTTTGAAGGGAGACAGAAATTGCAGCCTTTGCTGCTTAAGCCCATTGAAGTAAGTGCTCCTTTTCAGTAGTGGGGTTTGGATTTCATTTGCGAAATTCATCCTTCTTCTTCAGGTCAGCATAGATGGATCCTAACAGTGACAGATTATTTCACGAAATGGATTGAAGCAGTTCCCACCAGGCAAGCTATGGATTCGGTAATAATTTCTTTCCTTGAGAATAACATTTTGTCTCGTTTTGGTTTCCCAAATAAGCTAATCACTGATAATGCAGTAGCTTTCAAATCGAAAAATATGATTTAGTTTTGTGACAAGTATCATATCATTTTGGGACACTCAACCGCTTATCATCCGCAAGGAAACGGATTGGCGGAGTCTTCCAACAAATATTTGGTCAACATCATTAAAAAGTTGCTGGAAATAAATAAGAAAAGTTGGCATAAGAAGTTAGTCAATGCACTTTGGGCAGATCGAGTGAGTCAGAATAAATCCGTTGGTATGTCCCCCTTTGAGTTAGTTTATGGAGTTGATACAGTGTTTCCTACCTCTCTCGTAGTTCCGGTGGTCAAACTTCTACAGGAAGCTGGCAGTGAAGATGATCATATGCAGAGAAGAATAAATCAAATGATCCATTTGTAGCAGACGAGGGAAGAATTTTTTCAAAACAAATTCAAGCTACAGGAGAGACTTAAGAAAATCTATGACAGAAAAGCAAAGGCGAACAAATTTCAATTGGAAGAAGTGGTGCTGAAATGGGATGCAAGAAACGAGGAAAAGGGTAAGCATGGCAAGTTCGAAAATCTCTGGAAAGGACCCTTTAAAATTGCTGCATATCGAGGTCAGAATGCTTTTCTTCTGAAGGAGATGAACGAGGAAGATTTTCCAGGAGGGCCGGTCAATGGTCGGCTGCTCAAGCGGTATCATTTCTAAGATGTTTTCTGCTGCTTACATTGTCACTGTACATACCATTTATTTCAGTTTCATTGCAAGTGTGCGTTGTGATCTTTTCTTCAGTTTGGGGCCCGAAGTGAAGGCTAAAATTCTGAAGATGGATTTTAGCTTTGGTTTGAGTTTTTCGAGACAGTTTTTTCAGTCATTTCAGTTTCAAAATTGAGTCAGTTTGAGTCAAATTTTCAATCAATAAATCAGTCAAGAGTCTTCTGTTGATTTTTTGAAGTTATGGACTCCATAGCCCAATGGACGAAGGCACTGCCTACTCTCCCAGAAAGCTATAGTTCTAGGCACCTCCAAGGAGCTACCATCCCCACTGGAGCCAATGTTAGAGTCGGTCTCTTCATCCCTCCGTCAGAGATCAAAATCTCTTTTGTTGCATTTCATTTTAGGTGTCTCATTCAGTTCAGTCATCTGCATTCCATTAGGAGCATCGATCTTCTAATGGAAGGGTCTTTTCACTCATGTTTCTCATGTCTTGTACCTGCTAGCTCAGGTCTGTTCATCAAAGTCCATCAAAATCATTTTACAGTCAATGACAGTCAACGTTTGGTCTTTTGGTGGGCAAAGAGCCTTTTTAGGGTTTTTAGTCTCATTAGGTCTAGGGTTTTAGAAATTTAGTCTTCAAAGTGTCCAATAATGCCAGCAGGTACATGAGGAAGGTTTGAATAAAGTTTCATTTCAAAAATCTCACCGTCATAATGTACGATCATGACTTTTCTTCAAAACTCTGTTTTGAAGAAAAATCGTCAATTTTGTCTTTTGTAATAAATTCCATGTAATTTTTTAAAGTTTTCTCAATTCTGAAGATCTTTGGGTGCAACCCTAGTCGCCTTTTCCAAATTCCATGTCAGCTATCCCTGCAAAAATTAGACAAAAGTTTCATCATTCAGCTCAAAAAATCAAAGGAAACAAGCAAAACAGAGTTTGTATTAAAAAGTGAAAAGTGCCAAAGTTGAAACATTAGAAAGTGGGTTTTAAAAATTAAAAATCAAAGTCCATGGCTATACAAGATATTTTCACCATTCAAACAGTTCATTTGCACCAAGAAACATCAGTGAAGCCAAGTTGAATTGTGGAAGAACAAAAACAGGGTTTGAAGGCCGAAACTATGGGTGAGATTCAGTGGCGGCGCATAGGAGAAAGGTCGCGGCACACATGGTTGTCACGATGCATTGGGCTGCACATCACCATGTTGTTTTGAGCGTGCGCGGTGCATACACCAGGCGCGGCGCACAGGCCCAAAACTTAAATGTCTTGCCAGTCTTCTCCAAAATCGACATTTGATTGGTTGCTCCATGCACCGAGTAAGTTTATGAGATTTTGTCGTTGCTATTTGCCAATGTTTGGTGTAGGTTGAGATTACATATGAGAAGTTGAATGTCAAAGTAAACCCTATCATTTTGATTGGAAAATTTCTCCTTAGGGTTTGAGTTTGAGGGTTAAAATTTGATTTTGGTGCCAAACCCTTTTTCATTTTCCACCTCATGTTCCCTTTCCTCACTGTTATTGCATTACTACAGTCTATTCCCCTATTCACTTACATCCCCAAAATCACTTGTTCCTAAGTCCATCTCCTATCCCTAAACTACTTCATTTCCTATATTTTTCCCTATTTCCCTATCATATTTATAAAATCCCCAAATAATCAAGTGACTGTCCTTGTATTTTAAATCTCACTTGATTACAGTCCATTGTTCCCAATGTCTTATTTACCACAGTCCCTTCCTACTTGGCATATTTTGGCAATTGAAACAAAGGCACCAATTTCTCATTTTCAACAAACCAAACATACACTTGACATACACCCTACAGCACCATGGAGATGGACACAGATTCATCATATGAACAAGACAGTGATTCTACCATTGAGCTAGATGCACCAAGAAGGCCTCGTAAAGGTGGAAAACATGTGGGAGAAGAGCCCACCTCATTGACTCAGTTGTAGGCCTGCCCACTTACCATGGCATGTTTTCGAGAGTAGTCATGCTATCAGTATTGTGAGATGATTTCTTGGATTCAACATCATCAGGAGTTAGCTCGGTTGTTTTTTTTACATTTTCATGATGGTCAGGTAACTCTTGCTGGTGTAAACTTCACCTTGACACCAGAAACCATTTCTCAGGCAACAGGAATACCGAATGTAGGTGAATAGTGGAACAAGAGAAATCAGGTGGACAGAGTGAATTATGAACCATACATCAAGCCTAGCTATGTGAGACATCTTAGCAGAGTATTCCCATTCTGGTTTCTAAAAGAATCCTATGAGCCTTTGATGAGACTCATTATCAGATACTTCAGTTGTGAGGGCCGGTTTTCACGCCTTTATGCCTACCACATCAGATTATTGATGCATTTCATGAGAGTGAGGATGATGAACATACCTTATTTCATGTGTCGAAACATCGAGCGAATGACCACTCTTGTGCAGAAGAAAACTCCCGAACAATAGTACAACAAAATTTATCATTATGCACTCATCAAGAACATTGTGTTACATCAGCTTGGATTGCAGGGCATTGCATGGGAAGATTTCATTTCCCATGACTTCTTCACAGCCCCTCAACCTCCTCTAGATATTTTTTATGATGCAAGTGAACCTTCACATCAGTTTGAAGGTCCCGAGACAGAGCCTATCGGTGTGCCAGTGTATGTCACTTATCAGAGAGGCACAAGAGTATTGTTTGCAGCAGCCCGACGAGTACTATCTCCACCTGGGGTGGAAGGGGTCTTGTTGCCGTCATCAGTAGCAGAGTTATAGGTACAGGATAGAGGAAAGAGGCCCATGCAGGATGAGGGCCCTTTAGGAGGCCAGGATACTGATTTCGTATTGATTGATGAGGATTTGAGCTCTCCAAGCTCAAAATTGAGAGAGATCATTCAGGAGCAGAAAGCTGAGATCGATACATTGAACGACAAGTTGCAGAGATCTCAGTGGATCATAAAATATCTAGAGCAGTGCAACAAGAAGTTGTAGGATTAGCAGATGATCATGGAGTTGCAAAACATCCGTGAGAACCAGCAAGCTGTCTGGAGAAGCCCAACCGAGATGACACCTATTGAGCGAGAGATCGAGGCTGATAGAGATACTTGGCTCGACAGGGTCAACATTCATCTTGAGAAGCTGTTGGAGAAGGCAAACAAGGATAATAACATGCTCAGACACATGAAGAACCACTATTGGGCGCGCAATCACGTTTGCAAAGCAAGGATTAAAATCCTAAAGGCAAGGCTAAGGAGGGCACTGAAGCGTCGCAAAAGGCATGATAGGCTCCAAATATTGGATGAAGCTTCTTTGGCTGAGCATAGAATTTGATCAGGGACCTTCAGCCCAAATTTCAAGAAATTTGGGAAAAATTTTGTCAATTTTGAATTTTTTGGTCACAAAACAGGTTTTTCTGCCCGGCACGTAGCGCCACTTGGCGCGCGCTTATAATTGGCAGCTCTTCAGGGGGGAAACTTTGCATTTCTGATTTTTTCATGAAAATTTATGCATGCCTATGGATTACCTAAGGATTTCATCAAGTTCTGGGTTGCCTAAAGGGTCAAAAACACCCTAAAAATGGCATTTCTGCCACTTTTTGCACACACAGGAAGCAGTGTTGGGAGATTGAACTTTTGGAGGGGAAAATGGAAATCAAATCAAACAATTCCACTTGGGTTGGAAATTATATAGGTAGGGCTTTCCAACAAGATATCCTGCGCTCAATTTGGACTTCGGGAAGGGCCTCAAAATCAGCTCCAAACTTGTGCTACGCATACAGATTCCAGGTGCGGCACATAGAGGAATTTGGCCTATTTTTCACTCAGCTGCTCAGAATTTCGCCTATTTTTGGCCAGTTTCACTTTTTCATGTAAATATTGATGTACCTTGATGTAATTTAATTACCATGATGTAATTTTGGCACATTTTTACTCATTCTAGAAGATTCATTCACCAAAAGGTGAAATGTAAGTGAATTGATCAGTTTCCTAGCATATAGAGGCAAGTTGTTTCATGGCCTATTTTCTAGTTCCTAGTTTAGATATGGTTGAAAAAGCTCCTATAATGATGAGCTCGACCCCTAGAGGCATGGGAATGGGTTAGGCTTGTCTATATGATGTATTTTCTCAGTCATTTTCAGTGTTGGACACTTGGGATTGTTTGGCACTTCATTGTACATTTCATCTCTACACTTTTGGCAAAGGAATAGACCAGGGTTTGCAGCACTCTTTCAGATCCATGTGGCTCTGTGTTTTCATGGTGTTTTTCTCTATGTAATTTTAAGTTCACTGATGTTTATGTGTATCATTTTCTCTTCTCTTTCTTCTTAAATTAAACAAATCAATGTTTAAAGGTGGAATTCAGTAGCTTGCTTTGCTTTGCCTTCAGTTTTGTTTAATTTTCCATGTTTTCATCTGTTTGAGGAGGACTCTTGAGACCCTCTTTCCCTCTTCAGCTCCTCACCGGTCTGATCCATCCATTCATTCAATCTAAAGCATCAAAAAAATTTCCTTCCTTGCCCCAATCAGAACTCTGCAAAAACTAGGCCTAATCCCCGCACCCAAAACTGCCTTTCCCTTTGATCCAAAAAAAACCCCCAAAAACGTAATAAAACTCTTTCACTCATATGCCTAGCCTAAAATTAGCTTTTATTTCAATTCATCTCAAGCCCTATTGATTATTTTTGCTGAGATTGAACCGGAGAGAGCCCTCTCCTGTTCTGGTAGGGCTAGCTACCAGACTGAGCGTGGTTTGATGTTACCCTGAACTCTGCCTTCCTTCATCCTGAGGTAGATTTAGGTAATAAAAATTTCATCATGAAGCACGAAGAGAAGCGAAGAGATAAATAATAGTAGCAATGAAACTGAGGCCACTAGCCTGACAACTTCTCTATCCTACACCATCTCCCAAACTCCTTTTCTATACCCTCCCCCTGGTTTTGTGTCACAGCAAGTTTTGGCAATGGTAGTGTTGCCAAACATATATTTCGCAATACCATTTTGTTACTTGGTCCCACCTTCCATGTCAGGAGGAATGAGAATCACTACTACAGGATTAACCCCTATCACTCCAGAGGAGGCCCCACTTGTTAAGGAAAACCCCATAGCCATACTGTTTAAAGAGACTCTCATTGCAAATCCGGTTAAAGAGACCAGGAAAATGCCTAAAAAATGGAAAAAGATATAAAACCCCATCATGCCAAGGGAATTAAAACCTTATGCATTATGCAATACTGTAGGCCACCCTACCAATATCTGCCTAGAGTTGGACGAACTAAAACTTCTCCTAATCTCTGAAAGTAATATCGTGGCCACGAGTCCCCATAAAAAGGAACTAACCACAAAAAACCAAGGGAAAGCATTGTGTACCAACCATGCATGCTCTATGTGTAACAATTGTGGGCATTACACTCATCATTATCCATAAATATTTCAATATAGGGATGCCTTACATGCCCTAGAATGATAATATCAAGAGGATCCCCCCATGAAGTAAAATGGGGAAGAACCTCAGGTCATATTATACCTTCAGGAGGCACGACAGTCACCAGAAAGACTCTCGTTTGTTCCTCCTCCTCCTGTCCAACGATGTGCACTCTGGGACGAATGAAATCATTTCATTGCCAATTGTGCAACCTTGGAGTTGTTCCAGAGATGGTATCCAGTTAACCCAGTATACCATTCCGAGCTTATAACGATCCAACATTCGTGTCATATATGTGGTGGCGATCACCCATTATGCCATTGCCATTATATCCCTTGATTTTTTTTAGCGTGAACCAATTTACGCACGACCATAACACACCTCTCCCTAGAAGATGGCTAAGATATAGAATCCATGGAAAGCTTGACAATGCAAAGAAGATGTGACAAGCAGGTCCATTCTCTTTCTGTCAGCAGAAAAGCGGTCGGTTGGGGAGCCTATAGTCACCCCCAACCTCCCTCCATGGAGAAGACCAACTTGTGTGTTATGCAACGCACACAACCATTTGGTCACCAAATGCCCAGACCTAGAATCACTACGTAGAGGGTACGCAATTACCTCACTAACTCTGAGGGAAGGGAATACCCAAGAAATACGTTCTTGTCTAGTATGTCAAGGAAACCATCATGCTCAACACTATAATTATATCCCTCGATTTTGCTCCCTAATTGACATCATAATCTCATTAGAAACACACCACCGAGATATGGCCAATCCTGGGTTTAGAGAATCTAATGTAAGTATGCATCACCCCGGCAACCTACCCCATCTCAATACCAAAAAATTGGGCAAATTAGAAAGACGCAGCTACCTAAATGAACCCATGTCTAGCCTAGGGTGGCATGCAGGCTATGCAATAAAATTGACCACCAAGTCAATCAGTGTAAGGAACTGAAGCACATCAAAAAACAAATTTGCATGGTCTCTCCTATCCCTCATAAATACCTCTCTATCAAAAGAATATCACACAATACTATTGCATGATCTTCTCACATTTCCACAATACAATGAACTCTGAGAACCTCCCAAGGCTGCGAGTAGTAAGAGCAGTGTTAATTCTGCACTCCCCAAGAAAGCTAGACCTCCCAAAACCAAAATCTCAGAGATGGCAGCAGCGAAATATTTCCCCTACGTCTGATCCTTTCCGAGCATCCACTTCAGGGAAAAAGAGTACTGTTGGTTCTCACACCATCTACTCAATAGGAACCATGGTACCATGCACCACTTGCACTAGCCAGAACCACAAAACATAGGCATGCCCATTAATCGAAACATTCAAGCGCCTCCGTAACAAGCACCATTTCCAAATCCCGGAAAGTGGAAGTACTCATGGTACGCCTTGTGAGGAACCTAGACTTGCTCTCACGCAAGCCTCCACGAGGGAAATTACTCCCCACCAAACCTTGATGACATGATACATCATATACGATTCATATCATCATGTATCAGGACCATGACTCGGGCTATCTTCTCATCAGTCATATGTGTCAAGTCAGCTGCAACTACGAGAGTAGTTGACGGTGAAAACCCAATCTATTTGCACCTTGTCGACCACATCTAGTTCCATCGCATCAACAATGGAATCTTATTCATATCTATTAGCCAGCTCCATTAGGACCAAACCACCTCCTCATGGCCTTGTACAGACTCAATCCCCCTTAGGATCCTTATTTCACTAAAATGAGGATATTCTTGAGGCTATGAAAAAACTAGATTATCCATGGGATGAAATGCATCACCGTTCATTTTTTCTTCCTGAAAAGACATTCGACCCTAAAAAAACTAGGAAACCAAGATATTTACACAATTTAATCAAAATATTTCCTTCCATCACGGAAATTCAATTAGTTCAAAAATCCCATTTTAGCGCCCGATGCGCTCGAGGAAGGGAACATGTAAAACTTTTCTCCTACCATCAAGGTTAATCTCTCTCGAAATCTTGAGAAATTCGAGGAAATCTCACTAGGGACAACATGTTCCCTAGATGAGGTAACCTCTTGCACCCATTTTTTGCAAGAGTATCGAGATATCTTCGCATGGGACTACTCAGAAATTCTAGGGCTTAGTCCCACTATAGTAGAGCACCACATTGACACTTGGCCTCACATACTACCAGTACGCCAGAAACAATGTTAACTTCACCCATCAAATGTAGAAGAAATTAAATGAGAAATCGATAATCTTCACAAAGCCGAGTTCATCTACCCCATTTCTTACACATCCTAGGTTTCCAACCCTGTTCCCATCATGAAAAAATAGGGAAACATACGTGTTTGTACCAATTTTTGTGATTTTAACAAATCTTGTCCAAAGGACAATTACCCTACCACATTCATCGACCAAGTCGTCAATGCTTACATGGTACACGAGTCCCTCTCCTTCATGGATGGTTTCTCCGGGTATAATCAAATCCAAATACGACACACCAATCGGTACAAGACAACGTTCAACACCCCATGGGGCACATTCGCGTATCAAGTAATTCCATTCGGTCTTAAAAATATTGGATTTGTTAGTCATCGGTAATTTTTACCTGTTTAGATGACTAAATGCTTTGTCAAAGATTTCTAGAAACAGAATTCAAGAATCATGTGAGTTCTAGAAATCTCCTCAAAGAGAAATTACTGTTTATCCCACTTCCTTGTCAAAGCTTGGCCAATATATTGCCTAGAAAAGAACAATATCCCTCACTCTCACTATGTTTTCCATCTCTACCTATAACACTATGTATCTGTTTTCCTAAGCCCTCTACTTTCACACCTTGTTTCGCCAAGTAAACCAAACTTATCTCCTACTCACCAAGTGCCTCAAAAAATTGTGTTGTCAAAACTCCCTCTCTGAAGCCCTTTGAATTAAAACAAGGTTTTCTAGTTTTCTAGGATGATAGTGCATAATAGAGTGTCAAAAACCTTGTCTCCTCATCCAAACCCTGTTTGAAGTTTTCAGTCAAAAAACCTATTCCAAGAGCATTACCATAAGTCAAATAGGGTCACCTAGGTTATGCACTATTCCCGCAAGTGTTCAATGGTGAAGTCAATAGAACACAAGGAGGAGGCTTGTCATTATTGAAAGAAAATCAAAAGACCTCCAAAGGTATCCTCTTGATCAATCAGTACGCCTAAAAAGGAGAAATTTACCATGTCAAATAATTTCTGGAGGAATGTTTTTATAAATGGTCAACAACAGAAACATAGGCAAAGAAGGAGACCTAAAAAAGCTCATAAAGGAATCCACAATAGGTAGCAAGATACAAACAGGCTTAAAAGTTTACAAGGAAGAACATGATCTCACCAAAGAGTGTTATGAAGTGCTACCCATCAAAAGGTCCATGCAGTTCATAAAAGATAGTGGCACATAAGCAACACTGTATCTCAAATAAAAAAGATCATTTAAAATTTGTTTGGTTTCAAGCATGCAAATTGTACAGGGACAACTTCCCTTTGCTTACATTCCTGCAAATAAGACCAAAAGACATCAGATTAGCCATGAGGTAAGGTAAAGTAATGACAGGAATCATCATAAGAGGAGAATTCACAACCAAGAAGAAAGCAACAAGGTATGTGTTTTATGGAAATCAAGGTTCATGACTGTTTTGACCAAGAAATAGAGGAATTCTAAGGTTACAAAAGAAAAGAACACCTAAAAATCCCTTCAAAAGATCATTGAAGGCTTTAGACATAAAACAGTAAGTTTGATAAGTGTCTCTTTGACAACTCAGAAGATAAGACTGTTTTTTTTTTTTCTGAAGTATCCCAAAACTCAGAAGCTTGGGAAGATAGAAAAAGAGGGTCAAAGTAGTGACCAAGAAACCTCCTTCATTGCAAAATATTTTTTCAAGGGTTTTCCAGTTATCCTAGGGTTTGGCAGACAAACACTATACTCCACAAGGTCAAAAGGAAGAATGTTGTCATATACAGAAATGTCAATTCAAAGGTCTTTTTCTATAAAAAGAGTTAAAGACATATTCAAATGGAGAAAGGGGGCAAACATGGGTGGAAATTTCCATAGATAGCAACTGTGATAAGCATGGGCCATTATATGATAAAGCAAGTTGTCCAAGTTCAAATGAGACAGTGATCAAAGTGACCTAAAAACAAATAGGTATACTGCTAGTTTATAGCAGAACAGTTAAACTCCCAACAAGGAGTTCTTTTTCAAAAGAATATTCTACAAAAATATGACTAAGACATAAACAACACTTCACAAAGCTTGCCAAGGTGTTTTTTCCACAGAAATATGGTTTCAAGGTCAAAGGAAAGATTTTTTTCAACACAGAATATGAGTGAAAAGGAGAAATGGCAAAAAGGGATGAGTTTGTTGTTTATAAGTGTTAAAGTCAAAAAAAGGTTCTTTTTCCAAAAATGTTTGAGAGGCATAGGCTTGGTGTCTTCAGGTAAGGTGTCAAATTAAAAGAGCCTTAAGAGGCCTCTAGGAATGAAGAAAAACAACTTTGTCAATCAAATATGCCACCTGCAACACCAAAACAGTCAAAGACACAGTGAGAAAAAGTAAGCAAACAAGAGCATTACAGATGTCGGTTTTACTTCAAATTTATTTTTCAAAAAAGGTTATAAAGGCTTTTTTGGTATTCCCCCTACACCATTTGTCATAGCCAAGCCAAAGGAAGCCATTGAGAGAAGGTTTCAAAATTTTTTGTGCAAGTTAATGAAAATCTCCAGGAATTACGCACCGAGTCCGACACTACGCACTTGGCCTTCAGTGTTATGCACAGAAGGGGTAGCGGCAGTGTTATTTAACACTGCGCTATGAACCCAGGGCCTGGCGCTACACACCTAGGCTAGTGTTATGCACAGACCATAGCAGAGTGTCTACAAACTGCTTGTTACACACCGGCGCTACGCTCACGAAGCCCAACTGGCCCGTCTTCTGCCTGTTATGCACCAGTGTTACACACCCACGCTATGCACCAGTGTTATGCATAAACAGAGTTTGTCTAAAATTTCTAAAGGAAGTCAAAATTCTGGTTTTTCAACTTCAAAGCCTTTGCAAAAGTCAAGACACAAGGTTGGTGATTTGTTTTCTTGCCTCCCAAGCTTTCATTTTCCTAAGAAAAGGCATATTTAAAGGCTTAATTAAACCAAAATCTAGGCTGTATAAAAATTAGTTTTAAATACCTTTGGTTAGGGTTTGAAGGACAAATTTTTATATGTGCCAGAGGAGGCTGATTGACATCAAAAAAAACTCTAAACACTGAGTGCACTCTTGGAGAGTTTCACCTTGCCTTCATTTGCACAAATTTTCCCTCACTTCACTCATTGCAACCTTTTGACCCAAAGGCCCTCAAACAGTTTTCAAAAAGCCTTATGTGCCGAAGAACCAGCCACCATGTCTAAAGTAGAAATTCACACCAGCAGTGATGAAATTCAAAGACCTACTGAGCCTCAACACAAGGGAGGAAGGGAAAATAGGTTTGAGCCCTTAGACACAGTTCAGATTACTTCCTATCCCATGATCCTTTCATTCTTTCAGGATGTTGGGTATTATCATTTTTGTGAAAAGGTCAAGCAAGTCAAAAGCCACTCAGACCTGACTAGATTGGTCATCCTTGGCTTACAAAATCACTGAGTTAGCCTAGCAGGAGTGGAGTTTGAGCTCTCATCTGAATCCATTTCTAAAGCAATAGGTATACCAGACATTGGCAAGATATGAATTAAACAAAAGAAGTTGGAGTTGTGCTATAATGAACCCTACCTAAAACCAAGCTGTCAACAAGGCTGCAAGGATGCTTTTCCTTTTTCCCACTTGCTAGAGAGGTATGCCTTGCTGATGAAGCAAATTATCAGATATTTCACCTATGAGGGGAGATACTCCAGGATTTACTCATATCATATAAGGTTACTAATGCATATCACCAAATTAAAAATAATGAACCTACTAAACTACCTTTTTCGGAGCATTGACATGATGGCCTCACTTGTCAAGAAAAGAAGCTATGTCTGCCAAATGTCGAGCCTTTTCCACCACTCCTTGATCAAAATGATTGTCTTACACTAGTTGGAGCAGCAAGGGATCCCTTGGGAAGTCTTCATATCACATGTTGTGTTTACAACCCCCCAAGCCTTCATTCAACATAATCTACCCTCCACTTCACAAACACCTACCTCCACTCCTCCATCATCTCTCCATGTGCCTTCTCCACAAAGAAATTAACCCCCTATCCCTTCTCCTAATTTACCAAGTGAAGAAGCTGACAGTGGCTCTAATGATGAGAAAACAGATGACAATAATTAGGAAGAGGACAGTGAGGTAGAAACTGAGATAGATGAAGATAATGAGGGAGAGGACAATGAGGTAGAAGCTAAGGAAGATGAAGAAGACAAGGAAGAAGACAGTGAGGTAGAAAATGAGATAGATGAAGAAAACCAAGAAGAGGACAGTGAGGTAGAAGATGAGGAAGATCAAGAAGACAAGGAAGAGGACAATAGTAAGTAGGAAAGTGATAATAGCCACAACAAACAGGAAATTGATGACAACAGAAATCAAGAGAAATATGCAAGTGAGATAAATGTTGAAAACATTGAGGCAAATGTAGAGCTTGATAAATATGATGAAAGTGGAAAAAATAATGAATATTATGGGACATAAACAGAGTGTGAAGGAGAGGAACAATAGACTAATGATGACCAAGAAGAAACAATCTCTCAAGAAATAAACAGTGAGCAAGAAAACAGAGTTAAAATCAGTGAGCCTCATGATGAGCAAAAGGGCCAAAACATTGGTTCTTATGATGAAGAAGATGACACAAAAAAAACATATGAAGACAGTGAGGAGGAGGCATCTAAAACCAATGAACAAAACAAATATGATAGTGACAAGAATGTTAAAAGCAGTCTAGAAACAATGTTTGAAGTTGTTTTCAACAGACAAGAAAATGATAACAATAGGCCAAGTAATAAAGATACCCAAGAAAATGACCCTACAAAGAATGAAAATAGTGCTACAAAGGATCAATTTGACAGGGAATATAGTGGGTCAAAAGATGAGGAAGAAGACAGTCATGGAAATGAAGATGTGCCCAACACAAACCAAGGCATCACTAATAGTGAAAAAACAAGGAGGACAGTCCTACAGACCTTGAAAGTGGGAATATCATAAAATATAGTAAGGATGTTGATCAAAAGGGAAACCAAGAGAAAGATAAATAAGATGGACAAAAAAAAATCATCTATGAGGAGGGAAACAATCCAAAGGTCAGTAATGATCGTAGTTTGCAAATAAAACTTGTTCCACCTTTCACCATTACCTATCAAATAGGAGAGAGGCATGTGTTTGTTGCCTCCAAAGGGAAAGGGGCCATGCAGTCCTCCTCAACTCCAATGAAAGGAAAAGGTACAAAAAAAGTGAAAGAATAAAAGGAAAATCATGAGGCAGAAAGAGAATTTGATCTCATTCACATAGAAAGTGATGAGGAAAATGAGACAAAAATAGTAAACTCTCTTCTATAGGACCAGAATGCACAGATCATGTTGAATCCTTTGTTAAACATAGAGGGGGGGGGGGGGTGAATCAGTTTAATGAATTCATGGTCTCGTAAACTTTCATTTACACTTATTTACATCTTCATTTCATGATTAACTTAATGTACAGTGAAACCACAATCTTAATTAGTGAGCACCAGGTATTAAGCAGATTAAATATAGAGTATCAACACATAATCATCATGTACATAGACACCAGATATAAGTAGAAACCCATAAGGGAGAAAACCACATCTTATTATTGTTGTGATGAAAAGGCAAGCTCCAACTCCCTCTCACCACTGATTTACTGTAGGCTCCAACCTACAGGAGGCTCCTACCTCAATTATGCAAGCTACAACTTGCAAGGAAGCTCCAACTCCCGTCCAATTTATACAGGTTACAACCTACAGGAGGCTCCTACCTCAGCCAGCTACAACTGACATCTATCAAGCTACAACTTGATATGGAAGCACCAACTTCCTCACTCTTTCATAAAAAACACATGTTGATTTACCTGGATATCAGCTCTGTTCTGTTCCTTCTTCACTGTTGTCCACCAGCCTTCATATCTGCCTTATATCATCTCTGAATCTTCACAGCTTCTCTATTTGATCATCCTTCTTCTTACCCTCTCTGCCTCATTTCTCCATTCTCTAACCTCACGCTATCCATATCTATGTGATATCATTTATAGAGTTCACCTCATGACTATTTGTATTCCATAGGGAATTCAAAGTGAATAGGTATGACTCTTTGCCTTCCACCTTCTCGTTTTCTTGCCAACACATAATCATCATGCATATAGATAACAGATATAAGTGGAAACCCATAAGGGAGAAAACCACATCTTATTATTGTTGTGATGCAAAGGAAAGCTCCAACTCCCACTCACCACTGATTTTCTGCAGGCTCCTACCTACAGGAGGCCAAAACCTCAATTCTGCAAGCTACAACTTGCAAGGAAGCTCCAACTCCCATCTATTTTCTGCAGGCTACAACCTACAGGAGGCTCCTACCTCAGCCAACTACAACTGAAATCTATCAAGCTACAACTTGATAGGGAAGCACCCACTTCCTCACTCATTCAAAAAAAAAACATGCTGATTTACCTAGATATCAGCTCTGTTCTGTTCCTTCTTTAATGCTACCCACCAGCCTTCATATCTGCCTTATATCATCTCTGAATCTTCATAGCTTCACTATCTGCTCCTCCTTCTTCTTACCCTCTTTGCCTCATTCCTCCATTCTCTCTCCCTTTTTATGCATATCTATGTGATATCATTTATAGAGTTCACCTCATGATTGTTTGTATTCCACAGGGAATTCGAAGTGAATATGTATGACTCTTTGCCTTCCACCTTCTCGTTTTCTTGCCTAGCACATTTAGAAAAGTATAAAAATATGTATACATTTCAATATTACAGTGGGGTATTTCTTTTCCCATGAAGACTTTTATTTGCATCACAAACAATATAAAATTAATTAAAACATTTACATTTACAATTACAATAGATATATCTCATTCAATCCTTTCAGTTCTTGGCTCACTGTATGTTTGTGTTTTCTACTACTGTAGTGTAACAGTTCTGCATACTCTCCTGCTTTCTATGCATGTAGAATGCATTTCCCAAATTATGTTCTAAATCTGGCAGCTTTATCAATGCGGAAGCTTGCAAATCTTCAAAGCATATTGCCTTCAACTTCAGATTCTGCAAATATGAATACCTTCACTGCACATCTCATCAATCTGCAATCACTGTTAAACATATTTAAATCTTCGAATTTTCCTCATTACTTTCAGCACATATGCATTCCACAATTAATTTTCAAGAGCTTATCCAACTCTGATACCACTTGATCGAAGGCTCCCTGCCAAAACCCACATTCTCCAACTCTCATGCATATAAAAATGCATCTCCATTCATTTTTATGGACTGGCAATTTAAATTAATATACGCAGAAGTTTCTATATCTTAAATCTGGGATTTGAGATAATAGAATAAAATTCTTTTACAACTAGATTCTGAAGCTTTACCTTTTTATATAGAATGCATCCTTCATTTTCATTTAATGGAAAATGCCCAAATTGCAAACTCCAAAAATATGTGAAATTACTTTTCTACAAATCTAGTGGTTGTTAAAACACCCATATTAATATACCATCTCACAATCATCGAATGAATATCCAATTTTCAATGTACCCAAAACATATCTTCGCACCCACACATATATTAATATATGTATCAATATTTTACAAACCTGGATAGATATCCAACTCACTTAAACATTGGAATTAAACCAAAAGGCGACTTTAGTTTAAATACCAAGGCACCAGAAAATACATTATATTGTCTGCAGCTTATCAATTCACACATAATCAACGCTCCAATATGCTCACCACCCATCAATACATATTTGCCATATTAACGCTCTAAACTTGGTTTTAAACCCAAATATCAACATAATGATCGGGTTCTGGATCGTTCCCACCATATGCACAACTCTCACTTATTAAATAAACATTTACCAATGAAAAAACGCTGGGCCATACCTCCTTTAACTCCTGTGCAGCTTTAAATGTGATTGCCTTTGGATCTTCCACAAAACGAATCCGACAAAAATCACATTTTTTTTCACTGAGCTTTAGCACGCAAATATTTTGCGAAATGGCTGGTTTTAAAATACAACCTTATGCCACATGTAGACCGATGAACATTATCACGTTTTTTTTTGGAATTTCGCTTACCATTTTAACTTGTACAAATCATAATTGCTTTCACTTCAACTGGTTCTTCCCATACTTCATTTTAACTCAACGAACCATTTAATCTTTAGTTGGAAGACCGCCCTAATTTCTTAATACGCTATTCCTCTACAACTTCACTTCAACCCTTCTCGTTCCATTGAGCTATTCAGTTATTTCATTCTTCCGCTTGAATATTTGACTGTTCCAATGAATTTAATAAGTTGTGTGCTCACAGCTCCTTGCTTTTCGGTGTTATTGAATTCCTAATTGACTTCACGGCTTCATTAAGCATGAACAGAGTTAATCAAACCCTCATCATTTGTCTCCACATTTATAAACTCAATCTTGCTTTTCCTCACAGCATCGGGTTCATTTGAATTCGAATCAACTCTTGTTCCTTCGAGCGAGCTTTGACATCCTTCATCTTGCACCTACGTGTGGATTAGTTCCATATCAAATGCCTGTGGGTCAAATCCATAGTGAAACCCAACCACGATATTTTTAAAACTTGATCTACATGCACTGTGTATTCTCAACCAGAAACACCCATTTCTACTTTAATGCCCCTTTCTTAAGATCTGATATCTTCAGATGTTGAACTCTGGCTTAAAACTCAATTTCACTCCAGGTCATCGACCCTTTCAGTGGTCGATGACTGAATTCTTCCCTTCATTTTCTCAAAGAAGTGCTCAACCCTTCATGCATTAATTTGAGAACAAAATGTCAATACTAATTACCATCGATTCTTTTCTCATATACAGAGTCTCGTCTTAGAGCTCTATTATAGAGTTTCTCGTATAATCATCCATAGAAACTCAAACATCCCTCACACAGAATTCAACCAAAGAATACAAAAGCATTCACTTACAAACTTCTTTTTTGGCCAAATCTTCAAAATCAAATGGCCCTTTTCAACTACCCACAGGCTTACAGGAACTCTTTTCCTAAACCTACTCTAAATTTATCTCTAATTCCTGTCTCCTTTGTCTTATTGCTGGTTCTTCTTTGCTCTTTTTCCTTAGTGATAGTTCAGGTGCTACTCCTGTCTTCTCCTTTTCCATCAATGATAATATTTCCAATAGTCTCCCCCTTTGGCATTGATGGCAATAACTCCACCAATACTCCAATACTTCCTTCAGGACTTCCTCCCCCTTTCATTCTGAAAGGTGTGTTTTGTCTTCCTCTGCCTATCTTCTTTTGCTTGCTTTTCCTCCCCCTTTCACATCAATGGTAAAGGGTTGCAAATTTCCCAATGTGGATTCTATCTTTGCATTCCCTCTCTCTGAGTTGTGTTTAGGCCTTCTTCTCATGGCTTTATACCTTGTCTTCCTGATTGGTGTACAAGAGTTGTTGGGAGAACACCCTTTTTTTGAAAATCATACTTATATAATCAGGGATGCATCATTGGAACAATACTGAAATATTGAGAATGCTTCATACGACATTTAAAGTCTGCTCCAAATATACTTCAGTCCATATTATGATATTCATCTAAGATACATATCTGTAGTACACATCTATTAAAATATGACAATGCCAATATATCTTTTATAGATGTGGTTCACCTTTACTGCTTGTTGGTGGTGATAAGAGCTAGGCCTTGAGGCTAGATACATTCAATGTATTACTCAGTCTCACTTATCAATCATGACATTTTCTTTATGACATAAGGGGGTATGTATGTAAATGATCAACCTCTTTTCAATGGTGACATGCCGGAAATTCCTTTCTATTGAAGTAGGCTTTAGATGTAACAATAACTGACTCTTGAGCTTCAAATGTAATATCAACACAACTAGTCCTTCGTACTTTAGATACTTTAACTGTTCTATTATGATGATCTTCTGCAAAAAAAAATATTCAAGATGTTTAATTGAAATCTCAGCAAACAGACTTCACACGGTGTTATGAATGATCTTAAGAGAGAGGCCTTGAATATATATATGTACTGACTTCAGGAAGGCATGCAGTTATATATAGAAATAGATACTGCTTCAATGCTCAATATAATGCTTCAAGTGTAAACAAAATAATGATCCTTTAGCACTGTTATTGACCTTTTCATGCTTTAGTAATGCAGATAACACTGGGAATACTACCTTGATGTACTTATGATCTTGAGGACCTATACCATACCACTGCTCCATTGATGACACTTGGTATTCTGTTGATA
Source organism: Pinus albicaulis (assembly GCA_034641835.2). NCBI lineage: Eukaryota > Viridiplantae > Streptophyta > Pinopsida > Pinales > Pinaceae > Pinus > Pinus albicaulis. Next base: position 725,101,762 of record CM076581.1, read on the forward strand.
GGCGAACTGCTTGATCCAAATACCAATTGATACTAATTTGATAGACTATGCAGTAATTTCACTTCAACTCGCACATGCACCCATAGTTAAGACAACCTTCATAGTTTCTACTATTGAGCTCTCCACTGTTCTCAGCAACAATCATCAATATACTAAATCTGATCTTGGCATCATTAACCTTCTTCTTATTCTGTCATTCTGGTTTAAACGAATTTCACTACATATTCCTTTCTAGGACTGCTCCAGAATCATTGCTGCTTTATATACAATTTAAATGATCTTCGGGAAGACATATTCAATTTCTTTACCTGGAATCTTCATGGGTAGACCACTCAGAGATTTTTCACTCATTTAACTTCATTCCTCCAACAGGACTTTTCATAGATGAATGATGTAATGATGATAAACATTTATCTTACTCATCCTTCTTAAATTTGTTTCATTGTTAATTCTTGCAGTGTGATGCATAGTGTGATCATCCTCTATGGATATTTCATGTTCTATAGCTCGAAACATAATTTATGTGATTTAACCATTCATCACTTAGTGTGCTATTGTCTTCTCAGCTTACATGTTCATGGCTAATGTTCTCTCTACTACCATGGCTTCTTGTTGCCTTCTCTTCTTCCATCAATCTGTTAGCTATTGAATGCTTCAGATAATCTTCTTCCTCTATAGTTCTCTATTAGAGGAATTGTCTTCTCCCTTCCTGACCTTTTAGCTGTTGTTATTTCATGGAGCTCTTCTTAGACTACTTTTGTGGGGACTATTTATGAACTGCTCTCCCCCTGGGATGTTGCTTCATATCTATTACTGGTTGGATATTTGTGTTGCTTCCTAGAGCAGCTCCTCCTGAGACTATGATGGATTCATTATGTTATTGAGGTAACAGGCTCCCCCTTTCTATTTTCCTTCCATACTTTATTGGGGTTCTTCATAATGTCTGCACTCCCCTTTGAGTCAAAGTTTTGTCTGATTTGATTAGATTCCATCATCTGTCTAGAATTCTTTATAGTATAAGATTGTTTACAGTCTGTTGCTTTGTGACCCAGCTTGAGGCATATGTAACATCTTATTTAACCTAGGTACGTCTGAGCTGATGTATAACATTTGGTGTTCCTTTTTGAACATAGTTTACATTCAATAGATTTATGACCAAATTCATTGCATGAGTAACAGTATCCTTGGAAATGATTTATGTACCTGGTGAGTGGTTGTCCTTTCCATTTGTTTGCTTGAGGTAGTCTTCTCATTTTTTGCATCTTTTGCTGGTTAAACTTGATTTTCTTTGTCTTACATTGAGCTGCTATGTGTCCAAAGTCATTGCATAAATAGTAGTAGCCATGGAAATGATTTGTGTACCTGGTGAAAGATTGTCTTTTCCATTTGCTTGCTTGAGGGGTTCTTCTCATTTTCTGCATCTTTTGCTGGTTAAAGTTGATATTCCTTGTCTTACAATGTGCTACAATATGTCCTAATTTATGACAAGAGAAACATGTGATATTTTTCATAGGAGGAAATAACCTCCTTTGAGATCTTCTGAACTTGTTCAATCGATCTTCAAGAACAATTGAGCTTTTTGCAACTTCTTGCTTCATCCTCTCATTCTCTGTCCTTTCATGTTGTTGCTTGTTTCTGTTTGTTTCATTACACATCAGGTTCTTGCTGGCTTCTACTTCTGTGGTTCCTTTTTGAGTTGCTTCATCATTCCTTTCAATGTTTGCCTTCTATGAGTTCTCCATGGAGGCAATCTCACCTTCGAGCTACTTACACAACCTTCTCCTTTCTTCCATCAGTCTTCTAGCTGTAATAAGCTTAGATTGTTGAGGGTTAATTTTATCTTTTACAACTTTCACGAAAGTGATATCCTTGTTATCTTCAACCTTGGACTTACTAGTTTCTCCTTCATAGCCTATCCCAGCCTTTATGAGAGGGGATCTTTGAGCATTTAGAATCTGGTCCAACTGTCTAGAACTTTTCATTTGTGGAATATTCGTAGTTAATTCCCTTTGGGCCTTTTTTGATTTCTTCCTTAGGCTTACCACTTCTTCTTCCAATTTTTCACATTCCTGATTTTTCTCCTTTATTTCCCTTTTTAGAATATCCTCTATTTTCCTTCATTCTTCTAGTTCAACTTTCAGTTTAATAAGGTCTTCTGAGTCTGGTTGTTCTTTTACATATTTGCGGAGAATGTCTTTCTATTTTCTGGACTTGAGTTTAAGTCTGTCTATTTCCTCCAGGGCACTTCTTAGCTCCCCCTCAAGATCTACCTCGCATTATTCATCAGATTCCAGGAGATCATCTTCAAATTCTTCCTTGGCCATTGAGACAAATTCAAAGGTTCCTTCTTCGTTGGAGGATTCATCTGAGCTTTTAGATGTACTGCTGTCTTACTGAGCATAAAATTATTTTATATTGAATATCTTCCCCTTCTACTAGTTATTTGTTATGTTTTGCTCTGTTTCTTGAGTCTGATTCTTTGTTTTCTTATGAGGACACTTAGATGCATAGTTCCCAACTATTCCACAGTTAAAGCATTTAAATGGAAGTTTACCTTTATATTTTCCTGAGCCTCTATCCAATCTTCTGACAAATTTAGCCTCTTCTTCATCAGAGAAGGAGCATGTTTCTTCCTTTTCTTCTTTGTTCTTCTCTGTCTTAAAGGCTGCCTCCCTCACATTTGACTTCCTCTGTGGTAGTCTCATCTCATAGGCTGTTAAGTTTCCAAGTAATTGGTTCATGGTCAAATTTTCCCAATCAGTTGTTTCTTCTATGGAAGAAACCTTGGGGTTAAAGATGGATGGTAAAGATCTTAGAATGTTTTGAAAAATTACACATTCTTTTATGGTTTCTCCTAGAGCTTTCATGGTATTCACAATTTCTGCAACCCTTAAGAAGAAGCTAGCAATGTCTTCATCATCATTCATTTTTATATTTTCAAACTGAGCTCTATAGACTTGTAGTTTGGCTATATTCACCTTTTTGTCTCCCTCATGGATGCTTTCTAATGTATCCCATATTTCTTTGGCAGTCTTGTTATGCATTAATTTGATAAATTTTTCCTCACACAATCCACTTAAGAGAGAATTCATGGCTTTTGCATTAGCTACAAAATCTAGTTTGGCATCTTTCTCTGAGTCAAACTCCTTTGGGGCATATCCCAATTCCACAGCAGCCCAAAATTCTATTCCTAGAGACATTATGTACGTCCTCATTCTTATTTTCCAGAAGGCATAATTTGTACCGGTGAACAAAGGGGCTTTATTTGTTGAGAATCCTTCTAGACTGGCCATCCTGGGGACCTAGGATCTCCTTCCAGTTGTTAAACTGATACAGAAGGAACCCACTCTAATACCAATTGTTGAACCCTTGGTTAAACTGAGAGAGGGGGGGGGGGGGGTGAATCAGTTTAATGCAGTCATTTTCTTATTAAACTTCCTTTTATACTCATTCACATCATCATTTTGTGATCAACTTAATATACAATGGAAAAAAAAATCTTAATAAGTGAGCAGCAAGTATTAAGCAGAATAAATATAGAGTATCAACACATAATCATCATGCATATAGACAACAGATATAAGTGGAAACCCATAAGGGAGAAAACCACATCTTATTATTGTTGTGATGTAAAGGCAAGCTCCAACTCCCTCTCACCACTGATTTTCTGTAGGCTCCTACCTACATGAAGCTACAACCTCAATTCTGCAAGCTACTACTTGTAAGGAAGCTCCAACTCCCATCTATTTTCTGTAGGCGACAACCTACAGGAGGCTCCTACCTCAGCCAGCTACAACTTGATATGGAAGCACCAACTTCCTCACTCTTTCATAAAAAACACATGCTAATTTACCTGGATATCAGCTCTGTTCTATTACTTCTTCACTGTTGTCCACCAGCCTTCATATCTGCCTTATATCCTCTCTGAATCCTCACAGATTCTCTATCTGCTCCTCCTTCTTCTTACCTTCTCTGCCTCATTTCTTCATTCTCTATCTATTTATGCATATCTATGTGACATCATTTATAGATATTACCTTATGACTATTTGTATTCCATAAGGAATTCAAAGTGAATAGGTATGACTCTTTGCCTTCCACCTTCTCGTTTTCTTGCCTAGCACATTCGAAAAAATATAAAAATATGTATACATTTCAATATTACAGTGGGGTATTTATTTTCCCATGGAGACTTGCCTTTGCATCACAAGCAATGTAAAATTAATTAAAACATTTACATTTACATTTGCAATAGAAATATCTCATTCAACCCTTTCAGTTCTTGGCCCACTGTATGTTGTCTTTTCTGCTCCTGTAGTGTAACAGTTCATTCGACATATATTATGTTCTGGACCCACAGCATCTGGAAATTTAAATAAATAAGTGCGGGAGCTTTAATATCTCAAATCACAGATTTGAGATATTAAAATAGTATTCTTTGTGGTTATAAAACCACACAACCCAGATTTCCTGTGTGAAGGCTTTACCTTTCCACTCTTTGATTTACAATCAACCCCAAATCAAAATATTAACTTGCGGAAGCTACTTTCTTCCAATCTCTGATTTAAAACCTTGTAAATAAAACCCCCTTCAATTTTTATATGCAGAGTTCTACTTTACATACCTTACTTGGTCTCAACTCCATTTTAGACCAAATCTGAGTTTGACTTCTCACACCATATGGCACCTCAAATTAATATTCGATTTTCATTTAAACTCAAACATATATACGGTCTTCATAGAGCATTCTCCTTTTATTTACAATTGGCATTTGAATCGAAGTATGAACTTCGATCTCACTACATACATTAATATGTGTTCATGCATATATTCAACGTTTTGTTGAGACTCACTTCACATATGGTTCAACCCCACGATGCATATACAATGCTCTTCCATACTCTATCAACAACATTAGGTCCGTCCGGGTCCCACAACTAATTCAACGCATAAACTGAATATCAACACATTAGAGTTCTGTCATCAATGTTTACTCTTTCCCTCAGGCTCACATGTCAAATAATTAATAATGAATTAAACGCTTACCATGCCTGCATTAACAAACCAACAAATTTTATGTGCGAACGCCCTTGGATCTTCTTCCCTCAAGATCGGACAAAAATTGCATTTTTTTTAGAAAAGAACTTTAACTCGAAAAAAAACGCAAAATTAGCAGTTTTAAAATACTGCCTTATGCCACGTGTTGACCAAAGAACACTGTCGCATTATTTTCATCAAACCAACTTACCATCTTTTTTTAATGTGAAGACCACTTGTGGGTTCAAAAAGAAACCGCTTCACAACTTCCTCGTATGGTTCCACCATGTCTTCAACTCGCAATTCCACTCCACCTTCATGAACGAATAGATCTATGAATCCTCTGTGCCATCTTCTACTGCGATATAAGCCATCGATCAGTCTTCCTTATACACGAAACCTTCCATTATTAACCTTACATGCTCGGTTCTGTACTCCATCTTCTCGTTGATTCCCATTCCTTCAACGTTGAGATTTATTTTGGAATATAATTCCTTATCAAACAGGGGTTAAAAAAGGACTTTGCGCCTCTTATGTGATGAGAGTTCACAACAATTTCACTATTACCTTTCAATGTGACCCCTCCGCGTACTTAGTAACGCGTCCAACAAATTTTCACAACATTCTTTAATTCAACAGTTCATTCAGATTCTAATCAAAAAAATTGCGCCTATGAGATTCCATTCTTCCATCCAATTTATGATCCCACTTACGCACTAAATCAACAAACTTATGGTTACTCAAATCAACGCTTGGCCTTAACATTAAAATTCGAAGTATGGATTTAGCTCTCACCCATTCAACATTTAAAACTCCACAATCCCATAGCCATATAGCTCAGAAATAAAGCATGAATTCAGAATTGAATTCTCTGTATTAACACATACAGAAATTACATCAAAATCCTTCCTGTCTTCGGCCAGATCTTCAATATCAATGACCCTTTCAACTACCTGTAGGTTTACAGGAACAAAATCCTGCTTTGCCCTAAACTGAAGCACTCACACACTTTGCTGCTCTGAACAACTCTTCTGCTTCAATTCGTTGCCTTTGCTTCCTCATCTGCCTTGCTGCCTTTGCTACCTTTGTTGCCTCTGTTTCTTGTCTAATGTTGCTCCTTGCTTCTCTTTTGCTATCTCTGCTGCCTCTGCTTCTTTCTCTACTTCATTTGTTTCCTCTGATGTCTCTACTGCCTCTCTACCTTAGTTGTTGTTGTTCCTTTGTACTCCTTTTTCTTGATGATAATTCAAGTGCTACTCCTATCTTCTCCTTTGCCTTATTGTTGGTTCTTCTTTGCTCTTTTTCCTTAGTGATAGCTCAGGTGCTACTCTTGTCTTCTCCTTTGCCATCAATGACAATATTTCCAACATGACCAAGTCAACAACATAAATACAGGAGGAGTGGATCATCAATAAAAACAAGTCAATATGAATGAGGATCATTTTAGACATCTATATGAGAGCTGGATTGAAGCCCTTAGGTGTGAAAAGGGACAATGCATGAAGATCCATTCAAGGTTGATCCGGTCAATATTGATTCAGTCAAGATTGACTAAATAAAACTATGTTGTCATGGAGGAGTGCCCTTGATGAAGGTACAACGCAGTTTTGGAAGGAGATTGATTATGTGATGGTGGAAACCCTCATGAGTGGGACCCAAGTTGAGAAGGCCCACTTAGTTTATAAGGAAGAGGATGGTAGCCATTTGGGGTTAGCTTATGAATTATATTTTTATGTCTGCTTAGACTTTTGCTCTCTTCAATTGTTTAGCTAATATTGCTGGTGTTGTTTAGCACTAAGGTATTCCTGTTTATGAATTCCTTCTCTTCCCTTTGAGTATCTCCTGGGAGAGACCTGATATTTCATTCCACACATCTAGAATTGGTGCCAAGCTTCAGTCTTCAGTTTCAGCACAGTTTCTGCAAGAGGTTGTGTTGAGTTGCAAGGTGTTGCAATGGAGGGTTGAGAAACCCATTTTATGAGTTGGTTTTGCATAGGATGGAGGCTTCCTTCTATTGGAGGATTAGTTTGGAGGGTTCTTGGGCTGAATTCAGATCTTTGACAGTAGGCCAACATATTTCCATCACCTACATTGTTATTCCATTCTGGAATTTCGTTATTTCTGGAGGGCAGTTTCTGCAATGGATCCTGTGGTTCTTTTGGGGAGTTTTCTTATGATTGAGAGGTTCATCCTTTCATGGGGGAAGACCTTTGATCATATCTGCATCAGATATACATTCTTTCAGCCTTCTATACTCATTTTCTTCCATTTTTAGTGATTATTCATTCTTATTGCTGAAGGTCACCATTTGTATTTGGGTGTATTCCTAGAAACCCTTCCTGGGTTCTCTAGATTTTGTATAAAGGAGACTAGATCTCAGTTTTTGGGCCATATTGATTAATATAAAATAAAATATTTTTTTATCTTTTATTTTTGTGTATAAACCTTCATTAGACTGTGTTGTCTCTTTATGCGGTAATTTCATGTTGCAGTAGTTTTGGGGTTTTGGCATTTTCTAGCTATCCTAGGTGTGGGAGGTCTGTTTACCTTACCTAGTTTGATTTTTTTCTGATAAACTATTAGATTTAGATGGTATATTGTCAAATCTAAGGGACCTAAGTGTTAATTTCGTTTTCTATAGCATATATTTCTGAAAATGCGTTTTTTAAGAATGCATTGCTGAGTAGTCCCATTATGGGGATATTACAGTGGTATCAGAGTAAGATCTTTGGCTCAGCCTTTGGACTTTGAGCCAAGATGCTATAAGAAGAAGGAAAGATCTGAATGATTTTTAAAATGAGCTTTGTCTCATCATTTTTTAGATCTATGAATAACCTCTCCAAGGAGGTTAAACAGAAAGAAGAAAAAAGAAGCATTGAAGCTTCTAGAGGGTTTCAAAAGAAGGAAGATCCATGCACTTCCTACAATCAAAAGAGGAAACCAGTGTTGGAAAGAGCTCCAAAGCATGTGACTATACCCTTTCCTTTTGTAAAAGAGGGAAAATTTCATAAATATGGAGGACACTTGGATCACAAGGTTCTAATTGAATACCTTGTTGAGTACAAATCTCAACGTAGAGCCTTCAAGGAGACTCTAGCTTTCCCTCAGTTCATTCAATTGGAGGAAGAGAGAAGACTTTGTGGCCAAGGGAGGATCAAGGGCAATAGGTTTCTACTGTATAATTTTGACGGGTCATCTACAACAAGGGTTTGGGCAAGGAAACTAGATGCATTCTTCCTACCACATCTAATGGTAGAAAGAGAGGTTGTAGAGATTGCAGCGCTGCACCTTCAGGGTGAAGTAAACATTTGGTGGTTCAGCCATTTGAGTCATGCAAGAGTGACTAATTTTTCTGAGTTTACTCAAAGTTTGATTAGAAAATTTGGCACGGAGAAATTAGAGGAGAAGAATCCCTCACCACCATTGGAGGAGACTTGTACCAACGCTGTCACAACTATGGAGAAGCAACCCTCAACATCATCAGTTGGAGGAGCCAACACATTGGGGGAAGAAACTCTTACATCTGTGCAAGGTATTCCCAAGTTCCATCAAGGTATGACTAAATTTCCACTTTCTATTATTACACAAATATTTTAGAACGTTGTGTAGATCTATCTTTGCATGACCGAGGGTCAACACATATTGCTGATTAGGAGCAGCAGGATGGCACTGCGCTGTGAAACCTTGATTTGATCAAGGAGGGGATGAAACATCATCCTAATGAGCCACTATTGGACTGCACACCACACTTGGGTCGGGATGAACTTTGTCCCAAACAAACTCATGCAAAACCACATGTTCATCCTTGAGTTGGGACATGAGACAACCAAAACACCATGGAGGAGATTAACATCGTTGTCAATAAGCAGTAGTGAGGAGGTTTTTCCTTTAGCCCACTTGGATCCTTATGGATTCAAGATTACCATTGGTGTGAGATCTTCTCTAGGAGATCTCCAAGGAGTTGCATTTAAACACCCCATGAAATTCAAAGGAAGAAATCTGTTTTGGGAGGATGGTAGTCTTCACTGGAAGGGTACCAAGATAGAACATGATGGGAGACACCTACATATGGATGAATGGGTGTGGATGGTGAGCAAGAGGCTGGAAAGCTACTTGAAAATCTATGATACTAGGTAGTAGGAGGCTTGGCTGCGTTGGCTACTCTTAAAGGAGTTTTGCCATCATGTGACATATCCTCTTTCTAAGGGTATGTGGGTGGAGGAAGCTTGGCAGGATACTTGCATCATAAGGTAGCCAGGAGTATCAATGCTTTGTATTGATATGAATCTCTTCATATCAATCATTATGTTTTCACCACATGATTTGTCTGATGGAGTTATGAGGAGGCAGCAAAAAAATTTGTTGCTTAGGTTGTTCCTTGGAGAGCATGGGAAAATTTTCTCTCATACTTTACATGATGTCACAGGAGTGGCAGATGGCACTATTATGGTGCAAAGGGGCTACTCTTTAGCCTTGGATGATCAGGAGATAATTCCAATTTGGAAGGAACTTCTTATATATAGCAGCACTATGGGATATGTCTTTGACAAGGAGCATGTCAAAGAATGGAGCTATGAATTGACAGGAGCCTATTTACATAGGCCAACAGCGTTGTCACTCTAGAGCTTGAGTTTATTGATGGAGTGTACCTAGGATCACTTCACATTTGATGCACTTGGTGGAAAAAGAGGAGGTGAGAATGACGAAGTAGTGGATGGAGACATCTATTACTATGATATGTTCTTCTTAACTTGGATTTCCAAGCATAAGAAGGAGGGTCTTCATGCAACACATGGTTCATTCCTCTTCATGGGAATTTTCCAAACCACTAAGGAGGGCTTATTCATGGAACCATGCATCATCTTACTTTCAGCACATGGTAAGAATATTTGTTTTGCATCTATTGATTATCTCACATAATATTTGCATCTTCTTACCATTTTCATACATTGTGTTGCTCTATAAGAGGGAAATTGAGCTCCATGGACAATTTTTGGCCAACTATTATGATGGAGACAACCATATTTTGTATCACTTTGGGCAAGTTTTTGGTTACTTCTTGTATGCTCAGTTGATACACTAATCCATTTAATATTTACTAGTAGATTTGGTGACTTACACAACTTGCCATGCCATTTTCTAAAGCTGCAATGGGGAAGACTGCGTTCTGACCACTTGCGAAACTGTTGGTACCTTCCAACACCACATGAAACCTTCAGTATTTCCCTCATTTTGATGTTGATCATGATCTCATTTTCTGATATTGTTCTTATCTTTATGGGGAGCATGATTGGGGGAGAAACACATTGGTTGGAGGTGTTCTTTGGGAAGGAGGATTACCACACTTTTTGCATTACACGTTCTAATGGGAGCATGGGAGGAGATATGGCGAACACATCAAAACACTTGTTCCTTTTTGAGGTGGGCCATGAGATTTATTGGATTCCATATGGTGATGATTTCCTATCCATCACATGTGGAATGGTTTGGGCCAGCTTGGTTCACATCGTTGGAGAGGAGATCCTTGGAGGTCTAGTCTTCATCTTGACACTTGAGGGCAATATTATTGCAGCCCAAGATCAGCATATACTCTACACTTATCATAAGTGGAGAGGAGGAAAGTGTGGGGTAGGCTACTTTTTCTACCATGTTCAGATTTTCATCCCACCTACTTTGCAGGAGCTCAAGGTGGAGGAGCATTTTCAGGGGTTGCCATGTTGGGAGGTAACTCATTTTGTATGGATGATTTCTTGGGGATGGGAGATTCATGTGGGGATGTTAGATCCAAATTTATATCAGACCTCATGCCTCAAGAAGGCCTTTAAACAACCCATTTTTTCTTCCATGGGTATTTTACTTTTACATGATGAAAGCTATTTGGGATACTCACCAAAAGCTAGCTTGCATACTTGGGAGGAACAACTTGGAGATGTATTGATGAGACAACATCTTGATCCTTGGAGGATTTTATCTTATGAGGATGCTACAGGGGAAGAAGAGGAGGATATTCAGTTCTATCCTTACAGTTTCTTTAGGACAAGCAACATTTGGGAGGGGAGGACTATAATATTCCAAATTTAGCATGCAGCTAATTGGAATATTGATTTTTGCTTATTTCACTTAGGAGATGAATAAATGGGTAAGGAGGCCCATACATTTCAGAAATAGGAATAAAATCCCTTATGATGTGAAAAGGAATCATTATTAAGGATGGATTTCACACCTTCATGTGTGGAAAGGGACATTTTCTTTTGGACAAAGTCAAGTTTGATCAAGTCAACAATATAAATATAGGAGGAGTGGATCATCAATAAAAACAACTCAATATGAATGAGGATTAGTTTAAACAACTATATGAGAGCTGGATTGAAGCCTTTAGGTTTGAAAAGGTACAATGCATGAAGATCCAGTCAAGGTTGATCTGGTCAATATTGATTCAATCAAGATTGACTAAATCAAACTATGTTGTCATGGAGGAGTGGCCTTGATGAAGGTAGGACGCAATTTTGGAGGGAGATTGATTATGTGATGGTGGAAACCCTAATGAGTGGAACCCAAGTTGAGAAGGCTCACTTAGTTTATAAGGAGGAGGATGGAAGACATTTGGGGTTAGCTTATGAATTATATTTTTATTTCTGCTTAGACTTTTGCTCTCTTCAGTTGTTTAGCTAAGATTGTTGGTGTTGTTTAGCACTAAGGTATTCCTATTTGGGAATTCCTTCTCTTCCCTTCGAGTAGCTCTTGGGAGAGACCTGATATATCATTACACACATTTGAAATTGGTGCCAATATTCAGTCTTCAGTTTCAGCACAGTTTTTGCAGGAGGTTGTGTTGAGTTGCAGGGTGTTGTAGTGGAGGGTTGAGAAACCCACTTTCTGATTTGGTTTTTCATAGGAGAGAGGCTTCCTACTATTTGAGGATTATTTTGAAGGGTTTTTGGGCTGATTTCATATCTTTGGCAGTAGGCCAAAATATTTCCATCACCTATAGCATTATTCCAGTCTGGAATTGCGTTATTTTTGGGGGGCAGTTTCTGTAGTGGATCCCGTGGTTCTTTTTGGGAGTTTTCCTGTGATTGAGAGGTTAATCCTTTCATGGGTGAAGAAATTTGATCATATTTTCATCGGATATACATTCTTTCAACCTTATATACTCACATGCTTCATTTTTCAGTGATTATTCAGTCTTATTGCTGAAGGTCAGCATTTGTATTTGGGTGTATTCCTAGAAACCCTTCCTGGGTTCTCTAGATTTTGTATAAAGGAGACTAGATTTCAGTTTTTGGGCCATATTGATTAATATAACATGAGATATATTTGTCTCTGCTATTTCTGTGTATAAACCCTCATTATACTGCGTTGTCTCTTTATGCAATAATTTCATGTTGTAGTAGTTTTGGGGTTTTGGAATTTTCTAGCTATCCCAGGTGTGGGAGGTCTGTTTACCTCACCTAGTTTGATTTGTTTCTGATAAACTCTTGGATTTAGATGGTATATTGTCAGATCTAAGGGATCTAAGTGTTAATTTCGTTTTCTGTAGCATATATTTCTGAAAATTCATTTTTGTATGCATGCATTGCTGGCTAGTCCCATTTTGGGGATATTACAAAACAACAACTCGACAACTACGAAATCGATCAATTTCAGAGTATCTCATCAAGTGGAAGAAATTACCCACTGAAGATTTGACATGGAAGGATGATAATTTTATACATAAGCATCCATAACTACTCAAGCATTGAGGACAACGACTTTTTTAAGGAGAGGGGCATGCTAGGTCCTTATAATACTAGTGTATCCCCTTATTTTTATTTTTAGTGTAACCCCCTTATTGTTATTGTTATTCCCTTACATTGTTATTGTTATCTCGGCTAGGATTATATTGTGACCCGTTGGAATCCTATATTATAAAGGAGGTTTGGTCATTTATATCATCCAAGAATTGTTCATTTATGTAATGTAAAGGAGGTTTCCCCCCTAAGAATCTAATTTCTAAGTTGTTGATATATCTTTTCTTCTATTTTGTGAGTTTTTTTCATAACACTCAGGTAGAAATGGAATGCTACAAGTACATAATACCTACAGTGGTTCATAGATCCATCTCATATTTGGACGAGTAAATTAGGTTATCAATTTATTACATTATTGATAGATATGTTGATTAAGAAATGAGGGATTGGATTCCATATGTAGGGAATTCCACTAGAGACAATACATTAATAGCATGTAAAGACATTAATGGGATGATTCCTAACTAACACAGCATATGCATAACAAGAACTAATGATATGCATAGTATAATTGTTCGGGGAAAGTTGGTAGGATCAAGAGAAAGGTCATAATCCTTGAAAAGAACTTAGAAATCCTTGACTTTTCCTCCTCTGACAATGAGAGTGAGCATAACCACTAGTTCAGGTGGATACTCTTGCAGAATGAAGTCCATGAAAGTCAATCACTTGTAGTAGAACCTATTTTATGTTAATGTTATAAGTATGTCCATTAGTATATATTTTATTTTCTTTGTTAGATATATTTTAGTTTAACAAATTCTCAAATAGTGAAAATTATTAGAATTCTTAAAATTTCTAACTTCTACTACTATTTTTGTTTTCGCAAGTGGAAAATCAATAGCTAGATGCATTAGTTTTCTTGAAAGCATGAATGACCTATTTTTACAAAAAAATAATAAATATTGATTTTGTTTTAAAATTATTAATTCTATTTTTTTTAAAATATATGTTTTTGAATTAATTTTGAAGTTAGAAATATTTTAAAAATCTGAATTATTCCAAATATAAATATTTGACTAAATAGATAAAGTATTATAATATGACATTTTTGACATTATCACTTATAGGAGTTGTATGTAAACAGTGATAATTGTTGCAATCATAATTATGAGCATCATGTTACAACGTAATCCTTGATGAATATTGAAATGAAACATAACCATTAAGGAACATACTAATTTAATATAAGTTAACCATGATAAATATTGCAATAGAAAATATCTATTGAGGGATTTCATAATCCAACATAACCTTTGAGAAACACCACATGTGACATAACCATAAAGGATTGTAGTAAATAGACATGAGTTAACCAATATGAATGTCATAATGTGACATAACCATTAATGAATGTCATAATTCAACATCATAATGTGAAATAAATTTTGAAGGAAACTTAAATTCAACATAAGTCCTTCAATATGAACATCATAATGTGACATACGCACTTAGGAAAATCAGAAATTTTTACATAACCCTTATGAACATTGCAATGTGACATTAAGGAATTTAGCAATTCTTCATAAGCTAATCGAGATGACTATCACTATGCATCATAACCATTATAAAACATAACCTTAATGAATGTTGCAATGTGACCTAAACCTTGAGTAACATCACAATGTGACATAACTAATAAGAAACGTAGAAATTTTACATAAACCAATGAGTATGAATGTCACAATGTAACATAGGAGTTAGAGAACATCAAAATCGAACATAACCCTTGATGAACATCATAATGCACCATTACTCTTAATGGATTGAAAATGAACAAAATCATTGAGTGTACTAATTCAACATAAGTCAACATTGATTAACATAATTATTGTGGCATAACGATAGTCGGCCATGAGAAACCATGGTCTACCAATTTCAATCATATTCAAACCTTATATTAGAACAAGTCAACCATAATTAACCAATGTTAACCATAATAAATTTCATCTAAGTAAAGATATCCATGGTTAACATAAGGCAACCATGATAAATGTCACAACATGAAATAACCATTGAGTAATGGTACAATCTAACATAACTCTTTAGGGACAATGCAATGAAATTTTGTAATATACCTAGTGTATATTACAATTAAGGTTATAATATAGTGATTATTATGTAATAAATAACATTCATGTAATATTATTCATAAAATAATTATTATGTTGACATGATTAATGTGTAGTCATGTCATTTGATAAGGATATGATATATCACCTAGCGAATGTATTTATACATGTCTATTGTACTTATTTAATAGTGTCTTAGATATAATTCTTATAATATTCATGCGGGCTAGCCGTGGGGCTATCACACAACTATTTTAATGTTTCTTTGGAGGTAGGTGAAAGCTGAAACTAGAAGTATTGCATTGTCGTAAGAATTGCATAATATAAAATGGCTATAACCGTGGGGTTTCCGTCCTACATATGAAATATATTGTATTCTTTCTCTCTCACTTATGTTTTATGTTAATTTTATTATGCATATTTTGATGAAGTTAAGTGGAAATATAATTCTTCTTTTTAATGCATGATAATTCACAAACATAATAATTGACACATGTAATAGAAGTGTATGTGCTAGAGGCGTAGTCCAAAAGTAATTAGTCATAAGTTGGTTTTGCCATTAAGATGAACCTTGCAAGTGTCAAACACCCAAGGGACTTGAAAAACCTTAAATCTAGTGAATTCCCTAAGCGTGTGACAGATGTTTTTAGAGCTTGTCACCAAGATGATGGTATCAAAGCTATGAGGAAGTGGAACACAATGACGAAAGTATGTGAACCCTGAGGTATGCCTATGATTTTTTCTTTTCCTATGATTATTGGTGTTCTAGGGAGACATGATGGTTGGTTGCATAGGTTGTGTTTTGTGACTTTGATATTTTCCGTGGGAATTTTTTCCAAGCACTTGTGGGTACAGGGGCTATACATAAATTCTTGAGAGTCATTCTAACAAGAGATTTTGGACTGAGAGTATCTTTCAGTGTAGCGGAAGTAGAGGAAATGAACTCTAGAGCTATATTAGTGAGTGAATTAGTGGTTGATGTTCCATCTCATGTTGAATATTAGAGTGGATCTCTTGACTTCACGATCATGGAGATGGATGAATTCAATGTGATATTGGAATAGTATGTTATCCAGGGATGAAAAGTAGTGATGGTACCTTGGATGGACTTTGGGTTTTTCATAAGTGGAGATGCACGTGTGTGGTATTTACACACTTCAATGAAGAATAAGGATGAAATAGTGCAATTAGTGTAATCACTGAGTATGAGGAGGGTAGAATGGGGATCTAATATAGAGATATATATGGTATTTATAAGAGATATTGGAGAATATGAGGTACTGGGGACCCATATTCCACCTAATATTTTTTTATGTTTAAGTGAATGTGTTTAATATTAATGACATTTTCATTTGTTGTTCGATGTTTCAAACCATCTATTGTGGTTCATCCTCAGGATAAATTTCAGAATGAATATGTGGATTTGATGTTGGAATAGTTTCAAAAATTACTCCCACCACGACATGTACTTGACCATTGTATTGATATTGTGCTAGGTAAGGAATCACCAACAAAGGCTCCTTACTGATTTTCTGATCCAAAGTTGGAGGAGTTTAAGCATCAATTAAAGGATTTCGTTGAGGCATGCGTCATTCATCCTTCACAACCCCCTTACGGTGCACCAATGATATTTTATAAGAATAAGGACACAATGAGCTGAATATGTGTCTTGATTATAGAGCTTTTAACAAGCAAACGATCAAGAAATTATATCTTCTTCCACTTGCAGTTGATTTCTTCAATAAGTTTGTGAAGGAAAATATTTTCTCAAAGCTTGACTTGAGGCATGGGTGTTATCAAGTGCATATTGTAGAGGGTGATGAGAAAAATACAACTATGGTGATGAGATATGGAATTTTTGAGTTATTGATGGTCCCATTTGGGCTATGTAATGTCCCAGCTACATTTTTCACATTGATGGATGATGTGCTTCATTAATTTCATGGTGGTATAAATTGAAAATATTGTGGTGTACAATGATAATATGGAGGAAAATGTTACATAGGAAGCACTTGGTGCAGGTCTTTGAGGCATTATGACAACATCAATCATACTTGAAGAAGTCTAAGTGTATGTTCGCTCAAACAAAGATACCATTCCTTGGATATTGGATATGATGGGGATGTATCAATATGGATTAAGAAAAGGTTTTTGATATTGAGGATTGGGAGGGTCCTAATGAAGTTCATGGTCTGAGGGTCTTCCTAGGGATGGTGAACTACCATGGGAAATTTTTGGAGGGATAATCCAAGATTACAACACCACTGATAGACTTGTTGAAGAATGACAATTCATGAAGATGGACTGAGAAGTGAAGTGAGCCATTTGAAGAGTTAAAATGTAGGATGGTGACAACTCCATTATTGAAGCTGGTAGATTTTGAACGATATTTGGAGCTACATACAAATGATTCATATTTTTCCATTGGGTTATCCTAATGTAATATGGAAATTAGGTAGCCTACAAGAGTGAGACAATATAAGACAAAGAGAGGAGGTACCCCATCCATGAGAAAGCAATGAAAATGATAATCCATTATCTTCAGGTGTGGAGGCATTGTTTGAATGGGAGGGAATTTGTGGTCAAGGCATATAAAATTACGACAAGTTACTTTGCATCTCAACCTATATTTTCAGTGAAGCAGACTGATTAGTAACACTTTTTGTTGGACTATTGGCATTGTTAGGATGGATGGATACATCTAGTGTGTTGGCATTGATGTCAATCAGGTGAGCAGTGATGAAAATTGGACTAGAGTTGTTGTTCATGGTGTGTGTCAAGCTCAGGGGTAGTCTGATATTTGTTGCAATGTTTTGTAGAGAATCACCATAGTAGCAGAATATTCAATGAAGCTATAAAATATTAAAACTATGATGGTTTTTTTATTCAATATTTGAATGATTTTTTGGCTCCATAGATCAAATAGGATGCTCTTGGAAGTGGAATATTTGGCTAATTATTAGAAATATTTTTCCAATGGTATGTTGAAGTCTGAAAATGGCCACTTGGATAGAAATTTATTACCGGTCAAATTCAGGTACCCCCAAAGTCAAAGTTACAGAACTAAATATGGAGTGGGCTCATGGTGGTGACCTAGTTTAGAATATGGATTGTGTTGGTGGAATTTTAGTGGAGCAGTGATGAACCTTAGTATTGCAACAAGAATGTTGCAACTACTAAGGCTACAACCTTAAATTATCAACCCAACATTCGTACAAATTTAAGAGGTGTCGCACTATATGTGCAACACACAATGTGTCCTTATTTCATTGATCATATGTAATGAAGTGAATATCATGAAATATAACCTAAAATAACTACAAAAATGTAACTTTTTGAAATGGAAATATTAAAATATTGTAGGAAACAAAATACAAGGATAGAAAACCTATTCTAATTGCATAAACTAAAGAGCATGAAAAAAATCTCAATCATTACATTCAAAATATATTATACCTTGTAAGAAATCTCGGTAGGTGCTTCATAATGTAATAATGAAAATCATCACTATGTCATTCAATTCATGAACATGTCTACTAACTCTTAATTGTTGAATGTGTCGCAGTGGAAAAAATGGAATTCCTTAGTGGTCTTTGGTATTCCTCAATCATGGATTCAAATCCTAGAGGTCATTATTCAATCCCAAAATGAAAAACTCAAGGTTTAAAGGAAAATATCACCGAGTTTAGATAATGATAGAGGATACTGAGGACTCCTACATGATGCTACATGATTTCCCTGTTTTGTTGCAAGATTCAATCTGAGAGCATCTGAGGGCATAAAAGGTGTGATAGAGGTTGGATATTATAGTGGAATATAGGAGAAGGTTGTATATGTACCTTTCCAAGTTTAGTACCCTTCAGGAGCCCATATTGAACAAGGAAAAACGTGCAAATTAGCCTTTAACAAATCGTATGTAGAAAATCCACGTAGATTCAAATTGATATTTGTAATATGAAAAAAAAATACTTTAATCTACTCTAAAAATTACGGATGCTAATTAAGAACAAAAAATCACATGAACAAGAAAGAGAGAACTTCAATCGCACAACACAAACATTTATTTGGGGAAAGCTTCAACTAAAAACCTTGCTATCTGTATATTGCATACATCAAAGAATATAAGAAGAATACAATGCTTCTCTGAGCCTTGAGATCTCTTTGCTCTATCTATGTCAGTCTTAGTAATTCCTAAGCTAGCTTGGTTCAATACTTAACTAATTTATTGGCCTCGATATTCCCTACTTGATTGTGAAATTCCTTGGGCAATTGAGCCCCTATTAATTAGGAAATTCCACAATAATGATTACGCAATACATCAAGGCCCTTCCAATCACTCCACTCACCCCTTGTACAATTTTTAATTATACAACTAATAGTAAACTTCCCTTTAACTCCAATCTCAAGTGGGTCTTCCTTAGAACTAACTTGCATGAGATATTTTTAGTGAATTACAAGTTATGTGTGTTGTGAAACCAGCTCCAAAAAGAGAAGAAAAGAGATATCAACGCCTTGGAAATAAGCCACTTAGAGGGGGAAACCTCCAATAAATTACATGAATGAACAATTCTTGGATGATTCTGTTAGCCATCAGTAAACTTTTTACTAAGAAAATGATGGCTAAAATAAGTCTCAAACCTTCAAGAGATTGTTTTCATGGAAAACTTCTCATTCTTGAAGTCTTATGATGTTCTTGAGATTAATCTTCACTGTTGTTTCACTGTGAAACCCTCAAGGACCTTGCTGTTCATAAATAAAACTGTCTTTTATGACTTATTTCCATCTTCTTCTCCTCCATTTTTACCATCATATTCCCCCTCATATCATTTATTGTTCCTTTATAACACCTTCTTTCCCTCCACGTAACCTTCGTAAGTGTCAAAACCCTCCTTCCCCTCTTTTCGGAACCCCTAAAAAGCCAAAAATTCCAAATTTTTAGGCTAAAAACCCATTCTGCAAATAAACAGGTCCTAAGTGCTTTTTTCAGATTAGCCCTCAACCTTCATTCCTCATAAAATCTCAGTGCTATAGCCAAGCGCTTTGAGGAATAAGCTCTTTCTACACCACTCCTGGTCACTCATCTCACCATATGCCCCAGTTTTGCACTTTGTGCTAAGCCCTATCTTTCCTCCCCGATCCCTTTTTCTTTTATATTTTCTTTTCATTATTTAAAAATCCCGCTGTTCACCTTCTACCATTCATCAAAACAGATCAACGACCATCGTGCCCCTTTCTCCTATCCCCTTTCCATCCAAATCCTATCATTTACTCACCCTTGCAAGTGAATCCTATCTGTCGATCCATATGATCTAACAGTCCGCATTAAACCCGATAACCCAACTTCAACAGGGCCTACCTTCCGCCACATGAAGCACCTTTCCAATCGCGTGCTGCCACCTGTATTCCATTATCACTCCCATAACGCATTCCACCCGCACCGTCGAATCTCGTCTCCCTCATCCGACAACATATATTCCATATCGCAAAATTCTTGTACCTAAGGTTTAACGTTTCAAAATTTTGTGATACCGGTGGTATCAGAAAAGACAGAAAACGTGTTGACTGATGTATGGAATCGCATTGCCTTCGGGCTAAACCACTTACTGCCTTTTGGTTGTGTGATGACCACTCATGGTATTGCGAAAACTGCTTTTGCCCAATACGTTCCAAATACTCTTTTGAACTGTTTTTTTTCCCCGTTTTTGTTCATAAGCCCCCCCTACCACTGCAAATCCTTTTTCCCTCACTGCTCCTCACCCTCATCAACCTCTGTCGCAGTTATCCCCATCCTCGCAGGTTTTTATAATATGGTTTGTGTTTTATGTTGCAGATTTCATAGAAAATGGGCTGCAGAGCCATCCCACAGTCATGACAAGGTGACCAAGGGCCAAGGATGATGATCCTCAGGCCAATATTCATGAAGAAAAGGGAATCCATAGGGTTCAAAATCATGGTTTGACCCGTGCCTCATGAGCATTGGTTATACCATGAAACCCTCGACGTGCCCGTGCACCTGCCAGTAAATGAAAACACAGTGAGCATCAATCAATTGAAGGATCAGATCATAATTGAAGGATTAAAGGTGTTAAACATAGATAAAGCAGATAGGCACAGTCATCAAAATTTTAAATATGGTCTAAAAAGGCTTAAATGCTAAACAGAGAGCCTGATCAATCATGAACTCAATATTAAGGTAAATCAGTGTTTTAGAGGAAGTGAAAGAAGAAAAAACGTTGAAGGACACCTTAGTGCCACCTTAGAGGGGCTAATTGAATCCACAGTTACTCAAATGCCACCTATAGATCTATTTTTGCAAAATAATGCACAATGAATGCACAGTCAGAGATCTTTTGCCAAAAACAGCTCAAAATTTATGATCAGCCTACTACAGCCTCTAAAGTCAACAATAATAACTAAGGTTGATGAAATCCAATGTAAAAACATTAAAACAAATATGAGTACTTGAAATATTCTCCCTTAGGCCTCCCAAAGGTCAAAGCCACCATTACTCTGTATTAATTGAACTAATGAACCCTTCTTACACTCCACCTCCTCATTCTTCTATAAATACTTCTGTAGAAGACAGTTTAGGGGTTGGTCTCTCGATATCTGTTGCATGTAAATAGATTTCTGAAGTTGTTGTATCTCTGTTTGTAATTGAAGACACATAAGCTGAGATGAGAAGTTTTAAGCTGTAGAGACCCACTGGCCTTGAAGATTGTAACTGATTTGAACATCAAATACAAATAGCTGATTTATGGGATCCTGGTCTATGTCAATGGTGATGTGTTCCTCACTGTAAATTGATATTTTCTTTTGTTTCCATTCTGTCCACTTTTCTCTGATAAAGAACAGCAAATATAGATTAGGATTTACTCCTGAAGTACCCTAAATCTCACTGATAAGTCTTTATCCTTCATGTTTTCTGTTGATTGTTGATTTAAAGGTAAGTCAATAGAGTATAACCAGTGAAGTGTTGGTGAGTCCATATTTCCTGAGTACAACTTGAGATATTGTCTTTGAATTTCCTTGATAAGTTTGCTAATTAAAGATTGAGCTAGGGAAGTCTATGGTTAGCCCTGTCCTCTGGTTTCTTCTCCAACAGTTTCTTTGAAAATTTCCCTTAAGAGTATGTTGAAAGCAGGCTAGTTTCAAAGTACTTACCTGATCTTAGACTAATTTTTGTGTTATCATGAATGTTTTCTCTTTGAATATGTTGAAAGTAGGCTAAATTAAAATTCTTTACCTGATCTTAGGTTGTTCTGTATTCCTTCATCTGTTTGATTTCCCTCACTCCACTTTTAATGTTTCATTCCATAAAATCAACTTAAAGAGATCCTTTGACATAGATGACTTGCCCCATGGACCACTCTTGAACCTTGCTATTTCAATTAAACCTTATTATGACTCCATATCCCAATGGATTGATACTGCTCCTAGCCTATCTAATCAGCTAAATCATTCGTTCACCTACTTACACCTTCACCCTTCATAAAGAATTCCTTCATCTTCATTATATCCTTGCCCAACCAAAACAAACAAAAACCCTTGTTCTTCATAACTAGCCTAATACCATATCCAAAAAAAAAAACCTTAAAGATCATATCTTTGAAATTATGCATAAAGAGATCCCTCTTTGAATCTAGGATGGCTAGGTCCTTAGATTCCAAAGAAGTTTTGATGTAGGCTCTACAGCGTTTGTACTTTCCAATCTTGCAAACTATAAAGTCACAACATACTGGCGACCATACTGGGGACTATCTAAGTAAAATCCTTAAAACACAACACTCAGTTTTCAGTGCAACATAAGTAGCTTTCTTCAAGAAATACCAAGCTTGCCAGTAATCATGATAGGACTTGTCTGAATCAGTGACAAACTAAGTAACTGTTAGGATTCTAACAGACCCTTATCAATCCTTGGAGAAATCATCTAGTAAGCCACATAGTAAACTTTTTTTGTCTCATCACCGTATCTAAGTGTTGAAACAAATTTAGGACACTCTCATAAACGACAGGGCTATAAAAACTCAGAAAACCCAAAAATATATCATATTGGTATTCAAACCTATTAATGTTGGTCGACCATAAAACATTTTACCTTCTAAAAGCTAAAAATTTCCACCTGGCGACTCCACAATCTTAAATTGACCTAAAGAATCCACTGGGAAACCCTTTACTATCATAACATCATACAAAATCACTCAAGAAAATTGTGAGAAGTTAAGTTTCTTTGTTTGAAAGATCAGTTAGCCTAACAAAAATTTTCATATTTGGGTAAACGTTTCTTACCATTGGGTCTAAAAGCATAGCATAGTGGCTTCTAGAAGAGTTCATACTAGAGCCTATCCCAACCCAAATCCTCCTGAGATAGTTGATAATCCGGAAAGTATACTTAGGAAATTTCCTAAGTCTAAAGCTTCAATTGTTGTTAGGCCAATCTATAGAGCTAATTTTGTTCCTGAAAATCTTACAGCTCTACAAGATTCACAAGTTGACCTAAGAAACCCACTCAGAACTAGGTCACTTGATGATACAGATCAGATAGATTTTGAGTCTCCACCTTCATCCCAAGATAGAGGTGAACATCTTGGTAGCAGAGAAACCACCCCTCCTGATTTCCATATCATTCATAATTTTTGTTCCTCTCATCCTATATCTGCTCAATAGTCTCTTGTTGATCCATCCACTTCTCTTATCTATACACCCACTATTCAAACCACCCCATTCCATCCACCCCCTCCCATCTTACATCCTCTACCTGTAAACCCCCCATTTTTTCCACAACCTCCTATCATGGCAACATGGTATGCTCCCCTAGTCCTTCTTTTACCTTTAGTCAATCTGCCATAGGACTATCAGTCCAAGATAAAATTATATGATGTCAGTGGTGTTACTACTACTTCACAACATGTGGACAAGATGAATGACTATTTTGACAGAAATGAGATTGATGATGAAACTGTCAAACTCAGATTGTTTTCTCGAAGCTTAGGGGGAGAAGCAATAAAATGGTTCAAAACCTTAACCCCTAATAGTATTAACGACCTCCTAGCCCTCCATCAGTCATTCCTAAAAAAATGGGAAGTCAGGAAAAACCATCTTCAAATACTTTCAGACTACAATAACCTTAAAAGAAACACTGGGGAAAGTGCTCAAAATTATTGCACTAGGTTCAATAGTATTTATAATGCCCTACCCCCAGACTTGAAACCTCCACAAGGCTTAGCCTTGGCCAAATTTGCTGAAGGATTTGATCCTGAAATGGCCTATCAACTAAGAGAAAGATACCCCTTGACTTTAGAAGACATGCAGAAGGGAGCTCTAGCTGTCAAAGTAAATCTGATCGAGAAAAGAGCTCGGATGAGGAATGAGAAGAAAGTATCATTTAGGGAGGAAAGTAAACCCTCCACATCTAGTTCAAAAATTGAGAGAATGATGGAGGAAATGATGAAGAAAATGAGCATACTTGAGAGAGCACAATCCAGAGAAAAACAATTAGCTCCCAAAAATAGATATCAATCCCAAAATCAAAATCAGAACATTAGGATAAATCAACCTCAAAACATGCAAAGAGAGGATGATCAACAAATCATACCTCCATTCCAAGAAAATTATGTTAATGAGGATGAAGAAACCATTGAACGAATAGAGGATGACAACATGAATATATTGGGAGTAAGTAATGACGATTCTGATCTCATTTATGAAACAAGACAAGGTCTATATACGCCTTATGAGGACAGAAGACCCCAAACTGATTATTATGAACAATACTCTGAAAATGCCATCATAGGATCACTTAAAAAATATGACCTCAGAAGTAAACAGAATCAATATACTCCCAGAAACAAAACCTCTGATAAATATACCAAAAACAACCCTGAAAATACACCCAAAACGACAATTGACAATCAGAAAACAGTGGCTGTAAATTCTGATTTAAACAAAGGGAAAAATGCTCAAACCAATGAAAAACGGAGTATTAACCCTAGTAGCACTAGCACCTCAGTTAATGCTCTTGAGAAAACCAGTTTGACAGCAGTAAATAATAAAAATCAGCAAGCTGATTTCGATAATGAAATAATGACTAAGAAGGCTAAACTAAACATGTTAAAAAACCAGATCCCCTTCAGCCTAGAGAATGAAATATCTAAAATCAAAATCTTTGTCCCACTTACTGAGCTAGTCACTCAAAATGTATATAGGGGTCAAATTTTGAAGGCTTTGAATATAGACATTTATGATACAGTCAACTTAAATGATGACACCCCAGAACTAATTTTTGGACCAAAAATTGAAGGAAAATTTCAAGAAGGAACCACCCCTCCTTTCTACATCAACTTAAACATTCATGATAATATTTTACACAATGCCATGCTTGATTCAGGAGCATCACACAACCTCATGCCCAAGGTGATAATGGAAAGATTAGGCAGAGGTGACTAGACCCTACAAATATTTATATTCCTTTGATTCAAGTAGGGTGAGATGCCTAGGCCTAATAAAGGATCTGTGTGTTAATTTAGCCCAAATACCAGCCAAGAGTTTAGTGAAGGAAATTGTAGTGGCTGATATACCCCCCAAATATGGCATGCTCCTTTCAAGATCATGGGGTGCTAAGTTACAAGGCACAATGCAAATGGATATGACTTATGCCACCATCCCTGTCTTCGGTCAACCTAGAAGACTATATAGGGAAACACACATGAAATACATGGTGAGTAACCAAGATAGACCAGATAATTCCCCTCTTTACTCCATACACACTGACCTTGACTCTTTTATCCTTTTTAATGATGATGTTCCAAAAGAAAAAGAACTGATCAGTGAAAAAACATCGAATGTTGTAATGACTTCACATTTAAACATATTTGCAGTCATGGATGAAAACGAGAATAGAGAGGAAATTAAAAAACAATCTGCTGATTTAGAAATTCACAACAAACAGATTAGAGGTCTTGAGGTCCAAAATAGTCATATAAATAATACAGATCTTGGAATTCAAGAAGTAAAACCTCAAAACATTGGAAAACTTGAGGAACAAAGGTCAGAAAAATATAGTGCAGACCCTTGTACAGAACAGAATGACAAAGAAGACAAAGAGGACAGTAATAAAATAAATCTCAAATCTAAAAACAGTCCTCTTTGGAACATGAATTTTGATGGGTCTTGCACCAAGACTGATGCAGGAGTAGGCATATGGATACAAAACTTTGAAAATAATCATGTTGAGGGGCATTCCTTTAAATTGAACTTTCAATGTACCAAAAACATATCTGAGTATGAAACTCTCCTTTTAGGCTTGCATTTGTTGAAAAAGTTAGGGGCCAAAAGGATAAAAGTTCATGGGGATTCTCAATTGATTATTACGCAAGTAAATGGGGAATATAGTGCTAAACATCCCAGACTTAGAGCCTATAGAAATGATGCCATGGACTTGTTAAAGACTTTTGATGAATTTCAACTTATCTTTGTCCCAAGAAACCGAAATATCTTTGCCAATGGTTTAGCCTTTGCTGCTAGAACTTGTCTTACACGCTATGAAACCAAGCAATGCACCACCCAAGTCAAATTTAGACCAGTTGTCCCAGACAATGAAAGATACTGGCAAGTTTTTGAGGGAGATAAACAAATAGAAGACTTCATACAGTCCATAAATGAATTTGAAACATCTGACTCAGATTCAGATTATGATAAAGACTGTCCTATTGAAGAAAACCCACTTGTTGAAGAAGAAAAGTCTCCCAAGTTTGCTGAAATAAATCTGTTAACCCAAGAACCTAATCATGAAACAAAAAATAGCACTCATTTAGAAAATGAAGACTTAGAAGTGCTGCAATCTAAACAACAAAGCTTGCCAAAAGGATTGGTCCCTTTAGAAGAACTATTTGACTTGAATGATGTGGCCGAAAAGCCAAATCTGGAACCCATAGAATCTGAAGTAGAAGAATGAAATATAGGCAGTGAGGAAAGGCCCAAACTAATCAAAATATCTAAAACACTGCCTGCTCACATTAAACTGAAATACATTGATCTCTTTAAGGAATTTTCCGCTGTGTTTGCATGGAGCTATGAAGATCTAAAGTCCTATGATATAGAAATAATTCAGCATAAGATACCCCTCAAGGAAAACCAGAAACCTTTTAAATAGAAATTGCGCAGAATCAACCCTGTTCAATTACCTCTGGTAGAGAAAGAAATCATAAAAACGTATGAGGCTGGAATTATTGTCCCTGTTAGATACTCAGAGTGGGTGTCTAATCTTGTATCAGTGAGGAAGAAAACAAGAGAGATAAGGCTTTGTATTGATTTTAGAAACTTAAACAAAGCCTCACTTAAGGACAACTATCCTTTACCCAAAATGGATCATATTTTACAACAGGTAGTTGGGTCGAGAAGAATTTCTTTGCTAGATGGTTTCTCAGGTTACAATCAAATTTTGGTACATCCTGATGATCAACTTAAAATGGCTTTTACTATGCCCTGGGGTACTTTCATGTATTTGAAAATGCATTTTGGTTTGATGAATGTTGGTGCCACAGTTCAGAGAGCCATGGATATTGCATTTTCAGAAGAAATAGGTTACTTCATTATAATTTACCTTGATGATATAACTGTTTATCCTAAAATAGATGAAGAACACCTAATACATTTGAGAAAGGTCTTGGAAAAGTGCAGAAAATTTGGACTATCCTTAAACCCAAAGAAAACATATTTTGGCCTCCAAGAAGGTAAATTATTGGGCATATCATATCAGAAGAATGGATAAGGATAGACCCAAAGAGGATTGATGGCATATTGCAAATCATCCATCCCAAAAACATCAAGGAACTTCAATCCTTCATTGGAAAGATTAATTTCTTGAGAAGGTTCATACCCAATCTAGCTGAACTCCTTAGAAACATAACAAACATGCTTAAAAATGAAGGAGGAGTTAAATGGACCTTAGAATCAAATAAATCATTTGAAATAGTTAAACAAGCGCTCACCAAAACACTAGTTCTTATCAGTCCTGATTTTTCCAAAGATTTCTTCATGTTTTCATTGCCTCAGAACACACCGTAGCTATTGTCCTATTACAGAAAAATTTGAATGGAAAAGAGCAGCCCATTGCATTTTTCAGTAAGGCATTAAGAGATGCATCTCTGAAGTACAACATAATGGAAAAACAAGTCTATTCCTTAGTCAAAGCCTTAAAGGACTTTAGAGTTTACATTTTACATTCCCACATCATAGCATTTTTTCCTCATTAAGTGGTGAAAGACATACTGACCCAAGATCCATATGGCAAAAGAGGAAAGTGGATTGCTTTAATTTTAGAATACAACTTAGAAATCAAGCCCACTAAACTCATAAAGGGTCAAGGACTAGCAAAATTGATGGTTGAATCTAACTTCCAAGCTCTTGATATAAATATGTTTAATGCGTTAGATGAACAGGAGGAGTTTTTAACTCCAATTATTGAAGATCATTTTCTGAATTCATCTTGGTATGTTGACATTTTGTATGTTTTTATTAATCTTAATGTTCCTCCTATTTTGTCAAAAGAAAAGGCAATATTTTTTAAGTTAAAAGTTGTAAATTACTGCATTCTGAATAAATGTTTATATTTGAAAAATGCTAGTGGGTTATTGCTTAAATGTTTTCCTGAGAATGATGCAGATAAGATCAAGCATGAGTTTCATGAAGGAGGATTTGGGGGCCACCTCTATTGGAAACCAACTGCCAAAAAAATCCTTAGAGTTGGTTATTACTGTCCCACCCTCTTTCAAGATGTCCATAAAATGATTATTGCCTGTCACAAATGCCAAATTTTTGAAGGAAAAAGAAAACTGCTTCCCTTACCTCTGCAACCAATCACTGTTGAAGCTCCTTTTCAACAGTGGTGTCTAGACTTCATTGGGGAAATCCATCCTCCCTCATCAGCCCAACATAGATGGATCCTCACAGCAACAGATTATTTTACCAAGTGGATAGAAGTTGTCCCATCTAGGAATGCCACAGACTCAGTCGTCATTTCATTCCTTGAAAATCATATATTATCCAGATTTGGCTATCCTAGAAAGATCAGAACTGATAATGCTGCTGCATTTGGATCTAAAAAGATGGTAGAATTCTATCATAAGTATCAGATCATATTAGGTCATTCCACAGCTTATTACCCTGAAGGTAATGGATTGGCAGAGTCCTCAAATAAAAGTATGGTAAACATTATCAAGAAGTTGCTGGAAGATAACAAGAAATCATGGCACAATAAACTAGTACATGCTTTACGGGCAGACAGATTGACAGTGAAAAAATCCATTGGAATGTCTCCCTACCAGATAGTTTATGGAACTGATGAAATTTTTCCAACCAGTTTAGGAGTGCCAGTCATGAAGCTGATCCAAGAAGTACAGTCTGAAGATGATCATGTCACAAGAAGAATAAATGAGAAAATACATCTACAACAAACCAGGGAGGAAGTATACATTAGATCACAGCAACTACAAGAAAACATCAAGAAGCTGTTTGACAAAATAACCAAGGCAAGTGATTTCAAAATTGGTGATAAAGTTTTGAAATGGGATTCAAGAAGAGAATATAAGGGAAAACATGGAAATTTTGATAACTTATGGCAAGGCCCTTATCTCATCCAATCTGCTATTGGAAACAATGCATTTTTTCTGCAAGATTTGGATGGAGCTGAATACTTTGGGGGTCTTGTTAATGGCAAGGTCCTCAAAAATTATTTCTATTGACTAATATTTTATTTTCAAGGTTTTTTTTCCATTGTATGTAACACTATTTTTCAAATTTGAACAAAGAGAAAATACAAAAACAATAGAAAAAGAAAAAAAGGGCAGAAATAAAACAAGAAAGGTACAGCCCCATACCGAAAGGAAAAGAAATTCTGAAAGTGTGCAAGCTTAAATGCCAGTGCCAAAAATAACACTAATATTTTAGTCATACAGCCTAATCATGACTAAGATAGATTTCAATTTTTCTGCTGATAGGTTAGTGAAGAAGATTTGCCAAACTATTTAATGTTGGCTTATCAGTAGATTAGATTAGGATAGAAAACAATGGTTCAAACAAACTGATAATCTGAACCTATAAGATTGATGAAATATTGGTTCTAATATGCTCAAAACCTGGACCAAGAGAGAAGAGAAGAATGACTCAAAAAGACCAAAATCAGTGTTGTAAAAAAAAAAAAAAAAATTGAAGGATGTTTTATATTTTTTAGATCTTAAGCCTTCACAATTTTGATTTAAATTTCTGAAAAATAAAGTCTGTGTGCAGCTTTTTTTTATGCCATGGACCCACAGCAAATCAGACAGCCTAATCCTGGTTTGGCTGTGTTTAAATTTCTGTTTTAGAAGATAGAGAATAAAATTTTCCAGACAGTCTAATCCTGGCAGATAGTAGCTTAGGTAGAGAAATTATGAGTTCAACAGTCTAGTCTAAACTCATGGAAGAAATAAGGGTAGGCTTAGATTATTTTTTCCTATTTTCAAAAGGAATAAAATGTTGATGTTTAAAGTCTGCATGTCCAAATGCACTTTTGAAGAAAAAATGATAGGAAGTAGGCTGTGTAGGTAGTGGCATGGGAAATAACTCTGTTTGATATCAATATTGATCATCTTTCAAAGCTGCAGGATCAAAGAAGAAAAGTTTGGCCATGGATAAATTCACAGGTCTATATCCCAGAGATCAAATTCTGAAGATTCTTGACACCTCCAAGGAGCTGCCATCCCCCTTTGGAGCCACTGTTAGCCATTGGTAAATTTTTGACTAAGAAAATGATGGCTAAAATAAGTCTCAAACCTTCAAGAGATTGTTTTCATGAAAAGATGCTCATTCTTGAAGTCTTATGATGTTCTTGAGATTAATCTTCATTGTTGTTTCACTGTGAAACCCTCAAGGACCTTGTTGTTTATAAAGAAAACTGTCTTTTATGGCTTATTTCCATCTTCTTCTCCTCCATTTTTACCCTCATATTCCCCCTCATATCATTTATTTTTCCTTTATAACACCTTATTTCCCTCCACTTGACCTTCGGAAGTGTCAAAAGCCTCCTTCCCCTCTTTTCAGAACCCCTAAAAAGCCAAAAAATCCAACTTTTAAGGCTAAAAATCCATTCTACAAACAAACAGGTCCTAAGCATTTTTTTCAGCTTAGCCTTCAGCCTCCGCTCCTCATAAAATCTCAGTGCTATAGCCAAGCGCTTTGAGGACTAAGCTGTTTCTACACTGCTCTTGGTCACTCATCTCACCATATGCCCCAGTTTCACACTCGGCGCTAAGCCCTCTCTTTCCTCCCCAATCCCCTTTTCTTTTATATTTTCTTTTCATTATTTAAAAAACCTATTGTTCACCTTGGAGTGTTCATCTAAAGAGATCAACAACCATCGCGCCCCTTTCTCCTATCCCCCTTCCGTCCAAATCCTATCATTTACTCACCCTTGCGAGTGAATCCTATCCGTCGATCCATATGATCTAACGGTCCGCATTAAACCCGATAACCCAACTTCAACAGGGCCTACCTTCCACCACATGAAGCTCCTATACAATCGCATGCTGCCACCTGTATTCCATTATCACTCTTGTCGCGCAACTTATTCATCGCACTCCACCCACACCGTCGGATCTCCTCTCCCTCATCCGACAGCATATATTCCATATCGCAAAATTCTTGCGCCCAAGGTTTAACGTTTCAAAATTTTGCAATACTGGTGGTATCGAAAAACACAGGTGTCGACTGATGTATGGAATCGCATTTCCTTCGGGAAAAACCATTTGCTGCCTTTTGGTTGTGCGAAACCACTCGTGGTATTGCGAAAATCGCTTTCGCCCAATACGCGCTAAATACTCTTTTGAACTGGTTTTTTTTTTCTTGTTTTTGTTCATAATCCCCCTCCGCCACTGCAAAGCCTTTTTCCCTCACTTCTCCTCACCCTCATCAACCTCTGTCATATTTATCCCCATCCTCGCAGGTTTTTATAATATGATTTGTGTTTTATGTTGTAGATTTCATGGAAAATGGGCTGCAGAGCCATCCCACAGTCATGACAAGGTGACCAAGGGCCAAGGATGACGATCCTCTGGCCAATATTCACAAAGAAAATGGAATCCCTAGGGTTCAAAATCATGGTTTGACCCGTGCCTCATGAGCATTGGTTATACCATGAAACCCTCGACGCGCCCGTGCACCTGCCAGCAAATGAAAACATAGTGATCATCAATCAATTGAACGATCAGATCATAATCGAAGGATTAAAGGTGTTAAACACAGATAAATCAGATAGGAATAGTCATCAAAATTAGAAATATGGTCTAAAAAGGCTTAAATTCTAAACAGAGAGCTTGATCAGTCATGAACTCAATATTAAGGTAAATCAGTGTTTTAAAAGAATTGAAAGAAGACAAAACGATGAAGGACACCTTAGTGCCACCTCAGAGGGGCTAATTGAATCCCCAGTTACTAAAATGCCACCTGTAGATCTATTTTTGCAAAAGAATGCACAATGAATGCACAGTCAGAGATCTTTTTCCAAAAACAGATCAAAATTTATGATCAACCTACTACGGCCTCCAAAGTCAACAATAATAAATAAGGTTGATGAAATCCAATGTAAAATCATTAAAACAGAGATGAGCACTCGAAATCTTCTCCCTTAGGCCTCCCAAAGGTCAAAGGCACCATTACTCTGTATTACTTGAACTAATGAGCCCTTCTTACACTCCATCTCCTCATTCTTCTATAAATACTTTTGAAGAAGACAGTTTAGGGGTTGATCTCTAGATATCTGTTGCATGTAAATAGCTTTCTGAATCTGTTGTAGCTCTGTTTTTAATTGAAGACACATAAGCTAAGATGAGAAGTTTGAAGCTGTAGAGACCCACTGGCCTTGAAGATTGTAACTGATTTGA
The DNA here is from genome assembly GCA_034641835.2 of Pinus albicaulis. Lineage (NCBI taxonomy): Eukaryota > Viridiplantae > Streptophyta > Pinopsida > Pinales > Pinaceae > Pinus > Pinus albicaulis. Next base: position 725,134,572 of record CM076581.1, read on the forward strand.
ATATCAAATACAAATAACTGATTTATGGGATCCTGGTCTATGTCAATGGTGATGTGTTCCTCACTGTAAATTGTTATTTTCTTTTGTTTCCATTCTGCCCACTTTTCTCTGATAAAGAACAACAAATATAGATTAGGATTTACTCTTGAAGTACCCTAAATCTCATTGATAAGTATTTATCCTTCATGTTTTCTGTTGATTGTTGATTTAAAGGCAAGTCAATAGAGTATAACCAGTGAAGTGTTGGTGAGTCCATATTTCCTGAGTATAACTTGAGATATTGTCTTTGAATGTCCTTGATAAGTTTGCTAATTAAAGATTGAGCTAGGGAAGTCTATGGTTATCCCTGTCCTCTGGTTTCTTCTGCAACAGTTGCTTTGAAAAGTTCTCTTAAGTGTATGTTGAAAGCAGGCTAGTTTCAAAGTACTTACCTGATCTTAGACTACTTTTTGTGTTGTCATGAATGTTTTCTCTTTGAATATGCTGAAAGAAGGTTAAGTTAAAAGTCTTTACCTGATCTTAGGTTGTTATTTGTTCCTTCATCTATTCGATTTCCCTCACTCCACTTTTAACGTTTCGTTCCATAAAATCAACTTAAAGAGATCCTTTGACATAGATGACTTGCCCCATGGACCACTCTTGAACCTTTCTATTTCAGTTAAACCCTATTATGACTCCATAGCCCAATGAATTGATACTACTCTTAGCCTATCTAATGAGCTAAATCATTCCTTCACCTACTTACACCTTCACCCTTCATAAAGACTTCCTTCATCTTCATTATATCCTTGCCCAACCAAAACAAACAAAAACCCTTGTTCTTCATAACTAGCCTAATACCATATCCAACAAAAAAACCTTAAAGATCATATCTTTGAACTTCTACATAGAGAGCTCCCTCTCTAAATCTAGGATGGCTAGGTCCTTAGATTCCAAAGTGGTTTTGATGTAGGCTCTGCAGCGTTTGTACTTGCCAATCTTGCAAACTATGGACTCACAACAGATTCAAATTACAAAACCTCCTTTCTATATATAGGAGTCCATGGGGCCACAATGTAATCTTAGTGGGGCCACAATGTAATCCTAACCGACCTAACAACAATAATTTAAGGGCACAATAATAACAATATGGGGGTTACAAGGGTACAATAATAACAATAAGGAGGTTACACTAACAACAATAAGGGACTATACTAGTAATATAGGGACCTAACATGCCCCTCTCCTTCAAAAAAGTGTTGTCCTCACCGCTTGAGTAGCTCTGGGTGCTTCTGTATAAAATTCTCATCCTCCCATGTAGAATCTTCGGTGGGTAAGTTCTTCCACTTGATGAGATACTCTGAAATTGATCGATTTCGTAGTTGTCGAGTTCTTGTTTCCATGACTGCTTCAGGTTCCAATATGATTTTTCCTTCCTCATCAAGTTCTGGCAATATTGTTTGAAATGGAATATTTTCACCTATAACCTTCTTTAAGCATGAAACATGGAAAACTGGATGTACTCGCGAAGAAGCAGGAAGCTCCAATTTGTATGCCATAGTACCGATCTTTTGCAACACCTTGTAAGGACCATAGTACTTTGGCGATAATTTATTATCCTTCTTAGCTTGCTTGAGGGACATTTGTTTATATGGTTGTAGCCGTAAAAATACCCGATCTCCTACATCAAAACTTCTCTCGCTGCGATGTTGATCTGCCTGTTGTTTCATTCGATTTTGTGCCAAATTCAGGTTATCCTTTAAGAGTCGGAGAACTTCTTGCTGATGCTCGATGTGATCTTCCACTGCTTGAACCTTCGAATTTTCCCTTAAAGATGATGTGATGGATGGTGGATGATATCCATAAAGTGCCATAAATGGGGTCATTTTTGCTGCGGTATGGAAGGAAGTGTTATACCACCATTCAGCGAGAGGTAACCACTTGACCCATTGTGTTTGTTTATCGGATATAAAACAACGAAGATATCCTTCCAAACATTTATTTACTATCTCAGTTTGACCATCAGATTGAGGATGATAAGATGAGCTATGAGCTAATTGACTACCCAAACAAGAAAATAACTCCGTCCAAAAATTTCCAATAAAAATGGGATCTTTGTCACTCACAATAACCCTTGGGCTTCCATGTAGCTTTTGAATTCTGTCCATAAATGTAGTAGCAACTGTACTTGCTTTAAATGGATGAGATAAGGCACAAAAGTGTGCATACTTGGTAAGTCTATCAACTACCACCATGATGACACTCTTTCCTTCGGACTTAGGTAAACCTGTGATAAAATCCATTGAAATCTCCTCCCAACGTTGACTTGGAATGGATAAAGGTTGTAGAAGTCCTGGGGTCTTAATTGTTTCCACTTTATTCTGCTGGCAGACCAAACATTCCGCCACAAACTTTCGAATATCAGATTTAAGGCCATCCCAAAAAAATTCTTTCTTCACCCTGTGGTAAGTTTTTAAAAATCTGAGTGTCCTCCTAAAGGAGAAGTGTGCAATTCCAGAAGAATCTTTTGTTTTAGTTGGGAATTCTTACAAAGATATAAGCGATCTTTGTACCATAAGGAATCATTTTCCAACTAAATGTATCAGATGTACTAGGATCTTGCTGCAACTTTTGAATGAGTGTCCATACATCTTTGTCCTTCTTCCATTCATCTCTTGCTTTGGTTATCCAATCTGGTTGGATAATAGAAATGGCACAAAGAAATGATTCCACCTCTTCATTCTTTCTTGAGAGTGCATCTGCAACAACATTAAGCTTTCCTTTTTTGTAGATTATTTCAAAGTCATAACCCAACATCTTTGTGACCCATTTTTGTTGTTCTTCTAAAGATAGTCTTTGTTCCAAAAAGTGTTTAAGACTATCATGATCAGTTTTTACCTTGAAGTGTCTTCCCATTAGGTAAGTTCTCCATTTCTTTAGTGCATGCAGTATTGCTAACACTTCCTTCTCATAAATAGGTTTCTGTAAATACTTTCCTTTGATTGGATGACTTTCAAAAGCAATGGGTCTTCCTTCTTGCATTAAAACAACACCAATTCCATTTTTTGAGGCATCACATTCCACAATAAAGGTTTTTGTGAAGTCTGGCATAGCTAAGACTGGTGCTAGGCACATTGCCTCTTTAAGATGTTCAAAGGCCTTAGTTGCTTCAGGATTCCATGAAAATGCATCTTTCTTCAATAGTGTTGTTAGAGGTGCTGCTATTCTCCCATAATTCTTAACAAACTTGCGATAATACCCTATTAACCCGAGAAATCCTCGCAACTGCTTTATGGTTGTGGGGACTTTCCATTCCTTAATGGCTTTAATTTTGTTAGGGTATACTTTAACACCCTCGTGAGATACAATATGACCCAGATATTCCACCTCTTGTACTCCAAAGAATCATTTGGATGTTTTTGCATATAATTGTTTCTCCTGCAATAGTTTGAGCACCCTGTCAACATGTTGAACATGATCCTTCCAAGACCTATTGTAGATTAGTATATCATCAAAAAATACTAGCACAAATTTTTTAAGGAAGGGTTTGAAAATGGAATTCATCAACCCTTGAAATGTAGAAGGTGCATTGGTAAGGCCAAAAGTCATGACCAAAAATTCATAATGACCCTCATGAGTTCGAAATGTTGTTTTCAAAATATCTTCAGTCTTCATTCTAATTTGATGATATCCTGAACGAAGATCCAACTTGGTAAAATAAATTTCTCCATGTAATTCATCCAATAATTCATCAATCACAGGAATGGGAAATTTATCTTTAATGGTGAGCTTATTGAGCTCCCTATAATCCGGACACATTCACCATGATCCATCCTTCTTGTGTACCAAGACTACGGGAGCAGAGAAAGAACTTTGACTAGGTTGAATTATACCCGCCTCTAACATTTCTGCAATCATACGTTCAATTTCGCTCTTTTGGAAGTAAGGATATCTATAAGGCCTGATGTTTGGAGGAACACTTCCTGGAATCAAATGAATAGCATGATCATGATCACGAGTAGGTGGGAGTCCTTTGGGAGTTTCAAACACCTTGGAATGATTGTCCAAGACTTGTTGGAGATCTGCAGAAATAGATGATTTTGATGTTGGAACTTCTAGTGAGCATAATTGTGCAATTATGCCTCGTTGTTCTTTATTTAGAAGCTTTGTCATGACATTAGAGCTTATTATCTTTCCTGGCTTCCCTGCAATACCCGTAATTCGACTTCCTTTCCTTCTGAAAAAAATTTCAAGAAATTTTCTTGAAAATTAAAAGCTATCGTCCCCAAAGATTATAACATTGTATCTATTTTAACCATCACTTGACATTACGGTGTTGGGTATGGTGTTGGGTATAGGAAACAATTTAATTCCTTGGCTACCTTATAATGAATAAAATTATGGGTGCTACCTGAATCAATCAACACTATTACCTTTTTCTTCTTAATATGTCCTTCTATCTTGAGAGTTTGAGGAGTGGTAATTCCTTCTAGTGCATTACACGATATGGCCGAATTCATTTCTTGCTCTTCTAGGGCTGGTTCCTGGTGTATATTCTCTTCTTGTTCATTTTCTTTTTCCTCTTCACAATCTATGTAAAATAATTTCTTCTCATCACACTTATGAACTTTAGTGTATTTGCTATCACAATTGTAGCAAAGCCCTTTTGCTCTTTTTTCTTCCAATTGTTGTGGTGTCAACCTTGTAGGTTGTGGAAATCTAGGCGTAGCAACACTTCCTTCTTTATAGAAGTGAGTGGTAGGCTTCCTTGTCACCATAATTTTACATTCAAATTTTCTTGCCAACCTGAATGCCTTCTCCAATGAATTAGGTTCCAAAATGTGAAATTCATGTTGGATGTTATCCTCTAAAGTACCTATGAAGGGATGAATCGTGTGTTCCTCTGGAATATTAGTTACCCTTATATTCAATTTTTGGAAGTCCTCAATGTGCTCCGCCATTAAACTCTTTTGTTTGAGATTTATCAATTAGCTAAAGAAGGTGTTGCTTTTTGTGTCCTCATAATGTGTTATCATTTCCTCCGTAAAAATTGACTAAGTGACAATTTTTTTATGGGGTACAAACCATCGATACCATACAAATTTATTTTGTTCTAAATGTAAAGTTGCAATGCGTACCTTTTGTGTGTTTTTCACATTATTGAGATCGAAATATTGCTCCATCTGTAGTATCCATGTTACAGGATCCCTTCCATCAAACTTCCTCATATCCATTTTCGGAATATGGTGGTTCTTGCCTCCAAAATTAGAGTTTATGAAATCATGATTAACATTTATTTTGTTCTCATCATGAGTTTCCTCTACTATCTTTTCACCATTACGAAACATTTCTTGTATCAACTTTGTCAAACCTTCCATGTTTGCTTTTAGATCATTCTTCATGTTTTCCATTTTAGATTCCATGCCAACTTCCATGCCATCTATCTTAGATTCCATGCCATTCTTCAAACCATCCATCTTAGATTCCATGCATTTCTTCAAACCATCCATCTTAGTTTCCACGCCTTTCTTCAAAACTTCCATGTCATTTTTTGTTGCTCTTTGCGAGAGCGAAATTTGTTGCACTTGCTCTTGTAATTTTGATATGTCATGTTGCCATTCTTCGTATTCATGAGTCATAGTAGAGCTTTCTAAAGGATTAATGGGTGTTGAATTCTTTTTAGGGGCCATTTTAGAATCCAATACTGATATCTATTCTACAATATGCCCTTGGAATCAATTCAACTTGATTCTTCAAACAAGACTTATGCAATTCGGAAAAAAAATACACATATTTTACTTGCTTTTGAGGAGCTCGATATTGAAATTGAATTATCTCTATAATTGCAAGTCATCATAGAAATTCAGCCCCTATAGTAGCCCTCTTGAGTTTCTTCAGTTACAGATGGAAGTCTGATTTGGATTCTTCAAGGCAAAGTTATTCCCAACCTCCCACGATGCCCTAATTATGGACTGGTTTAGTAGAGTGAACTTGTATGAATTTCCACATGTCATTTTTTCCTCCTTTGGCTCTGAAATTGATAGATAGGAAACTAGAGTTTGTGTACTTGTGACCAATTTTTACAAAATTTCAATCCGATGCTCAGAGAGAGAGCTATGAATATTTTCTCACGATCACCTCTTTGAGATGAAATTCAGAAGCCTGAAATAGACCTAACTTACATAGATCATATCTCTGAAAATATTGCGAACCAATATCTAAACTTTTTCGAAGCTGTTCCTCCAGATTTCAGCTTCGCACTCTAAAAATTTCAGATTCTGAACCTTCGTAGAAACAAATTTATTACGCAAATACCACGATGACTGTTTTAGTCAATTGAGGCACAGAAAGGCCAGCCTAGCACGGATCATATCTCCAAAGATATTACGAACCAAGATCTGAAATTTTACGATGATTTTCCCTCGGGATTTGGAGCTTAGTACTCTAACAATTTTCAGATTAAGACCTTGGTAAGAAAAAAATTTATAGGGAAAATTCCGATGACTTTGTTTAGACAGCGAAAGACTGAAGATCTCAAAGCTTTTGAAACCAAATGTTGTGAAACCAGCTCCAAAAAGAAGAAAAGAGATATCAACGCCTTAGAAATAAGCCACTTTGAGGGGGCAACCTCCAATACATTACATGAATGAAAAATTCTTGGATGATTCAAATTACAAACCTCCTTTCTATATATAGGAGTCCATGGGGCCACAATGTAATCCTAGCCGACCTAACAATAATAATTTAAGGGCACAATAATAACAATATGGGGGTTACAATGGTACAATAATAACAATAAGGGGGTTACACTAACAACAATAACGGACTATACTAGTAATATAGGGACCTAACAATGTGACCAATGCATGTGAATTAAATCAGATTTAATTCACTTGAACTCTCTCTAATTCCTCCATCAATTAGAACTAGTTAAACTAATTTTAACTAAATTAATTAAGTTAATTAATTACAACTCAAAATAGATTGTAAATGCCCCCCCTAAAACTTAGGGAATGCTCTACATCCCTCTATTTTGACCCTAAACTTGAATGGACTGAGCTAACTAAGTCTTCTAGACTTATCTAACTCGTACAAGATGTCATCTGATGTGGAATTATAATTTCCTTTTAATTTAATTAAAGGAAAATTAAATTAGAAGCCTCTTCTTGTTTCCATTTTCAACACTCCCTCTTAACAAGAAAGGGAATGTGTGCCACACTGATCCTGCCTCTTTGGAAATCAATTTTTCCTTTTGAAAGTGCCCTTGTCAATATTTCTGCATCCTTCTCCACTGTACAAATGTACTATAATTACATAATCCTCCTCTACACACAATCTCCGAGATAGTAATACCGGATATCAATATGCTTAGATCTATCATGAAAATTTGGATTAACCGAGAGTTCGATGCAACTCTGTTTATCATAATAAATCATCATCAATTCCATCTGCTTACCAAAAAACCCAATAAGGATCTTCCTCATCTAGATAGCCTCATAAGTTGCTTGACTAGTAGCCATGTACGCTGCCTTTATTGAACTGAGTGCAACTGATCTATGCTTCCTGTTGTACCAGGAAACTGCTGCTGACCCAATACTAAAGATGCCCCCTGATTTACTCTTCCTGTAAGATGTATTCCCTACCCAATCTGCATCTATGAAGCCTTGAAGCTTCACCCCCTCTTTCCTCCTATACCATAGACCAAACTAAGTAGTGCCTCTGAGGTATCTCAAAACATGTTTTATTTCCTTCCAATAGAGCTTGGTAGGCTTAACCATAGCTTGAATAAGCTGGTTAAATGCATAACACATATCTCGTCATGTATTCACCAAGTACATGAGTGAACCCACAAGCTTCTTGTAGATGGTAGCTTCTACCACTTCGCCTGAAGTAACATCTTCCTTCCTCCAATTCCCTTCCATAGGAGTCTCCATGGGTTTTCTTCTCTCCATTTGAAACTTCTTCATAATATCATTGGAATACTCCCTGATATACAAATAGCTCCCCATCTCTTTACCAAATTTCGTGTAACACCCTCATCCCACATCTACCCAAGTAGCCAACCAACCTGGGTAAACATGTGAAGAAGAGTTACTAAGATACAATTCAACCTCCCAGATGACCTTAAGGAAGTGGAATCAATGGAAACACATCATACAAACCTTCCACATCAACAACATGACTCCCAGGATCTAACCCAACAATTCTGGCATACAGACCCTGGGTCTCACTGAGGTTTTAGGCCTTGAAACCCCCAGACGCTCCCACGGTATAGGCATGGGTGAATCTAGGAGGATATGGACACTCCCACAACATATGCAAGCATGGGTCCAAGTATTTTTTTCCCATAGAACTCTGCCAGGTCCTCAGGGTTTGAGTCACTTTTTTAGGCTCAGAGCCCAATTCATTGCCCAAAACTCAACAACAAGCTCATAAATGGAATATAAAAACTAAACAACGGTTCAAAAGAAAATACTTGAGTAAGGACTTGACTGGACCCGTAATATCCATGAAATACATTTTGTTAAACATGTCACAAGGATTTAATCTACATGTTTAAATAACATATTGGAGCATAGGGGTCTCATACTTATATGAGAGTAATTAAGAATATTTTTTGGTAAATCACAGTAACTGCATTATATTCCATTTAGGCATAGATACATTGTTCATTTTATTACGAATAAAAACATGATGAGAACCACACATCATCACCATCATAAAACTCAGTAATAACTAGCATATAAGCAACAAAAATGACAAGAACATAACAACCTATAAGAAACAAAATAACCAGCATATTTACCCATCAATATAAGGGGAAAAGAGCTCTTATTTCCATAATAAAAATGCAACCAAGTTCCACCTGACCATAGACATGATTGAGCCAAATCTCTCTTCAACTAGTCACCCCTATTCCATATTCCAAGTATGAATGCGGGATCTCATAAACCAAATCCATCAAAACCAAACCAGAATTTCTAGAGGTAAAATAACCTCAACCCTCAACTAGTGATTCCACCTCACAGTTGGAAATCACAACCATCACCAAATTGGTCTCTGCCCAATCTTTGAAGGGCTCTAGAGCATTTGTTCAAACCAAGGCTTCAGGACTAGTAACTCAACCACAACTGTTTCCGTGCTCCAGAGTGTTTTTCCAACCAATTATCTAGGACTAATAGCTCAACCCACCTAGGGCTACAAAGTATTTGTCCAACCAAAGCTACAATACTAGTAACTCAACACAACAACTGTCCACCGAGCTCAAGAGCATTTGTCCAACCAAGGCTCTAGGAAATACTAACTCAACCCACAGCTAAAGGAACAAGAGAACCAACTAGAAAACAAACAATGAAAATGAACCCCCAACACCATGGCTATCAATGAAATGGAAAGGATAGGAAAATCCACTGTCAATCCAGGCAATCCTCCCTTCCAATGACATATCATGACCAAGAAACCACATGCATACACCATGCATGCAAAAACTAGTGAGGAAAAAATACATGCAACTTCGTAACTGCAAGAAAAACCCATTGTAGTCGCTTATCCCGATGTCCTCTTGAGATTTCATACTCTTCCTTTGCCTTATTGCTCCAAATCACCAAGTATCCCACACCCTCCAAGAGTGCACCAAGAAAAATCCAAGTATCTAAGAGTATGAGAGAGAGAGAGAGAGAATAATGAGAGCTCCAGAACTACACTGAAAAAAAGCCATGAACTGATCCTAAGAATCCTTTTTATTAATGAGGCCTCTATTTTCTTCATTTTCCATTATTTTTCTTAATTTTCATCCTCACATGCAACCTATAACCTTTCACCTCCCTTCTCTCCTAATTTCAATTATTTTCATAAATAAATTCCAATAAATGCCAATTTTCCTTTCCAAATCCTTAGCCATTTCCTTTGCCAATTTCCATAGCAATAATAAACCATATGAAAAACCACATTAGGATGTTTTTCCCTGCAACATTCAACGTAGAATACATGTCCCATGACCTTGGTTATAGTTTTTGCTTTATTAATTTTTATTACATCGAATTTTCACGAGGGCTGTTACAGAACTCTCCCCCTTGGGAGAACACTATCCTCAGTCTTCAACGAAACCTATAACCAACAATACTATTGTAAGAAAAACATATTTCCCATGGAGCTTTATAACTTAGCTCATTGCAATATTTACATTTATCAACCTACTGAGAAGCGAACTAACATGACAACATGACAGATACAACATCATAATGACATGACACCCATACCTCTTATTTAATATTTATAACATAGCTCATGGAAATATTTACATCCATATACAAATGTACATATACCAAAACATCAATGCAAACATATACCAAGATGTATACCAAAACATTTTCTCAACCAACAAATAAGGATGGATACGTAGCCCACATCTAATATTTCATCTCCAATGTACTAAGATTCATCAAGCCCAAAGTGCTTCCATTTCACTTTAACCTACTCGATTGCTCATTTCCAAAGAATGAGCATATTTCTTTGCAAAATTCACTGAGGTTCTGGTTGGAATTATCCTTCTGGCTCCACTTGCAATACAGACTAGTTAATCACATGATCAACATCTTGACATATTTCTCAAGCAATGAAACATAGAGAAAATCATGGAATTTCACTATGGAAGGAAGTGCAAGTTGATAGGATAATGGCACAATCCTCTCAATACTCCTGAAAGGTCCAAAAAACCATGGTGCCATCTCGGAACATGATCCTATCGGCAAGGAACTCTTCTTCTATTTGATGTGTAAGTACACCTATTCTCCACTTGAAGCTCCTTAAACACCCTGTTATGATCTGCATAAATTTTCATCTTACCTCGTGTTGCTTTCAAATTCTTCTTGATTACTGCATTTCTTGTTCCATCTCTACCAACATGTCTGGTCCAATCAATACCCTATTAACGCGATCACTCCAACTGATGGGAGTATTGAAACTCCACCCATAACATGCCTCAAATGGACTCATCCTCAATGATTACTAATACCCATTGTTGTAAGCGAACTCTACCAGTGGAAGATGATCTTCCCACTTTCATTGTTTATGCATCACATACATCCTCAACATATCCTTCAATATATTGTTGACCCTCTTTATATGTCCATCTGTCTATAGATGATAAGCCGTGTTGAAGGAAAAATCTATACCCAAACCTGCAAACAACTCCTTCCAGAACCTAGAAGTGAACTTTTCATCCCTATATGATACAATGTTATTTGGAATACCATGAAATATGACAACATCTCTGATGAACACTTGTGCTAAATCGCTATTTGAGAATGTAGACTTCTCTATAATGAAGTGTGCTACCTTTGTTAACCTATCCACAACAGTGATAATGGAATCATGTTGTCTCACTATCCTCAAAAACCCTGTGATAAATTCCATGGAAATGAGCTCCCATTTCCACTCTATAATTGCAATCGGTTGTAGTAGTCCACCTGGGTGATTACACTATGCCTTCACCTGCTAACAATACAAACACCTAGCCACATCCTTCCTCAAATTTGACCAATAATAGAACTTATTTACTATGGTCAATTTTTTCTGGTAGCCTTGGTGACCTAAATATGGTTTCACATGAAAATCCCTCAAGATCACCTTCTTGAGATTACTACCATCTAGCACATATATCGTGTCTCTAAACCTAACTAGGCCATCCATTGTGAGACAATAATCCACATCCTGTACACCTGGACTTGTACCTGTACCACTACCACAACCCATGAAACTCCCTACACTTGTAACTATTCATGTACCACTACCTGTACCTATACCTATGCTATGATGAAATCTATGTACAATCTCCATATACCTGTCATCATGTTGACCTGTTGTAAGATCCTATCCTATAAATTTGTCCCATAGGAGCTCATAGCTATTATGTGATTTACCTATATCCTCCTGTTAAGAGAATTTGCAACTCTGTTCTCTTTACCTTTGATGTACCTGATCTCAAATTCAAACTCACTGATCTTGGCCAACCATCTAGCTTGCTTATTGTTCATATTTGTCTGGTTAAATAGATACTTCAGTCCTATGTGCTCACTCATCAATACAAGTTGTCTACGTAGTATATAGTGCCTCCACATATTCAATTCATGTATAATCACGACCAACTCAATATTGTGCGTCAGATAGTTCTACTCGTGATCATTTATTTTTCTCGACTCATAGAATACTACCCGTCCATCCTGCATAAGGACTCCACCAAGTCCTCTCTTGTAAGAATTTGTACATACTACAAACTATTTTTTCAGATCTGCGATCTTTAGCACTGGAGCATGTGTCAACAATTTCTTAAGATGCTCAAAACTGACCTCACACTCCTCTATCCATTCAAACTTCTTGCCTTTTCTCTGCAATGATGTAATACAACAATAAATATGTTAGAATTTCCTAATGAACCTCCTGTAATAACCTGCCAATCCCATGAAGGATCTCACTTGATCCACATTCCTATGAGCTGCCTACTCCATGATGGCCCTTATCTTTTCTAGATCTATTATGATGCCCTCCTTGGAAATAACATGTCCCAAGTAGCATACCCCATTCTTAAATAAACTGAATTTGATAAGCTTATCATACAACTGATGCTCTCTTAGAAATCTCAGCACTGTTGCTAAATGTTTGGCTTGCTCTTCCTCATTTTGAAAATATAACATGATATCATCAATGAATACAATGATGAAATTTTCCAGATAAGGATGCAAGACACTACTCATCAAGCACATAAAAGTAGTTATAGAATTAGTCAAACCTAAAGGAACTACAACAAACCCATAATTCCCATAACTGGTTCGAAAGGATGTCTTTTGAATGTCATCTTCCTTTATGCATACCTGATGATATCTAACAATTCATCAATCCTAAAAAATGGATACATGTTCTTGATGGTCACTTTGTTCAAATGCCTATAGTCAATGCACAATCTAAGAATACCATCCTTCTTCTTCAACAACAATATCGATGCACCCCATGGTGATACACTTGGCCTAATGCAAATTTTTCAAACATCTCTTTCAGCTATAATTTCAACTCTACCAACTCAGGTGTGCTCATCCTATAAGGTGCTTTTGATGTTGGAGTTTCCCCTGGTATCAATTCAATAGAAAGGTCTACTTCCATGTGAGGTGGAAACTATGAAATATCTACAAGGAATACATCTTGAAACTATTGTAGAATTGGGCACCTGCTCAAAACATCAGTATTATCAACTTCCTTAACTTTTCCACTAGAAATGTGCACTACAAACAACACATACCCTTTCCTACTACTGCACTTGGCCTACATAGCTGTGAACATCCTAATTGATGTTTCTTTCTTCTTACCCTGTAAGACTCATGGTTCCCCATTTTCATCCAAGCATTCAAATTCCTTGTCATAACAATATACCTCGGTCATGTGAAGATATAGCCAGTCAATACCCAATAGCATACTCTATGATCCTAATTGAAATATGTTCAAGTGCACTGCTGTAGACATTCCATTCAACTTAAATGCACAATATCTTAGCTAGTGATGAATTCTCTTCTAGGTACATGTAGCCAACTTCACTAATCAATACTCTACATGCAATTCTCTATTCAAACCACACTTATCCACCAAGTTATGACTAGCATCACTATAATTACATCCAGGGCCAATCAAAATATAAAAAAATTGATCAGAAATCTTACCATCCATCTCAATGATAGATGCGTGAGGGTCTACCTTCCTATTATCTAGTGTTGCATAGATCCTGAGAATACTATGTCCAACATCTCCTACTTTCTATGCCTCCCACGCACAACAGATTTATAGTCTACAACCCTGATGTTGTGGACAATCTCTCTTACGATTGTCTCCTCCACAAGTCCAACATCACACGAGCTCATGGTTTTCATTCTTATTAAGCTCCTGAGATTGAAGTCCCTGTCCTCTGCCAGATGTATTGAACTTCTTAGCTGGTGAAAAATTACCTTTGTTACATGTATCCTAAGGTCTTTCTCACTTCTTATCCCATTTTCCTTTCTTCATATCAATACCTTTCCAGCCCGGCTTATTTTTAGATCTACGCTTTGATTGCTCATAACAATGCTTTCATTTCTAAATGGCCTCCTCCAATGATCTGAGCTCATGAAACTCAATCATGTCTTTGAATGCTATCTGAAACCCATTGATGAATCTCTAAATCTTAGCATTCTCCTCCAGGAGGTAAGGCATAGATCACAACAAATCAAGGAATCTTATAGTGTAGTCCTCATCAATCATATATCCCATATTTAGCTCATAAAACTCTTTTTTCCTCTCATTATACTACCTCTTTGATAGATAATTCTTCCATAGTAGCCTCTCGAACTCACTCCAAGTCAACTCCTCCTCATAAATATCTTTGATGTTGTTCACATTTCCCCATCAAATATATGCTTTATCTCTGAGGTTGAATGTAGCTATTGTGGCTTTCATGTTTTCTTAGTAATCATGCAACCTGAAAAAAAATTTCATACTAAGAAACCATGCCTCTACATCCCATGGTTTCTTCATCTCTCCATCAAATGTAGGTGGTTCATTAGGGGAATTTTGAGGTCTAAAATGGGCCTCCGGAGGAAATAATAAAATAATATCTAAATCAATAAAATAATATTTATGAATTTTCAATTCACTTTTCGCACCACAATCCATGTAATCATATTTAAATTCAATTCAAAAGTTGTACCAAAATAAAATTAATAAAAAAATTGTATTGATATGACTATAAATAAGAATGAGCTTTTCAAGAAAAAGTCATTATCATTGAACAACTAATGAATTTTACTTTGTACTTAAATAACTAAAAATAAAATATAAATATATTTTTTTTAATTTTTAATTATATTATATGATATTAATTAAAATTTATATTATTTAAATTGTATAATAACATGTAATTAATATAATATATAAAAATAAAATAATATAATATAATATAATAAATGTATAGGGATATGCATTGTTTCTTTCAAGAAATATGAAATGACAATAATACATTTTTATTCAAAAATTGTGAAATGACATTTATTATGAGTACTTTACTTTGACTTTAAAAGTTCTTAGAGAACTACCATGGTTAACTGTGGGTTTTTATCCACCATTGAAAATGTGACAAGTAAGTACCTTTAACTCAAGCAATGCCACCTCAACCATTAGGGTTGATGTCATCCCCTAAAATGTGATTGGTTCTCATAAAGTGAATGTTGATTGTACATTTTCCTTAGGAGGCCCATTTTAGACCTAAAAATTCCCCTAATGTTTTCCTTCTTAAACTCATCCAGAAAGTATCCCCTATCACTCCTCCTGTAAGGATGATAATGATGATGATCATGATGCCTTTCATAACTAGAAATAGAATGGTACCTATGTATATTACCTCTCCTATGTGGAGTGTCCAAGAACCTGACATCTCTAATCATGTCATCTCTATCCGACCTGTGACTACTAGGAGACCTACTTCCATATGCCTCATTAGTCCCATCCTCTTTTCCATAGCTGATCCGAAGTGGTCCATGTTTCTGCAGATCTGGAAAACTTTGAAGGATTAATACATTAACCTCTGCTTTTTTTCTTGTACTTGTGTGAGTCTATCATTATCTTCCTTGAAAATCATTATTTCTTCCTTTAAAATTCTTAGTGTATCAGCCAAGTCAGAAGAGTGCCCAACACCATGCTGCTCATCTGATTCATAGGGAGAATATTTGTAGTCTACCATCTTGCTATTCATCTTTGATTTCTTTCCTGCAATGCATACTATGTCAGCTAAACCAAGTTACAATAAACCAATGTACCTTAGCATAATTCAGGGAGGATATATCATCTGCAAGATCAACCAATCAATGTAATACATGTATAGATATAAGCACATCAGCATATAGACACATAACACATAGGTGTACCAACATGTAAATGTCATTATAGCTAGAGTCTCATCATCAATGCGTGACCATATCACTACACATACCATGACCACATGCATGACAATGTCCACCATACCAATGCACTTGGAAAATACCCAAGCATATAGACATGAACGATACACAAGTACAAACACAGAAAATACACGAGCATAAGAAACGTGTAAGGAGACATAAACATACAATACCTGTGACAACATGTAACAACATGTAACCAAGCATATACTAATAATTCATGCAATTACATGTAACCAAGAATACAAATACAACACCTATAACAAAATGTAACAAGTCATGCAATCATGATGACACATTCCACAACAACATCCTCTTCCACATGGTGACATCACTACAATCATGACCGACACCATGCATACACAACAAACTTTTAGAATGCAAGGATGATTAGAATATGTGCAACTGACTTGACTACATGACCAACACACATTGCCCATCCAGTCCAAGGGGTGAACAATGCTCTGCTACCACTCCGCAACACCCTCATCCCACATCTACCCAAGTAACCATTCAATAGGCGTAAACATGTGATGAAGAGTTACCAATATCAGTTTCAACCTCCTATGTAACCTTAAGGAAATGGAATTGATGGAAACACATCATAAATTCCTTCCACATCAGCAACAAGACTCCCAGAAGCTAACCTAACCACTCAGTAATCCATACCCGAGGTCCCACTAAGGTTTTAGGCCTTCAAAACCCCAGATACTCCCACAATATAGGCATGTGTGTGTCTGGGAAGCTTTGGCCACTCCCACAACATATGTAAGAATGTGCCCAAGGACGTTTTCCCACATACCTGTGCCATCATTCTCGGGATTTGAGCCACTTTTTTGGGCCCAGAGCCTGCGTCATTTCCCAGAACTTAATGACAATCTCAAAAATGGAATATAATAGGGAAACAATGGTGCAAAATAAAATACTCTAACAAGGACTTGACTAGACCACTACTAGCCATGATAGGAATTTTGTCAAACATGACATAAGGATGTAATCTACAAGTTTAAATAACATATATGATCAAAGGTGTCTCATACTTATCTGAGAGTCATTAAGAAAAATTGTTGCTACATCACATTAACTTCATTATATTCCATTTAGGCATTGGTACATTTTCCATTTATTTATGAATTAAAACATGATGAGAGCCATACATCATAAGCATCTTAAAACTCAGTCATAACCAACATATAAGCTAAATAAATGACAAGCACAGAACAACCATATAAGCCACAAAATAACCAACATATTTACTGAGCAATACAAGAGGAAAAGAGCTCTTATTTCCATAAGAAAAATGCAACTAAATCTGGTACTACCCGTGTGCCATATTCTCTCTTCAGCCAGTCACCCTTGTGCCATATTCCAAGCATTAATGTGGGATCTCATAAACCAAATCCATCATAGCAAAATCAGGTATTCCAAAGGTCAAACCACCTCAACCCTCAACCAGTGATCCCACCTCATGGTCATACATCACAAAAATCACCATATTTTTCTCTACCCAAGTTTTCCAGGGCTCTAGAGCATTTGTTCTATCCAAGGCTCCATAACTAGTAACTCAACCCCAGTTGTTTCCAGGCTCCAGCGTGTTTGTCCAACCAAGACTCCAATACTAGTAACTCAACCCACCTAGGGCTTGAGAGCGTTTTTCCAACCAAGGCTCCAGGAATAGTAACTCAACCCAACAACTGTTCATAAGGCTCCAGAGCATTTTTCCAGCAAAGTCTCTAGGAACTAGTAACTCAACCCATATCTAAAGGAACATGAGAACTAACCAGAAAAAAAACAATGAAAATGAACCCACAACACCATGGTTATCCAAGAAATGGCAAGGATAGGAAAATCCATTGTTAATATAGGTAATCCTCCATGTCAATGATAGATCATGACCAAGAAACCACATGCATATTCCATGCATGCCAAAACTAGTTAGGAAAATACACATGCAACGCGGTATTTGCAATCAAAACCCGATATAGTTGTTGATCCTGATGTCTTCTTGCAATTTCTTTCTCTTCATTTCCCTTCTTGCTCCAAATAACCAAGTATGCCACACCCTCCAAGAGCGCTCCAAGAAACTCTAAGTATCGAATAGTATGAGGGAGAGAGACAGATAATAATGAGAGCTCCAAAACTGCACTAAAAAAAAGCCATGAACTGATCCTCATAAACATTTTTATTAATGAGGCCTCTATTTTTTTCATTTTCCATTATTTTCCTTCATTCTCCTCCTCACATGAAACATGTGACCTTTCACTGTCGTTTTCTCCTAATTTCCATTATTTTCATAAATAAATTCCAATAAATGCCACTTTTCCTTCTCAAATCCTTAATCATTTCCTTTCCAAATTTCCAACCATAATAAACCATATGAACTCTCACACTAGGAGTTGTTTACCAACATTCAACTTGGAATACGTGTCCCATGACCTTCGTTTATATTTTTCCTTTCTGTTGGCTTGACGGGTCCTCACCCAGGTTTGGTGTGCATGGTTTGCCAACAAACCCCTATACTACTGGCTCTTTCGGCAGTGACCTACTTTCACAGGTCACAGTCTCACCCGAACTAGTATGGGTGGGTGCTGGAACTAGGTTTCCGCACCCTGAGAAAGGAAGGGTAAGGCAAGCAGGGTTGCGTTCTATTCAGATTACCTTGTCTCTTCGTAGGGTTAACTATGTATCTAATTTCATCCATGTGCACTAGATCTACAATTATATGCTTTTCATAACATCAACATCAACATTATATAACCAGAGCGGAACAGATCCAATCATTCAATACACATACCTTCACAGCAAAAGGATAGAAAATGCATAACACAGTAATTACCAGAAATTCATTCAATAATACTCATAGATTCAGATCTAATAATCCTGCACGTTCATTCATTCATCAACCTTTCCTTACAATTCCCTTCCCAACCTGCGCACACAGCAGCAAGGTCTACACATAGCTGGACTAGGAGCTCCACGCACACATCCAGCAGGAGTCTGTTCCCCAAAAACCCAAATAGATAGCTTACACAACATATTGCATCAATAGCTCATCAAATCCTATCCCTTACAATCCGGAATGCCTCTCTATTTATAACAATCTAGCTTTAACATTCCTATGGTCCACAACCCATGGTTTTCGAACTCCTATTTTACCCTTTAACCCATTACAATGTGTTCGAGGCTTTGACCTGCCCCAAAACCCCTGCGCTATACTAAATATAATCAAAAATAACCAAAATGGACTAGTTTCGTACCTTGTTAGGAGACCTCGTTCCAACAGTCCCCCAACACAATCTTGTGACTTGTCCCAAGTCACTTTGGTGGCACACCTTCAATCTGCGTGCGCAAGGTAGCCAAGGTGTGAAGGAGTGGTGGAAGCACTTCCTTACTTTGGGCCGTGGCATGTTGCACAATGTTGATCATCGTCAGAGAAGCAAGTCCATCTGTATCTGCACCAACTCATTCTAACAACTGGTGGAGGCGTGCAATGGTGGACTGCGTATCATGTGCACTCTGGAGTGCAGCATCAGACCATGGCTTCAACTTTTTTCACACAACCTTCCTGGAGTAACGAAGGTCCTCAATCATGTATATGGCGGCCAGGCACTGCACGGGGTCGGGGGAAGGTGTGGAGGCTTGAACTTGATCTATAACATCTTCTGCCTGCTGCAATTCCCATGGGGCATGCTGAAGCATGGGGTGGTGTTGTATTGTCGTCCATAGCTGCGTAGCCGCTTCAAGAAATTGGGCTCCTTGCGCTAGTTTTTCCTAAATAATGTGTGTTGCATTAGTGACCACGGCAATTCGTTGGGATCTCTCTTCTAGAGGCATGACATAATACTTGCGCCTTTCCCGGTTACAGTGGTACACTTCTTGCATCACTCTGGAAGACAGTATTTGTAACTCTATAGTAGATAGTTGTGCTAAGTCTACTTGAATGTACCCAGTAATTGGTTTAGAAGTGTGAATTATGGTAGTGTGAGGGAGTAAACATATGTTGCTTCTAGTAGGCAGAGTCTGGAAATGGCGGAGACATCACAGCAGGTCTCGGTACCGCAACGTTTCTGCTAAACTTGGTTCATAGATAATCCTTTTGGGCGGTAGCCCATGCACACTCCTATTATTGCAATCAGCGTCTCCCGGTCCTCTTATCAGTTCCTCCGGCGAGTTGGGATCCATAACAGAGAGACAAGCGTCATACAATATATGAATGAGTATAAAAAACCAGAATGCGGATAGCCAATGCCTCTTGACAGGTGAATAAATAGCCCAACCCAACATCTTCCAGCCATCCGCACCCCAATCGAAGCTACTTAATGGTGAGGTAACTCGCGTGTGGCGCGTACCCTCGATCTGTCGGACCGTGTTTATCATAAATGGTGATATTGATGATCTTTCACCCATTTTCTGTGTTTGTAAGTGTCTTTTCTCATTAACTAGGGATGTTCTGACGTTCCTCCTTCGTGTCCAAGGTCGTGTCTTGGAAGTGTCAGAGCATAGCTGACGTGTTGCGGTTGTTTTCGTATCTTGACGAAGGGTTGACACAAGGTGATCCTGCAAGGCGATCGGGAGTCTTTTCGAAGCATTTATGTCATTCGTGGATGGAACATTCTTCTGCGAGATGGCTACGTCATACATCCGTAGGTGATTTATTTCTTGAGATGTTCGTAGATTCTCCCAGATACACATGATTGTCGATAGGTCCGTAATCCTATGCGTGCTGAGGTCAGTGGTACTCTGGTAAGTCTGGTTGGGCAAAGGTCGAGCGCACCCCGAAGTGTTTCACGTTGGTAGGTAGCCACATAGGTCGACTAACCTTGGGGCCCATCTGGCCTTAGGAGTATACGCAGGATCACCCTACTCCAATCCTTCCTTCGAATAGGGGATACAGGTCCCTGCGTAGGTGCTTCATATCGAGTTAGCAGTAGTGCTTCGAACCTACATTCCATGAGAATCTTAGACTTTGTAGGCCTCTAATTGTTATCTGTGTCCTCTTGGCAAGGCAAGGTTCTTTCTATGGTAGAGATGTGGTGAAATTTTCTGACAGTCTGAAGGCTGCGAAGCGCTGAAACCTCATGCAGCTGGCTCTACCAATTCTCCAGCTCCTCATTGGAGTCGGAAAAACATTCACTATCCTTTTCCCAACAGAGAATCCTTTCATCTGTGGCGTTAACCTGATCTTCATCTTTTGCAGTGATCATATAAATTTGATCTAATTCCTCCTTCGTATGGACTGGCTCAGTATACCGGCACCTTCCGCAAGATCCAGGGGTACTATGACATGCGTACCTTCACTTTCAAACACCATGCTGCATTTCTTGAGATTGATAATACCTCTCATTTCTATTGCCCAGTCTAGCCCAAGGAGCGTAGGGTAGGGGTCGAAATATTCAACTATTTCAATGACTTCAAAGTCAGCTAGGACTCTTACCCCTGTAATGTCAACCATAACTTTTGGTAACCTACCCAAGGGAATGATTTTCTGTTGATTTTCCATGCGCAGCTGGATAGTGGACCATTCCAATTTTGGCTTTCCCATTCTTTGCCATGTATGTTTAGGTAGAACATTAGCATCAGATCCAAGATCTAAGATAACCTGATCCATTTCATAGTCTATGATTTGTGCAGTTAACCACATTTCTCTCCCTGTGCATTTCTTAGAGCTGTAGAGTTTGTGCACATCCTTGGTCTTGGGAATTAAGGTGGGTTGAGCTATGCAGGTATTCATCAAGGCTAGGAGGTTTCTTACGGCCTGGGGGTTCCTGAGCAACTTTAGACATGCCTTCAAAAAGGTCTCAATTTATTGCTCACTCTGATGCTACGCAGGGGCTGCTAGTAGTACATGTTCTTCGCAAGATACTTATTTTCTTCCCTTGGTGTCCAGCCTGCTATGTGTTATGACCTGTACACTTGGATCTGCTTCTCGTAGCTCATTTTTAACCCTTTGTACGTTCTGTGTAGGGGTAGGCTGCTTTTCCTGCATTCTAGCTATTAAGATCGGCAGTCTTCTACCTCATGGTCCAGCTGTTTGCAGTATTTACACGATGGTCTGGTGGGATTAGGGCATTCTCTGGCAAAGTGCCCTACTTCTCCACAGTTATAATAGATTAACTGACCTCATCCTCAGCCTGCACTTCCTCCCCAACCTCCTCTGCCTCGGGCCGGTGATCCTCCAAAGTACACAGCTAGTCTTAGTGATGCAGGGTATGATTGCATCCGATATAGGTTCCCTCGATCCATCATTAAGTCACATGTTCGACAATTTTGTTCATCATGTCGTATTGATTGGCAGAATCGGCACCATTGTTGTTTTAGTTATGGGACGTACGCACCCATCCGAGGGCAATGGTTCGTATCGTGTAGGCCTACTACCCGACAATCATCACACCATAGCGCAGATCCGCTTGATCCTGGTCGCAACAGGACAGGTTCCCTACTTACCCCTGGGCATATCGGGCTAGGTCCCCCAGCTTGCATATAATTAGTCAGTAGAGGGCACTGATCCTTTGTGTGACCAGACACTCGGCAACGTATACACTAGAGATCCGCGCAGATGTCTTTTCCTTGCTCTTTTCGTAGGTTCTGCATCTCTATGTGCATAGCCCCGAGTTTTTCCTGGATCTGTTGTACCCCTGCTGAGGTATCCTCCCAGGGATCAGTTTCTAACTTCATAGCAACTTCTACAGCTTTCTCCTACGATTCAAAGGTCTACTGATTCATTGGTGTGCATAGGTGGGGTAGCAACATGGCGATGAACCACTCCGTATGTTGTCTATCATCATACTCGAACCCTCTTTCCCTAATTTCCTTCTTTAACCATTGATCTGCCTCCCATACTGATTCATACGCACCTTGTTTGAAATCCTTTACGTTTGCTACTAACTGGGAATAAGATTTTGGCTTCTGGAATTGTCATTTCAGAGCACCCTTAATATCCTGAATGGAGGCGGTTCCATTTTGGGCAACATATCGCATATACCAGTCCAGAGCTCTGTCTTCGAATGCTAGAGACAACTGTGCCCTTTTTATCATATCACTTTCTACATTCTGCGCAGTCTAGATAGAGTCCGTAATGAACCAAAATCGATCCATGTCCTCATCTCCTACCCCTTTGAAGGTAGGTAGTTTCAAATGCACAGCCATATCACTATCCAGGACGACGTTATAGGTGAATTCTTACCTTTTTGTGCCCTAGGTGGTGATGTAGTTGGTTCCTTCACTGGGCTATAGGCAGCCCTTCCTCTGTCAAGGTTGGTCCGATAGTACTTACCACTGCGTGTCACGCTCCCGTCTAGATCTGAGGTCATTCAGTGGATATGGCTACATAGAATGCTCTTCTCGCACAACAACTTCTTGATCAACAACAATAACGTCCTTAGAAACTTACCCCAGAATCCTTTGAAGAATCGTCACTCGGCCTTAGAGTATGATACAAATTGATCAATGGAAAACTCTATCACAAAGCCTCCTAGCACACTATCTACCCAGTGATCCACCGTGCGTGTAATAGTATTATCAGTTCTTTCCAGCTATTCAAGCAGATCTAGAGTCCACTAAGTGACTCACTCGTCCTTTCAACACTTCTAGAATTCTAATAACCTAGCTAGCCACTCCTAAAGTTCAATTCCGAAGGTAACAAAGAATATCTCCTCAAAAAATTACCCCGGAAATTCTTTGAAGAATCATCGCTCGGCCTTAGAATATGATACAAATTGATCGATAGGAAAACTCTATCACAAAGCCTCTAACGCACTATCCACCCGGTGATCCCATAGTGCATGTAATAGTATTATCGGTTCTTTCGGCTATTCAAGCGGTCTCGCAGGTCATATTGTGACTCACTCATCCTTCGACACCAGGAATTCTACCCATTTCTTGACCACTCCTAAAGTTCAATTCCGAAGGTAACAAAGAATATTTCGTAGCTTTCAGTAAGAACATACCTATTTTTCCATCTTTCTGCCATTAATTTTTCACTTTAGTTTTATTTTACTGCAAACTCCTGGATCTGCCTTTCGAACTAGTCCTCGATCTCTTTTCTTTTAAGCTTCTAGTATTCTCTTTTCATTACCCAATCCCTTTCTTAGATCTCTTCCAGTCCCGGCAATGGAACCATTTGTTGGCTTGAGGGGTTCTGACCCAAGTTCGGTGTGTAAGTTTTGCCAACAAACCCCTATACTACTGGCCCTTTCGGCAGTGACCTACTTTCGTAGGTCACAGTCTCACCCAAAGTAGTATGGGTGGGTGCTGGAACCAGGTTTCAGCACCCTGAGAAAGGAAGGGTAAGGCAAGCAGGGCTGCGTTCTGTTTAGATTACCTTGTCTCTTCGTAGGGTTAACTATGTATCTAATTTCATCCACATGCACTAGATCTACAATTATATGCTTTTCATAACATAAACACAGCATTATATAACCAGAGCGGAACAGATATAGATTATTCATTCAATACACAGACCTTCGCATCATTATATAACCAGAGCAGAACAGATCCAATCATTCAATACACAGACCTTCGCAGCAAAAGGATAGAAAATGCATAACACAGTAATTACCAGCAATTCATTCAATAATACTCACAGATTCAGATCTAATAATCCTGCGAATTCATTCATTCATCAACCTTTCCTTACAATTCCCTTCCCAACCTGCGCACACAGTAGCAGGGTCCACACATAGCTGGACTAGGAGCTCTGTGCACACAGCCAGCAGGAGTCTATTCCCCAAAAACCCAAACAGATAGCTTACACAACAGATCGCATCAATAGCTCATCAAATCCTATCCCTTACAATCTGAAATGCCTCTCTATTTATAAAAATCTAGCTTTAACATTCCTATGGTCTAAAACCCATGGTTTTCAGACCCCTAGTTTACCCTTTAACCCATTAA
Source organism: Pinus albicaulis (assembly GCA_034641835.2). Taxonomy (NCBI): domain Eukaryota; kingdom Viridiplantae; phylum Streptophyta; class Pinopsida; order Pinales; family Pinaceae; genus Pinus; species Pinus albicaulis. The sequence goes on from CM076581.1 coordinate 725,159,414, forward strand.
AATGCGTTCATGGCTTTGACCCGCCCCAAAACCCCTTCTCTATACTAAATATAATAAAAAATAACCAAAATGGACCAGTTTCATAGCTTGTTAGGAGACCTCGTTCCAACACTTTCTTAACTTTAATTACATGGAATTTTCACCAAGGTTATTACATTTCCAAACCAAGGAAATAATGCAAGAACCCCATATCCTTCATTTCAAATTCTCTTGAAAGATTCTATTTGTAACATTTGATGAACTGTTCATCACAAGTCAAAAAAAAATCATCAACATATAATACAATAATCAATAATTTACCTTCTACCAAAATATGGTAATATTTCGTATTTGATTCACTTTTGGTGAAGCCCAACTCGGTGAAGTATTTTTTTAATCTAGTGTACCAAGAACAAGGTTCTTGTTTCAGTCCATACAACTCTCTCTTGAGTCTGGACACATGCGACTCTCTGTCGAAGGTCTCAAATCCTTCTGGATGCTTTGTGTACACCTCTTCCTCAATCACTCCATTAAGGAAAGATGTATTTACATACATATGATGTATCTTCTATCCCATATGCGATGAAAGTCCAAGGATATATTTGATTGAAGAGTACCTTGCAAGTAGAGCAATATTCTCCTCATAGTCAATTCCCTCCACCTAAGAGGACCCTTTGGCCACAAATCTTTCCTTATGTTTCTCAGCACTCCCATCTGCTTTCTGCTTCACCTTGTAGATCCACATGTATCCTATAACTAACTTTCCCTCTAGTCTTGGGACAAATTCCCATGCACTGTTTCTAATGTTGGAGTCATACTCTTGAACCATGGCATCAACCCATACTAGTTGCTGCACTGCTTCCTCTAATGAGGATGGCTTAATATCTACACGCTTGATCATAAGACCGTTGTAGCCAATGTATCAATTTGGGGACCTTCTCTACCTGCGTTGTGATGTGGGTGCTCCCACATTCTCTCTAGCATCAAGCACCAACCTATCAGCCTAGCTAGTGCGCTTCCGTCCATCTTTGGATTTCTCTACATGAGTGGTTGCTTCCACTCTTTGTTCCTCTCCTTGTGGTTTCTCCACATCTTGAGGATTTTCTTTTGGATATAATAGATCCTCAATTTCTTGCTACCAAATCTCACTCTCAAGGGAAATTCATATGGAATTATCTTCATCAAATTTCACATCTCCCATGACCATTGTCATCATATGAGATGGAATGTACAATGGATAGTTGTGAGGTTTATCAGTCTACCCCAAAAATATTCCCAAGTCAACTATTGGTCTAGCTTTTTATTGGCATCTTTGGTTACATAACAATAAACTGATGAACCAAAACTTTTAACGTGCCCCACATCTGGTTTCTTACCTAAAAAATCTTCCTCTAGTGTACTCATCCTGAGAATAAAATGAGGACTTATGTTCTACACAAATACTTTTGATTCATGCTTCAGCCCACAAGTGCAATGGTAGTACCTGATCATGCAACATCGCTCATGCTTCTCCCACAATATTTTTGTCCTTCCTTTCTGCAACCCCATTCTAATATGGGTTATGAGGTGCTATAAATTCTCATATAATTACTTCTAAATTAAACACATTGAGTTATTGAATTAATTAGACACATATTATCCACCATTGTCATTCATGAGAGCCTTCACCTTTTTACCTATATATTTCTCGACAAGTGCTTTAAACTCACAACATTTTTAGAACGTCTGATATTTATTTTGCATGAAGTATATCCAACACTTGCGTGAAAAATCATCTACAAAATTAACATAATACTTATGTTTTGTTGTGGAGGCTATCGAGAATGGTCCACAAACATCTGAGTGTACTCTTTCAAGTATCGAATTTTCTCGACTATCCTTATCATGAAAGGTGAATTTGTGTACTTACCCAATGTACACCCTTTACATGTATCTCACTACTCAAGTGAAACCTTGGGATGTCCTGTAGAAATCTATTGCATTATATTCAAAGAGCTATGGTGTAGATGGCCCAATATTCTATGCTATAACTCATTGATGTCTCCTCTCTACATCTTCTATGCTTTCGTTTAAAGGAAGCACAATATTGTACATCCAATTTATAGAGGTTATTTACTCTAACCTCAATATTCTTCACATGTCCCGTGGATTTGTGACAAAGGAACACCTTTCATTTTCTAAATATCACATCATAGCCATGGTATTCTAAAATAGCAACTAAAACTAAATTCTTCTTTAAAATAGGAACATACATGACATCTTTTAATGTGAGAGGAGTATAAAACTCCCTTTGAAAGGTAATAGTAACTATTCTGGTTGAAATATACCTCTCGTCATCTTCCATCTTCATGTGCATCTGGAGATCCATCTCCTCCAAGTTGCTGAATAATTATTTGTTATTGTCCATCTGGAATGAAGCTCCAATATCCAAGGACCACACAGAACCAATCACCGATGACACCATGGATGCGATGAGAGTGAAAATAAACGCTAATTGTGAAGCGAGAGCTTCACCTACCGGTCCTCTTAAGGGCTTCTTGTCAGCCTTATTGTGCTGACACTTTGTGGCATAGTGTACTAGCTCATGACAGTGAAAACATTTAATCTTTGACAAGTCCTTCTTCTTTCCTTCCTGACTAAATCAGATTTGAAATGGGATGCCTTCCCTTTCCCTTTATTTTCCTTTCTAGGCAAGGCAAAATTCTCCTCATCATCAGTATTGGATGAGGATCCATCTCTAGAATTCTGCTGAATATCTTCTTAAATAGATTAAGACCAAAATTTCTCCCCCTCTAGTAGCTTCTCCCTCCCATTCACCAAATCCTGGTATATGTAGAGACTCTTGGAAAGTCCTAGAACTGCTAGGATCACTAGATCATCCTCAGAAAATATAACAACAACACTTCCAAGCTCATCTCAACACTGAGAGAACTTCTCCAAGTATTTTGGTATTGTGTCGTCCTTCTCCATCTTGATTTTTCTGAGGTTTCCCTTCAATGCCAGCTTCCTGTGGTCGCTATTGTTTTGAAAAAAATATATAAAGGCCTTCCACATAGTATATGGAGTTTCCTTTACATGTAATTTCGAGACAATATGATCTCAAACTCCTTCTAACATAATCCTTCTCACCTTTGCTACATTCTTCTTCCATGCATTCAGATTTTGAGAATATGTTGTTGCGGGCCTGGGAATATCACTGTTTATTAGATCCTTCAGTCTCTTGTCTTCCAAAAATTCTTTCATCCTATCCTTCCAAGATATTTAATTCAAAATACACTCAAGGGAATATTCGAGTCTCAATCCACAGAAAGACATCTTGAACCTATTGCTAGTCTTGAAGAGTAGATATGCAAATTCGATTCACCTGCTACAAAAAAAAAAAATTTATTCTTCTCTTCCATAGTGATTCATGATTCGATACCATGTATAAAATCCATGTAGATTGAAACTGATATTTGTAATATTCTAAAAAAAATACTTGAATCTAATCTACAAATTGTGGAAACCAATTACGATTGCAAAATCACATGAATAAGAAAGATACGAATTTCAATCGCGCAACACAAATATTAATTTGGGGAAATCCTCAACTAAAAAATACGTTATAATTATATTGCATAAGTCAAAGAATATGAGAAAAATAGAGTGATTCTCTCAATATTGAGAGCTCTCTACACTATCTTTGTCTGTCTCACTGATTCCTAAGCTAGCTTGGTTCATTACTTGATCAATTTCATGGCCCTAGTATTCCTTACTTGCTTGCACAATTCCTTGTGTAATTTAGCCCCTATTAATAAGGGTATCCCCTAATAATTATTACACAATACATCAAGGCTCTTCCTCTAACTCCATGCACCACATGTACAATTTTCTAATTATACAACTAATAGTACAGTTTCCTTTCACTCCAAACTCAACTTTGTCTTCCTTAGAACTGACATGCATGAGATATTTTTAGCGAATTATCAGTTATCTGATTGATCACCAAATGTGAATTAAATCATATTTAATTCACTGGACTTCTCACTAGTTCCTCCATCAATTAGAACCAGTTAAACTTATTTTAACCCAAATAATTAAGTTAATTAAATACAACTCAAAATAAACTATAACTAGCCCCCCCAAAACTTTGGGAACAGTCTACATGCCTTTAGTTTGACCCTCAACTCGAATTGTTCGAGTTAAATAATTCTTCCTGACTTGGTTAAATCATATAATTTTTTATGTGATGTGGAATTACAATTTCCTTTTAATTTAATTAAGGGAAAATTAAATTAGAAGCCTCTTCTTGTTGCCATTTTCAATACGGCCATAAATGTACGCTCGATGAACAATGTCTTGGAGGGGGTTTTGAGGTAGAAATAAGGATATGGTAGTAAAATAAGGAGTTTAAATTATGATTATAACCATGCATATCAACAATAGCATATGCACACCACAAAAATTTTATGATTTGTATACTTGAAAAGACTAAATACCCAATTTTCCAGCTAGTTTGTCCTCCAATTTATCTGACTGAATGACAAATAAAATCCAATGAAAATGATATGGGGTGAATTTATTTATTAATTATGATTTCCTAAGTCTCCAATAGAAGTGGAAACACTCAAAAATACCCTTTTTAACATGTGAAAATAATAGCAGAAAATTAGTTCTCCAAAAACTAGAAATTCAAGAATTAGTGAGCTAGTTATCCTACCAAATGCCTAACCTGATCAAGCGAAAATAGTGTGGGGTGAATTTAGTTATTAACTTGATTTTTTTTTTGAATCAATCCAAGTGGAATAAACTCAAAATAATCAAACTAAAATTTTCTAAAACTTAGCAGAAAATTATTACTATTTTGCTACAAGAGTCTTCGAGAAATTCTATATTTGCGAACTAGTAAGCCAATCCAAGTAGCTCAATGATGAATATGAATTTTCAAATCTGTTCTAATGATGAATAGTGAGTGTAACTCTGTAAATAACATGCAAAGAAAACAATTCTATTATTTAACCAATATGACCTACAACAAAAGAAGCATGAATAGTAAATGCAGAAATAAGAGATGCAAGTGAAAAAGACATTCAAAGGAAATAAATAAATTTTAAAATAGGGCTCTGCGGCTCCTGTGATGACCAAGACTAAGGACACTTAGAGTAACATGACATAAATAGAGATTTATAAGCTAGAAATGGTACCAAAATTCATTATTTGGATCAATCCCAGTACAATATATCTGCTAGAAATGAAGGTGGAGCTGATAAATAACAAGTTTTCTCCATAAGAAGACTAACAAATACATGCCCTATTGGGCTAAGTATATATACTATTAATTCCAAATTTTAAATTTTTAACCACGAAGTCATAGACTAAGAGGTGCAAGCACATGAAATGCAGGATTGGAGCCTATTCTATCCTACTCTAAAGCCGGAAAAAATATGAGCAAAGTAAAACAAACTGCAGGAAATTACCACTAAGGACTCATCACTAGGAAACATAAATAAATTTTTGCTGTAAAGAATCAAATCACAGTCTCATGTGTGATCAATCTTGAGTAGCCTAATTGATCTTTTATGTCCTTCAATGGATTTTTGTAATGGTTACCTAAGCTATGAGACACTACAAGGAAAAGACGCTCTAGCGGATATTTTTGAGGAACCCCTTATAAAAATAGCCCAGACATCCGTTTGTAGCAGAGATTACTAGAGGAGGTTGGCGGGTGGAGGTTTTTGTGGATGTTTTTCTTGCAGTGTGTTTATCATCCTAAACCGCACTGGTGCATTTGATGGGCCTCTAAATTAGACATAAATTAAGGCCCATGTAACCTTTCTTAGACTCATATACCTTCCTTATACACATGAAAATATATATTAAATATCTCCTTCTGCACTTAATAATGTTTTCTTACGCTTTAATATTTTCTTAGGAAGCTTTAAAGGTAACTTCATATTTATGCCTAATATTGGTTACTTTTGTAGAATATTGTGAGAATATTTGGCATATTATGTAGATTTGGAGAAGGAGATAATTTAGGGACTTGCTCCCTGCCACTAGAATATCAAGAGTGAAGAATATCAGGAAATTAGGGAGAAATCTTGGAGATATTCAAGGGGGTTGTCCACCCTCAAAGGCAGCTAAACAATCCTCATGATGTCCCCTCCAACAATTCGAATCCCAATGGTAGCCAAGAAACTCAACACCAAGTCCACTCAAGCCATACTTCACTTGGACTCTCCAGCAATTTGAGTTCTAGAGGAATCCAAGCAACTCAAAGAGGAGTGCACTTAATCTCTGTTTACTTGGAGTCAAGTGGACTCAATCGCCCCAAATATTCTCTCCAGCAGTTTGAGTTCCAGAGGCAGCCAAGCAACTCAAAGAGGAGAGCACTTAATCTTTATTTACTGGGAGTCAAGTGGACTCAATCACTATTTTCTAAGGATAAGTTGGTAGCTACCTTGTAGAATAAATAGAGAAGAGCTAGAGCTAGGAAAGGGAGAGTCGATTCTTCGATTCCATTTTCGGAATTTTGTGCAAGCTATAAAGATTTTTATTGTACTCAATGATTATACTTTCAGAAATGTAACAAGGCATGAGCAGAAAAACTCCATTTTACTGATTTAGTTCCAGAGAGTTGGGCTCGTAGGTTAGGGCCCAACCCATGTGCCTCAGCTTCTCTGTCGTTGTCATCCTTTCCTTTTTGTTACATAGTTAGTTTTATTTCTGATATTTTCTTTGCTATTATGGTTGTTGTTGTAGATTTAATATGCTTATCTGCGCTATAGAATAGCTGATAAACTCTATAAAACTGTGAGGCAATCTTCCCCTCTCATATTTTTCAATAGAATTCAAGCAGGGTTGACCTTCCCATAGGAAAAAAAATGCTTTCTGTTCACTGTTTTTATGATGCCTTTTGTCTATTTTTCTTTGCATAAATATGCATCTTTGTTTGTAGGAATAAGAATCAAAATCCCCAGGAATATCATGAAGCCATTCGGCTTCATTTCCCAGCATTGTTTTCATGCCTGAGCACTATTGTTGTGCCTCCATTTCCCTCCTTTTTCTCTTATTTGCATCCGTAGCCCCTTTTCATTCCCAAAATGCTTGAAAAGCATTAGAAAGACCTCCTCCCTTTCTCCTCGAAACTCTCGCTCGTCGTACCTCGCTCCATCGAAAATTGAAAATCGCTCGTGATATTTGTTAACACTCTCTCATTCCAAGCTTGAATGTGATATCCCTTTCTACTTCCCTTTGCTGCTCTTTTATTAAAAATAGTCAAAAACATTAGAAACAACATTTTTTCCCTTTGGACTTACCATCGCTCCTTTTCACAATCGCATTTCCCATTTGGTCCTTGTTAATAGCTTCCGCTTCCAGACCCCGATTGTGATATTCCTTTTTCCCTCCTTTCTCCTTCGCTCCTCATTTCTATGTCAAAAACATTTGAAAGAACCTTACTCCGTATTTTTCTGAAAAGCCCTTCACTTTATCGCACTTTGCGATTCTTGTTTGCCTTCGTTAACACTTACCGCTCCTTTCTGCCAATTGTGATATTATTTAAGCTCTCTACCACCTGTCCTACCACCACATCATCTAAATGATCACATTTTCACATTTCCCAATCATCGCATTTCGCAATTATAGCCTTATTGCAATTCCTGCATTTCACATTATCGCATTTCAGCCCCGCACCTCACTTACTACCTTCCACCCCTAAACCCCGATTGTGAAATACTGCAATCGCACCACAACATCGCAATCACATTTCACATCGCATTCAGTATCACATTTGACACTTCCCATTTCCTCCTGGCTGCACTCCTGCTTCTCCTCCAGCCTTGTGACATTACGATATCTCATATCACATACGCAATGCCATCCCTCCATCGCAATTTTTCCATTGTGCTTTCCAAATCCTCCCACTCCAAAAAAAAATTGGGATATTATGCACTTTAATAAAGTCCAAACACCTTTTTTTACTCCTGTAAGCCTTGTTTCATTCATTTAAGCCTTCCATGAGCACCTTTATCCCTTTTTCCTCCGAACCACAATCAACACTTTTTCAGTTAGAATTAGACATGAATAACTGCATGGTTAGAAGTTTGGTTGATAGGTCATAGGATAAGTAGAGTATGTTTAGTCGTTTAGCCAGCTGAATGCAATTTAGTTTAGTTTCTTTTCTTTTATTTCCATTCTGCAATTTAGTTTAGTTTCCCTCCTGTCATTTCTTTTCAGAAATTTAATTTAGTTTCCTTTCTATCATTTCCTTTCTACAACTTAGTTTAGCTTCATTGAAGTGTGACAGAATTCACTGATAACCCTTAGAAATAGAACATTTTCATATAACAGAAGAGGATGAAAAGAACATAATGAATCTGCTGTGTGTATAGCATTGTCACCTCCAAGTTTGTATGAACCCTGAGTTGATAAAGTAAAGTAGGGCAGCCCCTGGGAGTTGCAACACTCTTGGTGCAATACCAGGGCTCACCACTTTTTGGCGTCGTTGCTGAGGAGGTGTCTGGTAGATGCTTTGATTTTGGTTTTAGCATTCTTTTCTGCGTTCCTTTATTTTCATGCCATTTCAGAAATATTAAAAAAAATACAAAAATATTTGATTTTCATGTCTCACGGGAGTAGTGATACTTAGAATTAAAATAAAAATAAAAAAATTACTTCTCCAATACCAACCCCCCCACTTGACCACGTGGTGCAGTAAGAAGCACATCACCATACACTTTTGAAAGTAGAAGATATGGATGGATATGATGACAATGAAGAATATCTTATTGGATTTTCCCTTCAAGATATGGACATCAATGTACATATGAAGAACATCCCTCCATCTTTCCTTCCCAACTTCCATGGTATGAGGACAGAGGATCCAGAAATATTTCTCTTTGAATTTGAGATACTTTGTAGTTATTATGGATACTTATCATACACTCAAAAAATGAGATTGTTTCCTGCAGCATTAAAGGATAGAGCTCTTAAATGGTTCATGATTCTAGGTACTAATTCAATAGGATCATGGAATGATATGCGAAATATATTTCTAGAAAAATACAAATATCGTGATCTTAGAGAAGAAATTTTTAGAATGAACCAAGAAGAAGATGAAATCCTTGAGGTTCTAATAGAGAGCTTCATGTATAATGTTAAGAGGGCAACATTGCATCATTTAGGATTTGACACACTAAAAACCCTCTTACTTAGAACAATTAGGGATGAGTGGATTGATCTCCTTAATCTCATGAGTAAATGAGATGTATATCAATTTTCATTTGAAGAAATTTGTGAAACATGCAAGCGCATATCAACAGGAAGGGAAAGAGTAAGTAAGTCAGCATCAACATTGGTAAGGCAAGATGAACTTGGAAATTTTCTTGACAACTTTAAAACATAAATTCTTAGCAATCTAAGTGAACAAGTAGAAATGTTGAGAATGCAAAATGAGCAAAAAGAAGATGCTGATATTTTTGTTATCCATGTAGAATCATATGCTACTAAATGTTGTTCATTATTCTCCGTGTTTAAATAAGTTTACCAGGAAGACAATGGAGTAAGGAAATCACCAAAGAAGCTATGTTATGTAGCTCCAAGGAGACCCTGGAAGCCTAGTCAACTTGATATGATGCAAGGACCCACTTCACAATTTCAAACTTATTCACATCCATCTCATAATAATTGGGATACACTCCCTCCGTGGAAAACTTGGCCATCTCAAACCCAAAACCAATCTTGGAAACATGGCTGACAAGGTCCTTATTGGGAAAATCCTCAACATCCTCAATATTTCCCTCAATATCCTTCATACACAGCTCCATGCTATCCCTACCATCCACCTCCACCACAACCATATCCTCAACCACATCCATCTCATATATCCACCCCCACTCAACTACCTGTACCACCATTTCCAAACCCATATAATGAAGTATCTCAACTCACTAACAATGCTGAGGTACAACACTACCAAACATATCCTCTTGATCTAAATGGTATGCATCTTAGTTCAATAAAGGTATTGAAAAGAAGAGATTTTATTAATTTCATTGAAGTACAACATCAATAAGAAGAAGATCCAAATGAGGAGATCAAAATATCAAGGGTTTCACTTGATGAAGAGCAGAAATTAGACTCAGATGTTGAGAAAGTTCCATCATGTTTACCAGAATTTCCTCCATATTTTCAAGAGAACAATAAACAAAAAGAGGAATATTTGACTACCATAATAGAAAAGGACATCCAAGGTGATCCAACTCAGTAAGTGAACCAGGGGCATCACAACTATATTAACATATGGTTCCAAATAGTCATTAAGTTGCAACAACACACTCTTCTCCAATAGTACTTGATACAATCCCAGTCAAAGAAATTCATCTCTCATATTTAGGTCAATTTCAAAGCATGTATTCCAAGTGTGCACATGATTTTATCTGTCATCTTGATGTGTACATGGCTACATTGGAAGTATTCCTATATTTGAAAAAGGTTGTGTTTTTTCAAGTAGAGTAGGAGAGTGAAAAAGAAAAGAAAAAATAAAAAAGGGAAATAATAAAATCTCAGGTGAAAACCTCTTATGAGGCATTTGAGATTGGCCCACTGATTGAAAACCTCCATCAGGCGGTCATTGGGTTGGGAAAAAAAAAGAGAAAAATAAAATATCCTAGGTGAAAACCTCCTTTAAGGCACCTAGGCAGACCTACTAGTGGAAAACCTCGGTGAGACGACTGGAGGTTATATCTATATATATATATATATATATATATATATATATATATAGATAGATATAGACATAGACATAGACATAGACATGAACATAGACATAGACACATACATACATATATATATATGTGCATTTCTCCATATATCTCTCTCTAATGAATGTGGAAATTGCTCTCAACCTTTGCAAGCTAGAAAACATCAAGTTGGCACAAAAATAAAATTTGGTCAACACTTAAGTCAAAGGTAGTAAAACTTGGATTTCCTCCTCCTGTGTCCAGAAGCTCCAAAAGGACCTAAAACAGATTATCACATGCAGCTTCAGAACAACCGAAGACATCTTCAACAGCCATATCAACAGATTCAATATCACGTGAAAAAACAAATCAATGGTAAGGCTCAAGTATGCAATCATCTAACCCTTTCTTCGAATCTATTTTAGCTTAATAAAACATTAAAAAGTGTGAGAAGGAAAAAAATTTTATATAGCCAAAATCAGTAGCAGAGCAACCTCACCCTTATCTAGCAACTAGCCTCACTTTTTCCACCAAGAAAAGGAACAAGACAAAAGTAAAAAGGACTTGAGAAAGTGGGTAGTAAGCAATTCATTGTAATAGAAGATAAGGAGTTCCAAGGGATAACCAAGGGTGAACTCAGTTTACAGAATAATAATAATAATAACTATGAGTTTACTTTGCATGCAATAAAAAAAAAGGTGGATCCACCACCTCCTGCCATGAAAAACAAATTTTCTTAAGGCATCTGAGGACCTCCATGAAGCACCTACGAGAATAAACTCAATAAGAATAGCAAGAAGGTTAGGAGGAGGAGCAACGCATTTGCCAATAAACAGAAAATGAAATAAGCTAGCATGCAGGAAGAACCAGAAGGCAGGAATGATGAATAGGTTTCTTAGAGGATGAGCAATAGTTTTAGTAGGGGGGTGATGATGGGCCTCTAAATTAGACATAAATTAAGGCCCATATAACCTTTCTTAGACTCATCTACCTTCCTAATGCACATGAAAATATATATTAAATCTATCCTTCTGCACTTAATAATGTTTTTTTATGCTTTAATATTTTCTTAGGAAGGTTTAAAGGTAATTGCATATTTGTGCCTAATATTGGTTATTTTCGTAGAATATTGTGAGAATATTTGGAAGATTATACAAATTTGGAGAAGGAGATAATTTAGGGACTTGCTCCCTACCATTGGAAGATCAATGAGTGAATAATAGCAGGAAATTAGGGAGAAATATTGGAGAGATTCAAGGGGGTTGTCCACCCTCAAAGGTAGCCAAATGATCCTCATGAGATCCCCTCCAACAATTCGAATTCTAGAGGCAAACAAGCAACTCAAGACCAAATGCACTCAAGCCATACTTCACTTGGAGTCTCCACCAATTCGAGTTCCAGAGGCAGCCAAGCAACTCAAAGAGGAGGGCACTCAATCTCTGTTTACTTGGAGTCAAGTGGACTCAATCACCCCAAATATTCTCTCCAGCAAATCAAGTTCCAGAGGCATCCAAACAACTCAAAGAGGAGAGCACTCAATCTTTGTTTACTGGGAGTCAAGTGGACTTAATCACTATTTTCAAGGGAGCTATTGGTAGCTGCCCTGTAGAATAAATAGAGCAAAGCTAGAGCTAGGAAAGGGAGAGTCGATTATTCGATTCCATTTTGGGAATTTTGCTGCAAGATATTAAGCTTTTTATTATACTCAGTGATTAGACTTTCAGAAATGTAACAAGGTTATTTTATTCTTGAAATGAGCAGACAGACTCCATTTTACTAATTTAGTTCTAGAGAGCTGGGCTCATGGGTTAGGGCCCAACCCATATGCCTTAGCTTCTTTTTCATTGTCATCCTTTCCTTTCTGTTATTTAGCTAGTTTTATTTCTGATATTTTCATTACTATTATAGTTGCTTTTGTAGATTTAATCCGCTTATCTATGCTATAGAATAGCTGATAAACTCTATAAAACTGTGAGGTAGTCTTCCCCTCTCATCTCTGTCAATAGAATTTGAGAAAGTTTGACCTTCCCACAGGCAAAAAAATGCTTTCTATTCACTATTTTTATCATGCCTTTTGTCTATTTTTCTTGCATAAATTTGCAGCTTTGTTTGCAAGAATAAGCATCAAAATCCCCAAGAAGATCATCAAGTCATCCCGCTTCATTTTCTAGCTTTGTTTTCAAACCTGAGCACTGCTTTTGTGCCTCAATTTCCCTCCTTTTTCTCTTATTTTCATCCTTCACCCCTTTTCATTCCCAAAATGCTTGAAAAGCATTAGAATTAGACCTCCGCCCTTTCTCCTCAAAACTCCCGCTCATCGTACCTCGCTCCATCGTAAATCACAAATCGCTTGTGATCTTTTTTAATGCTCTCTCATTCCAAGCCCGAATGCGATATCCCTTTCTACTTCCCTTTGCTGCTCTTTTATTAAATATAGTCAAAAACATTAGAAACCACATTTTTTCCTTTTGGACTTACCATTGCTCCTTTTCACAATTGCATTTCCCATTTGGTCCTTGTTAACAGCTTTCGCTTCCATACCCTGATTGCGATATTCATTTTTCCCTCCTTTCTCCTTTGCTCCTCATTTCTATGTCAAAAACCTTTGAAAGAACCTTACTCTGCCTTGTTCTGAAAATCCCTTCACTTTTTCGCACTTCGCAATTCCTGTTGGCCTTCGTTAACACTTACCGCTCCTTTCTGCTGATTGCAATATTATTAAAGTGTTCTGCCACCTGTCCTACTGCCACATCATCTGACTGATCACCTTTTTTTATTTTGCAATCATCATTTCACATTTCGCAATTCTAGCCTTTTCGATTCTCGCATTTCACATTATACGCATTCGGCCTCACACCTCACTTACTACCTTCCACCCATAAACCACAATTGTCGAAATACGCAATCACCAAAACATCGTAATCGCATTTTGCATCACCATTCGGTATTGCATTTCTCACTTCGCATTTCCTCCGAACTACACTCCCTCTTCTCCTCCGAAGCCTTGCGATAATGTGCAATAATACATATCGAGCGCCGGCCCTCATCGCAATTCCGCCATCGCAATTTCAAAGCCTCCCGACTCAAAGCATTCTTGCAATATTATGCACTTTAATAAATTCCAAACTTACCTTTTATTTTTCACTCCTCTAAAGCAACTATTTCATGCGTTTAGGCCTTACCTTGACTTTTGTTTAGCCTTTTCCCCTTCGAACTGCAATCAACACTTTTTCCGGTTAGAATTAGATCATGAATAGCTGCATGGTTAGAAGCATGGTAGATAGATCATAGGATAAGTAGAGTGTGTTTAGCCATTTGGCCAGCACAATGCAATTTAGTTTAGTTTTTTTTTTGTCATTTCCTTTCTACAATTTAGTTTAGTTTCCTTCTTGTCATTTCTTTTCAACAATTTAATTTAGTTTCCTTTCTGTCATTTCCTTTCTGCAACTTAGTTTAGTTTCATTAAAGTGTGATAGACTTCATGGATAACCCTTAGAAATAACACCCTTTTGTAATGTAGAAGAGGATGACATGGACATAATGCATATGCTGTCTATATAGCACTGTCACCTCCAAGTTTGTACGAACCCTACGTTGATAAAGTAAAGTAGGGCAACCCCTAGGAGTTGCAGCATGTGCCATGCCAAGGCCTCTGACATTCAACTAGAGAAATCATGGTGCGCACAAATAATTGGCACACCGGAGACAGGTGCGCTCGGTACAAACCTGTCTAGTGCATCTCATTATTGTAGCGCAACGGTTCTCTACAAATATTCTACACCGGTGCATCCTAAAACCCCGCGCCAAAACTGAAACAGCCCGGTGTGATTTTAAGGAACTGCCCGGTGCACCTATAAAACCCGTGCACCGGAACGAGTAAAATAAAAAAAATTACGGCCAAAAATCCGCATTTTTCACTTTCTAGTGTCCCACAGCTCTCAATCACTTGTGAAAATTTACCTTCTATGAGGCGCCTTACCATCGTTGATCCCATTGCATGCACTGGTACTTTCCATTGCCCACCATCTCCATTTCAAATTTTACAAAACAGTGGGAAAATTTAGTTTTGAAAATTCTACAACCAATATGCCTCCTCGATGGAAAAATGTACAGGCATTTTACTTGTTTTTCCATAATTAAACCTTTTAGTGGATTAGTTTTCTAAAATAACTTAACATTCACCTTATTTATAAAAAAAATCTCGCGCGGTGCGCCAGGCACGGTGGCTTGCACTAGTTCACGATGCTACCTATAAATTTACGGGTTGCACTACGACCCGATGCTAATGGTGTCGCATCGCCGGATTCGTATGATGCAAAGAAATGGCATAACGTGATTTTTTTAAATTTAAAAAAAGTGTGGTGCGGTCGGTTACCAAGCCGCACCGTTGACCATGTCGAATTACGGTAGTGCTGGACGTTGATGGAAATATCCACCCCGGGGAGGGTAATTTTGTCAACGCACCACCCTCCCCCCTCGAACTTGTCATAGTCAATGATGCGGTCATGTAAATGACCGCACCATTGACTATGTAGTGATGTCAGGAGGGCGGTGAGCTTCCTAAACTATGCCCTGAGCCGTATAGTTTGGTTAGTGCACCACCCTCCTGACACTAGTACATAATCAACAGTGTGGTCTGTTATACCACCGCACCGTTGACCTTGTAACAATTCCAGGAGGGCAGTGCGCTGAAAATTTTCAGGTGCACCACCTCCAATGCATGAGAAAAAGCCGCACGGGTGCTCGGTGCATGCTTATTTTATGGTGCATCGAATGTTTTTTTTGTTTTTCAAAAAAAAAATTATATATGTATATTCCTAAATACATGTCTCATTTAATAAATAAATTTTATTTTAATATTTAATCCATTGAGCGACGTCAAAGGATAGAAGAGAAGACAAAAACAACAACAAGTGGACTAGTATAACATGGTTCACCTGCAGGAGGCACGGAGAGGGAGAGAGAGATCGTACTAATGGCATATTACAACAACCACCCGAGAGGTCTAAGGCAGGTAGGCCTCCTCAAGTTCTATGAGGAGGCTACATCCCTAAAGGGCCATGGTGTGTTTTAGCGACATCTTATCCGCAAGTGGAATGCCCACCTATAGGCTTTCTGGGTTGGTCCTAACCAGTGGTATGCGCCCACTAAGGAGGACATATATTTCATTAATGGCCTATCGAGGAGAGGGGTGGATTTTCCCTCGTTCCCAGAGGTTCCAGTTGGCTATGCAGCAGGGAGATAGTTGGTGTACTCCTAGAGATACATTAGCATGAATATATTTTTTCCTTCATATTTCATGTCTCCGGAGGTCTGTTACGTATTGCTTCATTACGTATTGCTTCATTTGCTAGTGAGGAGGTGAGGTGCCTCTCACTTCTGATTTCGACCATTTCACCCAACACCAGTGACGGGAAACACATTAGTTGCATGCTTCTATATTACG
This sequence comes from Pinus albicaulis, assembly GCA_034641835.2. Lineage (NCBI taxonomy): Eukaryota > Viridiplantae > Streptophyta > Pinopsida > Pinales > Pinaceae > Pinus > Pinus albicaulis. The sequence continues at coordinate 725,175,560 of CM076581.1, forward strand.
TTGATTCTTTAGTACAGGAGCCACGACTTGTCAGGTGGTCTGCCATTTTTTTGTGGCAATTTTGTACAGCTTTAGATAGATGTCGTGCCCATGCACAAGGGAGAGTCAACTTCCCTTTTGCTTCAGAGCTATTTTGTTTATTTTTTGAGAGGTTTCCAAAGATGAGGCATACTTTTGTTCAGAAGCCTCATAGGTTGATTCTATATGTACGGATGCACATGTGGGGACATATGATGCCTAAGAGGAGTGAGACTGAGTTTTCTGTGAGGATATCGCATGATGCACTGGAGTTTCTAGCCAATATTGATGAGCATCCCTTCGTTATGGTCCCTTGTCCTTATGCTAGTTTGGATTGGTGAGAGTGTGCCAACATCCTCTTCACGGATGATGAGCTGCTGGATGATAGAGGTAATATTATAGTTCTATTTAAATTTATTCTAACATGTTCTTTAACTTGTTTTTATTAAAATGTTTAATGAAATTGTCTAATTATTGTTGTGTACTTATACATATTTTGTATACATTGGGTCCTTTGATGGCGATGAGATGCCAGTGCCACCAAATTATCCAGGTGTGGATCCTGATGACGATTAGGATATGGCAGATGTCGAGGATCATGAGGCTGGTGCAGACAGACCTGCTCCTGTTGGTGCACCGATACCACCTTTTCTAGGCGTAGGCTTGACAGTAGATTGAGGATGGAGTTGGGTGACCAACTCTGTGCATTGTTTGTTGAGGCGAGAGTCAGGCATGCCACTATGAGAGATATATAGGTCGATGCTAGGTTGGTAAATATGTGGAGAGGCATGTCGCGTGACATGTTTAGCCTAATGCAGCATGTCATAGGAGCTACGAGCTTAGTTACGTGGTTGAGGAGGGCCCTTCGACATTATAGGTGTGGTTGAGATGCAGCACATCGACAGTCCGCGAGCAGCGATGCATCATCTGATGATCACGATCGGGGGAGTGATCATCGTTCACCTCACACTGTGCCAGATGAGCAGCCTGTAGCATCGACCATTAGTCATGATGGAGAGTAGGTTTGACCATCGGCCACATCGAGTCAGCAGCCTGCAGCATCTAGCAGTACTCATGATCATGAGCAGGCTAGAACATCGACCATGTTGAGTCATCACGATGAGCAGGAGACAGATGATCCTGGTCAACATGAGGCACCACCAAATTCGCGAGCACGTGATGATCAACATGTATCTGAGCTTGTTGAGGCTGCACCATTGACTGAGAAGGCCTTGAATAGTACTACTATTGATGATGTACCACTAGCTGATATTTGAAATTTATATTACTTTTGTATATTTTTGACATTATACAGTTATATATATATATATATATATATATATATATATATATATATATATATATATATATATATATGTTCCATATATTTTATGTTCATTTGCGGTTATTAACAATTACATGTTAGTGATCATCATGATGTGTATATTGTTAGGTCATGTTAGATATGTTCATTTAATGTGCGGCTTGCGAGATAGATGTGTATGCAATAGCGGTTATTTGACATGAGATGTATATTTGATGTTTGTGTTGTGATGATGTTAATATATAATGTTAATTTGATGTTTGAATGTGTTTTTTAGTCGAATATATGATGTTTGTACGATGGTTATCATGATCGTGATGATGTTTATTAATTAATTTAATATTAAATGATCATGATATTTATTAAATATTATGTCATGATTGTAAATATTATGTCATGATTGTAATTGAAATTGAAATTTTAATTGTATGTAAAATTGTATTTGTATTTGTACTAATTCTAATTCTAATTCTAATTGTATGTAAAATATTTGTAAAATTTTAATTGTATTAATGTGAAATGATTTTATTAAAAATTTTAAATTTGTAAAATTGTAAATAATTGTAAAATAATAAATCTAGAATAATATGATTTTTTGTAACATAACAAAGTTTAGAAAATAATGCAAATAAATTCATTTACTTTAGAATTATCATTATTTTATTATAAACTTAGATACCAAAAAAAAAAAAAACTTTATATAGTAGACCATTGTTTTTTAGATCAACATAATTGCAAATTATCAAGTGAAATATTGATTTTAACATTAACACAATGAAAATTACCAATTAATTCAAAATACATATTATAATGTTTCGAAAATAAGAGTCTTATAAGTTATTAGGTAATTAAGTCCTCTTCTTTATAAAAACTCATCTTAAAAAGTATAAGTATTGATGAAATAACACATGTACCCTATCACTCTTGGTTCTCATGATCACCCTCATTATCTTCAACCTCGCTTGGCATGATAACACTATTGTTCTCAAAAATATGTTTTGATCTAGGGTCATGTCTCAATACGAACCACCAATCCCTATCCAACACATCTGGGTAAAAAAAAACTTGGTTGCGGTGTTTTGGGAAAACAAAGGGCTCCTTAGCTTCATCCCACATCTTTCTAGAGTTGATACATATCAGCCTACTATCACAATCTTCCTTTACATTATTCCGATAAATGGTGTCCCACCACTTGCACCTAAAAATAACACATTGGAAAGAAGAGAAATCCACTTCAATTATCTCTTGTATCTTTCCGACGTAACATAATATCCCTCATACTAGGTTTCGATCATGGTGGCTAGATCGACTAGATTGATTGAACTCGACTTCCACTCCACAATATTGTGTCATGTGTCCATCATCAACATTTTCTGTGTGAAAATGGTGTTCATATTCCCACATAGATGGGAACAAATTCACCTATAAAAAGTTAAAAAATCATAGTGTCGTGTGTCTTATGATAACCCAACATTTAAAATATGAAATATAGATGTAATTACATTTGAAAGGTGCATTATTAAGTTTAAAGTGTACATATAAATTAAATAGATTATTATAGAGTTGGTGCACCCAATCCCTACGTTTAGCGCATCCTCTTCATCACGTCGGTAATGACCGGTTGCATCGTATTTCTCTCTGACTTGGTCAACAACCCAACTGTTGGGCCATATTTTTGGCATATTTTATTTTAAATGATCGGGATAAGGCACACTTCTACCATTCAACTGTATGAATTCTTTTCCTGTCACTATCCCATTTCATCCTCTTTTGTTCATACAATGCGACCCACAGTTGTGTCACTTCAGAATTGTAAAGAAAAAATTTATTGATTGATTCAATTTTTTCATTCACTGATGAAATCAAACCGACATTATATAGTACATATAGATCAAAATATACATTATATCGAAGTTCAACATGATTATTTATTTTCTTTAAATTTGAAAAATTATAAGTCGCTTACTTTTTATTAAGCGCTTTTTTCCATTCGTTTGGAGTATCTCCCCTTTTATTTTGTCTTCATCCCTTTCATCATCGCAAATCACCACACCTGGTATGTTTTCGATCTGCTTGATGTACTCACTGGCATAATACAAAGACTCATATGATATCTACCCCTCTGACATAGACCCCTCAGGTTTTTCCCTTTGTCAAACAAAACCTTTCAATTTCTTCATGTACCTCTCTAAGAAGAACATCCAACGACAAGAAAACACCCCAACTAATTCAACCTCATCTACTAGGTGGATTAGAGGATGAACCTACAAGTCCATGAAACTTGTCGGAATTTCCTTCTCAAACATACAAAAAATCTCAACTATCTCTTGACGCCACCATGGAATTCTAGCCACATGAATCTCCTTTGACGTGATCCAACATAAAAATGTAGATAATTTAGATATGGCACATCCTAGGTCTTGAGGGAATTCGTGTTTCACACACCCACGCACAAACAAAGGATAATGAAACTGCAAGTTATAAAAAAGTGAAATAATATACAAAAATAGTTATGTTTTATGATCCCTGCATGGGATAAAAATTATTAATATAAAAAATAATAAAATCATGATTTTGACATTATATGTACTCTTAGAATATTCAAATGGTCATGCGATTTCAAGCCCAAAAAATGGCCATCCACGATGAAGCAGCATTGTAGTGAAGACCCATATGAAGATGGCACCCTCACACCCATTATAAGTTCCTTTACCAAATAAAGATCATATTTTTTTTAAATCCATGGGACATCACCTTCTTTGAAATAGCATGAATTAGAGGGACCAACACCTACCTCTGATCCTATACTTTCTTTCCTACTGGCCAATGTTTCTTTTTAGTTTTTGAAGTAATAAGATCTTTCCTAACATCCAATGTGTCACTTTGTTTTGATGATATGTGCCTCCATAAAGAATATGAAACATTTTTAAATATATGCATGAGATCTAATAAGTGGGTAATATTAAGATGCTCTCAATATGGGAGGTTATAAAAGATAGATTTCCTTTTCATCCCAATGGGCAATTTCTCAACATAGGTGTCAAAGAATTCTGGATCATCGAACATAGGCTCCCCATTTGAATCAAAAATTTCTATGAACTCCTTATCGTTCTCTCTCTCATATTCTCCGAGCCATTCAGATGGTGTCATTATTGGAGGCCTTCCGGTTCTCTCTCGTTTACCATTGAAAGTGGATGTTGGTATTCTGTAATGGTGTTCATCTGGGAGGAATACCCTGGAGCAGTCATGCACTGGATTTCGTAGGTCATTGGAGCATCTATCTTTCAGAGAAGGTCCACAACATTTACATCCAAAATACCCTTTTGTTACAAGACCTGCGAGATTATTGTATACAATTTACATGCATGGCATGTTAAAAAATATCATGAAGATCAAAACAATTACAACGAATTAAATAATTAATATGCGAAAGAATAGTGTTACGTATATAAACAAATCAGTAAACATGTAATTTACCAGAGAAAACTCCTAAGCCTAGATAATCATGTTCCCTATAAGCACATATGCCATACAACGTAAAACTCCTCTCTGTTGTGATGGGTATTGATACATCATATACATTTATCCCATCCCATAATTCCTTCACATCATCTACTAGTGGTTGTAACTAGAGATCCATATTCTTCACTTGTCTTCTACTTGGGACTATGAGAGCCAACATAAGATGTTCATTCTTCACGGATAACCATGGGGGGATATTGTTATTGATCACTGCTACAGGCCAAACAGAATAGTTGGTGTTCTCGAGGGAATATGGGTTGACACCATCCATGGCTATGCTGAGTCATAAAGTTCGTACTTCATCCTTGAATTTTTCGGGCCATGTATCCTTTATATGCTTCATGGCTATTTAATTAGTTGGGATTCAGATAAATCCCAACTCACTTCTCTATGAGGCATGCCATCCCTGCAACTTATCTAATTCTTTTCAATGAAAGAGCCTTCAAATCCTTGGGATTATAGTCACGTGCCTCAATATCTTAAAAGGAGGACCACGTGATTTACCCTTATTTTTTTATTTATCATACATGTCATGCCCACATTTCAGAAATATCTCTTTGTCTGCATATTCTCCTCTATATAGAATAAAATCATTTGGACATGCATGATATGATATGTACTCAACACCCAACATTTTCAACGATTTCTTTGTCTCCTCGTAGCTACCAAGCAAGACATTATCACTCAAAAGAACCTTATCTTTGAATAACATGTAGTTGGAGATCATGGAAAATATTAAATGTACATTAATGCACATATAATTATTAGCGTTCATAAAATTGACCATTTGTAATGTTCATTATGTGACTATATTTCTCAAATTTATATAATGGAGGAATTTATGATAACTTACCTCAAAATTTCCGAGAAACATGCATTCAAAAAGCCAAACTTTTCTTTCAAGTTGTAGAGTAACATCGTTGTCCCCAACTGGGTAGACTTTGACTGACCAGCAGGTCTAAAGAGAGAGGTGGTGGAAGCAAAATTAAGGCTTTCGAAAAAGGTGTCAGCGATATGAGCATCATCCGCTAGCTGATCATCATTTTGGAATGCATCTAACAACATTGTCTCCATGGCAGTTGTATCCCGTAAGTAATCATACATACAAACCTATATTTCATTTCCTCCATTTCCAGCTTGTGAAGAACTATTATTTCTATAGTCATTCCTAATTGGTGAATCTGGACATAGCGGGAATTGAATCAGTGGTTGATTCAACCATTCTTGGTATCGTTCCTCTCATATTTTCTCTCTTAATTCAGCCTTCTCTCGATTTGACATTGTCGTGGGGTGCAATGGAAGATGATAGGTAGGTCGCTCATCATCACTAGGATCCTAATAATTTCAAAAAATATATTTGAACATAATTAGTACAAAATCTATGATATCAATTAGTAAGAACATTGAAAATGCATGATTAATTTGTTTGACGTTGAAATAATTACATTAATATAGCAAACAATTATTATTACCATCATTGTCCCAAGATTGTGGCTAGAAGATGCAATATTGTTACAATTGGCAGGGTGAAGCGACTATCCATTTTCATCTACCAAATGCGCCTTGTGGTATGCTTCTCCTAATAATAGCTTCCGACGTTTTGAAAGCGAATATTTTGTGCATTTGAACTCGATTCTGATTTGCATGAGCCTGCAAATTTGTATACATTATAAATTTTATTAAGTTAATTGACATGGATAAAAAAACATACATTTAATTAGATAATGAAAATATAAATAAAATCTGAAGTAAATATTACGTCTCAAGATGGATAGGGAGAACTCCGCGATGGAATTTAAGAAATATTATGGAACGAGCTAGATTTTAATGAATTTTCCATTCGATATAATTATGATATTTTCTCCCTGCATTTGAGCAAAATCAACAATAAATTTTAGTGCACAAACCTAAAAGTAATTTTAGTGCTTTAAAAATGGACTTATTGTTATTGGTGCTTATGTTCAGATAACCACACCGGTGCATTTTAGTTACTGCACACTGGTGCCATGTTATTAACTAACACAACGGTGCAGCATTATTAATTGATGCACTGGTGACGAAAAGCTACAATTAAAAAAAGCACAACTTTATTTTTTTTTAAGTGAAAAAAAGTTGTAAAATTAAAATTGGGTGGAAAAATATTTTAAAAAATCTAATTTCATAAAACAACTCTTTAAATACAAAACACTTTTCATTATTTCACTATTTTGCAAAAAAATTCAGCCAGAGATTTGCATGAGACATACCTGGAGCAAGAGAGCACGAGAGCATTGTGGAGCAATGAAATACTTTCGAACATAACTATTCAAACAATCAAAATTCCAAACCTCTGGTGATTCAAACCCTGTACCATAGAATTACAAACGATCTCGTGATTAAATTTTATTATTTTTTTTACATTTTATATAGTATTTTTTACGTAGTAAGTAAAATAAATAAATTTGTTGTTCATTTTCCAAAGAAAACAAAAAACATCCATTTTACCCTAACCCTTCATTCTTTTTGTTTCTTCCATTGCCTCTTCTTGTTTCTGTGATTTCGGAATTAGGGATTTTCATTTTAGATTTATGGGGTTTGTATTGCTATATATATATGCCTATCACATCTAACCCACGGGATGCCTTGCATAGTTGGATCCCAATCCATGTCGGCTCTTGCCTGAATTTTAAAAAATAGATTTTTTTTTAATCGGTGCACCCTGCGTAACCTAGAAGACCGGTGCGTTGGCTTATCACAGCACACCGCACTGTGATAAAAAAATTAAAAACATATTTTTGAATCCGTGTGCCATACGTAAAATAGGGCACCGGTGCACTATTTAATTATAGCACACCACACATGTAATGTTTGGAAAAAAAAAAATTATTTTATGTTAATCGGTGCACCATGTAACATATAACACACCAGGTCTCCTTCTTGATAGAGAGCACCATAAGGTGGTATCCTGTTTGTGCAGGGTGTTTATAAGAATAGGCCGCACCACCCCCTCCATGACACCATATGCTACAAACTAACACTAGACGTTTTTTATTATTTTTTCTATGTTAATCGGTGTGGTGGTTAACTTTTAACACACTAGTGCTCCTTGTTGACAAAAATAGAACATGCAAATGAAAATGAATTTCTCCTTAGCGCATCTGGAGTGGTGCTCGAGGTTAACAAAAGTGGGAAAAACTTTTACAAAAGTTTGAGGGATCTAGTGGAACGAATGTATAGACATTCTTTCCACTTACAATACAAAAATAAATCCAATGATTCCAACAACCAAATTTTATCTAAACTACAGGAAGAGTTTCCATAGAATTGGTCAATGAGACATGTCATAATTTTAATAGAAAAATGTACAATAACAAAAAAGAAGGAATGAAAAAGTAATATTCCTTTAAATGTTTTTTGTAGAATTATTTATAAATATCAATTATAAATATCACTTTTGGTATATTTACTTTTCATTTATCAATATAAAAATTAAATAGTTTATTGTCATGTTACATTTTCAAGAAGATTATGAAAATCTCAAAAGATGAACTAGTTGATATCAGAAATATGCCAGTATGAATGTCCAAAATGGTGTACAAGGAGATGGCCAAATAAATGGACAAAATTTCATCACAGGAGGAGCCATCTCAACAAAAACGTGCTTCAAATGTAATATGTAATCATTGAATTTTTTGATCATTAGGTACAATAAATAAACAATTTAGCATTAAATATTAATTTTCAAGTATTTTCTTGCAGAAAAGAAAAGAAAATGGAACCCATTCAGCACATAAAACAGGACGACAAGGAAGAAAAGGGTTGATATCTAATTTTGTGAGAAATTGTTACTTCCTTATAACAACTTAACTAGATTTCATTTTTGTATATTTTAAGTTTTTTTACAACAATCATCATTGAATTTCTTCAAACAGGTGCGAACATACAAAGAAGAACCATGAGACGAATTGATTGACATTGGGTTAAATATGGGTTGTGATTATATGTTGGCGTATCATAAATTAATTCTGGAATTTGTAAGCATCAATCGATCTTGTTTTACTTAGCTCTGTCTATAATTAAAAGAACAAAAAAATATTTTATATTAAATATATGATTTGTTATGGGGTATAAAACTTGCAGGAAACAAAGTATGGAACTGTGCCAATAGATGAAATCTTGAATGATGGCATGAAAATAGGTTTTGAAATAATGTGTATAGTTCATGAGTCAATTGTTGCTATGGTATGTCATTTATTTTCAATTTACATTGATGTATATTATTTAAAATTGCAGTTTTCATTATTCTCAATAATGTATATACACTCATTACAGTTTATTTTTATGTTTGTAGATGGAAGGTGAAGAAGAAGAAAACAATCGACACCGTGAAAAAAACATTCCTCAAAATAACCCAAGTCATGGAAGTAGCTCGAGGAGTGACAATAGTTCAAGTGAAGAATGATGTTCATTATGTTTGGATATTAAAGTAAGGCATTGTATTTTTTGAAATATTTTTTCTGTGAAATCAGACATTTTGTATAACAAAGATTGTCTTATTCATATATATATAATAAAATATTTTTTAATTTATTCTATTGGATTCTCCATTGTCGCTGTGAAATGTAACACCACTGATTAAATTTATGGATGATTAAATATTACAATTAAGAGATGAGAAATCTGATGATATGATATAACAAATTAATCCAAACATCACATTCAAATGCTTTAATAAAAATTTAATTGATATGAATACTATTATAAGATATGTGTCGAATTTTTATGAATAATGAATTTTTAAAAATCACATTAATTACACTATCACGGGTTGATGTTTCTAAAAAATACAAAATCAACACCGGTGCATGTCAATTACTGTTCACCGGTGCATTTGTATGATACAGCGCACTGGTGCATTTCTACGACCCATGGGCACCGCAAAAATACCAATACCAATTATAACTCTCGTTTTGTTTGTGCGATATTGTGCACTGATGCATTTTTACAACCTATGGGCACTGCACAAATACCAATACGAATTAGAACAATCAGTGTGTTTGTGTGGTACTACACACCGGTGCGTTTATGTGAGACTACTCACCGGTGTGTTTGTACAGCATGTGGGCACTGCACAAATACCAATATGAATTAGAAAAATCAGTGCATTTGTGTGATACTGCACATCGGTGTGCTTCTATAATAATATGAACCAGTGCGTTGATATGACCTATGGGCACCACACAAATCCTAGTACCAATTAGAATGGCTCGGTGCTTTGTATCACCTACAATGCACTCGGTGCGGTTTTAGACCTTTACGACCCGGTGCATGCACCTTCGACCACCTCGGGCCGACTGTCTAGATGACATGTACTGGTGCATTGACATCTGAGCAGCGCATCGATGAAAAAAAAATCCGTAATAACCTCTTGCTGCCCAAGATTTTTAGTTTTGTTGATATTCCGTTAGAAGCTCTGCCAAAACCTCTGTTACTGAAACGAATTTGGTAGAAAATGTTTTTATTACAATTTTGGCCAATTTTATAACACTAAAAACCTCCTTTATAACGTCCACTAGAGGGTCTTTTCCTTGTAGTGAGAAAACCAAATTAAACTAAATAAAATTGTTGGACATTGGTTCAACACTCCCCGTGTGTTTCACAACATGGACTAACCGCCTCTCATGGATCCTAACTCTAGCGATTGTAGCGGAGAATAATGCCTGTGGTTTTTGGTCTAACGGAAATCATGATTCCAATAAGTGTTATCAGAGTGACATGTCTCGAGCTCGAAACTCACCCAACTCGCATTGGGGGGGAGATTGTTGGACATTGCTTCAACGGTCCTTGTGTGTTTCATGACATGGACTAACTGCCTCTGGTGGATCCTAACTCTGGTGATTGTAGTGGAGACTAATGCCTGTGATTTTTGGTCTAACGACAATCGTGATTCCAATAAAAACAATCTATAGTAAATGTTAGATATCACCAGAGTCTTCACTTAATGACACATGCAAGTGAGTGGTGATATATCTTGTCTTAACATTTCCTGTTCTTTGAAATAGAAAACAACAATTCTAACACACAACCTGAGAAATAGAGTTTACAAAGATGTAATATTCCTAATTATCTTTCAGCTAGTTGGAATATTCATTTTTTATTTTTTCATTTAGATAGATGAATAAGAGGGTAGGGAGACCCATAAATCTCTTTAGTAGGAATAAAATCACTTCTAATGTGAATGTGGATCATCTTATCAGTTGAATAAAGCACCCTTAGGTGTAAATAAAGGTTGAAGCATGTGGATGGGGTCAAGTTTAACCAAATTAATAACATTGGTATGGAGGTAGTGGAGAGTTATTGAGGAACAATGCAATGTTAGTGGGAGGGAGTCTCCATGAGAGTAGCATCTTTAATGTGTGGGAGCAAGGGTGAGGAGGCTCACAAAGAATATAAGGAAGGGGATGGAAGCCATAGAGGGAATTCTAATTATTATATATGTTTGTTCTTTTATGACTTTATGCACACTTCATCTATTTAGCAGAGTATGTTTTGTTGTTTAGCACAAGGGTGTTTCTGAGAAAAAATCCCACCCTCATCCTCGGGGGACTTCGAGTGCCCACTCAGGAGAGGTTACTTTGAGATTCATTCCACTATATGGCACTAGGCCAAGCTTCCCCCTTCATCAACAGTGCATTCTCCTTTATGAGTTGCGTTATTTTGCAGGGTAGTTGTAGTGGAGGGTCAAGTACCCAAGTTGGCGAGCCCATTTTCCAGTGAGGGGAGCAACCCTTCGTCCAGGAGACCTATTGGAAGGCTCCTTGAGCTTTATTTCCACTATCTGGCATCAAGACAAGCTTCAGCCATCTTCAACAATGCAGTCTCCTTCAGAAACTGTGTTATTTTGCAGGGCCATTGCAGTGGAGGGCTTAGTGCCTATGTTTGTGAGTTGGTTTTCAAGTGAGGGGAACATCCCTTCATCTGAAAGATATATTGGAAGAGTATCATCCATTTATATATCATATCATCTAGCCCCTATCAGTTACACATTTGCAATGTGTTATGTAGCCCTAGGGTTGCAACTTTCATATGGTGTATTTCCAGAAACCCCTTTTGGGTTGTCCTGGAAAAGTGCTAGAAAGCCTATATCTTTGATCCTAGGATTTTCTAAGCATTATATCAGCATTTCTTTGTATTTCTAGTTTCACCCTACAGTTAATCTCCACAATACTACACAGTCATATGTTCTCTAACATTTTATGTAGTAGCGACATTTGATATTTCATGTACTGGGTCATTTGAGGCTTTCTTTGCCTAGCTTGATTGTATTTTTCCTCAAGATCTTGTACTAATTTCTCTACTATAATATGAAATAAAATGGCTCTATGATATGATCCTATTGATGTATTTATATTTTACTACATTTTCTAGTTTTATATGTTATATTCCTGTTTTTCCTAGTTTGGAATATTACAGTGGTATTAGAGGCAAAATCTTGGCTCAGATTGTGTAATACAACAGCTATATCATCAGAATAAGGAGAGCCTCTCATAGAGTGGGAGAAGTGGTATCTTAATAGAAACAAGAGGTATGATTATACAGAAAAAAAAAATAAAAAAATACAAAAACAAAACACAAATATCAGGAGAGATGGATGAAAAGGAGTTTCCCAAGCTTCTTGTCCAAACTGTGTAGGATATTGCCCAAGAAATCAAGGAGATGAGGATGGAGAAACATAAAGAATCCCCTAGAGGGTTTCTACATGGAGAAAGCTCCGGAATTTCACATCACTGGTATTAACAACCAGTAAGGCAGCAAGTTCCCCAACTCTCCACTATGCCTACATTCCTAGCAGTGGGAAATGGAGATGGAGGACCCCAAGAGCAAGAGATTCTTGAAGACTATTTTCTGGAGTATGAGTCTCAATCTCAGAGATTCAAAGATAATCTAAACTTTCAGGAGTTTTTTCAGATCGAGGATAATAGAAGACCCCGAAATAACAATAGAAGTGGAGGGTACATGCAGAACAATGATCTACAACGTACTATGGGTAGATTTTTTCTGTCTGCTTTTGATGGGTCATCCAATTGCACGACCATTAGGGGAATTTTGAGGTCTAAAATGGGCCTCCTAAGAAAATAATAAAATAATAGCTAAACCAATCAAATAATATTTATGAAATTTCAATTCACTTTTTACACCACTATCCATGTAACCATAGTTAAATTCAATTCAAAAGTTGTACCAAAATAAAATTAATAAAAAAATTGTATTGATGTGACTATAAATAAGAATGAGTTTTTCAAGAAAAAGTCATTATCATTGAACAACTAATGCATTTGTCCTTTGTACTTAAATAACTTAAAATAAATTATAAATATAAATTTATTAATTATTAATTATATTGTATGCTCTTAATTAAAATTTATATTATTTAAATTATATAATAACATGTAATTAATATACTATATAAAAATAATATAATGCAATATAATAAATGTATAGATATATGCATTGTTTCTTTCAAGAAATATGAAATGACAATAATATATTTTTATTCAAAAAGTGTGAAATGACATTTATTGTGAGTACTTTACTTTGACTTTAAAAGTACTTTGAACACTACCATGGTTAACCATGAGTTTTTATCCACCACTGAGAATGTAACAAGTAAGTACCTTTAACTCAAGCAATGCCACCTCAGCCATTAGGGATGATGTGATCCCCTAAAATGTGGTTGGTTTTCATAAAGTGAATTTTGATTGTACATTTTCCTTAGGAGGCCCATTTTAGACCTCAAAATTCCCCTAATTGTGATGCTCGGGCTACCCACAATCTTAAATCTCTATGCATGTAAAAGAAATGCACTTCAAGTTTAGCCCAAATAATTTTAAATATGGGCAAAATCCACCACTATGCGGAAGCTTGACTCTTTACTTACACACCTATGGTTATGCAACCATATTATAAAACCTCCTTCTTAACATTTCATTCAAGAATTTGGAAGCTTCTATTTAAAAGGTTATAAACCCCCAATGCATATAATGTGCTTTCCAAACTTTACACCTAGACCTTGAATTAAAACAAAACCCGACATCTGTTCGGGTCCCACAGCAGGCTTACTTCCTTAGCGCAAATTATATCAACGATAATATACCAACATATATTACAGCCTCTGTAGGAACATCAAAATAAAACCCAGAAAATGTTTTATTTCAATTTGGAAACTATATTGCAACCCACTCATGTATAAAACTCAACATATTAACAGCTGGACCCATAACATATCATTCTTCTGATTCTGAAGTTCATTTGACCCAAAATACAAGCTTGGTTCTCATATTTTAATTTCACCCTTAATGAAAATGTGAATCAACATTCGCATTCTATAAACCAAACCCACATATATATATGGCTTTTAATATCTCAACTTCAATAAACCAAGGCCCTAGCAATCAAATATATACATTAGGCTTGCCCACAGCATTTCTTGTTAAACAATACGCATTAATATATTACGTCCTCCAACCAAAGGGTTTAATATTATATAAGACCCTTGGCGCTAGGATTAAACCCAAGAACTAACATATATGAAAATCTTCGGGCCCCACAGCTTACGTCATTAAACAATACGCAGCTTGGTGATGCGAATGTCATTCGATCACGAGGGCTGATCATCCAGCGGCAATCGCATTTTTTTTCGAACAGGACCTTAATGCCCAGAAAAAATGCAAAATGGGTTGTAACTTAAAATCGCCGCAAGCTACATGTCACATGCCGAAGCGTATCACATTTGTTTTCGATTTCCAGCTTACCACTTATAAATTTTGCGAAAACCACTTGTGGCTTCACGAACCCGCTTTCACTGTTCAATGCTCAAGGTTCTGTTTTAACTCGCGATTCTGTCTCCTTCGTTTAGTCACGATTCCACCTCGTCTTCAACTCGCAATTCTTCTCCGCCTTTAATTAAGGTTCCTTCCTTTGATTTAAACTCGGATACATTTCTTTTTAACTTCCACCTCTCTCCACTGTTTGCAGCTCCATAGAATGGTTCATGTTCATAAGGGATCCTCCCTTTTTCTCGATAGATCTATTCATCTATCACTACTCCACATAGAGTTTCAATTTCATTTGATTACACACAATTTTATCCATTCAGCAATTCTTACCCAGGGTTACACTAATATCAAATGGAAATCTGAGGAGATTAAGACCTCTTCACTCAGAGACTAATAATTCGACTACCTCCATAGTGTAATAACTTAGGAAAAAGAATCGAATCCTCTCTTTTCCATACAATGAGTTCACAATTCGAATTATTTCAGAGTACACATAACTTGCCATATATATAAATTGAGACATGTGATTAAAAGCCCTACAGGAATCAATCCTTTCAGTGATCGATTCACACAGTCACATACACGAATCAAAGTGACCTGGAATTCTCTGTATAAATAAAACTCAATTCGTTACAAAACTTACTTCTTCTGAGGCCTGATCTTCAATTCGATGGCCTTTCTATCCTCCTACTCTGCACAGTTATGGACTCTACACTGCCCTGAACTCTACTCTACTCTCCTACTCTACAGATGCTTACATTTATACAAGAGATGAATGAATCAATTCATCTTCTTTAACAGCTCAACGAAGACTCTTGGAATTCTCCAAAGTCCTTAAGTTAGAATCTATTCCCAAAATAACTGAATGGACTCTTCACCTTCCTAACTAGTCAACCTCCCTCATGTTCTCTAGTGGTTAGAGAAAATTTACAATTCCTCACCATTTTATTCAAAATACTAATTTTTACATGAGAATTTAAAAACATAAGACCCCCCTAGGTCTTATAAAAGTACAAAGTATTTCTAGAGCCTAATGCCCCTGCATCAGACTCCCAAGGTTAAAATTTTTCATGATCTCCTGATCATGTGTCTTTAATCTCCACCTCCAAGATCCCATACTCTGTTTTTCTGTTGTCCAACAGCTGCAGCATTCTTCAACTGCTCTTTTGCAGGTTTCCATATCTTCTTCTTCAATTCACCTCCAGCTATACTTTCACAATCTCTTCTTCTCTTTCCTTTACTGGAACTCTTCTGCTTTCTTGCTGCTGTCTGTTGCTTCTGAGACACCTTCATCATCAGTCTTATGACGCTTTCAATTTCCATGTCCAACTTATCCTCTAGATGGAAATTTCTTTGTCCACTGCTGCTGCATTCACTTTTTACTATTGTAGCTGCCATTGATGTGGCTTCAGCTGCTTCTCTTGTTGTCTCCCTGATTGTTGCTGTAAATAATTCCCTCATGGATTTTTCTACTGCTGTTAATGTCGCGAACATTGTTCTTTCCCCTGTAGATGTCACCCCACATGTTGTAGCCTCCCAAACATCCTAGATATCTCTTAAGATATCTCCCTTTGCAACATTCTTACTTTGCTCACCATCTGCAAATTTACTTCTAGGAAACAAATCATCAATTAAATTTCTTCCTGCAGTAACATACTCATTCAGTATACTAGTAAAAATAATCAAATTTTGCAAACTAGTATCTGTTGCTCTTTCTTTCACAGCTTCAGGCATCTTTTCCTCAGTGTCGGCAACCTCTTTCTCTTCTTCAAATGTTTCCAGCAAACATCTCAGCCACTCAATTTGTACTTGTTTCACATCCTCAGCATGTTGCAATTCAGTTTCAGCATATTTTTCTTCTTCCTGGAAAATCTCTAGTAATTGTCCTTCATCACCTTGATTGATACTGGAAATCAAATCAATATCTTAAATCACTGCATTCTCATTTTCTGTCAGCATAGAATGCTGATTCTTCCTCCTCCAGGTACTGTTACACCATTTTTTTGTCATCTAACCTATTATCATTAGATGGACCCAAGTACACCATGTAAGACCAGTTTTACCCTAAGTAAAACTGCTTTCACTATGTTAAAACAGAAAACCCCAAAAGGAAATATTAAACAAACCCATATTTGTTTGATTTTCCTCATGGAATAATTAATTAAACCATAATTTAATTATTATTCCCAGTCATGTTTAACCCAAAATCAAAGAAATTAATTAGATAAACCTTTATTTATCTTATTATTTTCTAGGAATAATTATTTAAACCTTATTTAGATAACATTCCTTGTTAAATATGACCAAATCACCCACAAATAATTAAATAAATCATTATTTATTTAATTATCTTTCAACCACTTCCTTAAATAATTAAATAAATCATTATTTATTTGATTATCTTCTAACCGCTTCCTTAAAAAGATAAATAAACCATTTATTTATTTATTTTTGACAAATTAAGGGATTTGACCCAAGTCAAATACCTTTTCCCTCCAACAAATATAATAAAATATTCCATAAAAAGTGGATCTACATCTGGTTAACCCATGCACCAAGATCTAGAATGACCCAATATTTTGTTATAAATAGGAGGGTTTTTCCTACCATTCTTCACCTTTTGTTGCCTATTAGATCACTCTGGATCTATACACTTGGTCACATATTTCCATCATTTGCTCCCATTGAGCTCTACTCTTTGCATTGGGTTTTCTACATCAACTAGAGAGAAAAATCTTAGATCTGAAGTGCTGAGGACTTCCAAGAACCCATCCCACTGAGGGGAATTGGATACTCCTTCTAGTTTTCCTCCCAGGTGCCCCATTAATACAAAAATTCTTTCAAAAATTGTTCTTGTCTTGTCTATTGGTATATGGAGCAAACCCTTATTTTTTCTGCTTAATGTCTTTCCATGCATAGATCTGGTTTTTGCAGCTCTTTTATGTCTAACTAACCGCAGATCTAAAGATATTGGCAGCCACTTTTGTTGTTAGGGCTATTATTTATGCGTAGCTAAAGTGGTCCTTTTTCGTACACTTCGACAAAGGATTCATACTAACAAATGGCAACTCCACACGGGTTTTAAATTACGACTGCTGTCGTTTTTCATATTCCTGCATATCCAGCTACTTCAGACCCTAGGGTTTCTTTTCAGCTGTTTATTTTTCCTATTTTCATGTTGTTTTTCTCACATAAAACCCTAAAACATCAAAATTTCTAACTTCCGTGTGTTTCTGGCCCTATTGCGCAGGTAAGAGACACCAGCCGCAACTGAGACGGCAACTTTTCTGAAAATCTGCTGCCGATACAAATGGAACGGGGGGTCGCACTTTTTGGCCCTAAACCTGTGACCTGGACCTCCAGGTCGCACTTTTCAGCCTATTTCCTGCGACCTGCACTGAAATCAGGTCAGAAACTGCGACCTGCCATTTTTTCAGTGATTTTTCTGCAATTTTTCTGGGTTTTGCTGCAGCTTCTGTCAGGGTCTTCCAGCCTCTGTCTCAGCCCGCTTTGACCAAGTTCTGATCTGTTTTTACTCATCTAAGTGGGAACCGAGCCCCCTAGGGCTTTAGTACCCTCCACTTTTCGTGGAAGAGTTTTAGCTGTTTCAGCCGTCTGTTTTTCAGAGCTTCAGCCTCCTTTTTTCCAAATCTGTTACCTCCCTTTCAGATCCTTTGTAATCAGCTCTTCTACCTCTCAAATCACCTCCTGAAGTTTTGTTTGGACCTACTTTTCGGGCCTCCTCCTTGCACCCCCCGTTTTTGTTGATTACCTTCCTTTTTCCAGCCACCTTGCCTCTATCTCTTGGCTGTGATCTGCACCTCTTTTCAGCAGCTTTATCCTTTAGATCCCTGTCCCTTTTGACCCTAGATCTATTGGCCTCTTTTTACGTGTGTTTTGACTAGATTTTTGCCCTCTTTTAGAGTAGTTTTGAGAGACCCGCTTTTTTGGGTTAGATTGATGCATGTTTAGCTGTTAAATGTTCTGTTATTTCAGCATTATATACTGTTCTCTGCAGATTTCTTTTCAGTTACGCAGCACACTTTTTCTTGCTCTCAAAACGAAAAGGGTTTAAAAATTAAAATTAACGCACATCACACACTGACCCTAAGTGAAGAAGCGCCTGGTTAACACCGCCTGGCAAAGACTCTAAAATCAATTGTCACTGCACCTTGTCTGCCCTTGACCTTTCTTGATTCTGTCCCTTTCTGCCCTTGTCGGTTTCCTTCTTCCTGTCATCATTGCGCCCCCAAGGCGCCTTTCCCAGAGACTTCTTGGCCTTCATCCTCAGTTTCCGGTTGGTCGACCTGCTCCGCCCCGCCGTCGTCGAGCCAGTCCTCCTTCGAGTCCGCACTCCGAATCCTCCCCTGATTCATTGAGTTCTCCTTTTCCTTCTGGTTCTCCCCCTGTCGCCTTCACTATGTCTGGTCCAGGGCCTCACGCTGGCAGTGCTCCCGGCCCTAATTCCGGAACTACTACTAGCGGAACCACCATAGGAACTACCTTGGCTGCACCCGTGCTCCCCTTCTTGGCAGGACTCAACCTCCCCGATTTGGACCGGTTGACAAACGACCCTATACACCATGACGCTAGTTGGCCCGCTATGCCGACAAAGCTCCCTTCCGACATCCCAAAGTTTGAAGGCCGTGCTGGAGAAGATCCTTCCAATCATGTTCGATCTTTCCACATGTGGTGTTCATCTACCTCCATTACCGATGACTCTGTTCGTCTTAGATTGTTCCAACGCACGCTTACAGGCGAAGCTTCTAAGTGGTATGTTGCTCAGCCCACTTCCTCCCATACCACCTTTGCAACTCTTGCCCGGGCTTTTTTATCTTACTTCCAGCTTCCCCTTCGTTATGACACTGGTATCGAACTCTTGACTTCCTTCAAGCAAACCTCTTCGACCCGCCTTTCTACCCATGTCCAGGAATGGTGAAGAAGACGGAGCCTATGCCAATCTCCTCCCTTTGAAGACCGTGTCTACATGGACTGGTTCCTTAGATCTCTCTTGTCCCCTATCGGGAAAGATGTCGCATCGCATTTTCCTCAAACCGAAGAAGATGCCCTCCAAATGGCGTTAAAGTATGACCTGATCTACCTCAGACAGGTTATGATCCTACTGTCCTACCTGATCTCCCCAAACCCGGTGATGCCCATACACCGAGGGCACCTCATGCCGCCGACAGTATCATTGGATCTATCTCTCATCCATCCGCTCAACCTCTCATGAGCTATGGTTTTCCTGGGGGAGGGGGCACCACTTCCTGCACTTCTCCCCCTCCCGGTAGCACGCATCCAGGATACGGCATGCCTCATCCTTTTGCCCAACCTCCTTCTTACCTCAATGTTGCCCAACCTAACCATTACCCTTATCCGCAGCCTGGTGCGCCAGCTCCTCCAGCATATACGTTTTCGCCTCCCTTTCCTTCTCAACCCCTGCAACAGCAGTCACCGCCCCCTCAAGAGCAGGTGGATGCACAGCAGGGATTCATGGCTACCCAACCACCTGACGGACAGGTGGCCCCTCAACCTTCCCCTTCTGGTTCCTCCAATTACCAGATCCTCATGATGAACTCTGATCCATCCCCATCCGTCGATCTTCACCTTCAAACTCGGTCTCACCAGTACCTCAAGCCTCCCACTCAGCCCGCCCCCGAGCCTCCTTCTTCAGGTTCTACAGAGCCTCTTTCGACATCCAATGGCCCCTTACATATCCCTCAACCCAGAGTTGAGGTTCACACCAAGATTCCTAAGGGACCATTACGTCGAAACGCTGCTTCCGGTCGAGCTGCCCATTCATATAGCATAGTAGATGATTTGGCGCAATCTCCTGCTGCCATTTCCACACTGGAACTCCTCCAGTCGTGCCCTTCCCAAAAGAAGGCTCTACTATCTGCCGTGGGCGCTGTAGATCCTGCTGATGACCAAATTATTGTTTTCGATGCCACTCAATCAGACCATCCTCCTCTTCCTCCTTCCGTCGCCTTCCAAATCCCCGTCAAGATCCGGAACGCCAACGTGTCCCGGTGTATAATTGATGAGGGGGCATCCACCTGCGTGATGTCCGCTTCGGTTTGGAAGCAACTCGGATCCCCCGAGCTGGCCCCTTCCATGATCACCCTTCGAGCGTGGGACGGTCATGCCTCCTAGCCCATTGGCCTGTTTCGTAATTGTCCTATCACCCTCGCCAGTAAGACTGTTTGCGTTGACGTCGAAGTCATAGACGCCCCGCTAGACTACAACATTCTATTGGGGTGAAGCTACACCTATGCTATGTCTGCTGTCCCATCCGCGGTTTTCCGCAAGATGTCTTTCCCTCATAATGGAAAGATAGTCACCATTGACCAGTTGACATATCATGAGCCAAAATCTCAGACCTCACCTGAGACGACCATCTCTTCTGTAGCCAACAAGAAAACCGTTGATTCCTTGACCAGTGTCTCTCCTAGCGTCTACAAAGACTCCTCTTTGCTCGGAACCTTCCCTGGTCTTCCTCTTCCTCCTATCTCTGACCCCAGCTCATCGAATGTTTGCATGATGCAATCGTCTCGGGCTGCTCTCAAGCAACCTGCTTCGGCTAGTCAGCAACCTTGCCCTCCGCAACCTGCTCCTAGCCCTTCACCTACAGTTGGTAGTCATGAGCCTCTTTATCCTCCTGGCATGGTTCCTCCAAGCCTTAGCCATTTAGGAGCCGTCCCACCTGGCCATTACCCCTCTGGTCAGATACCGTTCCTAGCTCCCCCACCAGGAGTGTACACGGTACCAGTCATGGCCACCCTCTCTCTTCCTAACTTGACCCTTGGGATTCCCATTTGGTACCTTGATCCTCCAGCCCCCACCTTGCCTGGTCAGCCCAAACCTTATATCGCTTTGACCCCGGTTCAACCGGTCGCCATGAATGCTCCCGCTGCATCAGTGCCTCAGTCACCTCAACAGGAACCACCTCCTGTTGTGACCGCTTCGGGTAAGAAGGGCAAAGCTCGCAAGGGGGCATCAAAGGACAAGGCTGCCCCGACAAACTCTGCTCCTCCTCAGCCTCCAAAGCATACCATCCAGTGTGCTTTGTGTGATGTTGTCGGTCATGCCTCCCATACCTGTCCTGCATTACTTCATCTCAAGCCCATGGTTAATGTCACGTTCCCTGAGTCCGCGGTCCCAGAAGCCTCTGTTCCTTCCGCGACCGCGACCAAGAACCCTAAGACTATTCACACCAACCACCCCTGTGCTTTGTGTGATCTCCATGGCCATTACACCCATCTTTGTCCCCGCCTCGAGGACTTCCGCACCTCTATCGCTACGGTCCACCAATTCGAGGCCAAGCGCAATGAGTCCACCTCTCTCCTATTTGCGCATTCTGCTTCAGCAGAACTACCAGATATGATCGCTCCCATTGACATTACCCCTCCTGATGTCGAGATGACGGAGCCTTCGTCCAACATTTTTTACCTATCATCATCCATGAGACCCTCGGGGAACATTCCATCTGAATCCTCCCCTGTTATTTCGCTTCACCTTCCTTCAACGATCATCTTGGGTTCAACCTCGATAGATCCTTTATCTACTTACTCTTCGGTCACCCCTTGTGACGATGCGCATGTGAACCTCTCTTCTCATGATGATGATTCAGGTCACTTCACCACGTCAGGTGGTCTTTCTTCCACCAGTCACCCCATCTTCTATCGCGATGACGACATTATGGAAAAAATCCCCACCCCTAACGTTATCTATTCCCCCTTACATCGAACCCATGCGTTCACACCACATCCACCTTGTGGCCATTACATTGAAACCCACTGTTTGGGTAAGGGGGCACCCACATTTGAGAGACCAAGAGAAGCAATTCTCCACAACTCTCCTAGTGGATCTGGTCGTGTTGACTTTAGTCCCAATATTCTTCCACATTTCGAAGAACCTCTAGAGTCCCATATCACTTCAGATCACTCTAGGGATGATACCCCTTATCGTTCCCTCATCTTACATCAGCAACCCAGTCTCTTAGACATTATTGTTGACCAACCTATAGCTTTTCTACGAGAGCATCAGTTCATTATCTCCAAATCCTGTTTTTGGGATAGTGACACCAGGTATGCCAACTTAGAAACTTAAAGTCCATTTGATCCCAATATGCAGTACCAAAAGAGATTGGTAACTCTCCATTTCCTTTCTCAAACTGCATAACCATAACAAGAACAAATGGCACACCACATCATTAAAATGTGTTTAGATTCCCCTTTTTCTAAATACATTTTTGCATGACCACACCATGCGAGGGGGCACCCATGCCCCTCAACCATAACCCTCCTCACCTCATTTTTGGAGAGGAGGCTATCTTACCGATCGAGTGTGAAATCCCTTCCCTTCATCTGACTGTTGCACTTCTCCCTGACACCCAACCTATAAAACAACGACTTATCCTACTTGAGCGTGCCTCTGAAGACTGCCGTGTTGCATTGCAAACCATAGAAGCGGCCAAGAAATGCACCAAAGCTCAATATGACCGAAAATTCCAGCCTCGTCCTTTTCACGAAGGCGACCTTGTTCTAGTATATGACCAGGCCCATGATGTCCTTGGTCACGGGAAGTTCGACTCATTATGGCTAGGCCCTTACGTCATCAGTAAGGATCTTGGTAAGGGGGCATACTTTTTAGAGGACTTCGAAGGCAATCCTCTTCCTAATCCTCGCAATGCACTCTATCTTAAGAAATATTACCATTAGCATTTCCCTTCTGAGATGCGTGTTTTATTTTCTGTTAGATAGCCAGCATCTTTTTTGTACTTTCATCCTTCGCCAGGACCTATTTTGTCCAAGAAGGGCCACTTCACCTCCACTTTAAATCGAATTTCCTCACTTACGACACTTGTACTTGGGGCACCACTTCACCTCCATACTTGTCCATGTTCGTGTCGATTTTCATCATGAGTTCCCATCATGTACTCATGTTTCCATGGTCCCCCATTGGGGCCTTTACTGTGTGGCAGCACCATCGAGTCTCCCTTGTTTAGAGCATCCAAGTTGAGTCATCATTCCCTCCATGGAGTCTATACCGAGTCCCTTTGTACCCCATTATAGCCCTCCATCCTTCATTGCTTGGTCTCTCTCTTGTGTCGCACATTATGACCTTTAGTTCCACTGTCCCCCATCCCTGATGATGTTGTGTCAGTCGCTGCCATGTCATTCATGCCCTTTATGCTCTAGCAGGGGAAGTCGTCCATTAGCTACTCAGTCCTTTCCACTTCACTATCATCATTAGTGTCAGTCTGTCCATCGCTCTACTCTTTTCTCTCGTGCCTTAGTTGAGAGTCTCTCATTGCCTCAACTATGGCAGACCTCCTTCTGTCGACATCAGCTCATTTATTCCAGAAGCCAGGTCTAGAGGGCGGTGTACCTTGGTTCCAGCTTCCACTCTTGTTCGGTGCCTCGGATCAGGCAAAGGGATATCTCCTTTCCCTTTGGCTTGATTGTTTCTCTAGCTCCTTTCAGCATGATTGAGATCCGTATACTTGATGGTCTAGTGATCCAGCAGCAGCTCTTGATGATTCCCCGGGTGTGTGTGAGATGTCTCAACCCTCATGAGGGGGTGGCCCTGCAGGTAGCCCCCCACATGCCCAGATGACCTCTTCATTGCAGCCTTCGATGCAGCTCCAGATATTTGATGATGTTGGCCGTAGCCACTTGCAGCGCCTCTTCGACTTGCATGTATCAGTCAGATTTTGTGAGCCCTTCCCCATTTACAGGGGGCATTTGGGTTGTATTTTTATCTCATGTACTCAGATATTATTGTACAAGTCCTGGCTGTTATCCCAGGCACAACATGTATATGGGATTCCTCATTGTATTTTTATCTGGCTCATGATTATGCTAGCTATACTTTATGGTTCGGTCCCTTGTTTACTGGACACACTATATCTCGGCGGGCATGGTAGCTGCCTCCCCCGCATACCGACTAGAGTACCCTCTCATAAAAAGGGCTCCCGACCCCTGTGAGTCTCGTCTCCTCAGGGTCTAGTTCTTCAGCACACTATCTACCTTGCCTTTCTCTCTCCGACTTCCCTTTTGTTGTCTAGTGATTGAGTTCTTACAACGTACTTCGGTCATACGATTTTCTCCTGACACTCGCACGCTGGGGGGCAATCTGTTACACCATTTTTTGGTCATCTAACCTATTATCATTAGATGGAACCAAGTACACCATGTAAGACCAATTTTACCCTAAGTAAAATTGCTTTCACTATGTTAAAACAGGAAACCCCAAAAGGAAATATTAAACAAACCTATATTTGTTTGATTTTCCTCATGAAATAATTAATTAAACCATAATTTAATTATTATTCCCAGTCATGTTTAACCCAAAATCAAAGAAATTAATTAGATAAACCTTTATTTATCTTATTATTTTCTAGGAATAATTATTTAAACCTTATTTAGATGATATTCCTTGTTAAATATGACCAAATCACCCAAAAATAATTAAATAAATCACTATTTATTTAATTATCTTTCAACCACTTCCTTAAATAATTAAATAAATCATTATTTATTTGATTATCTTCTAACCGCTTCCTTAAAAGATAAATAAATCATTTATTTATTTATTTTTGACAAATTAAGAGATTTGACCCAAGTCAAATACCTTTTCCCTCCAACAAATATAATAAAATATTCCATAAAAGTGGATCTAGATCTGGTTAACCCATGCACCAAGATCTAGAATGACCCAATATTTTGTTATAAATAGGAGGGTTTTTCCTACCATTCTTCACCTTTTGTTGCCTATTAGATCACTCTGGATCTATACACTTGGTCCCATTTTTCTACCATTTGCTGTGTGAGCTCCCTTTGAGTTCCATTCTTTGTGTGGGTTTCCTACACCAACAAGAGAGAGAAATCTTAGATCTGAAGTGCTGAGGACTTCCAAGAACCCATCCCACTGAGGAGAATTGGATACGCCTTCTTGTTTTCCTCCCAGGTGCCCAATTAATATAAAAATTCTTTCAAAAATTGTTCTTGTCTTGTCTATTGGTATATGGAGCAAACCCTTGTTTTTACTACTTAATGTCTTTCCATGCATAGATCTGGTTTTTGCAGCTCTTTTCTTGTTCAACTAACCGCAGATCTGAAGATATTGGCAGCCACTTTTGTTGTTAGGGCTATTAGTTATGCGTATCTAAAGTGGTCCTTTTCGTACACTTCGACAAAGGATTCATACTAACAAACAACAAGATCTACTATTGCTACTCCTTCGATGTTTACCATGTTACCTGAGTCACATCTTTATGGTGGTCCGTTTGTCCCACCAGGTTTACTAGTCTTTATCTGGAACCTACTTTGGTGCCTCCTTAAGTCCATGGACTTCACCCATGTCATTATCTAGAATTTTATTTGGTTCATCTCTAATGAGTACTAAATGGTTTGATCCTTTATTCACATATTTAGTTCAACATCAAGTTTGTCCCATCGGTTATTCTCCTTGGTGGTCGGTGATTCCACATAAATTACCCTCTGACATTCCAAAATTCAATGGAAACCCTGGAGAAGACCCATCTACGAATGTTATGACTTATCGTTTGTGGTGTTCATCTAACTCCTTGAATGATGATTCCGTTAGACTCCATATTTTCCAGCACATGCTCACTAGTCTGGCTGCTCCTTTAGGATGGTTCTTTTACTGTGTCAACCTCGTTAAAAAATGGAACAGGTTTCATGAGGATAGTTCCTTTTATTGTGTCAACCTCATTAAAAAATGAAACAAATTATTATGAGGATGGTTCTTTTACTGTGTCAACCTCGTTAAAAAATAAAAAGGATTCCATGAGGATGGTTCTTTTACTGTGTCAATCTCGTTAAAAAATGAAACAAGTTTCCATGAGAATGGTTCTTTTACTATGTCAACCTCGTTAAAAAATAAAACAGGTTTTCCTTGACGATAGCTCTTTTTCTTGTGTCAACCTCGTTAAAAAATCAAACAAGTGCCTATAAGGATAGTTCCTTTTACTGTGTAAACCTCATTAAGAAATGAATAATTCCATCATGAGCATATTTATTTTCATGGGTCAAGTTTGTTAAAAAATGAAACAAATCCTCTCCTAGTTAAGTAGAATCTTTCATTTGATCTTGTATATGAACTTTCATTCTATCCACCTATTAGTAACCAGTAGTCTACTTAGGTGAATGACATGAAGCTTGGGGAGCATGTGCTCTTTTAGGTTACGCTTGGGGGGCATTGAAACCAATTTCAAGAATATTTTTCTCTGTTTCAAGCTTGAGTAAAAATGAAACCACTTTCAAGCATAGTTTTCTCTGTTTCAAGCTTGTGTAAAAATTAAACAACTTTCAAGCATAGTTTTTTATCTATTTCAAGCTTGGTTAAAAATGAAACCTATCTTGAGTCCATTTCGATTATTATTTTCAAGACTCATTAAACTGATGAAAATCTTGAGCTTCATTTGCTATCTTTTCATTCTCGTAAAAGACATAAAAATGTCGATTTCTTTCCATTTTTTCCTGCTCGTAAATTGAAAATCGGCCAGAGCACACTTTTATCTCTTTTTCGAGCTCTATTAAATATCGAAAAACGAACCCCCCTAGAATCTTATTTTAGCTCTTTTCAGACTCTGTTAAGGTGAAAATATTCTCGAGAACTTATATTTTCGAGCTCGTAAAAGGAAATGAAACGACATCTACTCAATATAAGTTTAACCCTTTTCCAGACTAAGATAGATTACTTACGAAAAAGGAACACCTTAGTCAAACATGGCTAAGAGGTTTTCTCCGATATTATTTTACACTTTTTCGTACCTGAGCAAAATATTTATGAAAAAGGACTCATGGATTTTTCTTTTCGTCCATTTTTCAAACTCTCCAAACATGAAAAAGGACTGAGTTTTCACTGTTGTTAGACTCGTTAAAACATCAAATAGTGACATACTTATCCGATCATGACAAGATCGAGTTTCAATATTGATAGACTAGTTAAATCATCAAATAGCGATGGATTCACCGAAAGGGTTGAATTATAGATCAAGCATATGTTACCGTCCTCAAGCTTGTTAAAAAATAAAGAGGTACTAGTCAGCAATGACTCGGGAAAATTTGGGAAAAATAACAAAGCGCTTTATTGTAGCAGGTCGTTCTTAAACATGACACTTTCACTTCATCTCTGTGGCTTTGGGTTGGGTTATATTCTTGACAATTTATCATACCTATGGTATATCATACCATCCATCACTTTGGTTTTGGGTCAATGCTGCCAATCCATTCAGTGTTGCCGATATGTTCAAGAGAAGTCATCTAGTAATTCCTCATCTTCTGCAATACTCATAAACCTTCATTATCATGACCGTCATTCCTGAACATTGCTTCATCAAGTCACATTTTGTCTCAAAAATCATTACTCCCATTTCATGTCGTATCTGCGACGAGTTAATTCTTGTAGAAATCAGCTCATCATCCAGGAAGTTGACTTAGAAACATATTTCGAGTGCCTTAGAACTTGCTTACATTAACAACAGGTTTCTCGCTTCCGACGATAGGTTGACATCACAAACCTTTGAATGAATGATTTTGTTTTGCGTTTGAAATCAAATCATCTATTCATGCCTTGAAATTTGTACAGCATTACCTTGAGAACCATTAACATCTAGGATGGTTTCTCTCACGTCTGTTAACAGCTTACATCATTGGCTGATAATCAGATGATGTCTTCCCATGTTCGACTTCAGATCACATTTTCGCATGGTTAGACTTGTACTTGAATGATCAAGTAAATGAGATAGAAGACCTAGGATATAGTTTCATCTGTCCGGGTTGCGATTTTAGGAATTGTACCACATCATCCGTAGGATGGCTTTACATACAGATGGTCATCCTATCACGAGCCTATATCTGTAGGCATGTCTATATCTGAAGATGAATTTCTAATTTATGTATGTCTTATGATAGTTTATGTGATGAGCATGGGTATGCCTCAGCAATTCATGTCCAAGATGTACAATATATCATGATTTAATGCATTGCAAATTGATGCAGGTCACAGTCTGCTTCATATCCTACTCATCACACTGTAAAGCATATCATCCAAATATTATCATTATTTTGACTTCATGCTTTAGGGGGTAGTTGTTATAGGTCAATTTGGGCATCATCCCTAACACCATTATGAAAAGGTTTTATCATCCCCTAATTGAATACAAACAGGGTCTATCATCCCCTAATTCAAATGCTACCTTCCCTAGAGTATTCATTCCACTGATGGATTTAATTCATGAGAGTTTCAATGTTTGAAGTATAGTTAAAATGACCCATTGACTCATCAACACTCCTTTGAATGGGTCTAAGTGTGCTACAAATCACTTACCCCCATTCAAGGGTTATCTGCAAAGCACTTCCCGACAGTTAAAGGTGCGTTGGTCTCCTGGGAGAGAAATCATTATTGTTCCAGGAATCTCCACATGTCTAGTGCCTTCTAGAAGAGCTCATAGGTGTCATACTTTAAATACATGTGTTCATCCATCACCATTGAACCTGGAAACATGTATCATCTATTATTAGAAAGCCATTCAATAACTATTTATTGAGAAAATACCTACAATTCCATATAAATTGAGAACTCATATAAGTGCAAGGGAGGAAGAAGTTTGTGTAGTGTTATGTTGTTGGATTCTCAATTCTTGGAGAGTTGAAGTACTATGATGCTGGTGGACTGATTCTTGGTGTGATGAGGATGAGATGAAGTTGGAGCAGGTTGACAACAAACTGATCAACTAGTTGTAATCTATTCCTCCTAATACTGCAATAAATATATTTTTTCTTTCTCTAATATATGTGATTATCTTTTGTGAATTTATTCTCAATATGTGCATGTATTCCAGATTTATTCAGTTCAATATGGTTATGATAGATAGATATTTTATATTTGTATCGTCGTTTGTTGTCTTTTGGTTTTGATTGCAGGTATTGATCTGGCGAGTTCAGTTGGATCGAGAGCAACAAAAGTGATGAAAGAAGAAGAATGAGAGTGAAGGATCACAAGTGAGTCTCTTCATCTTATGTTTATCTATTTATCTTACAGATAAAAGTATTTACCTTTCCTCTGTTGTTCTGAGTGAAGAAACACCACACTCAAGGAAGACAAGTTTATCTGTAGATTAGAATTCCTCATAACAATGGTAGTTGATTAAAAAATTGGCGGAAAGGTAAAACGAAAGGGTACACATATAAATAGTCACTGTAAAATCCTCTTAAAATTGGAGGAATTTGACATACTTGTTTATGAATTAAATTTAACAAAAAGAGGAACTCTTCGCTCGAGAACGATAGAGATTCTGAAGAGGTTTCTACCAGAAGAAACAATGTTTAGATGGAAGTCTATTGAACCCAATTATAGATCTAGAAGACTTTTGAAACCTCAAGTGGTGTGCTTGCATGTTGACTCAGAAGGGGCATTAGTTGATGAAAGAGAAGAATATGGGGCATCTTCATCTGCATCTATTCATTCATCTGAAGATGTGAATTCTGATGGTGTATAAGAAAATATGAGTGGTTTTCAATAATTGTGTAAGAAAAATTATATAAATGATGTTTGCATTGAGAAATGAAAATGATATTTTAACTTCCTTATTATCCTACATGAATTTATGAGTCATTTATATGTTTGTTGGATTATATGTTTTAATTATGATGAATTCATTTTTCTAAAATATTCACAATGCGACGATAACTTAGATAAATAATTTATGTTTCATTTTGTTATTTTAGTCATATAATTTTTTCATAATATCATGGTTGAAATATGTTGAAAACTTAATGTTCTTTTAATTCTATGGGTGAAAATTTGTGAAATATCTTTTATCTTTAACATTATGGTTGAAAACAATTAGAATTTTAGGGATTTTTAGTGTCATGATATTATATGTAAAACGACATGGATAAAAATTATTGGAATTTTAATGTGTTTAAAATCCCATTAATTTATATTTAAAGTCGTTACTATAAATATGTTGAAATTGTACCCAGAAAATAAAAAGGGTATTCTAACACCAAAATTAGTGTGTCTGTTCCATTTATTTGGCACAATAAAATTGGTTTTACTTCCATTTTTAAAAAATGTTGTAAATTAACCCTGAAAAAAATAAACCTCGTTCTGGAATACACACTTTTTATTTTTGGGTTGTTTTTCATGTTTTTTGGGGTTTTTTTTGGCTAGAGTTCTCGTTTTCAGTTTATAGTTATTGTTTCAAAGTTTATGTTGTTTCCAAGTATGTATACCATTAATAGTTGGAATATAAACCAACTTTAGTTTCTTTATATATTTTTCAAAGCAGGTCTACGAACTCCTCCTTTTTTCTCCTGTAGAGATCTTATGAGATTGAAATCCCCACCAAAAATCCATAAAGTATCTCTAATCAATTGTTTAGTTGCCAAAATTTTCTCCAAAAAATGAAGCTTGTTTCCCAATGTAGAAGGACCATACACAATTTTTAAACAGACAAGTTCTTTCATCCTGAGATAATGAAACCGCCCCTTCAATATTCTTGGGCTAGCCATCTAGTATTCGAAAACCACCTCTAAAGGATTCCAAAAAATTTCTAGGCCACCCATGCTACCCATCACATTGAGAGTCATAGTTTGACAACCCTTTCAAGATTTATCAGAAATTGTGGGCAATTTATCCCCCATAAATTTAGTTTCTTTAAAAATTACAATTACTAGTTTCTCCACCCTAATCCTATCTTTGAGGTGTCGTTGCTTCCCTCAATTTTTTAACCCCTTGATATTCCATGATAAAATATTCATGATGACTTTTTTTGAGGGGGTAAAAAGAGATTTGGAATAACAATTAATTTTCCAGAGTTAACTAATTTCTCCCTGTACTCTGCAATGATTCCTTCTTCGTCTTTCACCCCCTCTTTGTGAGATCTTTCTTTAAGTCTTTTGTTAGAATTCATTTCCTTTGATCCTTAAAAGCTTTCATAGAATGACCCCCATGCCCTTTTCATGAGGACAACCTCTATTTGGAATTCTAGTTTATATAGGCTACTAAACACTTCTCCTGATTCTCTTTAGATAATTCCCTTAGGTCCTACTTTTCCAATTCATTCAAAATACCAACCAAGACCCACTCTTCTCCTGAAATATTGTTTAGACCTTTCTTATTTAGCAGGACCACTTCTTCAATTCTTGGTAAATCAAAACAGTTAGAGTCTTAATCTTAAATTACCTCTTCCACCAATTTCCTCTTTTGGGATTGTTTTTCTTATGATGATGCCAGAGAATTATTAGTCATTGGAGCATCTTCTATGATGCTAAGGTCTTCATACTTCACACCCAAGGTCGAGAA
The DNA here is from genome assembly GCA_034641835.2 of Pinus albicaulis. NCBI lineage: Eukaryota > Viridiplantae > Streptophyta > Pinopsida > Pinales > Pinaceae > Pinus > Pinus albicaulis. The sequence continues at coordinate 725,207,579 of CM076581.1, forward strand.
GGAATTATTTTTCTCCATTTTCTATAAGGGTTGAAAATATTGACCTCTTTGGTTTCATCATCATGTTATAACCTTGGTGAAACCCTTAGTCCTTGGTGCTCCCCCAACAGTTTTCTCCTTCCTTCACAACAGGTAATCTCTAAACAAGTGACCATGCTTGTGACAGGGGCGGCACCGAAAAGGTACATGTTCATAGTCGAGTGGATGATTCCATATGTCTCATTGGTAATCCCACTTTATAGATTCTATAAATGGCTTAGATATATTCATGTACACACATAGATGATCATAATATGTCTTCTTACCTTATTTAGTGACCTCTGAAATTTTTACGAAATTCCCTAATGTGTGCCCAATGCTTCTAGAATTTTTGAAATCCAAAAATCAACAGGGGAGAATAAATTCATACCCAAATAAATGCCGCTAAAAATTCCTCTTTGTCTGTATTAAAGAAAGTTTTCCAATGTCTAATATAGAGCCCAAAATTATTCTAAAAATAGGGCCCTCCCCAAAAAAGTATGGCTTTAACCTTCAGATTCAAAAATATTATTGTAAACAAACCCTTTGGCCCCAATCTTAAGTAAACCCCTCCTTAGGCTTCCAGGGTTGTTGAATCCATTTATCCAACTCCCTTAGTAGGACAACCTCCATTAAATTTACATATGAGAGCTGGTCTCTCATATTCTTACAGTGATCATCCAGGCACTTAGAAGGTACTGCAAATATAGGATTTTTTGAAGCCTTTGGGATACATTGACCCCTTAAACATGCTTTCCATTTATCACCTAGAATAGGTGACTACATATATCTAGAGGTAACACCCAGCGGATCATTTTTATCTCTCAATTGAATATAATTTCCTTCTAGAACATTTCGGAAGGAGGGGAATTCCCCCTTCCACGCATCCCCCATTCTCACACAAACCTTAAACAAAACAAACCCTAATACTGAGTGAACCAGGGAAAATCCTAAGAAAAACTATTGAAAATCGCATATATATATATATATATATATATAGAGAGAGAGAGAGAGAGAGAGAGAGAGAGAGAGAGAGAGATATCTTTTACTTTATCAAAATACCTTTCAAGGATTCTAAAATGTATTGGTGATGCATTTTCATTTTATAATCATGGTATATTGATTTTATGTACTTTTTACTACTTCAATATTAATATATAACATTGACAATATTTTCTTGTTAGCATAATTCATGAGGATTTGAACTTTGAATCTCATTGTTTACATAACACTTCATAATATCATAATTGCTAATTAAAATATTTCCATAAACTAACATTATATAATTTTAAATAATATTTAATGTGTTTTGAAGATTTTTTCAAATTTATATATTGATTAGCATTCTATCCTCTTTTTTTTTTTTATGTATTGTTTAAAAATGAAACTTATTTTGAAATGAGTTCAATTTTAAAGAATGATAGGAAAACTATTATTTTTTTATTGGATATAACTTTTAAGATAATTTCATATAACTATAAATAAAATAAAAAAATGTAATTTTTTCAGAATTAATTTTATTAAAACAAAATTAAAATTTTATTACATATATTATTTTAGTCATATTTTATTTTTATCTTTATTATAAGATAATAAATTCTGAAAGTGTATAGGGGTATTTTAATAGGTCATCCTCATCTGATGAAGTATTATATAAATCCTAAGATTTAAAGTTCAAATTTCCTAGTGAAACTTATATATATATATATAAGTTTTTATATTCATTATAATTTCTAATTATTTTAGATTTTTAACCAACTTTTTATTTTTTAAATTTTAAATAAAAAATAATAATTAGTATGTAGTACCACATTATAAAAAATAACTAAATTGTAATTTTAGTTTAAATTTATATATATATATATATATATATATATATATATATATATATATATATATATAAAAAGAAAGAACAAGATTTTAAATTGTAGAGATTCACCTCTATTTTGCTATGAATATTCCTAACCATTTAATAATTTTTTTAGAATATGATGACTAACTAATATTGTATATAAAAAAAAACTATAACTCATGTTTATATCACACATGTTCATATAACCTTTTTCTAATCAATTAATTTAATTAAAAGAGTAGAAAGGGCATAACTATTTTTGAGATAATTATCAACCTTCAATCTATGACAACTATTAAGTATATTTTAGAATATTTCATCTAGGATAAAGCACTGCCATCCACCTAATAATTATTTATAATTAAACTAAATTTTGAAAACCCTATTCCAAGATAAACACACATATCAACATAATAAATATAATTATATTTATTAACCTAAAAATAAAATATTATATAATAAAAAAATAATTTCAATAGTATTATTATCTTAAATTTTAATGTCACAAACACTCCACAAACTATAAATTGTTTTATTTTTGTGAAAAACAACAAAGCAAATTATCTTCAATCAACAAAGTTAGTCTATGTTCGGTGATAATTTTTCATCTTATAATTTTGTTGTGCATGAGTCGATGCAAGTCAAAAGCAAGTTGATTTTTAGAAAGTTATTTGCAATGTTTCAAAGTAGGATTTTGGTTAGTGTTTCAAAGTAGATTTTCGGTTGAAACTGTAGGTGTTGAAATGGAGACTCTACTAGGGTTTAGGGATTTTCTCTGTGTTTTCATTTTGGAGGAAGAATATTTTTGTGTTGGGAAGCAATTTTGTGTAATATTTTTCAGATTTTTTTTGGACAGGATTTGGTGGAGGATAGGGATGCTCAGACATGGGAAAAAGGGGATGAGGTTTGGGCCTAGGCAGGTCTTTTCAAGTTAAAGGACAACCTAAAAGATATTGACTCTTCTTATTTGTTTTTTGGCTCTTAAGGTGTTGGTCTTGGTGGTAGGTAGTTTCTTTCCCCATGTAAATCGTGGGTTCCCAAGGCTAGCAGTAACTATTATTTTAGAGATAACACACTGATAAAGGCAGGGAAACCTAGGGAATTATCTACAATAGAAAACTTATGGCTTCTTCCTTCAATAAATTTCTATACATTACTCTGAAGATACTTTACTCTCCATGGCATAAGAAGGGAGGGTTCCAAGCTCGTGAGTGCATAGCATAGACATCATATTCAAAAAACATAGAGAAGATCTCATTAGTGTCAGGGAAGGATGTTAATATGGACAGGGTGGAGAGATTGTCCTCCAGATCTCTCATAAGCTAGCTCAATTTTAAGGTTCCATGTTAGGGAAACCTTGGTGAAACCCTTAGTCCCTGGTGCTCCCCCAACAGTTTTCTCCTTCCTTTACAACAGGTAATCTCTAAGCAAGTGACCATGGTTGTGACAGTGGCGGCACTGAAAAGGTACATGTTCATAATTGAGTGGATGATTCCATATGTCTCATTGGTAATCCCACTTTATAGATTCTAGAAATGGCTTAGAGATATTCATGCACACATAAATGAGCATAATATGTCTTCTTGCCTCATTTAGTGACCTGTGAAATTTTTATGAAATTTCCTAATCTGCGCCGAATGCCTTCTAGAATTTTTGAAATCCAAAAATCAACAGGGTGGAATAAATTCATACCCAAACTGGTGCTGCTAAAAATTCCTCTTTGTCTATATTAAAGCAAGTTTTCCAATGTCTAATATAGAGCCCAAAATTATTCTAAAAATAGGGCCCTCCCAAAAAAATTATGGCTTTAACCTTTAGATTCAAAAATATTATTGTAAACAAACCCTTTGGCCCCAATCTTAAGTAAACTCCCCCTTATGCTGCCAGGGTTGTTGAATCCATTTATCCAACTCTCTCAATAGGACAACCTCCAATAAATTTACATATGAGAGTTGGTCTCTCTATTCTTACAGTGATCATCCAGGCACTTAGAAGGTACTACAAATCTAGGGTTTTTGGAAGCCTTTGGGATACACTCACCCCTTAAACATGCTTTCCATTTATCACCTAGAATAGGTGACTACAAAGATCTAGAGGTAACCCCCAGTGAATCATTTTTATCTCTTAATTGAATATAATTTCCTTCTAGAACATTTCAGAAGGAGGGGAATCCCCCCTTCCTTAACACGCATCTCGCATTCTCGCACAAACCTCAAACAAAACAAACCCTAATTATACCGAGTGAATGAGAGAAAATCCTAAGAAAAACTGTTGAAAATTGCTTATATATATATAACTTTTACTTTATCGGAATAATTTTTAAGGATTCTAAAATGTATTGGTGATACATTTTCATTTTATAATCATGGTATATTGATTTTATGTACTTTTTACTACTTTAATATTAATATATAACATTTACAATATTTTTTTTGTTAGCTTAATTCATAAGGATTTGAACTTTGAATCTCATTGTTTACATAGCACTTCATAATATCACAATTGCTAATTGAACTATTTCCATGAACTAACATTATACAATTTTAAATAATATTTAATGTATTTTGAAAAAAATTTCAAATTTATATATTCGTTAGCAATCTATCATATTTTTATTTTTATTTTATTTATGTATTTTTTAAAAATTAAACTTATTTTGAAATGAATTCAATTTTAAAAAATGATAGGAAAACTATTATTTTTGTATTGGATATAGCTTTTAAGATAGTTTCATGTAACTATAAATAAAATCAAAAATTTAATTTTTTTCAGAAACAATTTTACTAAAACAAAATTAAAATTTTATTACATATATTATTTTAATCTTGATTTATTTTAATTTTAATTATAAAATAATAAATTCTGAAAGTGTATAGGGGTATTTTAATAGGTCATTCTCCTGTGATGAAGTATTATATAAATCCTAAGATTTAAAGTTTAAATTTCCTATAGATCAAACTTATATATATATATATATATATATATTAAAACATTATAAATAAAAAAAATTTATATTCATTACAATTTGTTATTATTTCAGATTTTTTTTTTACAATTTTTTATTTTTAAAATTTTAAATAAAAAATAAAAATAGTATTAAAAAACACATTATAAAAAATAACTAAATTATAACTTTAGTTTTATATATATATATATATATATATATATATATATATATATATGAAAAAAAATGTAACAAAATTTTAAATCGTAGAGATTCACCTTTATTTTTCTATAAATATTCCTAATCATTTAATAGTTTTTTTAGAATATGATAATTTAGTAATATTGTATATAAAAAAAATTGTAACTCATGTTTATATCACACATGTTCATACAACCTTTTTCTAGTTAATTAAATTAATTAAAAGAGTAGAAAGGGCATAACTAATTTTGAGATAATTATCAACCTTCAATCTATGACTATTATTAAGTATATTTTAGAATATTTCATATAGGATAAACCACTTCCATCCACCTAATAATTATTTATAATTAAAATAAATTTTGAAAACCCTATTCCAAGATAAACACACATATCAACATAATAAATATAACTATATTTATTAGCCTAAAAATAAAATATTATATAATAAAAAAATAATTTCAATAGTATTATTATCTTAAATGTTAATGTCACAAATACTCCACAAACTATAAATTGTTTTCTTTTTTGTGAAAAACAACAAAGCAAATTATCTTCAATCAACCAATTTCTTCTATGTTCGGTGATAATTTTTCATCTTATAATATTGTTGTGCATGAGTCAATGCAAGTAAAAAACAAGTTGATTTTTAGAAAGTTATTTGCAATGTTTGAAAGTAGGTTTTTGGTTAGTGTTTCAAAGTAGATTTTTGGTTGCAATTGTGGTGGTCAGATGGAGACTCTACTAGGGTCTAGGGATTTTCTCTGTGTGTTCATTTTGGAGGAAGAATATTTTTGTGTTGGGAAGAAATTTTGTGTAATATTTTTCAGTCTTTTTTTGGACAGGGGTCGGTGGAGGATAGGGATTCTAAGACATGGGAAAAAGGGGACGAGGTTTGGGCCTAGGCTGGTCTTTTCAAGTTAAATGATGACCTAAAATATATTGACTCTTCTTATTTAGTTTTTAGCTCTTAAGGTGTTGGTCTTGGTGGTAGGAAATTTCTTTCCCCATGTAAATCGTGGGTTCCCAAGGCTAGCAATAACTATTATTTTAGAGATAACACATTGATAAAGGCAAGGAAACCTAGGGAATTATCTACGATAGAAAACCTATGGATTATTCCTTCAATAAATTTCTATACATTACTTTGAAGAGACTTTACTCTCCATGGCATAAGAAGGGAGGGTTCCAAGCTCGTGAGTGTAGAGCATAGACGACATATTCAACAAGCACAAAGAAGCTCTCATTAGTGTCAGGGAAGGATTTCAATATGGAAAAGGTGGAGATATTATCCTCCAGATCTCTCATAAGCTATCTCAAATTTAAGGTTCCATGTCAGGGATCTACCCCATCCATGGCGATTTTGTGAGAATTTCCCTTTTATTGTATTTTCACCAAAGTCCTAAGACTTTGATGGCATCATTGTCAACTAATGAAACCTCTCTTTAGAATTTTATCCAACAAAAAATTTCCAAGCATATTAGTTCAAATCCATATCAATTTTTTTTGCAAAGTCAACATCTAATATAGCTCAAGCTTGATATCCTACTACTAGTTGATTGCTAACCATCTAGTGGTCCATACCACTGATATAAAAATGTGTTATACGGTAAACCTCCCAAATTTCCAATATCAAATTTGAATTAAGTGTTTGGTCATAGCATGAGGTCTTGTGCACGTTACCCATTTGGTACCTCGGTTGTAAGGTTTAAATTTTTGTGTTTGTAAGGATTTGTAGTATCAAAAAAATTCAAAAAAATTCTTCATGTAAATAAAAATTTTAGCTTTTCCTCCCTAAGTGCCTAATTACATGAAATTTTGTGATTTACATATTTTTTCTTTTTGAGTGCTCAATAATGCTTAAATTTTGCTTAAAATGTTGAGAGATCTAAAATTTTAGATCTTGCTCACTTATGGTTGGAATAAAGGGAGTTGGTTTATTAGTGACCATTTGTAAGTGCATATGGTTGAGTATTGGGATTGAAGGAAGTGCCTATTCTAATAGTGTGAAGGTGTTATGTTGATACAACATAGTTTTGTTTTTTTAGGTGAAGGAAGCACATGGTACAAAAAAAAAGATAAGGCGCATAGCTAAAGTATAAAGTAGAGAATATTCCAATTAAGTAACATAACAAGCCAAATGCTAGTGTAGATATATTATAGAGTCATAAAGAGCTAATTGAAGAGAATATAAATGAGTAATGTAGAGTTTACATAAGCAAGTAAACCAATGGAGGTTATATTAAAAATTTGTGAAGAGTAGAGCAAAACAGATTGCAAAGTAGAAAATGGGATTGGTACCTCCTTTACATTGGTTCCTACAAATAAAAGGGGATTGGTGTCTCTTGTAGGTTGGTGCCTACCAGATATTTTCTATAGAGGAGTTTGTGTCTTCTCTCATGAGGGTTTCTATGTATGCATTGTGTCACATGATTAGTTTATGAGATGGATGCTTTATGGCATTTGAGTGCTTATATAAGTAAAAATTGTCATTATACTTATTCAACCCCCTCTTAGTGTAATCCTGAATCTAACATATTATAGTTATCTACAACCAAAAGTGGAGCATTTTTACATTAATAAAAAAAATTATTGATAGAATAATAATTGGAGGTTTAATTGATGCTAAAGTTAGATGGAGCTCTATTGAAACTGCAATTTTTTCATATGGTTATAAAGTAGATACAAATATGGTATTTATTATGATAGAAATAGAAGTGTTTCATACTAAACTCCAATATTCTCCATACCTAACCTTCAATTTTCTCTCCCTTCAATGACTTTTTGCTAAATTTCTCTCTCCTAAAATACTTTCTTGATTAATTTATATGTTTCTCATCTTTGTAGGGATTGATACTAAGATTCTAGTTGAGTCTAGCTTGAGTGGTTGAAAGTGGTATTCTCCCCACCAAGGTCATATTCCTATAAATGATATATTAAGCTCATAATGAGTATATTTTTGTAATGGATTTCAACCTTATTATTGACTTAACCTTGTTCCCAAAAGAATATAGGTTCTACCATATGTACCATCCTTGGATTGAGGGGAAGTTTCTAGGGGTTTTACTTGGGATATGTTACTAATGAAAAGAAATGATTGACATTAAGAAATAGAAAAAAATAACCTTCAAGTCACACCAAAATCATGAAAATAGTTGCAAAAGAATTTTTCTTAGTAGATGTCTATTAACATAAATATATTCTCATATATATTTAGATATATTCAACCAATTATTTCTAAAAATAATTTTATATATCAATAAAGTGTATAAGATATGACATCTATGCATTCCAATAATTCATAATTAGTTTGTAGCATGTGAACATTCCTTTCAAAATGGTTGTCCCCTATAGATTTAAAAGTTTTCCCATTAATACTCTTATGTTTCACTCATACAATACCCAACCATATTAAAATATGTTGTCCCTAAAACATATGAAATCTCATTAGCAAGGGATTCTATGGCCTATTCTACACCTTTAATTACAAATATGGATACCATTATTAGAATTTCTAGAGTAGGAATTGGTATCAAGTTTTTTAGCATGGTCTAATGAATAAAATAGGGTTCCTTTCCCTTTGACTGTGAGTGTGGGAACCATTGCTAAATTAAACATGCTAGGAATTTTTCTTAGGGCCTTTATTATGGCCAAGGGAAGTAAGTAATATGCTTATTCTCTAAACAAGGTTTCTTGGTCTAAAGGGCCAAGAAGAAGGTCTCAAATCACCACATAGATTCATTTTTAGTGGTATTTATCCTTTATGTGGTATATGTACTCTAGTAGGAGGGATTTTAATTTGCACTAATTATGGGATTGGGGGCCTTTAATATGACCAAGGTGGAGAAAAAGTTCCTAGGGACTTAAACAAATATTTCTAAGTCCAATGGCCATGAATAACTTCTTAAACTACAATTTCAATCCTCTCTAAGGTATTTTTAGAATCTTGTTGGGATATAATTTCCATTAGGAGGCTTTGTGCAAACAGTTGGGCCTTAAGGTCTCCAAGTTGGCTATCAACAAGATTAGGAGGTTTTATGGAACATAAACAAAACTTAGGTACTTAATTATGGTTAGGGAAGGAATATAAGATGTTTGATCCATACTTTACATTTCTTAGAATTAGTATTGATAAAGTAGCTATCAAATGAAAAAAATATGCATTTGTAGGTGAACCATGATCTCTAATTGGTAATATGGGTTCCATTAGTATGTGTTTCCCAATAAAAACAAGTATTATGGACTATAGCATAGGAAATTAAGAAAAAAAAAGTTCATGTGACCCTAGATAAATATTATTTGTCCTAATATAAGAAGCCCCTAAACTATCTCATAGATCCTCTCTCAAGGATATCTTCCATTTAGGGGGATATGGGTGGAATTAGGAGATTTTAGGTACCATAGTTGGATTTAAAGGCATATAGCTTTCATATCAACATCATTGGGAGGTATTGGAGGTCATCTAGTGAATTAATTAAGTGATTATAGTTAGGAAAGAGACAGAAGACACCCAATATATCTTTTAATATTCATCAAGTTTTGTGATGTAGTACTAAAATAACCACACATGAATTCTATAGGGTATAATTGAATTTTATTTCAATAAATAAATGCCAAATTTACACAATAGTAATGGGTGTTAGGGCCTATAGCCTAGTAAGGGGAGTAAATATGGACAATGGTACCTAAATGAAGCTCCCATAGCTCAAGCCCCATAAAAATGACCTAGAGCCACCATGTAAACCTATATAAGTTGTCTCTATCTGCTAGGTATAATATGGCACAATAACAATATTTTATTACCATAGTTCGACCTTGTAGACTATAGTTTTGATACTAGTGCCCTGGAAAACACGAAACAATCAGTTCCAGCAAATTCCATAACTTAAGAAGAATATGTGGCATCAGTTGAAGCAACAAGGGAAATTGTATGGCTCTGGAAAATTATGGAATATTTGTAGAAGAAACAAGTGCATTCAACTCCTATTTTTATTGACAACGATTCTCCAATAAACTTGGCCAAGAAACCAAAGTTCCATGATCAAATCAAGCACATAAATACAAAATATCATCTTATTAAACATCATTTTGAGGATAATTCTATCCATCTACGATCTTGTTCCACAAATGAGAAGATTCCATACATCTTCACCAGATTGCTTGGAAGAGAAAATTTTGAAAGATTTAGAATGATGCTTGGACTAACCAACATCCCTTCAGATTAAGGGGGGGGGGCGTTGAAAAATAATATTTGGGATTAGGAAATGTATGTGATATTGTAAATATGAAAATAAGGAAGGAGAAGAGACACTAGAATTTGAATTCCAAGAGTCTCCCTTCAATGTATATATCAATAATCCCTTAATGTAAATATCAAAAATTCATTCGTAGTTACAAACCTAACTTGAAATCCACTAAGAAGAATATTGACTTCTTGATGAAAAAAATGAACAATTAGCAAAGGAAGTGGCTAATGCAAGGGAGCAGATTGATCATATACTCATTGAAAATAAAAAATTGTCTTCCACTAACTCAAACAGAAGAGAATTACAAGTAGCTATATTTGAAGAAATTTAGACACTATGAAACAAAATGAGGCAAGTGTATGAGGAAATGATCACTATACATAAGGAAGTGGTACCCTTTCATGTAGTACAGAAAGGATTGCAAGAGAATGTGAAAATTTTTAGTGCAATTTATGCAGCCATAGATGTGATCCGAGAATGGGCACCAAATATAGGAATGCACTAGAAGTGTTGGTTAGGAAAGGAATGAAATATTTTGAGATGGACATGGCAGAGATGAGAAAGTTTATACAAGTCTATGAACATCTAAAAAATTATGTAACCAACACCATATCATCTTATTCATGACTATACCATGGATTGGATGCTTTGGTGATAATGCACAATATACCTTCTATTGGTGCATTTACTAAAGTGAAGGGAAGGAATGTCAGGAAGGAGATAACTGAGTTATTGAGTAATATTAGACAGATGACCACCTAGGATGATTTAGATGTGACCAAAGAATCTATTTTTCAATATGTAATTGATCTAGACAAGTTCCATATGAAGTTAATATTATCGTGGAATAGCACACAAATAGGCTCCAAGGCTATATGCACAAGGGAAAGGTTATATATAATTTAGATCATTCGTCAAAGGTTGCAAATATAAAAGTTGAATATAATTCTTGGTACAAATATGTTACTATATAGAGCTACATGTTGCAATAATTGAGTTAAAATTTCCTCAAGCTTAAACATGATGTTTTATTTAGTATTATGGTTATACACACAGTTTGTCTTATGTAATTTTATATTTTGATCATAACGAGAACATGTAAATTGTGCATGTGGAAGTCAAAGTGTCAAATAGGGAATATGAGGATTCATTAGGTAGTCCAAAATTCATAAGGGAAGTTCAGATGTCATAAGGAAATATTAAGTGTCATATGGAAGCTTAAGAGTGATGAGGGAGCTCAAAGGTCACAAAGGGAGGTGAAAGGTCACCTCACTTGTTATATATGAACCCTCATAACTCGAGAAAAGATCTTGGTATTTTGGAGATATAGCCTTGTATTCTCTATTTAAACATAGGAGAGAATATATTTCTTTGGAGAAGCAAGTGGTAGCTTCATGTTCCATTATTAAGGCTGGTGTTGCATCAATGTAATTGTGTACTTGGAACTTTCACTTAATAATCAGAAGCTCTCAAAGTTGTTGCACTTTCATGCATGTATTGTGGATGGTTTAAGACTATTATTTTAATGTTTGTGTTATATGTTTGTTCATACATAGTAAAGTAAATGACCTATTTCATTGGTTTCAGTATATATCTTGTTAAATGTGCATTATTAGTTTATTTCATGATTTTTGCTATATCATGAATTATTTTGCAAGTTAAATAATGACTCTTTATATGCATGTGTGTGTCTCTTTGAGGATAGTACTATTAATTTTCTTCTAGAGGCTCACTCTCTCTTTTCCCTTTCATGGAAGTGAATTTTATGCATTGAAATTGGTTTCTCACAAAGCTTACTCACTTGTTGACCTCAAATTTGTGTATGACTTCTTATGTTATTTATTGTAGCCAAGAGGGATCGTTAATATCATTCTAATTATGGAAAATCCCATATTCCAAATGGGGTTCCTATCCCAAAAAATGTGAGGTCTAATTGGGACTTCATATTGAGCATACCCCCTTACTATTGGTGACATCCAGTACAACAAAAGGATTTACATTAAAAAGTAGAAAGAAAGAAAGAAATTTTCATAGCACAAATAAATTATGAAGATAGTTGCAACAACATTTTTCCTTATAGATGTCTATTGACATAAATATATTTTCATCTAATTTTAGATATATTCAACCAATTATTCCTATAATTCTATTTATATAGCAAGAAAGTGCCCAAGATAAGGAATTTATGCATTCTAATAATGCATAATCAGTTTGTAACATGTGAACATTCCATTCAAAATGGTTGTACCCTACAGATTGGAAAGGTTTCCCATTAATACTTGTACATTTAACTCATATCATCCCTAACCTGATAAAAATATGTTGTCCCTAAAACCTATGAAAGATCACCATCAAGGGCTTATATGACCTATTCTAAACTTTTACTTACAAATATGGATACCATTAGTAGGATTTCTAGGGAAGGAACTAGTATCCACTTCTTTAGCATGGTCTGATGAATAAAACAAGGTTCCTTTTCCTTTGATTGTGAGTGTCGACACCATTACTAGGTTCAACACACTAGGAATTGTTCCCGGTCTAAAGGACGATGAAGAAAGCCTCAAATCACCACATAAATTCCGTTTTAGTGGTATTTATCTTTTACATTGGAAATGGACACCACTAGTAGGTATTTTGCATGAATTATGGGGTTGGTAGCCTATAATATGATCAAGGAATAAACTAAAGGCTTATAGCCTAAATAAAATATTTCTAGGTTCAATGGCCACGAGTAATTCCGCAAACTACAATGCCAACCCTATCTAAGGTATTTTTGGAATATACATGGAACATGGTTGCCATTAGGAGGCTTTGTTGGACACCTAATCCTCTATGGGTAGGTGTAGATGACGAACTGACATAGGAAGTCCAAGATACCTTGGAATATGGAATCCAAGGGTCACTCCATGTATGATAAATAAGTATCATTGTGAGTAATAGAGTATCAAAGGAATATCTTTCTCATGTGTCTTGTGTATTTATCGTGCTCACCATTGTTGAGTTTAACATAGTATCAGAGCGGGCGATTGCTGGCTCTACTCGAATTTGAGCCTGTGTAATTATGTAAGAGAATTGTGTGAGAGCCATAGGTTTATGTGAAAAGACTAGCCTTGCAAAGAGGAATATCCTCTGTCTGTCAGAACTGCACCTGAGCCTGAGCATTTCTCTGCACATATTTGCTGCCCCTTTGCACCTAGACTGCACTACACTCCTCCTCGTAGTAAAGAAAGCTCTATGTCTTCCTGTTCGACTTCATGAAATTCACGGTCCCGTTGAGCAGCGATGTCCCGCTTAGCTCACCTATAGTAAGCAGATTCGGCAAGGCATCACACCAGAAAGAATTAAGGAGAGAATAGCTTAGCATTGCACTGCTTCTCCCTACACCTACATTTTTTGAACTCTCTGTGTATAAAAACGTTGAGGGAATAGCCCAACATTGATAATTCTTCCTTTCTCACATTCTACGTTGCACTTGATTGTTGGAGCGGTGAGCTAGTGCGTTGAAGCCAGAGTGGTGAGCTGGTGCATTGAGCCAGAGCTAGTGTGGTTGGAGTTACCTACGTAGAGATTGAGCGGTGACAACCCCCACTCTTCGACCTTTTGCACACCATTTCATTGGACCACACAACAGAAGAATTGAAAGCCTTGGCACCATTGTGACTGGTATGTTTGTATCGACTCCTCCATTTTAATGCCTCCACTTCTACATCATTTCAGTGATTTTTTCCATGGTTATTACTGCCATAACACATTATGATACCACTCAGCCCCTCCACCTTTCGGCACCTCCTACTCCATACATCTCCCAGTTATTACCCATGCTCCTCATTTGCGCACTCCATATCATACATTTCTCCTCTCCACAACGCAGTCTCCATACTCCGCGACATTTACCTTCTCACAGTCTCCATAGCCTACGACCTTCACTCCTCACCCACGTGGCCCCCGTTGATCATTTCCTCTCCCTCCGTCAGCCTCCCATCTCATCCCACGGGCTCCCTCACATACCCTATAGCTCTCCGTTGTGAACTCTGAGCCCAGGTGCGAAGGTCCGCAATTCGATTCTGCGTGGAGGAAAACCAGCTTGAATAGCTCGAAATTTTGTAAATTTCTCAGTGGTGTGGGGGTGATATTTCCTCATTAAATTCTGGCAAGTGAACAGTGGGAGGCTTGGCAGTATTGACAATAGCAGCATTGGACGTGTCATGGAGACTTCCTACATCATTTGAATTGGTTTATGTATTTGGGTCCTTGTTGATATTACCACTTGTATTGGTGTTCGAGGGGCTTGCCATCGCTCTGCCTCATGCAGTCGCTCTGCTCTTGGTATGTTGATTTAATTCATGTTTCATAGGAATTTGGTTCATATATGCGTTGATGGTCATACGTGGTATGCTATTATATGACTGTTTTATGAATCGTCCTTGTTCTAGCATTGTGACTCTAGTGGTCGTGCACGAGTTATGATTGGTATATGCTAGGGTCATGCAGGAGGGTCGAGCTACCAAAAAAATTGGTGAGTTGCATTATTTATTTCTGTCACAGAAACACTAGCATAAAAGTTCAAAATCCATTGCTCAAGAATTAATTTATTTATATATGAGAGCTAGTCGGTGTAGATTTATACCCTTTGTGCTAGTACCAATTGGTTTAAGTTTATATAGGTTGGTATAAGGATTGGTAGTGTTTGAACCAAAAAAAAAAAAAACTCATAATCTGCAAAAGCAGCTCTGTCACTAAAGCACCATAAATATTTGGATTAAAAGCTGCATTGCTAGGGACGTTATTAGAAAATGCACTAGATGTGACATTGGAAGTGGTATTTTAAGTGGAATTTGAAGTGGTGTTGGGAGATTCTTTCAAAGTGGCATATAATAGTTGGTCCATATTGGCATGATTGTATATGTGTAGCATTGGTATTATATACAATATATTACACAATTCAAAGCCAAGCCAAGAGATATAATATTAATTGGTTGCCTATTGACATTTCACACACCTTTCATTTAGTGAAGTTGAGTTGTTGACAAAATGACTAGAATCACTGAATTATTAAATTTAGGAGAGATGATTAAGCCTAAGTGTTGCCATGCATACTTTGCAAATTTGTATTACAACTCTCTTCTTGGACTCACACATACCCCTTCAAATTAGAGGGGGGAATTTTGGACACCTAATCCTCTATGGGTAGGTGTAGAGGATGAACAGACATAGGAAGTCCAAGAAACCCTGGAATATGGAATCCAAGGGTCACTCCATGTATGATAAATATGTATCATTGTGATTAATAGAGTATCAAAGGAATATCTTTCTCATGTGTCTTGTGTATTTACCGTGCTCACCATTGTTGAGTTTAACAGGCTTTATGCACCACATTTTGGCTTTAAGGCTTCCAAATTGGTTATGAACACCACTAGGAGGTTTTATGCACCATGATAGAAATTAGGTACCTAACTATGGCTAGGGAAGGAATATAATATTTTTTATCCATATTTTAATCTTCACGAGATTATTCTTGACGATGTAGCTACCAAATGACTAGAATAAACCTTCGTAGGTGAACCTTGATCTCTAATTGGGAATATGGGTTCCATTAGTATTTTTTTCCCATCACAAATGGGTATGCAAGCCTATAGCATAGGAAATGGAGGAAAATAAGTTCCCGAGACCCTGGGTAAATTTTATTTTGATTATTAACCATGAATAAGACCCTATACTACCTTAAAGATCCTCTTTACAGTATATCTTCCATTTAGGGGGGATATGAGTTCAATTAAGAGGTTTTAAGCACCATAGTTGGATCTCAAGGCCTTTAAATTTCATATCAACACCAATGGGAGGCTTTGCAAAAAATATATTACAATTAAGTAGTTTATTATAGTTAGGTAAGTGATATAAGATACCAAATCTCTCTTTTAATATTCATAAGATCAGGTTTTGTGAGTAGTACTAAGAAAACCACACATGAATTATATAAGGTATAACTGAATTTAAATTCAATAAATAAATTCCAAATTTAGACAAGAATAATGGGTGTCAGGGGCTATAGCCTAGAGATGGGATCAAATGAAAACAAGTAGGACCTAAATGAAGCTCCTACAGCTCAAGACCCATAAAAAATACCTAGAGACACCATGAATCCTCTCTAATTTTTGTCTATATTCTAGGTATGATAAGGCACAAATAGGAGGATTTTCTTACCATAGTTATGTTGATATTCAACAAGAAAATTTCAGCACCCACACCTAGTGTATAAAGCACCTACACTAGGGCGGGGCCCACATTGCTATTTTTGTTGCATGTCTATTTTAGCTATCCCTTAATTAAGATGGAAAATAAAATTTAATCTATTCTCAATGATAACATAATTAAATGAGAGTGATAAAATCAATTAGCTAGTGGATTTTGAGTTAGAGATAGTTGGTGAGGCATGCAGAGTAATTCTAGTTGTAATAGAGTTTGAAGTGTAGTGGTGCATTAGTTAATGCAGGTTGTAATTAGTTTAACTCAGTTAAGTGAGTTAAACTCAGTTGTGCTAGTTGTAACTGAAGATACACTAGTGAGAGATCAAGTGAATTAAATATTAATTAATTCACAATCAGTGATCTCACATTCAATTGAGGATTTACTATTATTATCTGCATGCATGTTAGATCCAATGGAGACCCAGTTGATATCTAGGTGAAAGGGGAGTTGACTATCAGTTGTAGAATTATTGGGTTGCACACATCCAACCAAACACACATTGGAGTGCCCATGATACTTGCGCAGTCAAGGAAGGCAAGAATTCCTATCATTTAGGGATTTCATTCACTAGGGATTGCGCAAGAAAGGAAGGTTGTCTAGAGGAAAAAAATTGGCTAAGTATTGGTTAGTTTTTTAATGATAGTGTGAGAAAATTATCTGAGTACTGGAGGGCTCTTGTGAGAAGATTTTTATATGTAATTGTTTCATGATACATGCTGAATATGCAATAGAATATAGTGGGGTTTTGAGCAGCAACCTTTCCTCGAGAAATTATATGTGTTGTGTTTGATTTGATTCTTCTTTGCTTCATGTGATTAGCGATTGTGTTTTTAATTCCACAAAATGTTTGTAGAAGCGATTTAGTATTTAAATTTAGTACATTGTTAGATCAGGTGAATCCAAGATATACATCCATGTTGTATAGTTTCTACATGGTATCAGAGCATAGGAAATTTCAAAATTGAAGCAGGAGCTGATTTTGTGACTGGATATAATTTGAATTTGCAGAAAGACTTTCTTGGTGCTACAGCTGATTCAAGACTGAAATGGATTTCAATGGCTTGAGGTTGGAGTATGCACTCGATGGAAACTCAAACTATATTTCTTGGAAGGATAGGATGGAGGCAGTACTCGAAGACAATGGCTTGAAGGAATCCATTGGCAATGATGTTCATAAGCCTGATGTGACAGATGCTGCAAATCTTGATGCATGGAAAAATAAAGTGGAAAAGGTGAGGAGGATCATGTTGGAGGGAGTATGAGACCACATTGTCTCAAGCCTCCATGGGAAAGCCACACCATATGCAATGTGGAAGGCTTTGATGGATCTATTCCAAAGTCGAAGTGACCATAGTAAATTTGCGCTCAAAGATAAACTCAGGAAGATCAAGATGGAGAAGGGCGACTCCATACCAATATATCTAACAAAATTTGTCCAATTTCAGGATGAAATGGTTAGCATTGGTATAACAATCGCTGATGATGATTTGGTGAGTTTGGATCTCCTAGGACTTCCCAAGAGTTGGCACATTTATCAAGACTCTATCAATGGAAGGGAAAATTTTCCAGATTGGGAACGACTATGGTTGGATTTGGTGCAGGAGGAGTTAAAATGGAACACCAGAGATGGATCTTCATCTAAGAATGAAGATGAAGAGGATTTTTCTTTGGATGCCAAGGGGAAGAAGGGGAAGGGGAAGAAATTCCATTCCTAATTTGAGTCTAAGAATGGCAAGAAGCAGGACATGTCCAAGGTGAAGTGTTTTCACTATCACGAGCATGGGAATTTTGCTACCAAATGTCCACAAAAGAAGAAGAACAAGAAGGTTGGAGGATCTATAGCTAGTGAGGCTCTTGCCTTGAAATTTTAGCTTGGCTTCTCATTGATCGCATGCATGGTGTCCAGTGCATTTATATCTATGTCGTATTTGGATAGTGGCGCTTCATTTCACATGACATGAGACAAGGAAATTTTCAGTGACTTGGAGGAGAAGGATCTCTAGATGCATATTGAAATGGGTTATGACGAGCGGTTCATTGCTACCAGGGTTGGTACCATTACCTTCCAAGGACAGTCACATAAATCATTTCAATTAAAATATGTAATGCATGTACCAGGTTTGAAGGAAAATTTAGTCTCAGTTGCAATGTTGGAGGATATAGGCTATGATGTTTTTTTTTGTGAAGTAAAAGCTTTCGTGTGACATAAAACAACAGGACAAGCCAAGAGGATAGATATTTGAGTTAAAAATCTCTACAAGCAAGAGGTAGATGGCTCCACAACAATGATGGGCAAGGCATATCAAGTGGTGAGCTGGGATGAGGGCGAATTATGACACAGGAGATTGGGTAATCCTCACCATGGAGCCTTGAAAGTCATGCAACAAATTTATACTGGTCTTCCCAAGGGTACACTTGCATAGTCAGACACATAGTCCCTACCTTAATCTTCTTGGGATCATTGTTTGTTACGTAGTTCTAAAATATATATACTTTTTAAGGCGTGATGTAAGGGGAGTTGCAATTTTTTCTTCTCTTTTCACAAATTTCTTGTTGTAACTTGTAATTCCTAAGAATTCCTACAAGTGCATCATTTTTCAGGATAAGGAAAGTCTTGCATAAGTACCACTTTCTTGGTATTGACTGGTACACCATCATAACGTATGTATTCAAAACCTCAAGAGCCTCAAAAAAATCATTTTCAATGCTTCATGAATAATTGGTTTTCCCTCCATATTCCCAAGGATCTATGTACATGCTCTATGTGTGATTCCTATGCTCTAATTTATATCATTATTTCATCAAACAAGCCTATTGCAAAATTTCATAGGAAGCGTTTGGAAATCTTATTCTGGAGAATATAGAAACTGTATGGAGCATTAAAAGCACTAAATGTAATGATTAGAAACTCATAATGATCTTCGAGTACCTTAAATACTATCTAATGGATTTCAATCTCTTTCTTATTGATTTGGTGATATTCGAAATGAAGTTAAATCCTAATTAAAAGCTTAGCTCTATGAAGTTCATCTAGTGGATGGTCAATAAATAGGATAGGAAATTTTCCACTCATTATCAATTTATTAAGAGACTTAAGAATATGACATGTGCGCCAAGTTATTTCTTTCTTTCACACCATCACTACTGGTGATGAGCAATATCTTGTACTAGCATATGTGGCCTCTAACTCCAAAAATTCCTAAACAATATTTCAGATTTCACTCATTTTTCAGAAAGGGTGTCACCGAGGATGTACATTTGGTGGTTTATTGATTGAAATTTAGGGGACTAAAATTTTCATGGTCTCCATAAGGAAGCAGTAAATATCTGGTTATTTCAAAAAAACTAGTAATGTTTCTAGACCCTTGGAGGATTTCTTATGTCAAATTATCCATAATTTATATGGTATTAAATTTGAATATAATGTGTACTGGCCTTTATCTTATAAGTTATCCATATGATGATAACTGATCATTTTAGGGGGGGTATACATGAATCCCTTAAAGGGTGTGTACATGACCTTCTTTAGCCAAACTCATGTATTGTTCCTTGAAATCCATGGTGACTAGTCCAAAAATGCATGGATTTATGCCCCTAATGCTACGTCACAACCATTAATATCAAGGGAAAATAAATAAAATTTGAGCTAATATTCACTTATCTATATTTTTAAATTCATTTCGTCATAGCTTAATTGGTATCATGATTTGGAAGTTGTGCTCCAAGCAGGAAAAAAATGGGTTTCTTCTACCACTCACTTGTGAATGAAATTTTGAATATTGATATTTATTTTGTTATTATTTTTGAAAATATTCAATATTATTTTATTTTTTAATATAACAAATAAGTGTAATTTAGTTATAAAATTTAAAATTTATTTTATTATTTTTAAAATAGTTAATATTATTTTATTTATAAATACAATTTAATTATGAAAATTAATTCTAAAATTGTTTTAAAAAAATAAAAATTGAAAGCATAAAAATTATAGAATATTATAGTTAAATATGAGCTATTGGGTTTTCTTATGTGTTGTCACACACACTTAACTATTAGTTATATAAGCATCAACAAGTTGACCTATTACCTTCTCATGCCAACACTATACATGTTGTCATAATGTATGTTGATCTATTGTTCACACATCTAAAACTCATGTGAGCCACATATTATAGGAAGTAAAATTGCATATCAACATGTTATATTCATATCATCACTAAGTTTCAAATCAACCTTTTATCGAAGACTAACATTCATGACATATGGAAGATTAAATATTAGCATGCACACACACACCCACACACCTAGCAAAAAACATATCATGATAAAACTTTTAATCATCTATATGCGAGCCTCTTCAAGTTCACTTTTAAACTTGAGATATAATTCTATCTTTCTCTCTCATGGACACTCTAATTTGAGTGTTGAACCATGCTCTACTGCTCAAATAAAAATACAAATAGACACTTTTTTGCATCACCTTGACATGTTTAAAATATGCATGTGGATGTGAAACTAATTGAAACACCGCATCTCAAGTTAGTATGCTAGTGAAAAAAAACTAGCATATAATAATATGCCAATACTTTCATTTAATACTCCATATATTAACAAATGCATACAACACACACTAGTCAAATTCTAAAACTATCAATCATCCTTTAAATAACACAAAGTGTGGAATTCCACAATATAAAAAAGGTTCAAATCTCATCCTCGTAGGCCCATCCAGTATAATTTTTGAACCTAGGCACTATGATATACCATTCAATAATAGAGTTGGAGTTTTATCTCCAAAGGTATAGTCTAGAACCTTCACTCTAATACCACTGTAACACTCCCTCCAATGACATTGGACTTTTCTAGGCTAATGGGAGGTGATACTTTTAAATAACACAACTTCCATGGTATCATTATGGAAACATGGTTACAAATTTTATTCTTTCCCAAAATTGGCAAAATTAACTTTGGATAAGACTAGTGCATCCAACTCATTAAGAGATTTATAGTGATATCATTTTTATCTCAATTTGACCTCTTAATTGAGAGATATGCCCCTTAAAAGTCTAACCAATCAAGAAATTACATATGACACTTGTGTGACTAATGGCTAAATCTTTCGCAACTGAAATCCCACACACAACTAACCTAAATAAATAAATGGCCTATATTAATCGCAAGCCTACCATGCCTATTTGACAATTAACAAGGGTAGGCGGTGGAGGGGGCATAATTTATTGATTCTACA
This sequence comes from Pinus albicaulis, assembly GCA_034641835.2. Taxonomy (NCBI): domain Eukaryota; kingdom Viridiplantae; phylum Streptophyta; class Pinopsida; order Pinales; family Pinaceae; genus Pinus; species Pinus albicaulis. The sequence continues at coordinate 725,229,334 of CM076581.1, forward strand.
ACTAAACCCCTCATATTTTCCCCTTACCTATCATATCCATGTGGCCACCTCTTTACATTAGCAAATTATGTTAATAGCAAGGCCCGCATAAATTCTAATAGATTACGAGGTGGAGGGGTCCATTGTTTTTTGTTTATGAGACTGTGGTGCCCACCACACTCATGTACATGTGATGCACAGTGCCACCTTGGAATCTACATGACATACACATCACTTAATCTCCACATCACCCTTCCTCCCATGCCTTGCTAATGTCACACTAACATCACCTTACCATATGGCATCCTCTGATGATTCCAAATTTCATCTATAAATTAGCCACTTGAATGCCCCAAAAGGATGTTTTTACCTACCATATATCACACAGAAAATGCAACATGTTAGTAGTATAGCCATGTCAGATGATCCACGTCCCTCTCAAATAATAATGTGGCATCCATGCAACCTCACCAATCTCTTGTGGTGCTTGCCATCTCAGCCCAACCAACCTAACCCATTGGGCCCAACCCCTATAGCACAATTCATCAATTTCCTTTGTTATCTTTCTTAGGGATATTTGAGTGTGCATGAATTTTACACTATAGCAAACTCCTAAAACCCTTGAATCCCCAAATTCCCACATCTCCCCAAATTTATCTGGATTTGGGAGGAATCTGAGTGCAACTAAATTTTCACATTATATAATGTCTCAAACTCCCAGATTTCACCATCACTTGTGAGGTGATTTGGCCTCATGCCAAATATGTATCATATTGGCCCCAATCCATATTTCATAAAAAAATGGACTATGAGCCTTTAAGCACCTAAGAAAGCCCCACCCTGGTTATCACCCTTACTTTCCTTCTCCATATGTTATCGACGTTATTACCAAATCTAGTGCATTTACGAAGTGAAAAACTACAAACGAGTTAGATTCCGCAAATCCTCGATACTTTTTCCTGATAAAATTTCATCTGGCTCCACCCTACGTGGGTGCCACATCATATTTCATTGTTTCTTGCTTTCCCGATGGAATATCTGGGTTCTTTAAAATATGGTGCATTCCATAAGATGCACAAACACAACCTAATAATATGTCTAGACTCTCAGATGAATTTGTTAGGTCTTAAGTACATATGGCCTAGATACACTCTTGCCAAATGATAAGGTATTTGATCCAAGATACAACTGTGAATTCCTATAGCACTTACACCTAGAAAAAATGAGAATTTCAAGGGCTTAGCTTGAACTTTTCCTTGAAGCTTATTGTTACTTAGAACACCAATTCCTATAGGAGTGATACCCTCATTCCTTCATCAACATTTCATACATTTCTAAAGATAAAAACTCCCTCAAAGAAGCTATTCACATTCCCACTAACAAGCATTCAAACCAACCAAGCTATAACTAACATTACATTGTAAATTCACATGTAGTATCAAAATATATTGCCACACAATGCATCCTAGTCAATGTTATCAAATCCACTTGATAAATCATGCATTTTTACGTCATGAGTCATTTACTAGGAACACATTCAACAATTTTAAGCAATCAAGGATCCATGGGATCAATAGCTTTCCAAATAATGGAAATCACGCATAATAATAGTTTTGATTGAGCACATCAAGCATTCATACAAGACCATGTAACTAGCTCTATGACTCTCGAACATATAAGCAACCAAAAGGTTCATACAATCATTATTATAACACATAACTTCATCTCTGAGTTCACTTCACAAATATCCTATGCATATCCCAACATACTACCTCTGAGTGAACTTAGATTATCTACTTGAACCTCCATTGTCGTTCTTTCGACACTTCTTCTCTTCACCCCATGGTCCTCCAAGTTCTCCTACTATTGTTCGAATGTTTCTCCATTGTGTCATATTTGGATAGTGGCGCTTCCTTTCACATGATGGGAGACAAGGAACTTTTCAGTGACTTGGAGGAGAAGGATCTCTAAATGTTTATTGAAATGGGTGATGAAGGGTGGTACAGTGCTACCGGTATTGGTACCATTAACTTCCATAGACAGTCACATCAACCCTTTCAATTAAAATATGTAATGCATGTACCAGGTTTGAAGGAAAATTTAGTCTCAGTCACAATGTTGGAGGACAGAGGCTATGATGTTTTTTTTAGTGAAGTAAAAGCTTTCCTGTGACATAAAACAATAGGACAAGCCAAGAGGATATATATTTGAGTTAAAAATATCTACAAGCTGGAGGTAGATGGATCCACAGAAATGGTGGGCAAGGAAGATCAAGTGGTGAGCTGGGATGAGGGCGAATTATGGCAAAGGATATTGGGTAATCCTCACCACGAAGCCTTGAAATTCATGCAACAAATTTATACTGGTCTTCCCAGGGGTACACTTGCACATTCAGACACATATTCCCTACTTAAATCTTCTTGGGATCATTGTTTGTTACGTAGTTATAAAATATACATACTTTTTAAGGAGTGATGTAAGGAGAGTTGCAATTTTTTCTTATCTTTTCACAAATTTCTTGTAGTAACTTGTAATTCCTAAGAATTCCTACAAGTGCATCATTTTTCAGGATAAGGAAAGTCTTGCATAAGTACCACTTTCTTGGTATTGACGGGTACACCATCATAAAATATGTATTCAAAACCTCAAGAGCCTCAAAAATTTGTCTTTAGTGCTTCATGAATAATTGGTTTTCCCTCCATATTCCCAAGGATCTATGAACATGCTCTATGTGTGATTCCTATGCTCTAATTTATATCATTATTTCATCAAACAAGCCTAGTGCAAAATTTCATAGGAAGGGTTTGGAAATCTTATTTTGGAGGAGATAGAAACTGGATGGAGCATTAAAAGCACTAAATGGAATCATTAGAAACTCATAACGATCTTCGAGTACCTTAAATACTATCTAATGGATTTCAATCTCTTTCTTATTGATTTGGCGATATTTGGAATGAAGTTAAATCCTAATTAAAAGCTTAGCTCTGTGAAGTTCATCTAGTGGATGGTCAATAACTAGGATAGGAAATTTTCCACTCATTATCAATTTATTAAGAGGCTTAACAATATGACATGTGCACCAAGTTGTTTCTTTCTTTCACACCATCACTACTAGTGATGAGCAATATCTTGTACTAGTATGTGTGGCCTCTAACTCCAAAAATTCCTAAACAATATTTCAGATTTCACTCATTTGTGAGAAAGGGTGTCACCAAGGATGTATATTTGGTGGTTTATTGATTGGAAATTAGGCGAATAACATATTCATGGTCTCCATAAGGAAGGGGTAAATATCTGGCTATTTCAAAAAAACTAGTAATGTTTCTAGACCCTTGGAGGATTTCTTATGTCAAATTATCCATAATTTATATGGTATTAAATTTGAAGATAATGTGTAGTGGCCTTTATTTTATAAGCTATCCATATGATGATAACTGATCATTTTAGGGGGGGTATACATGAATCCCTTAAAGGGTGTGTACATGACCTTCTTTAGCGGAACTCATATATTGTTCCTTGAAATCCATGGTGACTAGTCCTAAAATGCATGGACTTATGCCCCTAACGCTATGTCACAACCATCAATATCAAGGGAAAATAAATAGAATTTGAGCTAATATTCACTTATATATATTTTTAAATTCATTTCATCATAGCTTAATTGGTATCATGATTTGGAAGTTGTGCTCCAAGCAGGAAAAAAATGGGTTTCTTCTACCACTCACTTGTGAATGAAATTTTGAATATTGATATTTATTTTGTTATTGTTTTTGAAAATATTCAATATTATTTTATTTTTTTAAATATCAAATAAGTATAATTTAGTTATAAAATTTAAAATTTATTTTATTATTTTTAAAATAGTTAATATTATTTTATTTATAAATATAATTTAATTATGAAAATTATTTCTAAAATTGTTTAAAAAAATAAAAATTGAAAAGCATAAAAATTATAGCATATTATAGTTAAATATGAGCTATTGGGTCTTCTTATGTGTTGTCACACACACTTAACTATTAGTTATATGAGCATCAACAATTTGACCTATTACCTTGTCATGCCAACACTATACATGTTGTCATAATGTATGTTGATCTATTGTTCACACATCTAAAACTCATGTGAGCCACATATTCTAGGAATTAAAATTGCATATCAGCATGTTATATTCATATCATCACTAAGTTTAAAATAAACCTTTTACCAAAGACTAGCATTCATGACATCTGGAATATTAAATATTAGAGCGCGCACACACACACACCCACACACCTAGCAAAAAACATATCATGAGAGAACTTTTAATCATCTATATGCGAGTCTCTTCAAGTTCACTTTTAAAATTAAGATATAATTCTAGCTTTCTCTCTCATGGACCCTCTAATTCGAATGTTGAACCATGCTCTGCTGGTCAAATAAAAATACAAATAGACACTTTTTTGCATCACCATCACATGTTTAAAATATGCATGTGGATGTGAAACTAATTGAAACACCGCATCTGAAGTTAGTATCCTAGTGAAAAACAACTAGCATATAAGAATATTCCATTACTTTCATTTAATAATCCATATATCAACAAATGCATACAACACACACTAATCAAATTCTAAAACTATCAATCATCCTTTAAATAACACAAAGTGTGGAATTCCACAATATAAAAAAGGTTCAAATCTCATCCTCATAGGCCCATCCAGTATAATTTTTGAACCTAGGCACTCTGATATACCATTCAATAATAGAGCTAGAGTTTTATCTCCAAAGATATAGTCTAGAACCTTCAATCTAATACCACTGTAACACTCCCTCCAACCACATTGGAATTTTCTAGACTAATGGGAGGTGTTACTTTTAACTGACACAACTTCCATGGTATCATTATGGAAACATGGTTAAAAATTTTATTCTTTCCCAAAATTGTCAAAATTAACTTTGGATAAGACTAGTGCATCCAACACATTAAGAGATTTATAGTGATATCATTTTTATCTCAATTTGACCTCTTAATTGAGAGATATGCCCCTTAAAAGTCTAACCAATCAAGAAATTACATATGAAACTTGTGTGGCTAATGGCTAAATCCTTCACAACTGAAATCCCACACACAACTAACCTAATTAAATCAATGGCCTATATTAATTGCAAGCCTACCATGCCTCTTTGACAATTAACAAGGGCGGGCGGTGGAGGGGGCATAATCTATTGATTCTACGACTAAACCCCTCATAGTTTCCCCTTACCTATTATATCCATGTGTCCACCTCTTTACATTAGCATGTTATGTTAATAGCAAGGCCCGCATAAATTCCAATAGATTACGAGGTGGATGGGTCCATTATTTTTCATTTATGCGACCGTGGTGCCCACCACACTCATGTACATGTGATGCACAGTGCCACCTTGGAATCTACATGACATACACATCACTTAATCTCCACATCACCCTTCCTCCCATGCCTTGCTAATGTCACACTAACATCACCTTACCATATGGCATCCTCTGATGATTCCAAATTTCATCTATAAATTGGCCACTTGAATGCCCCAAAAGGATGTTTTTACCTACCATATATCACACAGAAAATGCAACATGTTAGTAGTATAGCCATGTCAGATGATCCACGTCCATCTCAAATAATAATGTGGCATCCATGAGGCCTCACCAATCCCTTATGGTGCTTTCCATCTCAGCCCAACCAACCTAACCCATTGGGCCCAACACACATAGCACAATTCATCAATTTCCTTTGTTATCTTTTTTAGGGGATATTTGAGTGTGCATTAATTTTACATTGTAGCAAACTCCTAAAACCCTTGAATCCCCAAATTCCCACATCTCCCCAAATGCATCTGGACTAAGGAAGAATTTGAGTGCAACTAAATTTTCACATTATATAATGTCTTGAACACCCAGATGTCATCATCACTTGTAAGGTGATTTGGCATCATGCCAAATATGTATCATATTGGCCCCAATCCATATTTCATAAAAAATTGACTATGAGCCTTTAAGCACCTAAGCAAGCCCCACCTCGATTATCACCCTTACTTTCCTTCTCCATATGTTATCCACATTATTACCAAATCTAGTGCATTTACGAAGTGCAAAACTACAAACGAGTTAGATTCCACAAATCCTCGATACATTTTCCTGATAAAATTTAATTTGGCTCCACCCTACGTGGGTGCCACATCATATTTCATTGTTTCTCGCTTTCTCGATGGAATATCTAGGTTCTTTAAAATATGGTGCATTCCATAATATGCACAAACACAACCTAATAATATGTCTTGACTCTCAGATGAATTTATTAGGTCTTAAGTACATGTGGCCTAGATACACTCTTGCCAAATGATAGGGTATTTGATCCAAGATACAACTGTGAATTCCTATAGCACTTACACCTAGAAAAATGAGAATTTCAAGGGTTTAGCCTGAACTTTTCCTTGAAGCTTATTGTTACTTAGAACACCAATTCCTACAAGAGTGATACCCTCATTCCTGCATCAAAATTTCATACATTTCTAAAGATAAAAAATCCCTCAAAGAAGCTATTCACATTCCCACTAACAGGCATGCAAACCAACCAAGCTATAACTAACATTACATTGTAAATTTACATGCAGTATCAACATATCTTGCCACACAATGCATCCTAGACAATGTTATCAAATCCACTTGATAAATCATGCATTTCTACATCATGAGTCATTTATTAGGAACACATTCAACAAATTTAAGCAATCAAGGATCCATGGGATTGATAGCTTTCCAAACAATGGAAATCACGCATAATAATAGTTTTAATTGAGTGCATCAAGCATTCATACAAGACCATGTAACTAGCTCTATGACTCACGAACATATAAGAAACCAAAAGGTTCATACAATCATTATTATAACACATAATTTCATCTCTGAGTTCACTTCACAAATATCCTATGCATATCTCGACATACTACCTCTGAGTGAACTTCGATTATCTACTTGAACCTCCATTGTCATTCTTGCGAACCTTCTTCTCTTCACCCCATGCTCCTCCAAGTTCTCCTACTATTGTTCGAATATTTCTCCCTTGTGTCGTATTTGGATAGTGGCGCTTCCTTTCACATGACGGGAGACAAGGAACTTTTCAGTGACTTGGAGGAGAAGGATCTCTAGATTCATATTGAAATGGGTGATGACGGGCGGTACAGTGCTATCGGGATTGGTACCATTACCTTCCAGAGATAGTCACATAAACCATTTCAATTAAAATATGTGATGCATGTACCAAGTTTGAAGGAAAATATAGTCTCAGTCGCAATGTTGGAGGATAGAGGCTATGATGTTGTTTTTAGTGAATTAAAATCTTCCTGTGACATAAAACAATAGGAAAAGCCAAGAGGATAGATATTTGAGTTAAAATTCTCTACAAGATGGAGGTAGATGGCTCCACAGCAATGATAGGCAAGGCAGATCAAGTGGTGAGCTAGGATGAAGGTGAATTATGTGATAGGAGATTTGGTAATCCTCACCACGGAGCCTTGAAAGTCATGCAACAAATTTATATTGGTCTTCCCAGGGGTACACTTGCGCAGTCAGACACATAGTCCCTACTTAAATCTTCTTGGGATCATTGTTTGTTACATAGTTCTAAAATATACATACTTTTTAAGGAGTGATGTAAGGGGAGTTGCAATTTTTTCTTATCTTTTCACAAATTTCTTTTAGTAACTTGTAATTCCTAAGAATTCCTACAAGTGCATCATTTTTCAAGATAAGGAAAGTCTTGCATAAGTACCACTTTCTTGGTATTGACGAGTACAAAATCATAATGTATGTATTCAAGACCTCAAGAGCCTCAAAAATTCATTTTCAGTGCTTCATGAATAATTGGTTTTCCCTCCATATTCCCAAGGATCTATGAACATGCTCTATGTGTGATTCCTATGCTCTAATTTATATCATTATTTCATCAAACAAGCCTAGTGCAAAATTTCACAAGAAGGGTTTGGAAATCTTATTATGGAGGAGATAGAAACTGGATGTTGCATTAAAAGCACTAAATGGAATCATTAGAAACTCATAACGATCTTCGAGTACCTTAAATACTATCTAATGGATTTCAATCTCTTTCTTATTGATTTGGTGATATTCAAAATGAATTTAAATCCTAATTAAAAGCTTAGCTCTATGAATTTCATCTAGTGGATGGTCAATAACTAGGATAGGAAATTTTCCACTCATTATCAATTTATTAAGAGACTTAAGAATATGACATGTGCGCCAAGTTGTTTCTTTCTTTCACACCATCACTACTAGTCATGATAAATATCTTGTACTGGTATGTGTGGCCTCTAACTCCAAATATTCCTAAACAATATTTTAGATTTCACTCATTTGTGAGAAAGGGTGTCACCAAGGATGTACATTTGGTGGTTTATTGATTGGAATTTATGGGAATAACATGTTCATGGTCTCCATAAAGAAGGGGTAAATATCTGGCTATTTCAAAAAACTAGTAATGTTTCTAGACCCTTGGAGGATTTCTTATGTCAAATTATCCATAATTTATATGGTATTAAATTTGAATATAATGTGTAGTGGCCTTTATTTTATAAGCTATCCATATGATGATAACTAATCATTTTAGGGGGGGGTATACATGAATCCCTTAAAGGGTGTGTACATGACCTTCTTTAGTGGAACTCATATATTGTTCCTTGAAATCCATGGTGACTAGTCCTAAAATGCATGGACTTATGCCCCTAATGCTATGTCACAACCATCAATATCAAGGGAAAATAAATAGAATTTGAGCTAATATTCAGTTATCTATATTTTTAAATTCATTTCGTCATAGCTTAATTGGTATCATGATTTGGAAGTTGTGCTCCAAGCAGGAAAAAAATGGGTTTCTTCTACCACCCACTTTTGAATGAAATTTTGAATATTGATATTTATTTTGTTATTATTTTTGAAAATATTCAATATTATTTTATTTTTTAATATAAAAAATAAGTATAATTTAGTTGTAAAATTTAAAATTTATTTTATTATTTTTAAAATCGTTAATATTATTTTATTTCTAAATATAATTTAATTATGAAAATTATTTCTAAAATTGTTTAAAAAAAATAAAAATTGAAAAGGATATAAATTATAGCATATTATAATTAAATATGAGTTATTGGGTCTTATTATGTGTTGTCACACACACTTAACTATTAGTTATATGAGCATCAACAAGTTGACCAATTACCTTGTCATGCCAACACTATACATGTTGTCATAATGTATGTTCATCTATTGCTCACACACCTAAAACTCATGTGAGCCACATATTCCAGGAATTAAAATTGCATATCAGCATGTTATATTCATATCATCACTAAGTTTCAAATCAACATTTTACCGAAGACTAGCATTCATGACATCTGGAAGATTAAATATTAGTGCACACACACACACACACCCACACCTAGCAAAAAACATATCATGATAAAACTTTTAATCATCTATATGCGAGCCTATTCAAGTTCACTTTTAAACTTAAGATATAATTCTAACTTTCTCTGTCATGGACCCTTTAATTCGAGTGTTGAACCATGCTCTGCTGCTCAAATAAAAATACAAATAGACACTTTTTTGCGTCACCTTGACATGTTTAAAATATGCATGTGGATATGAAACTAATTGAAACACTGCATCTCAAGTTAGTATCCTAGTGAAAAACAACTAGCATATAAGAATATGCCATTACTTTCATTTTATAATCCATATATCAACAAAAACATACAACACACACTAGTCAAATTCTAAAACTATCAATCATCCTTTAAATAACACAAAGTGTAGAATTCGACAATATAAAAAAGGTTCAAATCTCATCCTCGTAGGCCCATACAGTATAATTTTTGAACTTAGGCACTCTAATATACCATTCAATAATAGATCTGGAGTTTTATCTCCAAAGGTATAGTCTAGAACCTTCACTCTAATGCCACTGTAACACTCCCTCCAACCACATTGGACTTTTCTAGACTAATGGGAGGTGTTACTTTTAACTAACATAACTTCCCTGGTATCATTATGGAAACATGGTTACAATTTTTTTTCTTTCCCAAAATTGTCAAAATTAACTTTGGAGAAGACTAGTGCATCCAACTCATTAAGAGATTTAAAGTGATATCATTTTTATCTCAATTTGACCTCTTAATTGAGAGATATGCCCCTTAAAAGTCTAACCAATCAAGAAATTACATATGACACTTGTGTGGCTAATGGCTAAATCCTTCGCAACTGAAATCACACACACAACTAACCTAAATAAATCAATGGCCTATATTAATTGCAAGCCTACCATGCCTATTTGACCATTAACAAGGGCGGGCGGTGGAGGGGGCATAATCTATTGATTCTACGGCTAAACCCCTCATAGTTTCCCCTTACCTATCGTATCCATGTGGCCACCTCTTTACATTAGCATGTTATGTTAATAGCAAGGCTCGCATAAATTCCAATAGATTACGAGGTGGAGGTGTCCATTATTTTTTATTTATGCGACCATGGTGCCCACCACACTCATGTACATGTGATGCGCAGTGCCACCTTGGAGTCTACATGACATACACATCACTTAATCTCCACATCACCCTTCCTCCCATGCCTTGCTAATGTCACACTAACATCACCTTACCATGTGGCATCCTCTGATGATTCCAAATTTCATCTATAAATTAGCCACTTGAATGACCCAAAAGGATGTTTTTACCTACCATATATCACACAAAAAATTCAACATGTTAGTAGTTTAGCCATGTCAGATGATCCACGTCCCTCTCAAATAATAACGTGGCATCCATGAAGCCTCACCAATCCCTTATGGTGCTTTCCATCTCAGCCCAACCAACCTAACCCATTAAGCCCAACCCCCATAGCACAATTCATCAATTTCCTTTGTTATCTTTTTTAGGGGATATTTGGGTGTGCATGAATTTTACACTGTAGAAAACTCCTACAACCCTTGAATCCCCAAATTCCCACATCTCCCAAAATGTATCTGGACTTGGGAAGAATCTGAGTGCAACTAAATTTTCACATTATATAATTTCTCGAACTCCCATATGTCACCATCACTTGTGAGGTGATTTGGCCTCATGCCAAATATGTATCATATTGGCCCCAATCCATATTTCATAAAAAAATTGACTATGAGCCTTTAAGCACCTAAGAAAGCCCCACCCCGATTATCACCCTTACTTTCCTTCTCCATATGTTATCCATGTTATTACCAAATCTAGTGCATTTACGAAGTGCAAAACTACAAACGAGTTAGATTCCGCAAATCCTCGATACATTTCTTGATCAAATTTCATCTGGCTCCACCCTACGTGGGTGCCACATCATATTTCATTGTTTCTCGCTTTCCCGATGGAATATCTGGGTTCTTTAAAATATGGTGCATTCCATAAGATGCACAAACACAACCTAATAATATGTCTGGACTCTCGGATGAATTTTTTAGGTATTAAGTACATATGGCCTAGATACACTCTTGCCAAATGATAAGGTATTTGATCCAAGATACAACTGTGAATTCCTATAGCACTTACACCTAGAAAAAATGAGAATTTCAAGGGCTTAGCCTGAACTTTTCCTTGAAGCTTATTGTAACTTAGAACACCAATTCCTACAGGAGTGATACCCTCATTCCTGCATCAACATTTCATACATTTCTAAGGATAAAAACTCCCTCAAAGAAGCTATTCACATTCCCACTAACAGGCATGCAAACAAACCAAGCTATAACTAACATTACATTGTAAATTCACATGCAGTATCAACATATCTTGCCACACAATCCATCCTAGACAATGTTATCAAAATCCACTTGATAAATCATTCATTTCTACATCATGAGTCATTTACTAGGAACACATTCAACAATTTTTAGCAATCAAGGATCCATGGGATCGATAGCTTTCCAAACAATGGAAATCACACATAATAATAGTTTTAATTGAGCGCATCAATCATTCATACAAGACCATGTAACTAGCTCTATGACTCAAAAACATATAAGAAACCAAAAGGTTCATACAATCATTATTATAACACATAACTTCATCTTTGAGTTCACTTCACAAATATCCTATGCATATCCCGACATACTACCTCTGAGTGAACTTCGATTTTCTGCTTGAACCTCCATTATCGTTCTTGCGACCCTTCTTCTCTTCACCCCATGCTCCTCCATGTTCTCCTGCCATTGTTTGAATGTTTCTCCCTTGCATTCTACCCCCACAAGTTCTCCCACCATTCCCATATACTTAGTTTCACATCTCCTACACATAACACATTTCTTGTTTGTATTCCACATCTTGTTGACTCCTCATTTGCATCTTGGGCGTTAATCATGCCAATACACCCCATGAGAATAGAGGTGGTGTGGATGTAACACCCTCCTCGCACATTTACCCAAGTTACCATCCTGTCAGGGTAAACATGTGATGAAGATTTACTATGATATGGTTCAACCTCCTAGATCACCTTAAGGAGGTGGAATCAACAATAAAAACACCTAATGACTTCCCTCAAGTGCTACAGGCCCCCCAAGGTCTAAACAACCCTTCCAAGAGCCCAAGCCCTGAGTTAAACCTATTTTTCAGTGCCCTGATCTCCCAAACACTAGCACAATACTACCCGATTTTAACTAAAACTCTCCAGTCGCATGCATCATGCCCACAAGGGAGTAACTGCAGTCTTTTTCACCTATTTTTTTCCCTTCGACTATGGTATTTAAGCCACTTTTTCAGGATATGAGCCAAAAATTTTCCCAAAACTTAATGAAACATTCGAGAACCATGAATGAAATAAGGAAAAATCCTTCCATACAAATCTTAGACAATAACTTGATCAAACTAGGCCTAACAACAACATACATTCCATCAGCCACATCATGACCATGAAATGTACATGTCAAAAATACACATCTAAACATAGGGATCTCATACTTATATGAAAATCATCAAGAAGGTTTGATTCCCTTTCACAATACAACCATATCTCGATCTAGGGATTTCTAGGGCTTTGGAAATTTTTCTAAGACCACCACACATTAGTTTCAAACCCATCTGGAAATCCAACTCAACTAAGTAAAATAACACCATCACACCATGGTTGTCTGGAAATAGAAAGGCAAGGATGAAAACCACTATCACACCTGGAAAAATCCATGCAAATGATAGCAAGGGAACAAAATACACACATGAATATACCATTCATGCCAAAACTAGCAAGGAAATTGTGCATGAAACTCAGTAACTGCAACTAATCCCACTATAACGGCTTCATCCAACTCTTCTTTGCTTGATCTTTGCTTTCCTTGTCCTTCCTTTTCTTTCATTTCTCCAATTCTAGAGCGCTCCAAGAATGTGTAAGAGTGTGTGAAAGAGAGATTAGAGACAGAGTTCTAAGCTAAAACTGACAAAAGTTGGTGAATTGATCCTCATAAGCCCTTTTATCAATGAGGCCTCCATTTTCTTCAATTTCCATTATTTTCCTTCAATTTCCTCCTCGATGCAACATGTGACCTTTCACCTTCCTTTTCTCCTATTTTCCATTATTTTCATAAATAAAATTCCAAATAATGCATCTTTTCATTTTCTAATTCCCTTGCCTTTTCCTTTTTCCCCTTAGCCATAATAAACCAAATGAACACACACTAGGAATTTTTGCCCAACATTCAGCTTCGAATACGTGCACCATGAACTTGGTCTTATTTTTCGTTTATTAAATTTATTGCATGGAGTTTTAACCTGGGGTTATTACAGTGGGGTTTTTCACCCACTTAAGGATTAGATACACCACCTCCCCACCTACTATGTAGGTCATTAAACTCAGTCAGAGAACTAGTTGTAAAATTTAATGAAACAACCTGTGTTTAATCATTGTTAGTCCCTAAATTGCATTCTTTTTTACCATTCTTCCCTTCCCAAATCGTAATCATTTACCCTGTTTTACCTATCTTATGCACCCTCATCCTGCACTAGTGCGAGAACGATGACACATTTTGCATTAACTTCATATTTTACATTTTTAACTCAACTTAGCATTTATTAACTGTCTATTACGTGATTTCTTACTTAGAATTACTTTTGTAAATTATCGTTACCTCATATGCTATTTAATAGATAAAAACTTATCTTGACTGCTGGTTTTTAGTGCAAAACAGATCTCGCACCAGCACCAGCACTGTGAATCTTGGCAGTGAATCCGGATCACTTGGGTTGCCACCTGTTTTGTACTGCCTTAGCTACGATCAACGAAGACATATCCGAAGGCAGTCGAGTCCTAGCTATGACAACAGTTAAATATAGAGTAGTTGAGATCGGACTTAAGAGAGATGAGTAGTTGGAGATAGCCACAGCCTATTTTGTTAAAAGCGATTTAATTTTGAAGGCCGAAATCTTATTCTGCAATCGGTTATGTAATTTGTTATAAAGATTTCTATAATTTGCTATGTAATGGTAAATGATCCTTTTGGCCTATGGCCAAAAGGATCTATATAAGCATAAATGTAAATAGGATAAGATGTTCAATGTTTTGATAGAATTGAATAGATCAGAGAATAGAACCAGCGAGGCGGTAACAGGTCTGTCTTGTGTTATTGCCCAAATCTGGGCTGGATATGTAATCGCGCATGTAATTTCTTTAAGGATCTAATAAGAAGAGCTCTGCCTCATGCTTCATACATTTTATCATTTGGCTTAATTAGTTGATGAGTTGATACTGAGTAGCGTTTTCGTTTGAAAGGGAAACACGGTGGTTGGCTAAGGACCTAGCCAACCTAGCACGTTCTCCCTCCTTGTTGTTCTTATAATTTATGTTTTAAACTATCAAGTGTCATTTAATTTATAGCATTTTAATTTCTGTTTGAGTGGAAGAAAATCTACTACGTGAAGTAGTTAAGTTAATTTATGCACGGTTGATTTATTTTCCTTGCTTAGTTCGAGTAGGAGGATTTACCTACCCCAGTGCACGTTGGTGTGCTATTCACTTTTTGCACGATTTGGTTTATTTCTTTTGCCTGGTTCGTTCCTACACCAGTGCATATTGGTGTGCTATTTAATTTCTGCATGTTGGTTTGGTTTCTTCCTGGTGCAAGCAGGAGAACTGTTCTTGCACCAGCGCTAGATAATATGATGCAGCAAGCCTTTCTAGTTTACTTCTAGCAGCTTTCTTGCTTTCAGTCTTATCTTAATTAAAAATATTGTTTTCTTACTTTCTACAAATATTCATATTTGTTGATATATGATTTGGTTTTATAACACTGCAGTAATGAATCATTGATTTCAAGAATCAAAATTTAAAGTGTAAGAAGCTCTCATCGAGTACAAGAACCAGTTTCTCGGTATTGGATCTGAGTGTTGCAGACTTGAGAAAGTTCAAAGCCCTTGCACGAAGAAAAGAATTTTTTAGCAAAGACATTACCTTACACTTTCTACATAAATCGTTGTTCCTGCACTAGTGCAAGATCGATTTTCGCGAGAAGGATATATTTACATACGCAATATTGAAGGGGCCCATTTGTTGAAAACTGCTAAGGTGTCATTGCTGAAGGAAACACATTCTCAGTAGCTAGTCAATATTTAGCTAGAGTGAATTCTCCTCTTTATTTTTGAATCTCTTTTGCGAGTGCATTTCTTCTTGTTCTAGCCTCAGATTGTTTTGATGGTTCGAGTTCCCCTTTTTCTTCTCTAAGTTTTTATTTTGCAATTCTTCTTTTCAAAAGTAGGATTTGATATTAGAAATATTCATACCATATTTGGCATTGCCTGTGCTTCGTCTCTAAGTTTACGAATCCCCTAGGTTGACAATTTAAGTGTTGAGGATTTTTACTTAAATGTAATTCCTGCACCCAACATTTTGGCGTCGTTGCCAGGGAGGCGATTTGATTTGGTAAGAATTTTTTGATTGTATAATAGAGGTAAGTTTCCTTTATTTTTTACAAGTATTTTTGAAGGATTTTTTACTGGTGTTGATTGATTTCTGACAGCATTTTTTACTAGAATATGTTTCGATATTTTTCTTTCTTTCTTGAAATGAATGCCTAAGAAAGGTAAGGGTTCGAAGCCCACTAAGGGCCAAAATAATTTTTCTCACATTGGGTCTCCTTCTGCAAGCAGGAAGCCCAATCCAATCCAAACCCATCACGCAAGAACAATCCACCTGGATTCTGGTAATAACAGCTCAAGTGTGAATCAGCCTATGGAAAGCGGTACAAGCAAGAAGGGAACAATGGCAGACCAAGGAGATCATTTGGAAGGAACTAGTGACAACCTGGTAAGTGGAGGAAAATATAATTTTGTGTTTCCAATTGTGGATCTTGATACTGTGTCACAGATGAAGAATATTCCACCATCGAATCTCCCTCATTTCCATGGTAAATTTCATGAAGATCCTGACTCTTTTCTATTTGAGTTTGATATTTTGTGTAGAAGTTATGATTATGCAACTAAGGCTCAGAAGTTAAGATTATTTCCTATTACCCTCAAGGACTCAGCTTTACGCTGGTTTATGGGATTAGGAGGAAACATCATAACTTCTTGGGATCAGATGAAGAGGGTATTTTTGTCTAAATATCAAGAATATTGCAAAACTCGGGACATGCAGGATGAAATTTTTACAATCATACAAGATGATGATGAAATGCTTGAAGATTATTTGGAAAGATTTCTGTATATTTTACAAAGGTCAAAACTTAAGCTTGATCCCAACACTATTAGAACCTTGTTCTTAAGAGGACTTACTGATAATGCTAGAAAAAATTTGAATATGTTAGGACAAGGTGATATTTCTCAGCAAACTTTTGATCAAATATGTGAATTATGCCTGAAAGTTTCAAGAAATCAGTATAGATCCGGTAGATGAACTCGAAATAAAAATATAAAGACTGAATCTACTGATGCTATGATTATTAGACTGGAAAATAAAATGGAAAACATGAAAATTGATATAATGAACAATGTTACTAACCAGTTAGAATATTTAAAATTTCAACAAAACTTATGAAGGAACAAGAGTCATTATGTATTTTCTATCCTAAATGCAAAGACAAGCATCCCCCTAAAGAATGTCTTCTTAACTTGAAAGAAACTAATAAGTGTGCTATTTGTGTAGAATACCATATCACAGAAAAATGTCCCTCTATACCTATACTTAAAGTAGTATTTACAGGGGGGCAGCCTGAAGCTAAACAATTGTATGCTATGGGAGAAAGAAGAAATTGGCGTCAGGTAGGTGCAGGTATGGCTCCTGAATTTCCTCCACACTATTTTGGTTATAATCCACATGCATATTTGTATCCTAACTCTCATCAACAGTGGCAGTATGGAAATCAATATCAGCATGGGAAACCTTCCCAACCATGGCAACAGGGTTGGAGAGGCCCAACTCATTCTCCATATTCCTACCAGCCACCTATGCAACCATATCCATCTACACATGTACCTTATCCAATGCCTCAACTTCCGAGTCAGACCACCCCATTACCTTTACCTCCACCCTTTCTACCTCCTCAGTTGCCTGCTCAACCTATGCCCAATCCTAATAATAATAATAAAGTAGTGAAAATGATCCATGTAACAAACCCACCTTTACCATTCGAATACCAGTCTATTCCAGTTGGATTTCATGATATTCAATTAAGATCAGGAAGAACTGTAATGCCAGAAAATCAGAAACAACCTATGGTGATTGTTGAAGAGAAAGGACAAGAAGGAAAATCTTAACCATTCTTTGAAAGTTGTCACTAAGCAGCCCTTACCCTATGAGTCCTTGCCATCTTCTTCCAACCAACCTCCCTTTCCAGAGAGGCTAGTAATGGAAAGAAGTGACCCTGTTTCTGAGACTAGTTTGGCATTGGAACTTTGAAATATTTTCATTAAGATACCTTTGCTCCAAGCCATTAAAGAGATCCCCATTTGTACCAATATTATTAGGGAACTCTGTCTCAAGAAACCCGGGAGGAGGAGATTGGAACCCCAAACTATTCAATTTGTTGATAGGGCAGCAAAGTTGATGATGAGATGTGTGTCTGTGAAAAAATATACTGATCCTAGAAACCCTGTTGTCACATTTCAGATTGGTAATGTCCTTGTCTCTAATGTCCTTATAGACCTGGGGGCAGCCATTAATGTAATGACTAAGAAAAACATGGATCAACTTCGGTTATCTCATCTTCGCCCTACTCCCACTGTGCTTGAATTAGCCGATAGATCTAAAATTAAGCCTGAAGGAGTATTGGACGATGTGATCATCTAATTAAATTCTTGGGAATATCCTGCTGATTTCATTGTGCTTCAGCCAAAGAACCCGGTACGAGGACATCCCTTGATCTTGGGTCGACCATGGCTTGCTACAGTCGTTGCATATATTTGATGTCGTTTCGGAAATATGTATATTTCACATGGAGATTCTAGGAAGAAAGTTACCTTATACCCCCCTGCCAGATCCATTCAGCACCTTCGAGACACTTTATGGTTGGACCAAAGCAGTGATGAGGAGACTCAGTCTATTTCTCTTATTCAACATTATACTAGGTCTTTGCAAGAATATGGGCTTCAAGATTTCCTGAACAATCTAGACACCATGCCTAACTTTGAGCCTTTGAGCCAGATTTTAGCCTAGATCTCCAAGAAAACCATGATTCTCATTCTTCTATATCATTGTCTTTGACCACTCATTTGAATACTCTAGAGCCTAATACTACTCTTGTTGAGATTAGCCCTGGTAAGTCCTTGCATATCAATTCAGATTTAGACCCATCTCAGCAAGAGCATCTTGTGAATTTGTTGCAAAACCATCTTAGTACATTTTCTTGGGGCTATGAAGACATGAAGGGTATCCCTCCTGAAACTTGTACACATCATATCTATATTTAGGAAGGAACCTGACCTATCCGACAACCCCAAAGACGAATGAATCCAGCTCTAAGAGATGTTGTGAAAGAAGAAATACAAAAAATTTTAGATGCTGGTTTTATCTATCCTATTTATGATAGTCAGTGGGTCTCTCCATTAGTGCTAGTACCTTATAAATATGGAAGGTGGTGTATTTGTATTGATTATCATGAATTAAATAAAGCCACTCTCAAAGATTACTTCCCTCTCCCTTTCATTGACCAGGTGCTTGATACCCTTACAAGAAAGAAATATTTCTCCATTTTGGATGGTTTCAGTGGCTATAACCAGATACAGATTGCACCTGAAGATTAGGATAAAACTACCTTTACATGCCCATGGGTACCTTTTCTTATAAAGTGCTTCCCTTTGGATTATGTAATGCTCCGGCTACCTTTCAAAGGGCATTCTTGGCTATTTTTGCTGATCTTGAATTTGTAGAAATTTATATGGATGACTTCTCTGTGTTTGGTAATTCGTTTTAGGAAGCTCTCAAAAATTTGGAGAAAGTACTTCTTCATTGCCAAGAAGCCCACCTTGCTTTGAGTGATAACAAATGCAGATTAATGTGTAAAGCAGGAGTGGTACTTGGCCATCTGATTTCTGACAAAGGTATCTAGATTGATCCGACAAAGATCGAAATCATTCTGCATCTTCCTACACCCAAAACTCAAAGGGAAGTAAGAGGTTTTTTAGGACATGCTGGTTACTATAGAAGATTCATTGAAAATTTTTCTAAGATGGCTGCTCCCCTTTTTCGACTTCTAGCTAAGGATAGTGAGTTTTATTGGTCCACGGCTTGCCAACATTCTTTTGAAACATTGAAGGAAAAGTTGGTACAGGCGCCAGTTTTGAGAGGTCCGAAATGGTCCCTTCCCTTTCACATTTCCTCCAATGCTTCAAACCTGGTTGTTGGCGCAGCTTTGGGACAAGAGGAAGACAAGCAATCCTATGCTATTTATTGTATTAGTAAGAATTTGCCTTCCACTGAATTAAACTATACAGTTACAGAGAAAGATTTTTTAGCTGTAATCTTTGTAATTAATAAGTTCAGACACTATATCACAGGATATGAAAAATTTGCTCATACTAATCATTCCACTATTAAATATTTGATGAACAAACCATTGACTAGCGGTAGAGTGACTAGGTGGTTGCTATTGTTGTAGGAGTTCAATATTACTATTGTTGATAGACCAAGAAAATCAAATGTTGTAGCATATTTTCTTTCTAGACTAGATAATCCTAGTGACATAACTCATGTTAATGATGATTTTCCAGATGAACATATTTTTGTTGTGTCTACAAATTTTTCTTGGTTTGCTGACATCTCCAATTATTTGGTTACTGGAAAAACACCACTTCACTTGCCCACCAGTGAAAAGTGGAACATTATTTAGAAAAGTGATGCATACTCCTGGATTTAAGGAGACCTTTTTTACACTGGTCCAGATTTGATTATCCGCAAATGTGTAAGAAAGGAGGAAGTGTTTGACATATTGAAATCTGCTCATGATGAACCTTGTGGAGGCCACTTCGCTGACAAGCGAACTGCATATAAAATATTACGTTCTGGCTACTTTTGGCCTTCCTTGTTTAAGGATGCCAAGCAGTATGTTAGGCGATGTGATAGTTGTCAACGAATGGGCCAACCTAACCAAACCAATGAAATGCCTTTATGCCCTCAAGTTATGATTGAGCCATTTGAAAAATGGGCTATTTATTTTGTAGGGCCAATAAATCCAACATCATTAAGTAAAAAGCATATTTTGGTTTGTACAGATTTTGTTACAAAATGGATGGAAGCTAAATTTGTTTCTTTTTCTACGGAAAAAGTTGTTGTTGATTTTCTCTTTTCTGAAATCTTTACTAGATTTGGTGTGCCTAGAGAAATTTTTTCTGACAATGGTCTGCATTTTATTTCTAATCTGGTACAGGGAGTGATGGAGCAATACAATATCTGGCTACGGAAGTCTACACCATATCACCCGCAAGCAAATGGCCAGGTGGAGTCTACAAACAAGGTGATCGAGTCCATTCTCACAAAGACGGTGAATATGCATTGGAAATATTGGGTTGAAAGATTACCAGAAGCTTTGTGGGAATACAGAACCACTTGGAGAAATAGTATGGGGCACACACCATATGAGCTGGTATACGAAAAACAGGTTCTGTTACCAATTTAATTCCAGATCAAAACTTTTAGAATTGTAGTTCAGTTAGGGTTCAATTTCTCTGAGGCACAAAAACAGTGTCTTCTTCAATTAAATGAGTTAGATTAATTTTGTAGAGATGTTTCTCAGCAAAACATATTAATCTAGCAACAACGGAAAAAGTGGCATGATAAGTCCATTCAGAAAGAGCAGTTCCAACCAGGTGATTGGGTACTCCTTTATGATTCTAGATTTAAAATTTTTAAAGGGAAATTCCATACACGTTGGATGGGACCATATGAAGTAATCCGATTATTTGAGAATGGAGCTGTAGAAGTCAAAACTATTGATGGACAGGATACAATATTCTTGGTAAATGGACATAGATTAAAGAAATATTTTCAACCACTTGCCAAGAAAGATTTTACACATCAAGTTCAGCAGCAATTTGGAACAGTAGTGGTAAATGGTAATACCAACCTCTTGAAAATTTGAATCCCTCTTCTTCAAGAAAAAATTAACCAAAAAAAAAAAAAAGTAAAGAAAAAATAATTTCCTGTAATTATGAAAATCAGTCCACTGACATGATTGCAGAAGGATCAACCTGAAAACCAGCTTGCTGGTGGGAAGATCAAAAATTTCTAATAAAAGGAGAATGTTTCTTGATATTTAGATATGCTATTAACCACCGAAGTAAAAGCAAGTTCAGCAGAGCCAACCTTTATACAATTGGGGTAGTTAGCATGGATATTTTTTCCAAGTAACGCTTAATTCTCGCTGCAGTTATTTTTTCTTGCACCAATGCAGGCAGACCTTCCAGAATTTTTTTTGCCTTTCTTCATATCCCATTCATAATTTTCCCTCATCTTTCTTCTCGGAATCGTAGTATAATTAACCTTCCCATATTCTTCTAAATTCACCCTATCCGCTTCGAAGAAATCCCATTGTAACCCTAAAAAAATTTCCCCTATCCCACTTCTGTTTTCCCTCTTTTGGTACTTTCATGGAATCCCTATGACAGAATTCCTTCCCATTCTAAAATTTCCTTTTCCTGCTCCTTGATTCCCTCATGAAGTTCAATGCAGGATCTTACATACAAAGAGCAGAAGGTTGTGCTCTGAAGCATCAAAGGGCGAAGCAAAATTCAGAATAAGTTGAGGAAATCATGTGAAATCCAGCCTATATTTTAATTCTTTGTCTTAACATTATGCTTGCACTAGTACAAGCATATTGTCCTATATGATATGAGCAGAAAAGTACCAGTAGAATGATGTGATTTACGCGGTGCAAAGATCAATACAAGCATGCACCTTATTAACAGCAGAGTACAAGTTATCATATGACATAATAAAGTATTCATGATGGAAAGTTATATGATGTTCTTCATATCATTGATAAGAAGTTACACTATTATATTACTTAGGAGGAAATTAGTTGAAAGTACAAAGTTTTTTAAGTAGGAATCATGATCTTTTTAAATGAATGCTAAGTCTTCTTTTTTTAATTATGAAGGAATGTGAAATTGTGTAATCGTTATTTGCATATAATTCACCCCATTCCACCATAATGTGAAATTTCCTTCACTCATAACTCCCCCTGCTCCTACCTTCATCCCGAACATCTCGTCATTACTGTACCTAACCATTAAACTGTTGTCACGCGTACCAATTAAGCCTGACTAGAAATGATGAGTACCTATGACAAGTAAATCGGAGACACGATGGACGAACGGTTAAATCCTTATGTATGAAAGCTAATCCCCCGGTGTTGCCTACAAGCCTCATAAATCATCATTCATAGCCGATAGCAGCAATGCCTCCCATTCAAAATGAACCCCTGTCTCTCAACAAGATTGAGCAAACTACCAAATTTCACAACAGTCTTCCACTGTTGTGGGAGTTAGGATTTTTACGATTCATGCAGAAGTCCAATGGGTATGACAGGGACGTCGCCTTACAATTTGCAAGAAGCTTTAAAAATGACCAAGTGAGAATTGGGCCACTCAAATTCAAAGTCACAAAGAAATCTGTAGCAGCAGCAACAGGTCTGGAGAATATGGGAGTGGAGTGGTTCAAGAACCAAAGGAAGAAGAACCTGAGGAAGATGAACCAAAAGAAGAACCAGAGGAAGAAGAGGAACCTAAGGAAGAAAAATTAGACTAGGAACCGGATGAAGATGAACCAGAAGAAGAATCTGAGAAAGAGGAACCAGAAAAATAAGGACTGCAGGTAGAAGAGTTCCTTGATGCGACCATGGCAGATATAGAAGTTCTAGAGCCAGTGACAGCCCCTACTGAGACAAAGAAAGGAAAATAATTGGTGACTCCTGTTGCCCGCATAGCAGAATTAGAACTCCAAGTACAAAACTTGGAGCAGCTTGTGACCAAAGCACAAGAGGAGAAGGAATAAAGCAGAGGAGAATTGATGGCAGAGCTCAAACAAAAGAAAAGTGAGGTTAAAGTTTGGAAATATTGGGTTGGATGTTGTTTCAGGCAGTTGAAAAAGGTTTCAAAGAAGTTAAGGCATATCAAGAGGAAGAAGGCTGAAACAGTGCATCCTGAGGACAACATGCCGGAATAGGACTGACTTGGATTACTCAAAAAATTTGGTCTTTTGCAGAGGTAAAAAAATTTGTGTGACACACAATAGTTTAGGTATGGGAGGATGTTAGTCCCCTAAATTGCATTCTTTTTTTACCATTCTTCCCTTCCCAAATCATAATAATTTACCCTGTTTTACCTATCTTATGCGCCCTCATCCTGCACGAGTGCGAGAACGATGACACATTTGGCATTAACTTCATATTTTACATTTTTAACTCAAATTAGCATTTATTAACTATCTATTACGTGATTTCTTACTTATAATTACTTTTGTAACTTATCGTTACCTCCTATGCTATTTAATAGATAAACACTTATCTTGACCGCTGATTTTTAGTGCAGAACAGATCTCGCACCAGCACCAGCACCGTGAATCTTGGCAGTGAATCCGGATCACTTGGTTTGTTGCCCGTTTTGTACTACCTTAGCTACGATCAACGAAGACATATCCAAAGCCAGTCGAGTCCCATCTATGACGGCAGTTAAATCTAGAGTAGTTGAGATCAGAATTAAGAGAGACGAACAACTGGAGATAGCTGTGGCCTATTTTGTTAAAATCGATTTAATTTTGAAGGACGAAAGCTTATTCTGCAATCGGTTATGTAATTTGTTATGACGATTTCTGTAATTGTCTATGTAATGGTAAACGATCCTTTTGGCCTATGGCCAAAAGGATCTATATAAGTAGAAATGTAAATATGACAAGATGTTCAATGTTTTGATAGAATTGAATAGATCAGAGAATAGAACTAGCGAGGTAGTAATAGGTATGTCTTGTGTTATCGCCCAAATATGGGTTGGATATGTAATCATGCATGTAATTGCTTTAAGGATCTAATAAGAATAGGTCTGCCTCATGCTTCGTACATTTCATCATTTGGCTTAAATATTTGATGAGTTGATACTGAGTAGCATTTTCGTTTGAAAGGGAAACGCATTGGTTGGCTAAGGGCCCAGCTAACCCAACACATTCTCCCTCCTTATTGTTCTTGTAATTTATGTTTTAAACTGTCAAGTGTGATTTAATTTACAACATTTGAATTTCTGTTTGAGTGGAAGCAGATCTGTTGCGTGAAGTAGTTAAGTTACTTTCTGCACAGTTGATTTATTTTCCTTGCCTGGTTCGAGCAGGAGGAGTTACCTGCCCCAGTGCACGTTGGTGTGCTATTCACTTTCTGCATGATTTGGTTTATTTCCTATGCCTGGTTTGTTCCTGCACCAGTGCATGTTGGTGTGCTATTCACTTTTTGCACGTTGGTTTGGTTTCTCCCTGGTGCAAGCAGGAGAACTGTTCTTGCACCCGCGCTAGATAATATGATGCAGCAAGCCTTTCTATTTTACTTCTAACAGCTTTCTTTCTTTCAGTCATATCTTAATTAAAAGACTGTTTTCTTACTTTCTACAGATATTCATCTTTGTTGATATATGATTTGGTTTTATAACACTGCAGTAATGAATCATTGATTTCAAGAATCAAAAGTTAAAAGTGTAAGAAGCTCTGATTGAGTACAAGAACCAGTTTCTTGGTATTGGATCTGAGTGCTGCGGACTTGCACGAAGTGCCAACGAGATAACCTAGAGCTCAATAAATAGAATGCATTCCTAATTTGCAAATTAATGCAAGGTTTTATTATTTTAGGAGGGTATACTTGAATCCTTCAAAGAGTGTGTAATGAACTTATTTAGTGAAACTCATATATAATTCCTTGACCTTGAAATCCATGGTGACTAGTCATAAAATTCATAAACTTATACCCCTGATACTATGTCACAACCATCAATATCAATGGAAAATAAATATATTTTGAGATAATATTCACCTATACAAATTTTGGCACACATTTCATCATCTATTAATTTCTAGATCACACATCAACAAGATATCCTAGAGCTCAATAGATAGAATGTAATATCCCAAAATTAGGACAACTCATGAATCATGCACTAAAAACGCATTTTCAGAAATATGTGCAATAAAATATTGAAATGGACCCTTGGATCCCATAAATTAGTCAATGTACAACCTAAATCCAAGAATTGAGATGAAACAAATCAAAATAGGTGGGTTAAACAGATCTCCACACCTAGGATTGCCAAAATGTGCCAAAACCCCAAACACTGGAACACATGAAATCCTGCATAAAAGGGACTGCACGGTCCAAGAGAGGTTTGCACATAAAAATGAAAGAGACAAATATATCTGCAATTATATTAGACAATATGCTCAGAAAATGAGATCTAGTCTCCTTTATACACAATACAAGATAACTCGGCAAGGGTTTCTTGCCAAACAATCTGCATACAAAATGTGATATTCAGTAATTTACTGAATCACCACTGCAACACTGAAGCACATGAGTGTAGAAGGCTGAAAATATTTCTGATCATATGTAGATCCTTCGAGGGCTTCCTCCCATGAAATTTTGGACCTCTCAATCACAAGGAAACACTTCAACAGAGCCACTAAACCATGCACTGAATACTGCCTCTAGAATAACGCATTCCCTAGCTAGAACATCGCTAGGAATGTATGGGAAATGTGTGGTCTGATACCATAGATATGAAATAATCTCATGATCTTTCCAAACAGGTCCCTCAAGTGAAGTAAACCTTCCTCCAATGAGAAACTAGCTCAGAAACTAGGATTCCAATCCCTTCCACTGCTACACCCTGCAACACTGCATAATCTCCAGAAAAACTGTGTTGATGAAGTAGGTTGAAGCTTGGCCTAAAAAAATAATGTGTAATGATGAATACAAACTCTACCAATGAGGCTCCTCAAAGGAAAGAGGTGGGATTCCCGCTCAGGACCACCCGGTGCTAAACAACACTACTACTCTGCTAAACAGCAAGAGGAAGAAAAAGTCTGAGCAGACATGAATAATAATGCTTCCATCCTCTTCCTTATATAAAATATGAGTTTTCTTGCCCTTGGTCGCACTCAATTAGGTCATATCTATCCAAAGATACATCTCCCTCCAAAACTGCGTTATTCCTCCTTGGATTCCTCCTCCTCCACAACTGCGTTGTTGACTTAGTCAAAGCAGCTTGATTTTATCCATGTTCACACATGGAGGTGTTTTATTAAGCTAGAAAGAGTGTCCCCTTTCACACTTGGAGTGTTTTTATCCTCCTTAGGAGACTTATGGGATTTTCTACCCATTTATTCACCGGCTAAAGTTGTTGCTAACTCTAATGTTCCATTTAGTTTTGAGGCTAAAATTTTCGAACATTACAGTCCTCCCCTCCAAAATATTTTCTTGTCCTTAAGAAAATGTATAAGGAGAGCAAAATTTCTCCCCTCTTCCTCATGTGGCCTCCCATCAATAGCCTCCATCACTGCATTAGGAGAATCTGCAAATAAATTGTAATCCAATGTTCCCTCCCAAGTGTGCAAAACCAAGTGGTCCACATCAATCAAAGGTGGGAAGTGTGAATGGAAAATTTCTTGCTATCTCATGGCCTCCACAAAGTAGGAGTGATGATCATCATGGTGAATGAGTGTCTCCCTCACCCATGCTATCATCCAAATGAAGTGAGTTACCCTCCAACATGGCAGCTCATGAAGAATCTCCTCCACCTTTGGCTCCTGAAATGTAGGTGGGCTGAATAAGTGAACATGATAGGCAAGAGGGCCTATCCCACGCTGTCCTCCTCTCCACTTATGATAAGTGTAGACGGCATGCCGATCTTGGGCTGCAACATGATTGTCCTCCAATGGTAAGAAGAAGATTGAGTCTCCAAGGACTCTTTCTCTAAAATCATGAAACATGCCAACCCAAACCATTCCATTCAAGATGAATGGCACATCATCACCACATGGCAACCAAATTAGAAAATGGCTGAAGGTTATGTACAAGTTTGGATGATGCACATGGTCTCTCTGGTGGATGCAGCGCATTTCTCTCAACTGTTGATTCAAAGCATCAAGTAGCAAGTTGTCCTTCAAAGAATTTGCAGCTATGCATGTTAGCTCATCTACTATGAAGTAGTAAGCTGCAATATATGCCAGCTATGCACAATAAAAGCAATACAAAACTTGCCCAAAGTAATGTAAATATGGGTTATCAATATTACAAGATTTGGCCCTAAAGTGACCATGAGACCCATAAATAATCTTGCTCTCTTGTGGATCAATGCACTGTTTACACATGGTGAGAAAGTACAAATACTCAATAGGGTAACAAACAAGCTCATAAATGTATTTCTTACCATTCATGGTGAGTAGGCTGAAAGTGAGGTCCATGTATAAGTTCCCCCGTGAGGATCCTCTCATAAAAATATGCAAGAGGAAGGGATACATATACTTCTTGGAACACTCCATCAATAAAAACGCACTCCCATGTGACAATGCTGTAGGCCTTAGAAATAAGGCTCCATGAATCCTCCCTTTGACATTCCATATGCCAAAGCCATCCACCATCGTGCTGCTATGTGAGAAGATCTCCTTCCTATATGTAAGTCCCTCATGATCCTTCAATGCTGAAGGGTAGCCTCCTTGCGCCATGAATGTGCCTTCCTTCTCTTTAGAAATTCCATGAAAAGTATGGGAAGAATGCTGCCCATACTCTCCCGAGTGCAACCATAGCAACAAAAACTTTTGCTGCTGCCTCATCTCTCCCTCATACAAGCCATAAAGTAAGATCATGATGGTCAACTTGTATGATGTCCCAACAAAAAATTCAGCCATGAAATGCCTCCTCAAGTCCTCCTAGTGGCTCCTTCCACAAGAAGAGAAAAAGTGTGATGTGGTAATCATGGTTTTCCCATGGCTCCTCCTGAAATGTACAACATATGAAGTGGGGATAATCATGCTCCCAATGGGCATCTTTAATCTCAAGCCCACTCTCCCAACAAAGCTCCTTATGAATATAAACATATCAACAATATATGGAAGCGAAGTACAGTAAAAACAAGTTTCCAAATGGCAACCGTAGAGTGAATCATAGTTCCACTCATGGAACTAGCGCAGTGCATCCTTTGCCTGCATCAAAATAAGAAATAACAAGTGCTTTACTAGCCACTTGTTTGCTGCCACAGTCATCTCATAAGATGAAATCATGAAGTTACAAGATGGTGTCAATGGTGCACACCAAGAATTAATCATGTGGCTTCCCCCACAAACCATCATAAAGATAGCCAAAATCAATGCCACAAGGAGATGCAAGTACATCATCATCATACAATATGCAAGGAGAGATAATTCTCCTTGTTACATCATGCAACTCAAATAAGGAAAAGAGGTACAATACAAAATATGAAATGATACCTCCTACATCATGTACCTGAGATCTTGAGCTGAAATGGCTCAACTAGAATCTTTCCCTCACCTCTAAGAGTAGGGAAGTGGTTGTGACCTCCTCTCTAACACCATATGGGCTATGCATCTCTCCATATGCTGATATATGTCATGTTGGATGCCCTCCCAAGTGAACTCCTCCATCAAATGGAAATATGCCTCAAAGTGCATAGAAGAGAAGTCCTCATGTGCTGCATGTAGCAGCTTCTCCTTGAGACTAGAAGATCTAGTCAAGAAGATCCTGCCATAGGAATAGAGGATGACCACATCATCCACCAGGTATCCATCATCTCCATTCGGGTCATCAAGAATCATGCATGCACCAAGATCCTTGGAGTACTCTACCAAGAGCTGAGATCTCAAATAAGGATCAATCCTCCTAAGAGAAAACGTTGGTGATCTGGCATGTGAAGCTCTCCTCATGCAACTACCTGCTACTTTGACATCCCCCATGCCAAAGTCTTCCTCTAAACTCTTCACCTCTCCAAAATGCAAGAGTGGTGAATCCAAAGACAAGATGTCTTCCATCAACTCCAGATCAGGTGGCCTCCTAGGTGGAATGCCTCCATATAGTGAGACATCAATGTCAAGAGTAGACTGCTCATATGGTTGGGCAACCTTGCCCTTGCTTTCACAGCACAATAGAGTCTGCCTCCTCTTTTCACTAGCTCTCTGAAATAGAGAAGGATGTGTGCCTCTCATCATATGATGCTGCCCTTCCTCCCTACCTCCTCCTTCCAGCTGCAATGTTGCACCATCATTCTGCTCACTGATTGTGCTTGGACCTCCATGTAGGAGATTCTGGGGAACTTCTTGCAAGAATACAAGAATCCCTCATGTTGGAGCATGTGCTCCTCCTCCCTCTGCATGAGGTACTGGATGTGCTCTAGATGTGACAACACTGTTGCCCTCATCTTCCACAATGTGTATGGGCAGCATCTCAATAGTTGGATCCTCCTGTGAAAAGGAGATCCCCATGCCCTCTTGTCCAAGAATATGAACTGGAGGTCTTGCTTCTGGCAATATTTAATGCAAGATGTCAGCTTCTCTCATGGTTTTCTGAAGTGGAGTTTCCTCCATCATAGGAGTCTAGCTCCTTCACCCAAGCTCCAGCTGAACATGTAGGTGATCAGGAAAAAGTAGATAGAAGAAATCTACCTGCATCCTACTACTTGCTCTTCTCCACCTGAATCTTGCAAAACTCTTGGAAATTAGTATGATCTATGAACCTCTCAATTTGAGATTCATACTCCTGCAAAAAATCACTAAGAGTTCTCCTCTTAGGCATTATTCCCCCTCCCATCCATCTCAAGATAGATCTGGGCACTTGAATGCGCTATGCATCATGGTGTGTAGTTGCATGCTCACACTCACCATGTGAAAATCTAGATTCAGCTCTAGATTCAACCTCCTTTGGAGATCCCATCTCCAACATCATTCTCTTCAGCTCTCCTTGAAAGCTCTGCATAGATTTTGGAAGAAGCTTGGTAAGCTTTTCTTCCTTTCTTCCTTCACATAATGAAGCTCTCTGATTTATGTCCATCTCTCCTTCTCTGAAATGTAATGGCCCGAGATCCATAGGTTGAGCCACTAAACCATGCACTGAATACTGCCTCTAGAATAACGCATTCCCTAGCTAGAACAACGCTAGGAATGTATGGGAAATGTGCGGTCTGATACCGAAGATCTGAAATAAGCTCAGGAGCTTTCCAAACAGGTCCCTCAAGTGAAGGAAACCTTCCTCCAATGAGAAACTAGCTCAGAAACTAGGATTCCAATCCCTTCCACTGCTGCACCTTGCAACGCTGCACAATCTCCAAAAAAACTGTGCTGATGAAGTAGGCTGAAGCTTGGCCTGAAAACCTGATGTGGAATGATGAATAAAAACTCTACCAATGAGGCTCCTCAAAGGAAAGAGGTGGGATTACTGCTCGGGAACACCCAATGCTAAACAACACTGCTACTCTGTTAAACAGCAAGAGGTAGCAAAAGTCTGAGCAAACATGAATAATAATCTAAGACATGAAGAATAATGCTGCCATCCTCTTCCTTATATAAAATATGAGTTTTATTGCCCTTGGCCCCACTCAATTAGGTCATCTCTATCCAAAGATACATCTCCCTCCAAAACTGTGTTATTCCTCCTTGGATTCCTCCTCCATAATTGCGTTGTTGACTTAGTCAAAGCAGCTTGATTTTATCCCTGTTCACACATGGAGGTGTTTTATTAATCTAGAAAGAGTGTCCCCTTTCACACTTGGAGTGTTTTTATCCTCCTTAGGAGACTTATGGGCTTTTCTACCCATTTATTCACTGGCTAAAGCTGCTGCTAACTCTAATGTTCTATTTAGCTTTGAGGCTAAAATTTTTGAACATTACATAGAATGCATTCTTACTTTTCAAATTATTGGAAGGCTTTAGGTCTCAATAGATCTATCAGGCTTCATATTACAAATCAACAAAATTCTCACACTACAACAAATCAAATATATCTCATATTGCAAATTAATGAAATGGTCCAAACCTTATTCAAAAGTTGAAACTACTCAAATTAATATTGCAAAATAGAGAAATATAAATTGGACTTGCTATGATTTAAATATGGTATTTATAATAGTGGTTTATCACCCTCCCATTCACCGCATTTCCAAATCCATATACATACAAAGCAATATAAGGTAAAGGGTCATATAAAAGCAACATAGCACACAATTTTTATTATTGTTACCATGCAATTATTATCCATGTTGACTTAAAAATAATCTTAGATCATAGGAAAAAGAGTGTACAATATTTTTTAGTGGATGAGTATCCCTTGGTTTTTTAGTGGATGATTCAAGGTTGTCCTTAGAGAATTAACCTCGAGAGGATGAATGCGAGGAATGAAGAAGATTTTTTTATTTCACTCTAGTAACATGCTTCCATCCATATTGTGAGATGTTCCATTTTGACTTGTGCTCAATTATCCTCCCTAAAGCCACTAATGTATCATTATTTATAGAATTTTCAAACGAGCTTCCTAGGTGTAACTCATTGGAAGTAGAGTGGGTGGTACATTCTATTTGGAGGTGGTATAAGTTGGCTTATATGGACACACCATGGGTTACCTTACTAATGAAGTTTAAAAAGTGCTAAAGGCAAGGGGACATTAAGTGCTATAGTCGTTTAATATACATATAGGGGTAAAAGAAGTACTTTATCCAAAATCTTAAGGCACTATACAACTATGTACTTAGGTGTATTACATAGTGAACTCATGTACTACATAGTAATCTCCATGAATACATTAAAAAGGACTTTCTATATGTCGAATATTTTTTATTACTTTAATATTTTTTAATATTATTATATTATTTTTAAATGTTTAATATTATTTTATTTTTTAAACATAATTAAATTATGAAAATGGTACTACACTTGTTTTAAAAAAAATAAAAAGATAAAAACTAAAGGTTATTAGACTTATAGAAGTGGATGATTTTAAACTTAGATGAATGTGATAATATTATGAAAAGTTGAAAAAGTATAAAAAATTAATTAACATATAAAGTTACTATTTATTTATGATTATTTGATTAAATTAATATAAATTAATAAGTATTTATTTTAATTATTGTATTATAAAGAAGTGAGAATAAATTTTTGGATAATAGATTGTGGAGAATTAAACCTACTTGACCAAGAAGCCACCCATCTGACCGACCTCATTATGACGGAGTAAAGTTGGACTCTAGTACCCTCTGGTTAGAAGTGATAAGAACTCCTTGAGAAGATAGATAGCTGAAGTAATCAAGAAGTTCATTTTTTAGGTTGAAAGTTCTTACGGGAACCACCGAGGAAATTGTGAGGAGAAGGAGAGGGAGTTGAACTATTGGATGGATCTCTGTTTCATCCATTAGCGAAAGGAGAAGGAGAAAACAGAGGACGCTTAGGTGCAGGATATGGAGAAGGTTTGGAGTTTGTGAGCGAAGGAAACTGAGAAACCCTGGCTCTCTTCTTATTGGAAAAGCTGAAAGCTTTAGAAGAAGAATATATTTCTACGTCATTGTGATTATTAGGGGCAGATTTGGGAAGTAAGCAGAGATCTAACTGAGGCACTTTCAGAGCTCCAGCTTTTGCATAACTATCTGCAGTGTTGTTGCCCTTCACTCCAGAGTGGGCCTTCACCTTGTGCATATGAACCTCTGTGGACCAATCATTGTCATTGATCTCCTTCAATATCTTCTCCCCCAACCCGTTCTTGTCATCACCATGTAATGGCTTCTCTCCATTCTGCAACAATTTTAGTTGAGTCAACACATGCTCAATGTCCAAGAAAATGTTGACATGTTCACGATTTTTATGATTCTTCTTCACATGCGTAACGGCCTCCAAAATTGCTTTCCTTTCCTTTCTCCAATGCTAGAGTAATCCAAGAATGTGTAAGAGTGTGTGTGAGAGAAAGTAGAGAGATATCTTTAAGCTAAAACTGACAAAATGTTGTGAGATGATACTCATAAGCCCTTTTATCAATTAGGCCTCCATTTTTTTCATTTTCCATTATTTTCCTTCAAGTTCCTCCTGACATGAAACATGTGACCTTTCACCTTCCTTTTCTCCTATTTTCCATTATTTTCATACAATCATTGTTATAACACATAACTTCATCTCTTATTTCACTTCACAAATATCTTATGCATATCCTGACATACTACCTCTGAGTGAACATCAACTATCTACTTGAACCTCCATTGTCATTCTTGCAACCCTTCTTTTCTTCACCCCATGCTCCTCCAAGTGCTCCTGCTCTTGTTCCAATGTTTTTACCTTGTGTTCTACTCCCACAAGTTCTCCCACCATTCCCATATACTTATTTTGACATCTCTTAAACATCAAAAATTTCTTGTTTGTATTCCCCATCTAGTTGACTCCTCATTTTCATCTTGGGTATTGATCATGCCAACACACCCCATGAGAATAGAGGTGGTGTGGGTGTAACACCCTCCTCCCACATTTACCCAAGTTACTAGCCTGTCCGGATAAACAAGTGATGAAGATTTACTATGATATGATTCAACCTCCTAGATCACCTTAAGGAGGTGGAAATGATAAGAAAACACCTTAATAACATCCCTCAAGTGCCACATCTGCCCCAAGGGCTAAACAACCCTTCCAAGTTCCCAAACCCTGAGTTAAACCTCTTTTTTAGTGCCCTGATCTCCCAAACACTAACACAACACTACCTAATTTCAACTAAAACTCTCCAGTCGCATGCATGATGTCTACAAGGGAGAGACTGTAGTCTTTTTCACCTAGTTTTGCCCCTACGACCGCGGGATTTAAGCCAAATTTTCAGGCTATGAGCCAAACCTCTGCCCAAAACTTAATGAAACTTTTGAGAACCAAGAATGACACAAGGAAAAACCCCTCCATACAAAACTTAGACAATAACTTGACCAAAATAGGCCTAACCATGGCATAGATTCCATCAGACACATCATGAACATGAAATGTACATGTCATAAATACACATCTAAACATAGGGATCTCATACTTATCTAAGAATCATCAAGAAGGTTTGATTCCCTCTCACAATAGGTCATTATCATATATTAGGTCATTCATTCATTAAAATTTCATTTATTAACAAAAACACAATGAGATCCATAACTCAAGTATGTCATAAAACCATGCTTATAACTATCATATAACCAATATACTATAAATGATAGAAAAACCATTGAAATAACATAATAGCAAGAAAATTTACTCATAAAATACAAGAGGAAAAAGAGCTCTCATTAACATATGCAAAATCCAACCAAGTCAGGTACTTCCACGTACCACCTGACATAGATTGAGTTGAACCAAATCTTTCTTTCAACCAATCACCCCCATGCCATATTCCACACATGAATGTGGGACTCACAATAAAACAACCAAGGCTTCCTTAGCTTTACTGCAATCCTGCCATATATTGGTCAAGGATTTATAGGCCCAAACACTCATCTATACAACCATGATTTGTCGCAATCCCACCACATAGCAGTCCAGGGATCACTAGGCCAAACAATAAACATACACTACCAAGTTTGTCATAATCCCACCATATACCGATTCAGGGATCACTTGGAATATGCAAGCATGGATGCCTCAAGATTTCTTCACCTACACTACAAGGAATTTTCTCGTCTCCACCCTCAAGTTTTACCGCATATCCAACCATATATACCGATCCAAGTATTTCTAGGCCTTTGTGAATTTTCATGAGACCACCACTCATGAGCTTTGAACCCATCTGGCAATCCAACTCAACCAAGTAAAAGAACACCATCACACCATGGCTATCTAGAAATGGCAAGGCAAGGATGAAAACCATTATCACACCTAACAAAAGCCATGCAAATGACATCAAGGGAACCAAATAAGCACATGCATATGCCATGCATGCCAAAACTAGCTAGGAAATCATGCATGCAACTCAATACCTACAAGTAATCCCATTGTAGCAACTTGATCCAACCCTTCCTTACTTGATCTTTGTTTTCCTTGTCATTCCTTTGCTTTCCTTTCTCCAATGCTAGAGTGCTCCAAGAATGTGTAAGAGGGTGTGAGAGAAAAAGTAGAGAGATAAATTCAAGTTGAAACTGACAAAAGGTTGTGAATTGATCCTCATAAGCCCTTTTATCAATGAGACCTCCATTTTCTTCATTTTCCATTATTTTCCTTCATGTTCCTCCTCACATGCAACATATGACCTTTCACCTTCCTTTTCTCCTATTTTCCATTATTTTCATAAATAAAATGACAAATAATGCATCTTTGCATTTTCCAATTCCTTTTCCTTTGCCTTTTTACCCTAAACCATAATAAACCAAATGAGCACACACTAGGATGTTTTGCCCAAAATTCATCTTCGAATACGTGGCCCATGACCTTGGTCTTATTTTTTTTTTATTAACTTTATTACATGGATTTTTAACCTGGGGTTGTTACAGTGGGATTTGTCACCCACTTAAGGATTACATGCGCCACGTCCTTGCCTACTATGTAGGCCATTAATATCAGTTAGAGAATTAGTGGTAAAATTTAATGAAACAACCTATGTTTAATCACTTCCCAAGAAACTTCTCCTTAGACCTTTGAATGCATGTCCACTCCTCCCAGCATAGTCATTATTTACATTTCCACAATATTTACATGAATTTACAGCTCAGATGACATTTATAAAAGGGGTAGAAAAAATGGTTGTCACAATTCCTAAGAATTCTTACAAGTTCATCATTTTTCAAGATAGGGAAAGTATTACATGCCTACCACTTTCTTGGGATTGACTCGTCCACCAACTTAACTTGTGAATTTCAACCTTAAAGCCTCAAAAATTCATTTTGAGTGCTTCATGAATAATTGATTTTTATTTCACGCCAATAACATGCTTCCATCCATATTGTGAGATGTTTCATTTTGACTTGTGCTCAATTATCCTCCCTAAAGCCACTAATGTATGTATCATTATTTATAGAATTTTCAAACGAGCTTCCTAGGTGTAACTCATTGGAAGTAGAGTGGGTGGTACATTCTATTTGGAGGTGGTATAAGTTGGCTTATATGGACACACCATGGGTTACCTTACTAATGAAGTTTACAAAGTACTAAAGGCAAGGGGGCATTAAGTGCTATTGTCGTTTAATATACATATTGGGGTAAAAGAAGTACTTTATCCAAAATCTTAAGGCACTATACAACTAAGCACTTAGGTGTATTACATAGTGAACCCATGTACTACATAGTAATCTCCATGAATACATTAAAAAGGACTTGCTATATGTCGAATACTTTTTTTACTTTAATATTTTTTTTAATGTTATTATATTTTTTTTTAATTTTTAATATTATTTTATTTTTTAAACATAATTAAATTATGAAAATGGTACCTACACTTGTTTAAAAAATGATAAAAGCTATAGGTTATTAGACTTACAGAAGTGTGTGATTTTAAAATTAGATGAATGTGATAATATTATGAGAAGTTGAAAAATATAAAAAAATTAATTAACATATGAAGTTACTATTTATTTATAATTATTTGATTAAATTAATATAAATTAATAAGCATTTATTTTAATTATTGTATTATAAAGAAGTGAGAATAAATTTTTGGATAATAGATTGTGGAGAATTAAACCTACTTGACCAAGAAGCCACCCCTCTGACCGACCTCATCATGACGGAGTAAAGTTGGACTCTAGTACCCCCTGGTTAGAAGTGATAAGAACTCCTTGAGAAGATTATAGATAGCTGAAGTAATCAAGAAGTTCATTTTTTAGGTTGAATGTTCTTACGGGAACCACCCAAGAAATTGCCAGGAGAGGTAGTGGAACGATTAGATGGATTCCCATTTCGTCCATTAGCGAAAGGAGAAGGAGAAAACGAAGGACGCTTGGAAGGAGTGTCGTTCACCAAACCAGCACCATTGGCAGCCTCTGTGCAGCCTCAGATAGAGGAAGGAGTTGAGCCCTTTTTAAAGGCATGTCTGAAGTTAATAAGGAATCCACAGGCCGTAGGAAATCTCCTAGCATTACTAAATACCTGCACAACTCAGCCCAATTTGATCCCTGAGACCAAGGATGTACACAATTTGTACAGCCATTAGAAACACACTGGGAGAGAGATGTGATTGACTGCACAGATCGGAGACTATGAGATGGATCAGGTTATCTTAGATCTTGGATCGGATGCGAACGTCTTACCAAAATAAACATGGCAATGAATGGGAGAGCCTAAGTTGGAATGGTCCACTATTCAACTACGAATGGCAAATCAACAAAATACCATCCCTCTGGGTAGGTTACCGAAAGTCATGGTGGACATCGCAGGGGTACGGGTCCTAGCTGATTTCGAAGTAATAGAGATAGTAGAAGATGCGGACCCCTACCCTGTGTTCCTTGGATTGGACTGGGCAATAGACATGGGAGGTGTCATCAATCTCAAGAAACGTAGCATGGTGTTCGAAAATAAAGGTACGCATGTCATAATACCACTAAACCTAGCAGAAGGTGCGCAGTACACAAAGGCAGCCTATGAAAAGGAGGAATTGGATCACATTTATAAGATAACTATGCAGGATGAAGATCAGGTTAACCCCACAGATGAAGAAATGCTCTGTTGGGAAAAGGACAGCGAATTTTTTTCCGACTCCGATGAGGAGCTGTGAATTGGCAAGGTCGGTTGCATTAGGTTTGAGCGCTTCGAAGTATTCATACCATTAGAAATTTCCGTCGCATCTCTACCACAGAAAGAACCTCGCCCTGCCGAGAGGACGCAAGTGAAGATCAGTAGCCTGATGAACCAAAGAGTCCCATAGGCCATAGGCCAGAAGCATTACTGCTGACACTATGCGAAACACCTACACAAGGACCAATATTCTTTACTCAGTGGAAGTACTAGAGTAGGGTGATCCTACGCATAGGAACCCTTGTGGCCAGATGGGCTCTGAGGTTAGTTGACCTACGCAGATACCTACTGATGGGAAACAGTCAAGAGTGTGAGCAAAACTTGCCTGAATAGAATTACCAGGGTACCACAGACCTCAGCATGCGTAGGATTACAGACCTGTCTAAAAATATGCAAACATCTCAAGTAATAAATGACATAATGACATATGACACAGCCTTATCACACAGGGACATCCCACCCGTGAGCGAAATAAAGGTCTCGACAAGACTACTGACCAACTTGCAGATACACCTCACCTCGACCCTCATCCCAGTTACAAAAATGACATACAAGCGTCATCTATGGTCTAAAATTTCATGGACACGAACTAGGGTATGAAGGATAACCATCAGCATGTCCCGATTTAATAAGAAAATACCCCCGCAAGTATGAAAAATAGGCGGCAAATCATTAATGCAGCAATTTATGGTAAAAATGGTCTGAAGGGTTGAGGGTACGTGCCATGAACAAGCTACTTTTCCATTAAATAGCTTTGGATGGGGCACGGATGGTTGGAAAACTTCGCGCTGGGCTATTTATTCACTGTTCAACAGGCTCTGGCTATCCGCATTCCGAGTTTTTGTGTTCACCCATATTCTCTGCAACGTTCGCCTGTCTGTTCAAAACATGGACCCAGACCCGCCAAAAGAATTGATAAGAGGACCTGAGACTACTGAGTGCAATTATAGGACTAAGCATAGGCTTCCAACAGCAAGGATTTTCTACGGCCCCTGCACAGAAAGAACACTGAGGTACAGGGACATGCTGCAACGTCTTCGCAGCTCCCAAGCGCCACCCACCAGAAGCAATATATGTTCACTCCCTCGTGCTACCATAGTTCGCACTCCTGACCTAACTATTGGGGACGTCCAACTAGACTTAGCACAACTATCTAGTTCAGAGCTACAAAGATTATCCTCCAAAGTGGTGCGGGAGGTTTTCCGTCGTGACCGGGACAGGCAGCAGTAGTATGACATACCTCCAAAAGTTCAGGCCTAGCAGATTTCCATGGTCATAGATGCAATTCGTATCATTGAGGAGCAGCTGACACAGGGAGCACAATTGGTCGAAACAGCTATCGAGCTATGGACGGCAGTACAGCACCATTCCATGATTCAGCACATCCAGCAGGAATTACAACAGACAGAAGCTATTCTGGATCAAGTTCTAGCCTGCACACCTTCCCCCATTTCCGCGCAACACCTAGCCACCATGGATAGGATTAAGGACCTTCGGCACTCCAAGAAAGTTGTTCGAAAATGGTTGAAGCCATGGTCTAATACCACACTCCAGCTCGCACATGATACTCAATCCGCCATCGCACGCCTCCACCGGCTGTTAGAACGGGTCACTACGAATAAAAATGGGCCTACCTCCTTGACGTT
This sequence comes from Pinus albicaulis, assembly GCA_034641835.2. Classification (NCBI taxonomy): domain Eukaryota; kingdom Viridiplantae; phylum Streptophyta; class Pinopsida; order Pinales; family Pinaceae; genus Pinus; species Pinus albicaulis. The sequence goes on from CM076581.1 coordinate 725,269,180, forward strand.
GGTCAACATTGTGCAGCAAGTTGCAGCCCAAAGCCTAGACATACCCCCTCTGCTTGTCCGCACTCTGGACACTTTGCGTGCACAAATCGCAATCGCACCACTGCAGTGACTTGGGATGAGTCACAAGATTGTGTTGGGGGACTATTGGAACAAGGTATCCTAACAAGCTATGAAACTGGTCCATTTTGATTACTTTTGATTATATTTAGTATAGCGCAGGGGTTTTGGGGCAGATCAAAGCCCTGAACGCATTGTAATGGGTCAAAGGGTAAACTAGAGATCCAAAAACCATGGGTTGCGAACCATAGGAAAGTCGGAGCTAGACTGTTATAAATAGAGATGTATTTTGTATCGAAAAGGATAGGAATTGATGAGATATTGATGCGATCCGTTACTTAAGCTGTCTGTTTCGGTTTTGGGGAATAGACTCCTGCTGGTTGTGTCCGCAGAGATCCTAGTCCAGCTGTGTGTGGACCCTGCTGCTGTGTCCCCAGTTTGGGAAGCGAATTGTAAGGAAATATTGATAAATGAATGAATGCAAAGGATTATTCGAGATCTAAATTTGTGAGTACTGTTGTATGAATTGTTTATAAATGTTGTGTATGCATTTTTTGTCTTTTTGCTGCAAAGATCTGTGTACTGAACGCTTGGTTCTAGATATGTTCCACTTTGTTTATATAATATTGTGTTGATGTTATATCAAGTATATAATTATATATCTAGTGCACGTAGATGAAAGTAGATACATACTTAACCCTGCGAAGAACCAGGTAATCTGGGAACCATAGAAACAGAACGCAGCTCTGCTTGCCTTACCCTTACTTTCTCAGGGTGCGGAAACTTGGTTCCAGCACCCACCTATACTACTTTAGGTGAGACTGTGACCTGCGAAAGCAGGTCACTACCAAAAGGGCCAGTAGTATAGGGGTTTGTTGGCAAAACTTGCACACCGAACCTGGGTCAGGACCCTTCAAGCCAACACTTGTAATTCCTAAGAATTCCTACAAGTGCATCGTTTTTCAGGATAAGGAAAGTCTTTCATAAGTACCACTTTCTTGGTATTGACTGGTACACCATCATAAGGTATGTATTCAAAACCTCAAGAGCCTCAAAAATTCATTTTCAGTGCTTCATGAATAATTGGTTTTCCCTCCATATTACCAAGGATTTATGAACATACTCTATGTGTGATTCCTATGCTCTAATTTATATGATTATTTCATCAAACAAGCCTAGCGCAAAATTTCATAGGAAGCGTTTGGAAATCTTATTCTGGAGGAGATAGAAACTAGATGGAGCATTAAAAGCACTAAATGGAATCATTAGAAAATCGTAACGATCTTCGAGTACCTTAAATACTATCTAATGGATTTCAATCTCATTAAAAATTTATTAAGAGACTTAATAATATGACATGTGTGCCAAGTTGTTTCTTTCTTTCACACCATCACTAATGATGATGAGAAATATATTGTACTAGTATGTGTGGCCTCTAACTCCAAAAATTCCTAAACAATATTTCATATTTCACTCATTTGTGAGAAAGGGTGTCACCAAGGATGTACATTTGGTGGTTTATTGATTGGAATTTAGGGGAATAACATGTTCATGGTCTCCATAAGGAAGGGGTAAATATTTGGCTATTTAAAAAAACTAGTAATGTTTCTACACCCTTGGAGGATTTCTTATGTCAAATTATCCATAATTTATATGGTATTAAATTTGAAGATAATGTGTAGTGGCCTTTAATTTATAAGTTATCCATATGATGATAACTGGTCATTTTAGGGGGGGTATACATGAATCCCTTAAAGGGTGTGTACATGACCTTATTTAGCAGAACTCATATATTGTTCCTTGAAATCCATGGTGACTAGTCCTAAAATGCATGGACTTATGCCCCTAATGCTATGTCACAACCATCAATATCAAGGTAAAATAAATAGAATTTGAGCTAATATTCACTTATCTATATTTTTAAATTCATTTCGTCATAACTTAATTGGTATCATGATTTGGAAGTTGTGCTCCAAGTAGGAAAAAATGGGTTTCTTCTACCACTCAGTTGTGAATGAAATTTTTAATTTTGATATTTATTTTGTTATTATTTTTGAAAATATTCAACATTATTTTATTTTTTAATATAACGAATAATTATAATTTAGTTATAGAATTTAAAATTTATTTTATTATTTTTAAAATAGTTAATATTATTTTATTTATAAATATAATTTAATTATGAAAATTATTTCTAAAATTGTTTTAAAAAAATAAAAATTGAAAAGGATATAAATTATAGCATATTATAGTTAAATATGAGCTATTGGGTCTTCTTATGTGTTTTCACACACACTTAACTATTAGTTATATCAGCATCAAAAAGTTGACCTATTACGTTGTCATGCCAACACTATACATGTTGTCATAATGTATGTTGATCTATTGTTCACACATCTAAAACTCATGTGAGCCAAATATTCTAGGGATTAAAATTTCATATCAGCATGTTATATTCATATCATCACTAAGTTTCAAATCAACCTTTTACCGAAGACTAGCATTCATGACATTTGGAAGATTAAATATTAGCGCGCACCCACACACCTAGCAAAAAACATATCATGATAAAACTTTTAATCATCTATATGAGAGCCTCTTCAAGTTCACTTTTAAACTTAAGATATAATTCTAACTTTCTCTCTCATGGACCCTCTAATTCGAGTGTTGAGCCATGCTCTGCTGGTCAAATAAAAATACAAATAGACACTTTTTTGCGTCACCTTGACATGTTTAAAATATGCATGTAGATGTGAAACTAATTGAAACACCACATCTCAAGTTAGTATGCTAGTTAAAAACAACTAGCATATAAGAATATACCATTACTTTCATTTAATAATCCATATATCAACAAATGCATACAACACACAATAGTCAAATTCTAAAACTATGAATCATCCTTTAAATAACACAAAATGTGGAATTCCACAATATAAAAAAGGTTCAAATCTCATCCTCGTAGGCACATCCAGTATAATTTTTGAATCTAGGCACTCTGATATACCATTCAATAATAGAGCTAGAGTTTTATCTCCAAAGGTATAGTCTAGAACCTTCACTCTAATACCACTGTAACACTCCCTCCAACCACATTGGACTTTTCTAGACTAATGGGAGGTGTTACTTTTAACTAACACAACATTCAACATTATTATTTTTGAAAATATTCAACATTATTTTATTTTTTAATATAACAAATAATTATAATTTAGTTATAAAATTTAAAATTTATTTTATTATTTTTAAAGTAGTTAATATTATTTTATTTATAAATATAATTTAATTACGAAAATTATTTCTAAAATTGTTTTAAAAAAATAAAAAAAAGGATATAAATTATAGCATATTATAGTTAAATATGAGCTATTGGGTCTTCTTATGTGTTGTCACACACACTTAACTATTAGTTATATGAGCATCAACAAGTTGACCTATTACGTTGTCATGCCAACACTATACATGTTGTCATAATGTATGTTGATCTATTGTTCACACATCTAAAACTCATGTGAGCCAAATATTCTAGGGATTAAAATTTCATATCTGCATGTTATATTCATATCATCACTAAGTTTCAAATCAACCTTTTACCGAAGACTAGCATTCATGACATTTGGAAGATTAAATATTAGCGCGCACCCACACACCTAGCAAAAAACATATCATGATAAAACTTTTAATCATCTATATGAGAGCCTCTTCAAGTTCACTTTTAAACTTAAGATATAATTCTAACTTTCTCTCTCATGGACCCTCTAATTCGAGTGTTGAACCATGCTCTGCTGGTCAAATAAAAATACAAATAGACACTTTTTTGTGTCACCTTGACATGTTTAAAATATGCATGTAGATGTGAAACTAATTGAAACACCACATCTCAAGTTAGTATGCTAGTTAAAAACAACTAGCATATAAGAATATGCCATTACTTTCATTTAATAATCCATATATCAACAAATGCATACAACACACAATATTCAAATTCTAAAACTATGAATCATCCTTTAAATAACACAAAATGTGGAATTCCACAATATAAAAAAGGTTCAAATCTCATCCTCGTAGGCACATCCAGTATAATTTTTGAACCTAGGCACTCTGATATACCATTCAATAATAGAGCTAGAGTTTTATCTCCAAAGGTATAGTCTAGAACCTTCACTCTAATACCACTGTAACACTCCCTCCAACCACATTGGACTTTTCTAGACTAATGGGAGGTGTTACTTTTAACTAACACAACTTCCATGGTATCATTATGGAAATATGGTTACAAATTTTATTCTTTCCCAAAATTGGAAAAATTAACTTTGGATAAGACTAGTGCATCTAACTCATTAACAGATTTATAGTGATATCATTTTTATCTCAATTTGACCTCTTAATTGAGAGATATGCCCCTCAAAAGTCTAACCAATCAAGAAATTACATATGACACTTGTGTGGCTAATGGCTAAATCCTTAACAATTGAAATTCCAAACACAACTAACCTACCATGCCTACCATGCCTATTTGACAATTAACAAGGGCGGGCGGTGGAGGGGGCACAATCTATTGATTCTACAACTAAACCCATCATAGTTTCCCCTTGCCTATCATATCCATGTGGCCACCTCTTTACATTAGCATGTTATGTTAATAGCAAGGCCCGCATAAATTCCAATAGATTACGAGGTGGAGGGGTCCATTAGTTTTCATTTATGAGATCATGGTGCCCACCACACTCATGTACATGTGATGCGCAGTGCCACCTTGGAATCTACATGACATACACATCACTTAATCTCCACATCACACTTCCTCCCATGCCTTTCTAATGTCACACTGACATCACCTTACCATGTGGCATCCTCTAATGATTCCAAATTTCATCTATAAATTGGCCACTTGAATGCCCCAAAAGTGTTTTTACCTACCATATATCACACAGACAATGCAGCATGTTAGTAGTATAGCCATGTCAAATGTTCCACGTCCCTCTCAAATAATAATGTGGCATCCATGCAGCCTCACCAATCCCTTATGTTGCTTGCCATCTCAGTCCAACCAACCTAACCCATTGGGCCCAACCCCCATAGCGCCATTCTTCAATTTCCTTTGTTATATTTTTTAGGGGATATTTGAGTGTGCATTAATTTTACACTGTAACAAACTCCTAAAACCCTTGAATCCCCAAATTCCCACATCTCCCCAAATGTATCTGTACTTGGGAAGAATTTGAGTGGAACTAAATTTTCACATTATATAATGTCTCAAACTCCCAGATGTCACCATCACTTGTGAGGTGATTTGGCCTCATGCCAGATATGTATCATATTGGGCCCAATCCATATTTCATAAAAAAAATTGACTATGAGCCTTTAAGCACCTAAGAAAGCCCAACCCCTATTATCACCCTTACTTTCCTTCTCCATATGTTATCCACGTTATTACCAAATCTAGTGCATTTACGAAGTGAAAAACTACAAACGAGCTATATTCCAAAAATCCTCGATACATTTTCCTGATAAAATTTCATCTGGCTCCACCCTACGTGGGTGCCACATCATATTTCATTGTTTCTTGATTTCCCGATGGAATATATGGGTTTGATAAATATGGTGCATTCCATAAGATGCACAAACACAACCTAATAATATGTCTGGACTCTTGGATGATTTTTTTAGGTCTTAAGTACATATGACCTAGATACACTCTTGCCAAATGATAAGGTATTTTATCCGAGATACAACTATGAATTCCTACAGCACTTACACCTAGAAAAATTGAGAATTTCAAGGGCTTAGCCTGAACTTTTCCTTGAAGCTTATTTTTACTTAGAACACCAATTCCTACAAGAGTGATACCCTCATTCCTGCATCAAAATTTCATACATTTCTAAAGATAAAAACTCCCTCAAAGAAGATATTCACATTCCCACTATCAAGCATGCAAACCATCCAAGCTGTAACTAACATTCCATTGTAAATTCACGTGCAATATCAACATATCTTGCCACACAATGCATCCTAGACAATGTTAACAAATCCACTTGATAAATTTCTACATCATGAGTCATTTACTAGGAACACATTCAACGATTTTATGCAATCAAGGATCCATGGGATCGATAGCTTTCTAAACAATGGAAATCATGCATAATAATAGTTTTAATTGAGCGCATCAAGCATTCATACAAGACCATGTAACTAGTTCTATGACTCATGAACACATAAGCAACCAAAATATTCGGACAGTCATTATTATAACACATAACTTCATCTCTGAGTTCACTTCACAAATATCCTATGCATATCCCGACATACTACCTGTGAGTGAACTTAGATTATCTACTTGAACCTCCATTGTCGTTCTTGTGACCCTTCTTCTCTTCACCCCATGCTCCTCCAAGTTATCCTGCTACTATTCGAATGTTTCTCCCTTGTGTCGTATTTGGATAATGGAACTTCCTTTCACATGACGGGAGACAAGGAACTTTTCAGTGACTTGGAGGAGAAGGATCTCTAAATGCATATTGAAATGGGTGATGATGGGCGGTATAGTGCTATCGGGATTGGTACCATTACATTCCAGAGATAGTCACATAAACCATTTCAATTAAAATATGTAATGCATGTACCAAGTTTGAAGGAAAATTTAGTCTCAGTTGCATTGTTGGAGGATAAAGGCTATGATGTTGTTTTTATTTAAGTAAAATCTTTCCTGTGACATAAAACAACAGGACAAGCCAAGAGGATAGATATTTGAGTTAAAAATATCTACAAGCTGGAGGTAGATGGCTCCACAACAATGATGGGCAAGGAAGATCAAGTGGTGAGCTGGGATGAGGACGCATTATGGCACAGGAGGTTGGGTAATCCTCACCACGGAGCCTTGAAATTCATGCTACAAATTTATACTAGTCTTCCGTGGGGTACATTTGTGCAGTCAGACACATAGTCGCTACTTAAATATTCTTGGGATCATTGTTTGTTATGTAGCTCTAAAATATACATACTTTTTAAGGAGTGATGTAAGGGGAGTTACAAATTTTTCTTATCTTTTCACAAATTTCTTGTAGTAACTTGTAATTCCTAATAATTCCTACAAGTGCATCATTTTTCAGGATAAGGAAAGTCTTGCATAAGTACCACTTTCTTGGTATTGACTGGTACACCATCATAACGTATGTATTCAAAACCTTAAGAGCCTCAAAAATTCATTTTCAGTGCTTCATGAATAATTGGATTTCCCTCCATATTCCCAAGGATCTATGAACATGCTCTATGTGTGATTCCTATTCTCTAATTTATATCATTATTTCATCAAACAAGCCTAGCGCAAAATTTCATAGGAAGCGTTTGGATATCTTATTCTAGAGGAGATAGAAACTGGATGGAGCACTAAAATCACTAAATGAAACCATTAGAAACTCATAATGATCTTCGAGTAACTTAAATACTATCTAATGGATTTCAATCTCTTTCTTATTGATATGGTGATATTCGAAATGAAGTTAAATCCTAATTAAAATCTTAGCTCTGTGAAGTTCATCTAGTGGATGGTCAATAACTAGGATAGGAAAATTTCCACTCATTATCAATTTATTAAGAGACTTAAGAATATGACATGTGCGCCAAGTTGTTTCTTTCTTTCACACCATCACTATTGGTGATGAGCAATATCTTGTACTTTTATGTGTGGCCTCTAAGTCCAAAAATTCCTAAAATATAATTCAGATTTCACTTATTTGTGAGAAAGGGTGTCACCAGGGATGTACATTTTGTGGTTTATTGATTGGAATTTAGGGGAATAACATTTTCATGGTCTCCATAAGGAAGCAGTAAATATCTGCCTATTTCAAAAAACTAGTAATGTTTCTAGACCCTTGGAGGATTTCTTATGTTAAATTATCCATAATTTATATGGTATTAAATTTGAAGATAATGTGTAGTGGCCTTTATTTTATAAGCTATCCATATCACGATAACTGATCATTTTAGGGGGGTATACATGAATCCCTTAAAGGGTGTGTACATGACCTTCTTTAGCGAAACTCATATATTGTTCCTTGAAATCCATGGTGACTAGTCCTAAAATGCATGGACTTATGCCCTTAATGCTATGTCACAACCATCAATATCAAGGGAAAATAAATCGAATTTGAGCTAATATTCACTTATCTATATTTTTAAATTCATTTCATCATAGCTTAATTGGTATCATGATTTGGAAGTTGTGCTCCAAGCAGGAAAAAATGGGTTTCTTCTACCACTCACTTGTGAATGAAATTTTGAATTTTGATATTTATTTTGTTATTATTTTTTAAAATATTCAATATTATTTTATTTTTTAATATAACAAATAAGTATAATTTAGTTATAAAATTTAAAATTTATTTTATTATTTTTAAAATAGTTAATATTATTTTATTTATAAATATAATTTAATTATGAAAATTATTTCTAAAATTGTTTAAAAAAACAAAAATTGAAAATGATATAAATTATAGCATATTATAGTTAAATATGAGATATTGGATCTTCTTATGTGTTGTCACACACACTTAACTATTAGTTATATGAGCATCAACAAGTTGACCTATTACCTTGTCACGCCAACACTATACATGTTGTCATAATGTACGTTGATCTATTGTTCACACATCTAAAACTCGTGTGAGCCACATATTATAGGAATTAAAATTGCATATCTGCATGTTATAGTCATATCATCACTAAGTTTCAAATCAACCTTTTACCGAAGACTAGCACTCATGACATCGGGAATATTAAATATTAGTGCACACACACACACCCACACACCTAGCAAAAAACATATCATGATAAAACTTTTAATCATCTATATGCGAGCCTCTTCAAGTTCACTTTTAAAATTAAGATATAATTCTAACTTTCTCTCTCATGGACCCTCTAATTCGAGTGTTGAACCATGCTCTGCTAGTCAAATAAAAATACAAATAGGAAATTTTTTGCATTACCTTGACATGTTCAAAGTATGCATGTGGATGTGAAACTAATTGAAACAGCGCATCTCAAGTTAGTATGCTAGTGGAAAACAACTAGAATATAAGAATATGTCATTACTTTCATTTAATAATCCATATATCAACAAATGCATACAGCACACACCAGTCAAATTCTAGAACTATGAATCATCCTTTAAATAACACAAAGTGTATAATTCCACAGTATAAAAAAGGTTCAAATCTCATCCTCATAGGCCTATCCAGTATAATTTTTGAACCTAGGCACTCTGATATACCACTCAATAATAGAGCTGGAGTTTTATCTCCAAAGGTATAGTCTAGAACCTTCACTCTAATACCACTATAACACTCCCTCCAACCACATTGGACTTTTCTAGACTGATGGGAGGTGTTACTTTTAACTAACACAACTTCCATGGTATCATTATGGAAACATGGTTACAAATTTTATTCTTTCCCAAAATTGAAAAAATTAACTTTGGATAAGACTAGTGCATCCAACTCATTAATAGATTTATAGTGATATCATTTTTATCTCAATTTTACCTCTCAATCGAGAGATATGCCCCTTAAAAGTCTAACCAATCAAGAAATTATATATGACACTTGTGTGGCTAATGGCTAAATCCTTGACAACTGAAATCCCACACACAACTAACCTACCATGCCGACCATGCCTATTTGAAAATTAACAAGGGCGGGCGGTGGAGGGGTTATAATCTATTGATTCTACGACTAAACCCCTCATACTTTCCCCTTACCTATCATATCCATGTGGCCACCTCTTTACATTAGCATGTTATGTTAATAGCAAGGCCCACATAAATTCCAATAGATTACAAGATGGAGGGGTCCATTATTTTTCGTTTATGCGACCGTGGTGCCCACCACACTCATGTACATGTGATGCGCAGTGCCACCTTGGAATCTACATGACACACACATCACTTAATCTCCACATCACCCTTCCTACCATGCCTTGCTAATGTCAAAGTAACATCACCTTACCATGTGGCATCCTCTAATGATTCCAAATTTCATCTATAAATTGGCCACTTGAATGCCCCAAAAGGATGTTTTTACCTACCATATATCACACAGACAAGGCAACATGTTAGTAGTATAGCCATGTCAGATGATCCATATCCCTCTCAAATAATAATGTGGCATCCATGCAGCCTCACCAATCCCTTATGTTGCTTTCCATCTCAACCCAACCAACCTAAGCCATTGGCCCTAACCCCCATAGCACAATTCATCAATTTCCTTTGTTATCTTTTTTATGGGATATTTGAGTGTGCATGAATTTTACACTATAGAAAACTCCTAAAACCCTTGAATCCCCAAATTCCCATATCTCCTCAAATGTATCTGGACTTGGGAAGAATATGAGTGCAACTAAATTTTCACATTATATAATGTCTCGAACTCCCAGATGTCACCATCACTTGTGAGGTGATTTGACCTCATGCCAAATATGTATCATATTGGCCCCAATCCATATTTCATAAAAAATTGACTATGAGCCTTTAAGCACCTAAGCAAGCCCCACCCCGGTTATCACCCTTACTTTCCTTCTCCATATGTTATCCATGTTATTACCAAATCTAGTGCATTTACGAAGTGCAAAACTACAAACGAGTTAGATTCTACAAATCCTCGATACATTTTCCTGATAAAATTTCATCTGGCTCCACCCTACGTGGGTGCCACATCATATTTCATTGTTTCTCACTTTCCCGGTGGAATATCTAGGTTCTTTAAAATATGGTGCATTCCATAAGATTCACAAACACAACCTAATAATATGTTTCGACTCTCGGATGAATTTGTTAGGTCTTAAGTACATATGGCCTAGATACACTCTTGCCAAATGATAAGGTATTTGATCCAATATACAACTGTGAATTCCTATAGCACTTATACCTAGAAAAAATGATAATTTCAAGGGCTTAGCCTAAACTTTTCCTTGAAGCTTATTGTTACTTAGAACAGCAACTCCTACAAGAGTGATACCCTCATTCCTGCATCAACATTTCATACATTTCTAAAGATAAAAACTCCCTCAAAGAAGCTATTCACATTCTCACTAACAAGCATGCAAACCAACCAAGCTATAACTAACATTACATTGTAAATTCACATGCAGTATCAACATATCTTGCCACACAATGCATCCTAGACAATGTTATCAAATCCACTTGATAAATCATGCATTTCTACATCATGAGTCATTTACTAGGAACACATTCAACAATTTTAAGAAATCAAGGATCCATGGGATCGATAGCTTTCCAAACAATGGAAATCACGCATAATAATAGTTTTTATTGAGTGCATCAAGCATTCATACAAGACCATGTAACTAGCTCTATGACTCACGAACATATAAGAAACCAAAAGGTTCATACAATCATATTATTATAACACATAACTTCATCCCTGAGTTCACTTCACAAATATCCTATGCATATCCCGACATACTACCTCTCAGTGAAATTCGATTATCCACTTAAACCTCCATTTTCGTTCTTGCGACCCTTCTTCTCTTCACCCCATGCTCCTCCAATTTCTCCTGCTATTGTTCGAATGTTTCTCCCTTATGTTCTACCCCCACAAGTTCTCCCACCATTCCCATGTACTCAGTTTCACATCTTCTACACATAACACATTTTTTTTTTGTATTCCACATCTTGTTGACTCCTCATTTGCATCTTGGGCATTGATCATGCCAATACACCCCATGAGAATAGAGGTGGTGTGGGTGTAACACCCTCCTCACACATTTACCCAAGTTACCATCTTGTCAAGGCAAACATGTGACAAAGATTTACTATGATATGGTTCAACCTCCTAGATCACCTTAAGGAGGTGGAATAAATAAGAAAAACACCTTAATGACTTCCCTCAAGTGCTACAGGCCCCCCAAGGTCAAAACCACCCTTCCAAGTGCCCAAGCCCTAAGTTAAACCTCTTTTTCAATGCCCTGATCTCCCAAACACTATTGTTCCTAAAAATCTCCAGTCGCATGCATGATGCCCATAAGGGAGTAACTGCAGTCTTTTTCACCCAGTTTTGTCCCTGTGACTAGGGGATTTAAGCCACTTTTTCAGGATATGAGCCAAACCTCTGCCAAAAACTTAATGAAACATTCAAGAACCATGAATGAAACAAGGAAAAATCCTTCCATACAAATCTTAGACAATAACTTGACCAAACTAGGCCTAACCACGGCATACATTCCATCAACCACATCATGAACATGAAATGTACATGTCATAAATAGACATCTAAACATAGGGATCTCATACTTATCTGAAAATCATCAAGAAGGATTGATGCCCTATGACAATAGGTGCATTATGATCTATTAGTCATGAATTCATTGACATTTCATTTATTAACCAAAACACGATGAGATCCATAACTCAAGTCTATCATAAAATCGTGCTTATAACTAGCATATAACCAATAGAATATAAATTATAGAACAACCATTAAAATCACATAATAGAAATCACATTTACTCATAAAATACAAGAGGAAAAAGAGCTCTCATTAACTTATGCAAAAGCCAACCAAGTTAGGGACTTCCACGTACCACTCGACCATAGATTGAGTTTAACCAAATATTTCTTTCAACCATTCACCCCCATTCCATATTCCACGCATGAATGTGGGACTCACAATAAAACAACCAAGGCTTCCTTAGGATTTACCACAATCCTGCCATATACTGGTCAAGGATTTCTAGGCCACAACCCTCATATATACAACCAGGATTTGTCACAATCCCACCATATATTGGTCGAGGGATCACTAGGCCAAACAATAAACATACACTACTAGGATTTGTCACAATCCCACCATATATCGATCCAAGGATCACAAGGAATATACAAGCATGGATGCCACCAGATTTCTTCACCTACACTACAAGTAATTTTCTCATATCCACCCTCAATTTTTACCACATATCCAACCATATATATCAAACATGGTATTTCTAGGCCTTTAGGAATTTTCCTGAGACCAGCGCACATCATTTTTGAAGCCATCTGAAAATCTAGCTCAACCAAGTGAAAGAACACCATCACACCATGGCTATCTGGAAATGTCAAGGCAAGGATGAAATCCATTATCACACCTGGAAAAAACCATGCAAATGACATCAAGGGAACCAAATACACACATGCATATGCATATGCCATGCATGCAACTCATTACCTACAAGTAATCCCATTGTAGCAGCTTGATCCAACCCTTCCTTGCTTAATCTTTGTTTTCCTTGTCCTTCCTTTGCTTTCCTTTCTTCAATGCTAGAGTGCTCCAAGAATGTGTAAGAGTGTGTGAGAGAGAAATTAGAGAGATATCTTTAAGAAAACTGACAAAATGTTATGAGATGATCCTCATAAGCCCTTTTATCAATGAGGTCTCCATTTTCTTCATTTTCCATTATTTTCCTTCAAGTTCCTCTTGACATGAAACATGTGACCTTTCACCTTCCTTTTCTCCTATTTTCCATTATTTTCATACAATCATTGTTATAACACATAACTTCATCTCTTATTTCACTTCACAAATATCTTATGCATATCCTGACATACTACCTCTGAGTGAACATCGACTATCTACTTGAACCTCCATTGTCATTCTTGCAACCCTTCTTTTCTTCACGCCATGCTCCTCCAAGTGCTCCTGCTCTTGTTCCAATGTTTTTCCCTTGTGTTCTACTCCCACAAGTTCTCCCACCATTCCCATATACTTATTTTGACATCTCTTACACATCAAAAATTTCTTGTTTGTATTCCCCATCTAGTTGACTCCTCATTTTCATCTTGGGTATTGATCATGCCAACACACCCCATGAGAATAGAGGTGGTGTGGGTATAACACCCTCCTCCCACATTTACCCAAGTTACTAGCCTGTCCGGGTAAACAAGTGATGAAGATTTACTATGATATGATTCAACCTCCTAGATCATCTTAAGGAGGTGGAAATGATAAGAAAACACCTTAATGACTTCCCTCGAGTGCTACAGCCGCCCCAAGGGCTAAAAAACCCTTCCAAGTTCCCAAACCCTGAGTTAAACCTATTTTTTAGTGCCCTGATCTCCCAAAAACTAACACAACACTACCTAATTTCAACTAAAACTCTCCATTCGCATGCATGATGTCTACAAGGGAGAGACTGTAGTCTTTTTCACCTATTGTTTCCCCTACGACCGCGGGATTTAAGCCAAATTTTCAGGCTATGAGCCAAACCTCTGCCCAAAACTTAATGAAACTTTCAAGAACCATGAATGACACAAGGAAAAATCCTTCCATACAAAACTTAGACAATAACTTGACCAAACTAGGCCTAACCATGGCATAGATTCCATCAGACACATCATGAACATGAAATGTACATGTCATAAATACACATCTAAACATAGGGATCCCATACTTATCTGAGAATCATCAAGAAGGTTTGATTCCCTCTCACAATAGGTCATTATCATATATTAGGTCATTCATTCATTAACATTTCATTTATTAACAAAAACACAATGAGATCCATAACTCAAGTATGTCATAAAACCATGCTTATAACTATCATATAACCAATATACTATAAATGATAGAACAACCATTGAAATAACATAATAGCAAGCAAATTTACTCATAAAATACAATAGGAAAAAGAGCTCTCATTAACATATGCAAAATCCAACCAAGTCAGGTACTTCCACGTACCACCTGACATAGATTGAGTTGAACCAAATCTTTCTTTCAACCAATCACCCCCATGCCATATTCCACACATGAATGTGGGACTCACAGTAAAACAACCAAGGATTCCTTAACTTTACTGCAATCCTGCCATATACTGGTCAAGGATTTATAGGCCCAAACACTCATCTATACAACCATGATTTGTCGCAATCCCACCACATAGCAGTCCAGGGATCACTAGGCCAAAAAATAAACATACACTACCAAGGTTTGTCGTAATCCCACCATAGACCGATTCAGGGATCACTTGGAATATACAAGTATGGATGCCTCAAGATTTCTTCACCTACACTACAAGGAATTTTCTCGTCTCCACCCTCAAGTTTTACCGCATATCCAACCATATATACCCATCCAAGTATTTCTAAGCCTTTGTGAATTTTCATGAGACCACCACTCATCAGCTTTGAACCCATCTGGCAATCCAACTCAGCCAAGTAAAAGAACACCATCACACCATGGCTATCTAGAAATGGCAAGGCAAGGATGAAAACCATTATCACACCTAACAAAATCCATGCAAATGACATCAAGGGAACCAAATAAGCACATGCATATGCCATGCATGCCAAAACTAGCTAGGAAATCATGCATGCAACTCAATACCTACAAGTAATCCCATTGTAGCAGCTTGATCAACCCCTTCCTTACTTGATCTTTGTTTTCCTTGTCATTCCTTTGCTTTCCTTTCTCCAATGCTAGAGTGCTCCAAGAATGTGTAAGAGGGTGTGAGAGAAAAAGTAGAGAGATAAATTCAAGCTGAAACTGACAAAAGGTTGTGAATTGATCCTCATAAGCCCTTTTATCAATGAGGCCTACATTTTCTTCATTTTCCATTATTTTCCTTCAAGTTCCTCCTCACATGCAACATATGACCTTTCACCTTCCTTTTCTCCTATTTTCCATTATTTTCAGAAATAAAATGACAAATAATGCATCTTTGCATTTTCCAATTCCATTGCCTTTGCCTTTTTACCCTAAACCATAATAAACCAAATGAACACGCACTAGGATGTTTTTCCCAACATTCATCTTCGAATACGTGCCCCATGACCTTGGTCTTATTTTTTGTTTATTAAGTTTATTAAATGGATTTTTAACTTGGGGTTGTTACAATGGGGTTTGTCTCCCACTTAAGGATTACATACATCACCTCCCTGCCTACTATGTAGGACATTAAACTCACTTAGAGAATTAGTGGTAAAATTTAATGAAACAACCTGTGTTTAATCACTTCCCAAGAAACCTCTCCTTAGACCTTTGAATGCATGTCCACTCCTCCCGACATAGTCATTATTTACATTTCCACAATATTTACCTGAATTTACAATTCACGGTGACATTTATAAGAGGGGTAGCAAAAATGGTTGTCACAATTCCTAAGAATTCATACAAGTTCATCATTGTCCAAGATAGGGAAAGTATTACATACCTACCACTTTCTTGGGATTGACTCATACACCACCTTAACTTATGAATTTCAACCTCAAAGCCTCAAAAATTCATTTTGAGTGCTTGATAAATAATTGATTTTTCCTCTAGATTCAAAAGGACCTATCAACATTCTCTATGTGCAATTTATATTCTCTACTTTCTAACACTATTTCAGTAAACAAGCCTAGCACAAAATTTCATAGGAAGGGTTTGGAAATCTTGTTCTAGAGGAATTAGAAACTAGATGGATCATTAGATACACTAAATGGAATCAATAAAAACTCATAATGATCTTTATGTGCCATGAATACTATATAATGGAGGTCAATATCTTTCATATTGATTTAGTGGTATCCTAAATGAAGCTAAATCTTAATCAAATGCTTGGCTATATGAATTTCATCTTGTGAATCATCAATAATTAAGATAGGAAATTTTCCGCTCATTGTTAATTTATCAAGAGACTTAAGAATATGACACGTGCACCAAGTTGTTTCTTTATTTCACACCACCGTTATTGATGATGAGCAATATCTTGTACTAAGACGTATGGCATCTAACTCCAATATTTCCCAAATGATCTTTGTCCATCTCATTCTTGTGTGAAAAAAGGGTGTCAATAAAGATGTGCATTTGGTGGTTGATTGCTTGGAATTTAGGGGAATACCATGGTCATGGTCTCCATAAGGGGTAAATAATTGGTGATTTCAAAAATTGAATGATGTTTCTAAAACTCTTGGTGGATTTATTGTGTCAAATTAGCCACAATTAACATGGGATTATATTCAAAAGTAATGTCATATGGCCATTTTTTAATAACTTCTCCATATGATTATAATTGGTTATTTTAGGAGGGTATACTTGAATCCTTCAAAGGGTGTGTAATGACCTTCTTTGGTGAAACTCATATATAATTCTTTGAAATCCATGGTGACTGGTCATAAAATGCATAAACTTATACCCCTGATACTAGGAAAAAGAGTGTACAATCTTTGTTAGTGGATGAGTATCCTTTGGCTTTTTAGTGGATGATTCAAGGTTGTCCTTAGAGAATTAATCTCGAGAGGATGAATGCTAGGAATGAAGGAGATTTTTTTGTTTCACTCTAGTAACATGCTTCCATCCATATTGTGAGATGTTCCATTTTGACTTGTGCTCAATTATCCTCCCTAAAGCCACTAATGTATCACTATTTATAGAATTTTCAAACTAGCTTCCTAGATGTAACTCATTAGAAGTAGAGTAGGTGGTACATTCTATTTGGAGGTGGTATAAGTTGGCTTACATAGACACACCATGGGTTACCTTACTAATGAAGTTTACAAAGTACTAAATGATTTTAAACTTAGATGAATGTGATAATATTATGAGAAGTTGAAAAAGTATAAAAAATTAATTAACATATAAAGTTACTATTTATTTATAATTATTTGATTAAATTAATAAGTATTTATTTTAATTATTGTATTATAAAGAAGTGAGAATAAATTTTTGGATAATAGATTGTGGAGAATTAAACCTACTTGACCAAGAAGCCACCCCTCTGACCGACCTCATCATGACGGAGTAAAGTTGGACTCTAGTCCCCCCTGGTTAGAAGTGATAAGAACTCGTTGAGAAGATTATAGATAGCTGAAGTAATCAAGAAGTTCATTTTTTAGGTTGAATGTTCTTACGGGAACCACCCAAGAAATTGCCAGGAGAAGGAGTGGTAGTGGAACGATTAGATGGATGTCCATTTCGTCCATTAGCGAAAGGAGAAGGAGAAAACGAAGGACGCTTAGGTGCAGGACATGCAGAAGGTTTGGAGTTGGTAAGCGAAGGAAACTGAGAAACCCTGGCTCTCTTCTTGTTGCAAGAGCTGAAAGATTTAGAAGAATATATTTCTTGGTCAATATGATTATCAGGGGCCGATTTGGGAAGTAAGCGGGGGTCTAGTCGGGTCGCTTTCTGAGCTCCAAATTTTGCATAACCGTCTGCAGTGACGTTGCCCTTCACTCCAGAGTGGGCCTTCACCTTGTGCATATGAACCTCTGTAAACCAATCATCGGTATTGATCTCCTCCAATATCTTCTCCCCCAACCCATTGTTGTCGTCGCTGTGTAATGGCTTCTCTCCATTCTGCAGCAACTGTAGTTGCGTCAGAGCATGCTCGCTGTCTGAGAAAATGTCGACGCGAGGTTGGTCTTTATGCTTCTTCTTCACCTGCGTAACTGCCTCTAGAATTGCTTTGGATTCTAGTCGCAATATATTGTTTTTGTGCTCGGCGAAGGGCCAGGGTTTTATCATGTTTATTTGGAGTCCCGGAGAATAAACGCCATACCCACCTTGGCCCGTGTTCTTAATCAAACTGGCGTCCGTGTATATGTTGTTCACGCCCTCTTTAGAATTGCAATCGCATCCACTACTGCTGTTCTTGCTCCCATACTTCAATAGGTCTTTTCCTTTACAAATTTCAAGAAATCCCATTTATCTAATTTAGTGTTACTTTTATTATTATTTCTCGTAGCCTGTTTGGACTCTGTTGCACACACACTGCTCTCACTGCTTGACCTAGGATTAGGATGAATATTAGTACTGCCCAAACGACATGCCTTTCTCTGAATGTTCATGTCGTTCAAACTAATTACAATTTCATTTCGTTTAAGACCATCAAAACGAAATAAAATATAAGCCCAGACCATGATTACTAAATGAAGATTGATTTGAATCCAGAGTAATGAATGAATGAAAAACCTCGTTGAGAAAATGAAAAATTATATATATTGAACGTCTGTTGAAACAAACCCTAAATCTACACACCAATAGAATTTGGCAACCTGAGATATACACTTGTGAAGTTCGCAACCTGCAAATAGAATTTCGTTCTCAATTATCCTCACAGCAAGCTAGGTTCGGAATGGCTGATATTTGATACTTAACGCAAATCTGTGTTTTCACGGCATATTATAACTCACAATCCTGCATGTAGCTTTGGGAAACTACATTATCTGGTATGCATTAGCTCCTGCAATTAGCAAACACAAGAAACATTTTGCATGTAGAACTGATTTTCACATGAAACTATCATTGCTGGATATTTTTATGGGTTCATACTGTAGAGGGGATCAGTCAGACCAATGGGACTAGGTGTTGAAGATGAGACTAGGTGTTGGTCGCATGGACCATGAAGACAGTTTGAAAGCATGTCATAAAAAATATCGCAGGCACTTTAGGAGTTTTGTCATCCAAAATATCCAATGCTGTACAAGCCGGGACGATCATTAGCATATATATAAAAATAAATAATTCATGATAAAGGAAATATATAAAAAAAATTACTCGGTCATTTCTCTTACCTCAATGGTGTGTAGGTGTGTAGGTATGGTTTTGAATATTACTGAAATTTGAGGTTAAAAATGAATTTGAAAAAAAAAAATGTATCAATAAATTTAACTTCAAAAAAATTCAAAAATGAAAAATTCAAAAATAAGCTTGAAAACAAAAAATTACCAATAAAATTAACTTAATAATGTCAAGGTAGAGAAAATATTTTGGAGAAAAAAGAAAATTATTCTTTTAATTGTATTTCTACCTTATATCTTTATAAATTTATTCAAAATATAAGTGTAAAAACTCACTTCCTCTACATGCTTTCAACAATATCACTTCCTCTACCTGCTTTCAACAATATGTTGTCTCCATTCATTAAATTAGCTACCACTACAATTTCAAACCAACATCAACAATATTTAACTCTTCTCACCTCAATCCTTCTCCTTCAACATTGAATTATGTAGAGACTCAACGGATGAATTCTTGTAACCAATCTACTTCCAACTATTCAATCCCATAATAAGGGTACTATCGCTATACCCAAATACAATTTTCCATGATGGCAGAGCAGAAATAAGTCTTCTAACCAATCTACTTCCAGCTATTCAATCCCATGATAGGGGCACTATCACTATTCCTATGCCTCCTATGCTTACATAACATGAACACATTTTTTTACAGGGGACCCACAAACATAGCACTTATACATAAAATATAAACACATGATCTACAGATCAAAATACACAAAGCATGTACAACAATCATTCAATTGGTTAGAGTTGTATATGTACTCGATTTGTTTAAGCTTTAATATTAAGGATTTTTTTTAAATTCATTTATTTCCATATTTAGTTATGTTCTAAGTTTATATAGACATATATTTAATTATTGGAAAAATATCTTTTAATAAAATGAAGATTTTTTTGACACTTATCTCAAGTCTGGAAAATTATTTGACATCTTAAGTTAGCATTTGTTTCTTTTACAAGATGTCACATGGAAAAGAGTGGTAGATGGTCAATACACAAAGCATGTACAACAATCATTCAATTGGTTAGAGTTGTATATGTACTCGATTTGTTTAAGCTTTAATATTAAGGATTTTTTTTAAATTCATTTATTTCCATATTTAGTTATGTTCTAAGTTTATATAGACATATATTTAATTATTGGAAAAATATCTTTTAATAAAATGAAGATTTTTTTGACACTTATCTCAAGTCTGGAAAATTATTTGACATCTTAAGTTAGCATTTGTTTCTTTTACAAGATGTCACATGGAAAAGAGTGGTAGATGGTCAAAACTTCTTAAAAACTTAGGAACTCCCTAGAAACTACATTTGTATTTACATAAAAAAAAATTATTGTTATTAAGTTTATACACATTTTCATGCGAAAATCTTTTTCTTTGGAATAATCTCATGAACCCCTTTGGACCTAGGAAAAATGGTTGTCTAAGGTTTTGATGCTCGCCATTAATCCATGACAAACATGAAAACACTTTGTAATGCATTTGACATTGCCAAAAATAAAAAATAAAAAGACATAAATATTAACAACTATAACTCTATTTTAACTTATTAGTATTAATTATAAAAAGAATTAATATATGATTTTAACATTTATACATTTAAAAAAACATGTAACAAGATTCTTAACTATGTAGATTCATTCTTAATCGATAAATAGTTTTTGTTACAATATTATGTGTTACTAAGATGATATGCTTAAAAAAATCATATCTTATTTCATATGGCACTTGTTTATATTCTGAAATATCTACCGGAATTTGAATCCATATCATCAATTTAATAATTATGAATAATTAAATTAAAATTCTAAAACTCTATTTCAAAATAAACACATTTATCCAACTATAAAAAAAAAAAACATTAATATTTATATAAAAAATCTATTAGTATTGCTGAATTTCTTAGTTGGAAAATTGAATTGTTGATCTCCGCCCATGTGAAGCATACCCCATACCCACTAAATGATTTTCAGAGCACATCATTAACGAACAAAAAGACCATATGGATTTGAATTGTTGATCTCTGCGCATGTGAAGCATACCACATACCCATACCGACTAAATGATTTTCAGAGCACATCATTAATCCAACAAAAAGACCATAGGGATTCACCAGTGAGCACATTGAAATGAAAACGTGTAACAAGTGAAACTTTATATTATGTATTACAATGTCAATGAGCTTGCATGCATGCAAACTTTATATATATTCTGTTTGAATTGATTTAACGCAATAACCCACTGGACACTATTGTGGATAATAGAGATAGACTCCAGATAATCTTAATTTTGGAATTTTACTTTCTAAAGCAGAAGTTCTTTTAAAGAAAAGTATTATTAGGTATATAGAAGTTCTTTTAAAGAGAAGTACTCATGGACATCACTATGTACATCACTATGTAGTACTTTGGTAGTTGGTAGTATTCTAAGTTCTTGGCTACACTTTCTTTTATACTATTTTAACATATTGGATAGGGTACTTCTTTTACCCATGCATGTATATTAGATAGATATATATAACACCTAATGCCTTCTTATTTTTAGGACTCAATAAACTTCATTAGTAACTCATGATGTATCCATATAAACTAACTCATGCCACATCCACAAACAATATACCACCCACTCTACTTCCAACAAGTTGAACAAGAAACACTTAGGAAGCTAGCTTGAAAAGTTAGTTAAGAAGTTGCATGAGAAAATTAGGGAAGTTGGATGAGATGTTAGGTACCCTAGAAGAAATATTAACTTCATCTCATATATTCACACCTCATAGATTATGCCTAGTACCTTGAGGGCCATTGTCATTAATGGTGTTACATTCCATTTTGTTGCATCCACTCAAAAGGCTTGAAAACTAGATCAATCAACATCCTTGAACACTTTGTCATTATCCCTTTGCAAAGCCCTAAGCATCACATCTCCAAAAAGTATGAGTTTTTGGGTCAATTAACTCAAAAACACTATTTTTAGTCCTGATGCATCATGCAATTGTTGCAAGTTACATAATTGATCACATGCATTGACTAGCGCAGGTTGCTCTACTTTGCAGGTGTGATGGTTCTATAATTTCGGGAAAATTTAAAAAAAAAAAATGAATCTTCTCCTTCAAGAAGCTTCTAATTTATTTTTAACCATTTATCATGGATAGAGGTCTTGAATTCCTTCTATATAGGTCTTATCTCTTATCCTTAGAGCTTATCCTCCTTCATATGTGGATCTCAAGCCTAGATTGGTAAACCTAAACTACCACTTTTACACTATGAATCTACTACTTCCCATAGAGTTTGGCTTGGATTTTGTAGATTACTATTGCCTTCATGCTGCCACTTTGAGATTGGGGTTGATTTTGAAGGTTTTCTTTGTGGCAAGGAAGGACAAGACAATTGGGGAGACATCTACAAAGTGAGTATCTATAAATGGTTGTAACTCTCTCCTTCATTTATTAAAAAAAAAAGAACTTTGTTTTCCTATACTTGTGTCATGTTTATGCTCATGCATTCCAATTCCATTTGACTCATTGATTAGAGAAACTAATTTATGCTATGTGGATATTGTAGTTCTCTTACTTGTTTTATTCATTATTGCAGATTCCATTTATATCACTTGGAGCTAGAGTTGGAGATTACAAGCAAGGAGAAGAGGAGGACTTACTATACATTCTTGGTAGGTCTCTTTTCTATATTCTAATCTCTCTAAGGAAAACATATATATATATATATATATATATATATATATATATATATATATATATATATATATATTCCCTATTTCTTCTAGATCAGTAAAATAGATCTAGGGAGTTCATTTTTCTCCACATAAGTGAATTTTCTATATAAAAACTTTACGACTCCTTTGGGGATCGAGATTTTCCTTTAGTGGTTTCCTTGGCCTAGTAATTTTCAACTTTTCAAAGCGACCTAAATTGACTTGTTCGGATAATAATTGACCTTAAGAAAACATAATTTTGAGCTTGGTATCATTTTTTGTGTCGTCTTTTGAGAAAATTAGCCCCAACACACTCTTTGTTCTGAGATAGGGTGACCCAACACAGTCACTCTTCTCTATAAGTGAGATGGTTTTCATTGGTGCCTATTTTGCACATGTGATGGTGCTGTAGGATGCAAAAATTTGTGTTTATATGCCTTGCTCTGAGTTCAGATTTGATATATAAGGTTTTCTTGAGTCTTTGAACTTGTTTGTATCTGTTTGAAGCAAATAATGTGTGTAAATTTGGGTGTGGTTTCCTTTGGCCACTACTCAAAGGTTTGTTTCAGTTTCTTAACCATTTTTTAGTGTTTTTTTTTTTGAATAATCGTGTATGAGTGTTAATTTCCTTTAAGTGTCATCTATTTTAATCTTTGGAATTTTCATCCGATTTCAATTTGAGTCCTCTGTCAATGAAATGTCATATTACATTTGATTTCATTGGGAATTTCCTTTACACTTGATTGGTTCTTTCATTGCATTAGTGAAGGAAGGTATTGTTATTAATAAGTAGCCTTGTTATTTTGTTCTTTAACTAATTTGGAATCAACTTGTGTTTGTTTTGAAGAATCATCTTGCATAGATTACATTTTCATAGTTAGAATTATAATTTTCACAAAAGGAAAGGAAATTGTGCATAAACTACATTTGCATAGTTTTCATGTGAATCGTGGATAGATTACATTGCATCGTTTAGCATAATTTAGGGATTTGAATTGAATCAGAGCAATTTCATTGAAATATCTTGATCTGATTATTTAGTTTTTTTTGTTGTGTCATTTCTTAATCCATTATTGTTTCTCTTCTTTCTCATAGAAATATTTTCATCGAAAAAGTGAAATAGTTCTGGTTATCATGCTAGATGCATCATAATGAATTTGGGTGAATTCGTACCGTGAACCTTGAAATTGAAACACAATTGAATATCAAATTTAAAATGTATTCAATTAACCTAAGGATAATTTGGAACATTAATGACATGCATAGAGGTTGAGGCTAGAGACGTGTTCTAGTGTCTTTAAACATAGGTGTTTTCGTTACTTGTTTGCATTAAATTATGGGGGTAGTTGGTATTCCATGATGTAATTATATCATATTATTTTCCACATACCCTTGGGTATATTGGATGGTGCTCCACATATGAAAACTATTTCAAAATATTTCCTATCATACAAGATGCATTAGACAACACTACCACGGATTGTGCTTCCACGTACCTTTGGTTATATTTTAGAAGTTCCCTATAGGTTGTCATCCTGGCATAGGTAACCAAGTCGGTTGTCTTATTATCTATGATACACCAAACACAGCATTCAGGGAGATTGTCTGCACATTCTGGAAATGGTATTCTTCAGTTAATAGTGACTTGGTAATCCTTATATGCCTAGTTACCCTTTTATTTTTATTTGTGTCTTAATATATAAAATAAATTAATTAACCGTGAAACAACATCCTCGTTAGGATGAATATTAGTACTGCCCAAACGACATGCCTTTCTCTGAATGTTCATGTCGTTCAAACTAATTACAATTTCATTTCATTTAAGACCATCAAAACGAAATAAAATATAAGCCCAGACCATGATTACTAAATGAAGCTTGATTTGAATCCAGAGGAATGAATGAATGAAAAACCTCGTTGAGAAAATGAAAAATTATATATATTGAACGTCTGTTGAAACAAACCCTAAATCTACACACCAATAGAATTTGGCAACCTGAGATATACACTTGTGAAGTTCGCAACCTGCAAATAGAATTTCGTTCTCAATCATCCTCACAGCAAGCTAGGTTCGGAATGGCTGATCCTTGATACTTAACGCAAATCTGTGTTTTCCCGGCATATTATAATTCACAATCCTGCATGTAGCTTTGACAAACTACATTATCTGGCATGCATTAGCTCCTGCAAATAGCAAACACAAGAAACATTTTCACATGAAACTATCATTGCTGGATATTTTTATGGGTTCATAGTGTAGATGAAAGGTTTGTTTTCAGTCAGACCGATGGGTCAGAGGAATTGTCAATCGTGTGTTGAAGATGAGACGAAGTGTTGGTCGCACGGACCATGAAGACAGTTTGAAAGCATGTCATAAAAAATATTGCAGGCACTTTTGGAGTTTTGTCATCCAAAATATCCAATGCTGTACAAACCGGGACGATCATTAGCATATATATAAATATAAATAATTCATGATAAAGGAAATATATAAAAAAATTACGGGGTCATTTTTCTTACCTCAATGGTGTGTATGTATGGTTTTGAATATTACTGAAATTTGAGGTTAAAAATGAATTTGAAAACAAAAAAATTATCAATAAAATTAACTTTAAAAATTTTCAAAAATGAACTTGAAAACAAAAAAATTATCAACAAAATTAACTTTAAAAAATTTCAAAAATAAGCTTGAAAACATTTGGCATTTGTTTATATTCTGAAATGTCTACTAGAATTTGAATCTATATCATCAATTTAATAATTATGAATAATTAAATTACATTCTAAAACTCTATTTCAAAATAAACACATCTATCCAGCTATAAAAAAAAAACATTAATATTTATATAAAAAAGCTATTAGTATTGCTAAATTTCGTAGCTGGAAAATTGAATTGTTGATCTCTGCTCATCTGAAGCATACCCATACCCATACCCCATACCCCATACCCCATACCCATACCCATACCCATACTCATACCCATACCCACTGAAAATTGAATTGTTGATCTCTGCTCATTAATCGAACAAAAAGACCATAGGGATTTGAATTGTTGATCTCTGCGCATGTGAAGCATACCACATACCCATACTGACTAAATGATTTTCAGAGCACATCATTAATCGAACAAAAAGACCATAGGGATTCACCGGTAAGCACATTGAAATGAAAACGTGTAACAAGTAAAACTTTATTATGTATTACAATGTCAGTGAGCTTGCATGCAAACTTTATATATATTTCACTGGACTTTATCGTGGATAATAGAGATAGACTCCAGATCATCTTAATTTTGGAATTTTACTTTCTAAAGCACAAGGTAGAAATTTGCAAGGCCGAAGAAATACAAAAGAAGTGGCATTTTGAAATGCTGAGAAAGAACTACATAATTGTGGGTAAAATGAAAATGAAAGATGGCATTTTGAAATGTTGAGAAAGAACTACATAATTGTGGGTAAAATGATAATGAAAGTTTTTGTTAATGATGAATCACATATGTACCAGGAATTTGAAGACCATGGCCCCAGCGTCCATCACACTATATTTTGGATGACAGAACTCCAAAACTACCTGCAATATATTTTATGACCTCGATGATGGTAAGGTCTCTTCGTACAGAACTTAAACAAAGAGCAAATTAAATAAAAGCAATGAATAGTGTATCTCACATCTAATAAAAGACTGAAATTTTCGTCTATGCAATGGTAAATGAGGACCAAACTTGAAGAGTTAGGTTTATTTGAAGCATATTGGGCTTGGGCTTAAGTACATATCTTCCTTGTTTCCAATTTCAGAAGTGTATACCTTGCACATACAATACACAATACAAAAGAGATGCTATGGGGATTTGGTTGTCTAGAATAAATGTGAAATTGGTGGAAGGATTTAGGCTTACATACTGATTTACATTATACTAATTAAATAATAAAAAATAATAATTCATAAAATTTGTTTTATATTAATTAATTTTGAATATTTTTTTAGCTTCTCTAATCATAACTTCAAACATAATATATTTAAAAATATATATATATCATAATCAAATTATATTTTTAAACAAAATAATATTAAATATTTAAAAATAATAAAATAATATTAAATATTTTAAAAAATAATAAAGAATTACAAAAGTATTTTTATGTATGGAATTGAACTTTAATGTATTATTAGGTATATAGAAGTTTTTTTAAAGAAAAGTACTCATGGACATCACTATGTAGTACTTTGGTAGTTAGTAGTATTCTAAGCTTTGGCTACACTTTCTTTTATACTATTTTAACATATTGGATAGGGTACTTCTTTTACCCATGCATGTATATTAAATAGATATATATAACACCTAATGCCCCCTTATTTTTAGGACTCAATAAACTTCATTAGTAACCCATGATGTATCCATATAAACCGACTCATGCCACATCCCCAAACAATATACCACCCACTCTACTTCCAACAAGTTGAACAACCTAGGAAGCTAGCTTGAAAAGTTAGTTAAGAAGTTGCATGAGAAAATTAGGGAAGTTGGATGAGATGTTAGGTACCCTAGAAGAAATATTGACTTCATCTCATATATTTACACCTCATAGATTCTGCCTAGTACCTTGAGGGTCATTGTCATTAATGGTGTTACAGTCCATTTTGTTGCATCCACTCAAAAGGCTTGAAAACTAGATCAATCAACATCCTTGAACACTTTGTCATTATCCCTTTGCAAATCCCTAAGCATCACATCTCCAAAAAGTATGAGTTTTTGGTTCAATCAGCTCAAAAACACTATTTTTAGTCCCAGCGCATCATGTAATTGTTGCAAGTTACATAATTGATCACATGCATTGACTAGCGCAGGTTGCTCTACTTTGCAGGTGTGATGGTTCTATAATTTCGGGAAAAAAAAATGAATCTTCTCCTTCGAGAAGCTTCTAATTTATTTTTAACCATTTATCATGGATAGAGGTCTTGAATTCCTTCTATATAGGTCTTATCTCTTATCCTCAGAGCTTATCCTCCTTCATATGTGGATCTCAAGCCTAGATTGGTAAACCTAAACTACCACTTTTACACTATGAATCTACTACTTCCCATAGAGTTTGGCTTGGATTTTGGAGATTCCTATTGCCCTCATGCTGCTACTTTGAGATTAGGGTTGAGTTTGAAGGTTTTCTTTGTGGCAAGGAAGGACAAGACAATTGGGGAGACATCTACAAAGTGAGTATCTATAAATGGTTGTAACTCTCTCCTTCATTTATTAAAACAAAAATAACTTTGTTTTCCTATACTTGTGTCATGTTTATGCTCATGCATTCCAATTCCATTTGACTCATTGATTAGAGAAACTAATTTATGCTATGTGGATATTGTAGTTCTCTTACTTGTTTTATTCATTATTGTAGATTCCATTTATAGCACTTGGAGCTATAGTTGGGGATTACAAGCAAGGAGAAGAGGAGGACTTACTATACATTCTTGGTAGGTCTCTTTTCTATATTCTAATCTCTCTAAGGAAAACATATATATATATATATATATATATATATATTATAGATCAGTAAACTAGATCTAGGGAGTTCATTTTTCTCCGCATAAGTGAATTTTCCATATAAAAACTTTACGACTCCGTTGGGGATCGAGATTTCCCTTTAGTGGTTTCCTTGGCCTAGTCATTTTCAACCTTTCAAAGCGACCTAAATTGACTTGTTAGGATAATAATTGGCCTTAAGAAAACATAATTTTTGAGCTTGGTAGCATTTTTTGTGTCATCTTTTGAGAAAATTAGCCCCAACACACTCTTTGTTCTGAGATAGGGTGACCCAACACAGTCACTCTTCTCTATAAGTGAGATGGTTTTCATTAGTGCCTATTATGCACATGTGACAGTCCTGTAGGATGCAAAAATTTGTTTTTCTATGCCTTGCTCTGAGTTCTGATTTGATATATAAGGTTTTCTTGAGTCTTTGAACTTGTTTGTATCTGTTTGAAGCCAATAATGTGTGTAAATTTGGGTGTGGTTTCCTTTGGCCACTACTCAAAGGCTTGTTTCAGTTTCTTAACCATTTTTTAGTGTTTTTTCTTTGAATAATTGTGTATGAGTGTTAATTTCCTTTAAGTGTCATCTATATTAATATTTGGAATTTTCATTCGATTTCAGTTTGAGTCCTCTGTCAATGAAATGTCATATTACATTTGATTTCATTGGGAATTTCCTTTACACTTCATTAGTTCTTTCATTGCATTAGTGAAGGAAGGTATTGTTATTAATAAGTAGCCTTGTTATTTTGTTCTTTAACTAATTTGGAATCATCTTGTGTTTGTTTTAAAGAATAATGTTGCATAGATTACATTTTCATAGTTAGAATTATAATTTTCACAACAGGAAAGGAAATTGTGCATAAACTACATTTGCATAGTTTTCATGTGAATTGTGGATAGATTACATTGCATGGTTTAGCATAATTTAGGGATTTGAATTGAATTAGAGCAATTTCATTGAAATATCTTGATCTGATTAGTTAGTTTTTTTTGTTGTGTAATTTCTTAATGCATTATTGTTTCTCTTCCTTCTCATAGAAATATTTTCATCAAAAAAGTGAAATAGTTCTTGTTATCATGCTAGATGCATCATAAGGAATTCAGGTGAATTCGTACCGTGAACCTTGAAATTGAAACACAATTGAATATCAAATTTAAAATGTATTCAATTAACCTAAGGATAATTTGGAACATTAATGACATGCATAAAGGTCGAGGCTAGAGACATGCTCTAGTGTCTTTAAACGTAGGAGTTTTCGTTACTTGTTTGCATTACATTATGGGGGTAGTTGGTATTCCATGATGTAATTATATCATATTGTTTTCCACGTACCCTTGGGTATATTCAATGGCGCTCCACATATGAAAAGTATTTCAAAATATTTCCTATCATATAGGATGCATTAGACAACACTACCACGGATTGTGCTTCCATGTACCTCTGGGT
Source organism: Pinus albicaulis (assembly GCA_034641835.2). Lineage (NCBI taxonomy): Eukaryota > Viridiplantae > Streptophyta > Pinopsida > Pinales > Pinaceae > Pinus > Pinus albicaulis. The sequence goes on from CM076581.1 coordinate 725,299,469, forward strand.
ATATTTTGGACGTCCCCTATAGGTTGTTATCCTGGCATAGGTAACCAAGTCGGTTGTCTTATTATCTATGATACACCAAACACAACATTCAGGGAGATTGTCTACACATACTGGAAACGATATTCTGCAATTAACAGTGACTTGGTAATCCTTATATGCCTAGTTACCCTTTTATTTTTATTTGTATCTTTAATCTATAAAATAAATTAATTAACCGTGAAACAAAATCCTTGTCCTGGAATAACTCCTTAGTGGATATTAGGTTGAGACTAATGACAACGGTTCCTAAGTCTACCAATCAAGGAAACCCCACTAACGGTAATCCCAGTCATTTTCCTTCTTTTGGAAATATTGGTGCTCCTTATATGGAAATGTTTTCCCTTCTAAAATTTACCATTGGTTTACCAGTTGGGTTATTTTCTACCTCCTTGGTTCCGAATGTCCAAAATTCTCCTCAACCAAGTAGTCCTCCACCTGAACAACATCAACCTCAAGTTGTACCTAAAGTTGACCTTTTTCCTTCTTCACTTATTGTTTCTTCATCCCTTTCTTCCTCCTCACCTGGTGATAGTCTTGATTATAGTAACTAAGAAGATAAGAAGAAGAAGAAAAGGACAAAGAAGAAGAAGAAAAATAAGCAGGGAGAAACCAAGCAAACATTACTATGAATGCAACTAATGTTAAGAAACCTTCCAACGAGTCCCATAAAATTAATTTATCTTGCATGCTTTATAAGGTTGATCACCTTCTTAGATATTTTTGTGGGATATCTCGGGTGTTAGAAGTGTGGTCTATAGGCTCACACCAGCCTTTGTCATTAGCCTATGGATATCATGTTGGTGACAAACCATCAACTAGTGATAATAATTTTCTCGGACATAAGGGTAAAGCCAAGTTTCCTTGTATTTTATGTGAAGGAAATCATCCCATTAAACTTTTCCCTTATATGGATGAAGCATCCAAGGTGTTGGATAATCTTATTGTTCCTCAACGACAACTTCCAACTGGCTACCGAAAGCTTTCCCCTAATCCTCCACTAGTTGATGAAGTGATTGATCCCAATCTATCTTTAGTCAATCCCACTCTCTTTGAATGTGAATCCCATAATTATGTTCCCAACCAACCATTGGTTGATAAAATAGTTGACTTGATTCCACCTTCAGGTGATCTCACTTTTCCCATTGAGAGTGAGGTTCATACCACTCAGGTTCTTCTTGTTCATTAATATCTTCAAGTCAAACAAGGGGACATTTTTCCTATTACAAATGAGGGAACTTCTCAAATCTCGTCTGCTCAGCCTATCCAAGGTCAATCATAACTTTCATCAAACCCACTTGGTCAAACTATTCAACAGGTGCAAGTAAGTTGACCTATTTATAGCATGTCATGGGCGCAAATTAACCAGCATGGTCTAGGAATGACACAAATATCGTCAGGGAAACCTTTACAAGGAATACCCCAAGCTTCTCTTGGTCAGAAAAATCAATGCAACAACCTTATCTAGGATAATATTTCCAAGGTCCAAATTCCCAACAATATTAAGGCTACCCAAACTATCAAAACAATCTCAGGACTAGACAACCTGGTATGGGTTATCCTAATTATCAAAACAATATGTATCAAGGTGGGATGAAAATGTCAGTATCCAAACCCATCATGTCCTATCCTGGATATCCCTCACCAACAGTTAAACTTCCCCCACAAGTTTACTGAGCTACCTAGGAGCTAGAGTAGAGTTCCTTTTCTTTTGAAATCATTCTCATTATATCCCTCATGATTTTCATTTGTATTAGTTTGTTTCTGCTAGGTGAGCCTTGGTTTTCTCATTCCATCGTCACCATCTCCTTGGATGATCATACGCTTTCACTTGGTGTTTTACCCTTGCTTGGGGAACTGAGGGGAAGAGTTATCTTATTAGCCTACCTCTTGACCTATACATTTTTTGAGCAGCTGCGTCATGACCAGAACCAGTTGCTACTCTTTATACCACTCGTTCCTTCAAGAAGAGTCCTCTTTCATGTCTTTTAGACTCCCAAAACATGAAATTTTTGTCGATCACTTGTCTTTTCGAACTCGTTAAAGTAAATGAAAATTTGTATTCCCAGTATAAGTTTAACTCTTTTCCAAACTGGGATGGACTATTTACAAAAAAGGAATAATTTAGTCAAACATGACTAAAAGGTTCTCCTTAGTATCGTTTTATGCCTTTTCGGACTCAAGAGACTAAATTTATGAAAAGGAACCTTTGGATTTTTCTAATTTTCCTATTTTTCAAACTCTCTAAACATGAAAAAGAAGTCAAGTTACACCTTTGTTGGACTCGTAAAATCATAAAAAAATGTTGGATTCGTTGAACATCACAGGATCGAACCACTCCTTCTCAAGGTTTTTTAATTATACTCAAAAGGATTTATCCGAAGGATGAACTTATAGATCAAGCATATGTTACCCTGCTCAAAATTCTCAAAAATAAAGAGGTACTTACCAGAAATGGTTGGTGAAGTTGGGAAAACAGGGAACTTAACCAATTAATGTCTGCAAGTGGCTCTTGAACATGACACTCTTTCACTTCATCTTTGTGATTGTTTGGTTGGGAAATTTTCTTGTATCTTTGGTTAATAATACCATATAAAAATCCTTTTTAACTGGTTTTGAGTCAATGTTTCCAAATCCATAAAGTGTCATCAATATGTTCAAGAAGAAAGTCCACCCTCAGTTGACATTTTCTACAATACCTTAATCCTTCTTTCATGTCTTCCATTCTTGAAACAGTTATGCATCAGCATCATTCTATCTCAAATCTTGATACTTGTTTCATGTCATTGATGAGGGATACATCAAGACCCTCCTGTGATAGGTCACTTCCTGTCGACCTTAGCTCATTATCTAGGAATTTTACCTAGAAACTCTTTTCGGTACCTCGAAACTTGCATACCTAAATGAAAAGTCTCCTCATTTTTGATGACAGATACTCATCATTAGCCTTTGACCAGAATATTTTGTGTGGTTTTCAACTTTAACTCATCTCATAAAGCTTACCTCATAAATCTTATCTCTTCTCTCATAAATCTTACCTTCTTCTAAAGTGGATCTAAGCCCTAGAATGGTAAATCCAAAACTACCTCATTTACCCTATAAATGCAACACATGCCTTAGGTATGGGTTGGCTTTTGGAGACTCTGATTATGCCTTTATGTTTTCCATTTGTGTCTATAGGTCCATAATCCATCCATATGCTTTAGGTATGATTGAAGGCTTACCATTGTGTCAAAGGGAGGACAAAAAAGCTGGGAGAGATTCACATAAGTTGAGGCCTATAAGGGTTGTAATATTTTCCTTTCATTATTAATATAAAAGTGCATTGTTTCTCCGATACATTATGTCTTAATTATGCATATGCAGAACTTGAATCCTTGAATTTTTTTTTATATTTGTTTGTATATGTTATCTTGTATATTTTGTTCTTTTTCTTGTTTTGGATGATTTGCAGGTTCCACTCTTAGAAATTGGATATGGAGTTGGAGCTAACAAGCATGGAGAAGAAGGAAGCTCTTATGATTCCAAGTAAGTTTTCCTTTCATATTTCAAACATATCTAAGGAAAAACATTGTATTTTTGTCTTGGTTTTTTCCAAGCTAAGCCACTAGGTCTAGGGAGATTTCTTTTGTCCATGGAAGGAATTTATCCACAAAAAGGGAAGTCCTTATATGTACATGCAAGATGCATTTTTCATGAGGAGATATAACCAATACCACCTCATCATGGATGTTAAATCCCTCACCATCAATACGCATAAGGGCAAGTCCAAAATTTCTTTGAAAGTGCCAACCAAGCAAAGAAACTAATTAGTTCGAGCAAGAAGTATGATTTATTTTTTTTAAGTGAAAATTAGTATGTAAAAGAGTCACTCAAAGTAAAGGAATACATCAAGGGGTGTACTAAGAAATAGAAACAACAAGTGGAATAGTTGATACAAGCACAAAGGTATGTGTTTTAGGAGCCTAAATGGCTACCACCCAAGAGGGAAGTGGGATATGTGATCCAACTATTGTTTGACTCCCCATTTCCAAACACTAGGTCATATAGGCACTTTGTTGTAGAAGAAGGTTAGGTGAAGAATAATTTGTAACATATATTGGAACAAAGTGTCATTTTACCAAGCACATCATCATTTGGATCACTTGTCATCATTATGCTAAAGAACGATGGGATTTGGTAGATGTGTATAAATGATGAGGCATTAAAAAAAAATACGCTAAAGAAAATGTGCCCTTGCCTAAGATAGATGACTTGTTGGATTAGTTATAGTAATCCAAATATTTCACCAAGTTGGACTTAAAGTTTGGATATCACTAGGTTTGAGTCACAGATGAAGATATCTATAAGACTAGCTTCAAAACTAATCAAGGTTCATATCAGTGCTTAGACATGTCATTCGGCCCATGCAATTCACCAACTACATTTATGAGGTTAATGAATGATATATTTTTCTCCTTTACATATTCATTTGTTATTGTATATTTATATGATATACTAGTATATAGTGCTACCTCAGAGGAGCACATCTCACATTTTATGCAAGCATTAGAGACTTTACATAAGCACCAACTACTAGAAATCTCAAGAAGTGTGAGTTTCCACAACAACCTTTGGTGTATATAGGGTATGTGATATGTGGATAAGAATTGAATATAGATCCTACCAAGATGGAGTCCATCATGAAGTGGGTGGTGCTTACTAATGTTCCTAAGGTCAGGAGTTTCATTGGGGAAACATAATTCTTAAGGAAATTCATAGCCTCATTTTCAATAGTAGTAGCACCACTGCATGCCATAACAGTAAGTGGTAATATTTTTCAATGGGGAAAGGGTCAACAAAGGGGTTTGGGTTTTGATGATTTTGAGAATAATATTAGCCCAACACTAGTTTTTGCATTACAAAAATTGTAGTATAACTTCGAAGTGGAGACATACGTGAATGGGTATTTCATGGGAGTGGTCTTGGTGCAAGGAGGAAGAACCATATGCTACCATTACAGAGTATTTCATGGGTCAGTTCTTAACTACCCAAGATATTTATCCCCTTGGTGAAAGCCATGAAGAAGTGGAAACACTATCTGACGGGAAAGGAGACAATATTCCACACAAAAAACAAACCACTACAAAATTTGTAAGCACATAGTAAGATACAACAAACTAGGCATTACAAGTGGATGGGGCTTTTACAGCAATTTAATTTAGTGATCAAGTATAAGAATGGTAGTGCAAAAAAAATTTCCAAGATGCTTTCAAGGCCAACCACATCAAATATCATAGCTTTTGGAACTCTGATGCACATGGATCAATTCACCTATGATGCATACAGATAGGCATGTTCATAGGATGATGACTTCAAGGAGGTGTTTAAGGAGTTGTAGATCCAGATTCATGTGCACGATGGTGAAAACATAGTTGACTACCATATCTAGGATGGGTTACTTTATAGGTTGGATAAGTTATTTTTCCAAAAGGAGATCAACTACAATTGATCAGAGAGGCTCACACCTCCAAGGTTGCAGGGAACTTTGGTGTACAAATCATAGTGAAAATTTGTAGAGTTATGTGTATTGGCCCAAGATGCAAGAATAGGTAGCTAGGCTCATAATAATAGGATGAATTCTCTATTGTGCTAGCAAGCCTAGTAATAGGAAATAGGGTCTATTCCATCTCTTACCTATACCCACCCATCCTTGGCAAAGCATTCCATGGAATTTTCGGGAGGTTTACCAACAACCAAGAAGGGTGTTAACACCAAAAAATCGTACAAGAAAAAGACATTAAAATTTTCAAGCAAAAGGTACAGATGAAGATTTTTAGAGAAGGAATACATTATTTAATTTTTCCTAAGGTTAACAGATAATTTAATGGACAGTGCACTAGTAACAAAAGGTTTTTGCGCGGAATCACGACTATTCCTTCAATAGTCACGTGTTCCTGAGGATTTCGAAATGTCACCATCTAGGACCACTTGGCAAACTTGGTTAGGAAGATTCTCCACTTAGTACTGTCAAGGACAGTCAAATTTGAGCCACCTTGAGGCTTAAATGCAACACACAAAGGAATCCCTCCTCCACTCTTGTGTCACTATCCATCTTGGGCCAAGAGAAAGGGGGAGGAATTCAAAAAATTTCTACATAAACCAGCCTTTGGAAGAAGAATTGGAGATACATTGTTATGTTGGCCAAATTTCTTCATAGAAAACTAGCTTGCATAGTTTAGCAGTAGAGGGATTGGAATGACTCATATGTTTTCCAACCAACATTTCATTCAAAGAGAGAGAGGTCCAACATCCGATCTTAATATACCATCCTTTGAGAGAGGGAAGAGGCACTTACAAGAACTCGAGGGAAGGAGACCTCCTTGTTTTGGGTATTTGAGATCCATAAATCAAAGGAACCTCTTCAAGTGTTTAGATTTGTGTCTTTTTTACCACTAGCACCTAATAAAGGGAGAATTCTCCACTTGTGTTATTAGATTGTTTTCTCCATCGAGCTTTTGTATTTTGCATTTTGTGTTTTTTTTATTCTTAGTGTTGTATGCTTAGTTTTCCATCAAAATTATTTTACATTATGTCATATATGTTCCACTAACAGTAGAGAATCATTTTTCTCTGTGACCTTGTGCAGGTAGCAGCCATCTTGCTAAAGAAGTGTATTTTTTACACCCTTGCACCAAATACACTACCACAAGAATGACAACTCCACCTGATTCTTTTTTGTTGAGTTAATGGTTGTTATTACAGGTCCTTATTCCTGCTCAGTTTCCTGCAAACCACCCCTACATTCTATCTACATCTCCAATCACACTCAGTGAAAATTTTCTCACAATGTAGAGGGAATGTTTTCTTCATTCTACCCGACAGTGCACTTTGTGCTCTGGCAAATGTGCGCTTCGTGTTTCTGGCAAGATAACTCGCGCGGCATGCCAGCAAGAAAAAAATTGGCTATTTTTTCCCATTTTTAAGGTTATTGGAAACCCCTAATAATTTTTTATCATATTGTCTCTGTATTTCACTACTATTAGGACACTTAGGTGCTATGTTTAACCTCAAATTAGCTTAGCAACTAGGTAGTTTTAATTTTAGTATTTATTTCGTAAATTACACATAATTTAAATAGGGGAACAAGTATGTGGCCTTAAATCCACATATGTTTTCCGAACAAATTATTTTATGATAAAAGATACAAAACACGTAGCTTAATTAGTAAATATTAAGTGGCCCATATATCCACATATCTTTTGCAAGTTCAAAGTTTGTCAAATATTTGCATTAGATTAATTCAATTTTGCATTAAGATTTGGGACTAGCATCAAACTAAAAATAAAGAAAGTAAGTAATATATGCCACCCTTGCACCTGTTAGTGAGCCTAGGTATGCATATTAACACTTTCCTATGACAATTTTCCATCTCCCTATAGGGAAAACATATTCTAATTAGGCAAAGTGTAAACGTCCCATCATCTACCCATCATTTTAATTTTTGCAAGGAACAACCACGCATACAATAATTAGAAAAGGATTATAAAGGATCATTCCATATCCACATCTCATAACACTTTTGATTGTTCACTCCAAAGCACACACGAAGCCTCAGTAAGAATTGGACCATAAGGCACCTAGTGTTTTGGTACCTTTTTTCTCTTTTTACAGTTACTTCACCAAAGCACACCCTAATAAAAATTGAGACTCTAAAAATAATCATTAACTGAACTCACTAAATTCTCCCCACAAGGGCCATAGAAGAAATTATAGTTCAGGTTAGGACCATCGGGGGTAGGTATCCAATAAACCGTCAAGGTCATAATACATTTTGAAACATAGATGTTGACATTTTAGGGAGCTTCAAACCCATCTATACGCCCATGGAATGAATACTCGAGCATTATAGAGACCCATTTCATAGGGGGTTAAGATTATGCCTAGTGCGTGTGGTACTCTTTGGGGCTACCTGACCCATCTAGTGTTCAGTACTAGTAACTGATTACCAAGAAGCTCAAGACTCGAATGCTCAAGTGGGACGATGGTACTTTAGTGGTAAAAACTAGGGAATCCTTCCCTATAGGTGATGGTGTAGGAAGCACTCAATCCTCATACCATTACCTTGGCTGATTCTTCGACTTATAGAAGGTGTCAACAGTTCTTTCGGGACATTGGCCCCAGTACCCATCAGAATATATCTTCGCAAGGCCCAGTTACATTGAGAGGATAAGGACGATTAGGTATATATAGGCTTTTTGGTATCATACGCAAAACAAACAAAACCTCATTTTTTTCTTGATTAATAACATAGTGTAAAGTTAAAGATAAAGATCACCTTTTCATTTTTCACTTTTTTTTAATGCATGTGATTAAATTTTTTCTTTGATAGGAATCATCCTACCTCCCAAATCACAAAAATTTCGCACTAATCAACATCATATGGGACCCCATCGATCTAGGCATTTCTTAAACCTCCACCCATTAAATGGAGGAGTGTCATCCCTCCTTCCATTTAGCCGTAGATGACATCATACTACTGTCGTTATCGGAACATCCTTTATCGGGGCATCTTTGAATGGAAACCCCCAAGGGTCACCAACCACAACACCAGTGGAAACCCCAACAAGGTCACCAGACTCAATCCTCCGATAACTCCTCGAGGTCAAAGGGTAGCTACCCCTCCTTGGAGTCAGCATAATATCCATCAGGGTACACCATAGGGTAACATTCCCTAGGCACCTCCCCTGAACCAGCACATTCAAATATATTTTTCTCAATAGAGTACGATGGTGGTAAATTCTCAGTTGCCCTTCTTATCATCACCAAATATTCCATATCTAATGAAGTTAACTAATGACCCCATTCCACATGGCCTTAATTATCCCCCCATGCCCACGAAGCTCCCTTCTAATATACCAAAATTTTAAGGGAAGCAAGCGGAAGACCCTGGAAATCATATAATGACTTTACACCTATGATGTTCGTCAAATATTATCATTGATGATACCATTCAACTGAGACTATTTCAATGCACTCTCATAGGACTTGTGACAAAATGGCATGTCGAGCAGCCGCATGCATTGCATGGAACCTTTAGCACCCTCACTACTGCATTCCTCGCATATTTCTAACTCCCCACTCATTATGACTCGGGAATGGAACTTTTGACACATTTCAAACAAATAGCAGCCGTTAATATATCAGAACATCTCCATGAATGGCAAAGACATCATATTTTGTGCAAATCCAACCTCAACGATATAGTTCTGTTGGACTTATTTTTTAAAACTCTCACTGTAGTGATTTCAAAAGAAGTGGCCATGCAAAAACCTACCTTAGAGGAATACGCCGTTATCAAATCCCAACAACTTGAACTCATTTACACCTAAGCAATATATATTTACAATTTCCTACCAAATGCCCCGCAGCTAAAAACTTATAGATAATTACCAGGTGAATCCAATACCATTGACAGTCTGATAGGGTCATTAGCCCAAGGTCAACCAAGCAGACATAACCAATACCCAGGATACTCTTATGATTCTACTCAGAATGTATCACAATCCGAGTACCACCAAATTCACCTTGCACCTTTGCAAAACGAGACGAACAGGGCAATGCCATATCATCAACATTAAGGAGGTTCATATCCACCCTACAGGGGAACCAATACTTAGCCAAGAATCCTGATACAAGAGAGCCACCCTAGCAACCATACACGAACCAAGGATAGGGGAACCAATAATCCCCTTTTCCCGCACAAAATCCACTACCAATGCAAAATAATGCATCGATGAATCTTGTTCAAACATCCCATGCTCAGCAATGACAATATTATGATTAGAAGAATAGCAACAATCCTCCAAAAACTGCAAATAAAAATTCAAGGAACAAGAAAAAGGGAGATTCTAGACAAGGGGGCAATAATCAACAACACCCGTCGCAGTCTCAGGCTGTGGGAAACCCCAATTGAAACCAAAAGCAGGAACCAAGTGATAACTCCCAAGGGAAAAACAAGAGACCTAGTCTAAGGACAAATCACTCTTATTCCATATGTGGTGAGTATGGGAATTACACTCACAATTTTCCCGAACTCCTCGAATTGAGAAAAACTTCACGGTAACCAAGGACAAGGGGGAACTACCTAGCATCCTTTAGTAATACAGGAACCTTTCCCCCACCAAGGAGTGGTTAATACCTAGCAACAACAACCACCCCAAAACGAGGGCGAAGGGAACAACCATGAAATCTACATGGCTGGAGAAGAAATTTTCTTCCAAACATGGAATAAGAACTATGAAACTCGCCCAGATACCAACCCATTAGGTACAAGTACAAGTGCACCTTTCGCATTGTTAACTATCTCCGAAGTACCTATCAATCCTCTTCCAAGAATGGCCAAAGGACAAAATAGGCGCGTAGGGAATCATTCCAAAGTTTCTCATATCTATAGTATAGTGGATGACTTGGCTCAATCTCCAAGAGCCATGTCAGCATTGAAAGTCCTGCAATCATGCCCAACATTGCAGAAGGTATTACTTTCCTCCTTATACATAATCGACCCCTCTGATTCCCACTTAATGGTTTTTTACCTAGACAAGGCAAGCCCTAGGCTTCCTTCTCTAGTCACTTTGCAGATACTAGTTTCAGTTCAAAATATCACCATACACTGGTGTAATATTCACAAATGGAGAATGCAGCAATAGAAAGAAGATTTGCAAGAAAATAACACAGTTCATCAAAGACAAAGCAGGAGACCAATATGGAGACCTTTCAAATGTATTTACAGTAGCAAAATAGATGTGCAAGACGGCCCATGAGATGCATAACAAGAAATACAAGTCTCCAATAGAAGAAAATCCTCAAAAAGAGGTGTTGTAACCATGTATTAAGACTGGAAAAGGCTTGATAGCGTTATTTTATTAGGTTTCAACAGTTTTTTATTACACTTTAGATCTAGAGCAAGTAAGTTCATGAAAAGTTATATCTATAACAAATCCATACACTATCTTGGCTCTTATTCAAAATCCCCTTGGGGTTTTCAGCAATACACCATGTATAATGAGTAGATCTAAGATCTAAGTCTGCAGATCTGTAGGAATATTCAGATCTAGAAATGGATATGATCTGATATGAGCAAGAGAATGATCCCCTCCAATGGATCTCTAAAGTGAAGGGCAGATCCCCAACACTTGAAAACCAACTCTCTAGATGGTATGCCAAAATACCTTGCAACAACACCTATAGGAATAATGCAAGAAGTAAAACTGCGTAGTAGGATTAGAATGTGGTTGGCCACATGCCAAGATCTGAAAATGATGCTCCAATCATCCAATACTCTCCTCCCAATGGAATATAAGCCTCCTCCACTGAAAATGAGCACTGAAATGGCCTAGATCTGAAGAGATATAACCTCCACTTGCTGCATCTTGCAAAGACAACCAAACCCTCAACAGGATCTGCATTGTAGTTGAAAGTGTTATCACTATAAAAAATTTATGAAACTTGGTCAGTTACACTTGTTCCTAAGTCATAATGCCAGACAGGGTTAGAGTCATTTTTATATTTTTAAAGGTCTAGATCATGGGTTAAAGGTCTCATTCCATCACTAAACAATGTTCATCAACCTTGTTTCATTCTTCAAAGATCTTATGTCATGTTTTGAAACCCATTTTTAAATTTTTTTTTGAATATTTGATGAATAAGCCAGAAACCACGTTTTTGTAGCGCGCTCAGTGTAAAAATTTGATTCTGCACTACGAAAACGCTGGTAATTTAGTAGTGCAAAAACCCAAATTTGCAAATCATGTGCTACGAAATTGGGGATTCTCAGTTTTGCGTTTGAGCTGTCACATCTATCAAATATAGTTAAATTTTTCATCATTAGGTGTCATCCATGTGTTCTCATTAACGCATGTAGCCATTTATTATAATTATTAGGGGTCATTTGTCATTGATTAGGGGTCAGATTATTATTGGTTCTTTCAAATTTGAAAACAGTTGGTCGTTTTTAACTTCATTTGCCTCATGCAAGACAATAATGCATGCATGTTTATGTTTTGAAGAAGAAATTAGTGGTTAAAGACCAGAGTTCACTGAAACAAATTCAAACGAGGTTGTGAAACTATATTTCAAGCGAGGCAGAACTGAAACAAATTCAAGTGAGGCTGCTCATTCAACAGTATTTTCAAAACTTGCTATGAAGTGAATTTGAAATCCATTGCTGGTGGAAGTAGGATTGTTATCAAGCGAGGATGAACTCATTTACCAAGCGAGCCAGTTCATTCAATAGGAAGCTCTGATTGCTAATTTTCTAAAGACATGGGGTTTTCAGAGGGATTATCACAAATTTCTTAAGATTTAAGGTTTTCAAGAAAAAAATGGCTGAAGAAAGAAGGAGTCATAGGTCTGGTCATTACCTAAGAACAGAACTTGAAGGTGTAGAAGCCCTTACAAAAGACAAGTTTGTTGAAGAAGCCTTTAAGAAAGTAGGTTGCTGGAGGTTTTGTGAAAAACTTCAAGGAGGACACACTCAAGTCACCAAATAATTTGCCATAAACTTCACAGGATCAAACTCAAATATTGGATTCCTCAATTTACCAATTTCCCCTGAAGTGATATCAGCAGTTACAAAAATTCCAAGGGGAGAAGACAGGTGGTTTAAAAACTTCATGTTTGACATGGTACCCTGAAAAATATTTCTAAAACCAAAGTTTACATAGGTTGACTTGAACAAGGTTGTGCCAAGAAGTTATGTTAAAGATACATTTACCAATCTGATCTACAATATTCAGAGGTACTTCACCTGCGAAGGGAGATACCACAAGGTGTATACCTATCACTTTAAACTCTTGCTTCATTTCACAAGGATAGTATCTCTAGATTTACCTTTTTATCTTTTTAGAAGTTTGGCTAAGATGTCTGATAAGGTACAAATGAAATTTGAGTCATGTGAAACCTCATTATTTCACCATGGCTTAGTCAAGTCAATAGTCTTACATGAGCTGCAGAAAGCAAATAGAGATTGGGTTGAATTCCTCTTTTTGAGTAGAATTGGGATTGAAGGAACGGGTGTTAGTCCTCAAGCTAAAGAAAAAACTCCATCAAAGATTACTGCCCCTGTAGAAAAAAAGTCAAGAAGATTTGTTAAGCTCAAGCCTCGAAAACAAGTTAAAGAACAAATGATAGGAACAACATTGAAAATCCAAGATACTCCTAAATCCGCACAGAAGAAGAAAACTCTGGTTAAGGAGACAATTTGAGAGCAGTAAACTAGTAAAACAAATCAAATGAGGTTGACTAGGAGTCAAAGGTTAAAGGAAAAGGGTAAGACTGTAGTTACAGAGGGGTCAAGAGGTAATTTGAATGATATACTTCAAGCTACTGACATTGAAGAGTCTCCCCTAGTAAGAATAGACTTCATCAAACTGAATACAGGTGGCAGCAAATCGAAGAAATTGAAGACATCCAAAAGGTTAGAATTTCAGGATGAAGTGGCAGAGTTTATCTTTAAACCTAGGAAACCCTCAACTAGGCACTCCAAGAAGTTGAAACAGTCAGACATGGAGATAGATCAAAAAGGAGGTGAAAGTGCTAATTTTTTTGAAGAACCTACAAATACATCATTTTCAATGCCTGAAGAAGACAAAAATAGGGTTTTCAATATTCAAAAGGAAAAGAGAAGATATGAAGATGTCAAAGACAAACTCAGATTGGAAAATAATGAGATTTATAAGTTGAAGAAAAAGGTGAGAGTTCATGCAGAAGAAGGGGAAAACTTTGAAAGGATGAAAGGACTGTGGGAGTTGGAGAAAAATCCAAACCCTGAATTAATTGATAGTCAAGCTCAATTCTTCATATGGACCCTACCTGCAATCAAAGAAGCAAAATTCATTAGGATGGTCAATACCAATCTAAGGGAAAACAATATAAGGCTTAAGAGGAGAGTAGAAGACCTGGAAATACAGCTAGCACAGTTTGAAGATCAGCCACAGCTAAAATAAGTGCAAACAGTAAGTTTCATCCTTTAACAAATTTTTGAGGTTATGTGGTAATATCTCATTTTTGGAGCTGTTTAAAGTTGATGTTTATGGGTTATGAAGGCTGATACTCACCTGGAAATATAATATTAAATGGTTGAAAACTAAAATTTTGGAAGGAAGCTTAGAAAAGTGAAGACTCAGCAGTTTCGTAGCGCGCTACGAAATTGCTGAAGGTGACACACAGCAGTTTCGTAGCGCACTACGAAACTGCTGTAGGATGCAGTTTGAAAGATTTTTGCAAATTTTCAAAGGTGAAAAGGGTTTGGTGTTGAGCTTTGATGTTGGTGGGAGGTATATGGAGAATAGCAATGAAGATCCAGGGGGTTTGGCACATAAAAATGGAGGTTTGAAGCATGATTTTAAAAGGAAAATTATGCGCTACGAAAATAACAGACTCAGCAGTTTCATAGCGCAGTAGTATTGACAGTTTTTGCACCATTTTGGAGGTTGGGATTTGCAAAGTTGGAAGGTTGAATTCAAATTAATATTATAAGACATTTTGCACATGTTTTGAGCACCAATTCTTCAGCAGTTGGTTCGAATGGACAGAAATGAGGCATTCATCTATTTTACAGGAAACATGCTCTTATTTTGTAGGAATGGGTAAGAAGCAGGTTGATGGGGTCTAACAACAAGAAGATGAACAACATCATGGTCGAAGTCTAGCTGTCAAGCATAGTTTTTAATGATTAGATAAGGTTGTTAAAGGTTGTTAAGATATAATAAATAGTGTTTTAGTCCTAGTTGTATTAGGACTGTAAGACAGACAGTTTAACTGTCAGTTTGTAAATAAAGTTTTTTTAGAAGTTGATAGGTGTCAAATTCGAATTTCTTATCAAATGTTTGGAAGGAATCCAAGGATGTAATGACCACTCTATAAGAGGGAAGAAATTGAATTGTATAGGGCTGGAATTTTCAAGGAACAAGCATACTTTTGTGATATTAGAGAACTGTGTTTTTATCTTAATACAGAGAGTTTTGTTTCATCACTCAGGATTCAGAAAGGGTTATGGATATTTGATTTTTTCATTATGTTTCTCTTTAAATTACTTGCAGTGGCATGAATTTATATTACTTAGAATTCACTGAAGGTGCTCTAACTTCCTATATATGTTCATGAACTGTGTTTATCCTCTGTCCTACTATTCTATTGATGCATTTAAACCCTGAAATGCCCTGACTTCCATATGAAACTGATCTTTATGTTTTGTGAAAGCAAATTTGACTCCATTTACCCAATAGATGTTTTTTGATTAGTAGTACAACCAATTATTCACTTTATTCAGTTCACAGAGTTAGCCATCTGATCTTTATTTGTAAATCATTAACCTATTGAGAGAGCCCTCTTAGGTTGAGGAGGCTAAGCCTCAACTAAAAGTTTGGTTTGAAATAGTTACTCAGGGTCTCCTTGACTAGCAGCCTATCAGGGTCTAATTTTGAGATAACAGAAAGAAGAAGCTTGGCCTTCAGCCATATAGTGGAAAATACAATGCAAAATCTCCCAAGAGCTACTCATTGGGAAGAGGTGGGATTCCCGACCAGGAACACCCAATGCTAAACAACATTATTCTCAGCTAAATAGCAAGAGAATGAGATATGTCTAAACAGACCATATACCTAGAAAAATAGCATATCATCAAAAACCTTCTCATGCTTCCATCCTCTTCCTTTTATAAGTTAAGAGCTTGCAAACCCTAAACCACTTCCAATGAGATTACTCCTTTCACACAAATAATCTCCATCTAAAACTACGTTGTGCCTCATTTATGGCCACTCCTCCATGACAAAGCTATAGATTTGGTCAAGGTTGACCCAGTCAAAATGTCCAACCCCTTTCCACACCTAAGGGTGCTTGTTTTAATGGACAAGATTTAGCCTTTTTACATTTGGCATTGATTTATTCATTGTTTAGGAGTATTATGGACCTCCTTCACACTTTTATTCTTAAAACAAAGAAATAAAACAAAAATGAATATTACAATTAGCTTAGGACTAATTGGGAATATTACAACCGATGCATGGTGGATGAAGGAACATCCACATGTATCATGTCCAAATCATTCTAGAAAAAATTAAGATCACCTGAATTGAAACCATCTAACATCATGCTTAGAGCATACGACGGGTGCCCATCGGCCCCCGTTGGTCTTTATCAAAATGTCCCAATGAACCTAGCAAGAAAAACAGTTCTTATAGACATTGAGGTCTTAAACGCACAACTATACTACAATACACTCCTCGGGAGGAGTTACATGTATTTCATGACCAAAATCGCATCCTCTATCTTTAGGGTGATTGTGTTCCCTCATGACAATCATATCATCACCATCAACCAGCTCACATACTACGACAAGAGACCCATGACCACTCTAGATGTCGTACTACCATACGTAGATACAACCACGGAACCACTCACAAAGTATACATAATTTGGCCCAGGAAAATTCAAACCATCATCTATCTTAGGCTCATTCTTAGGAGATCCCCTTATGATACCAGGGGAAGCCCTCGAAATTATAGAGGCACCGATGTGCATGATGAGCTCATCAAACACCGAAACCAACCCAGAAGTATAAACCAACAATACAAACGCCAAAGCCACAGGTACAACATTCCTACCATACGCCATTTCACAGACCCATTTTTATATCCCCCACCCATTTTTGTATCAAAATAGGTAATGGAAACTATGGCATTGAAAAATATGGTTTTCGTGATACTCATGTGGTATTTGGTCCCTCCAACCATGCTAGAAATCCCATGCATTACCTCTATAGGTATGACCCCTATTGCCCCCCAAGAGTTCATAGCAGTTAAAGAAACACTTGTAGTGGCACCAGTTGGCACTAACACAAGGAATAAGAAGAAAGGGAAAAAGGTTGAAACCCCCAAGTTACCTAGGGCATTACAACCTTGTGCATTGTGTGATATCATAGGTCATCCTACTAATACTTGCCCAGAATTAGAAGAATTAAAACCTCTTCTACATACTGAAATAAATGTCACGGCCTCAGAGATTCGGAAAAAGGAACAAGTCATGGACAACCAAGGGGAATTATTACGCGCTAATTATGTGTGCGCCATATGCTACCATGTAATATTCCCAAATGGGAAATGCAGAAATACAAAATAGATATATAGGAAAATAATGCAATTCATCTAAAATACAGTAGGAGGAAAATAAGGAGACCTTTCAAATGTATTTACAGCAGCAAAATAGATGTACAATGTGTCCCATAAGATGCATAACTGGAAATACAAGTCACGAATAGAATAAAAGCCTCAAAAGAGGTGTTGCAATCACATGTATGGACTGAAAAAGCCTTGACAACATTATTTTATTAGGCTACAACAGCTGTTTGATTACACTTCAGATCTAGAGAAAATGAGTGCATGAAAATTCAGATCTATAACAGATCCATACAATATAGAGGCTCCTCTTTCAATTCCCCTTGGGGTTTTGAGAAAAACACCATGTACAAGCAGTAGATCTAAGATCTAAGTATGCATATCTGTAGAAATATTCAAATATTTAGAAGTATTCAGAAGTATGCAGATCATATCTAATATGAACAATATATAGATCTCCTCCAATGGATCTTCAAAGTGGAGGGCAGATCCCCAACACTTGAAAACCAGCTCTCCAAATGATGTGCCAAAACACCCTGCAACAACACCTACGGGAATAACGTAGTTCTGGAAGCAATACTACGTTGTAGGGTTTAGAACATGGTTGGACACATGCCAAGATTAGTAAATGAATCCCAAGCACTCCAATACTCTCCTCCCAATGGAGTAGAAGCCTCCTCCACTGAAAAAGGGCACTAAAATGATCTAGATCTGAGTAGATATAGCCTCCACTTGCTGCAGCTTTCAAAGACAACCAAACCCTCAACAGGATCTACGTTGTAGCTGGAAGAAGAAGCTTGGCCTCAAGCCAGATAGTGGACTATGCAATACAATACTCTCCCAAGAGCTACTTAATGGGAAGAGGTGGGATTCCCGATCAGGAACACCCAATGCTAAACAACATTATTCTCAACTAAACAGCAAGATAATGAGATATGTCTAAACAGACAATATACTCAGAAAATACAATATCATCAACAACCTTCTCATGCTACCATCACCTTCCTTATATAAGTTAAGAGCTTGTAAACCCTAAACCACCTTCATTTAAATCACTTCTTTCACACAAGCCATCTCCATATAAAACTGTGATGTGCCTCATTGATGGACACTCCTCCAAGACAACATTGTAGATTTGGTCAACGTTGACCCAGTCAAAATATCTAGCCCCTTTCACACCTAAGGGTGCTTGTTTACATAGCCAAGATTTAGCCTTTTTCACATTTGGCATTGATTTATTTACTTTTTAGGAGTTTTATGAACATCCTTTACACTTATATTCTTTAAACAAAGAAAGAAAACAAAAAATAATATTCCAATTAGCTTAGGACTAATTAGGAATATTACAATACTCCCCTCCCAAATGTTGCTTGTCCTCAAGAAACTAATAAGGTGAGTGTTGTGATTCTTCTCCTCCTCCATTGGTGACACAAACATGTGATAAGCTTCCTCCATAAGCTAAGTGTTCACCAATCCATCCTTCCATGAATTGCTCCTCCAAAATTCTCATGAGATGTAAATAGTCCATCCCATAAGGAGACAATAGCTCAAATGAAACAAACATGGTTGGCTCAATGCTCTCCATGAAACATGTCGCATAAGACACATAGAGAGTCTCCATCCCATGAGGTACATACATTCCTCCCATCCTCCCTCCATACATGCCCATAAAAATTACAAGTACATCATCAATGTATGGCAGCAAAACAACATACATACAACCAGAAATTTGTGCATATGGAGGTGGATCATAGCCCCACATGTCGTACCAGCGCAGTGCATCTCCTGCCTGCATCATATCAAGATGTGGTAAGTGGTTTCCCCACCACTTACTTGCTGCCCATGTCATCTCACCATGGCTGAAAGTGTGAGATATATTTGGTGCCTTAGGAGTGCACCCATCATGAAACAAAATATCCCTTTTTCCTTCAAGGGAGTGGCCAAGTTCAGAAATTTTTGTGGCCCAAAGTTGGCCATGAATTTTATAAGGTACAACACTCCTTCTTGGAGTCATGGCATGCATATACATGGTAAAATAATACATACAATCAGAAAATAAAACATGATTTACATGAGTATGTCTTTCACCAACCATCCTCCTTGTACAAATGGAGTGGTGCATAGATATTTCTCCTCTTTCAAAAGAAGGAAGAAATGGCTAAAACAACTCTTGCATAGAGTCATGTTTCTGTCCCAACTCCACATGGTTCATGCATTCTTGAAAATTCTGATGTAGTTCTCCCTCAAAGCTTCTCATGATGATGGTGTAGCTCCTCATGGAATATGTGTGGTTGAAACAGAACTCTTTATAGGCTCTTTGTAGTAACTTCTCCTTGAGCTTGGAGGCTCTAGACAAGAAGATCCTACCACGATGATAGATGACTCATCCTTGGACTAAATAGCCCTCTTCTTGTAGCTGGTCATAAAGTATCATGCAAGTGTGAAGATCCTTGGAATAATCCACCAACAGTTGGGATTTCCAATATGGATCTAAACTCCCCATCAATGACAACGTTGATGATCCATCAACTAAAATGTTTGTCATGTGGATGAACTCCTCCTTGACATCTCCCATGCCAAAGTTATATTTTGGAATTTCATTCCTTCCCTTCTTCTCCTCCCATGTCGTAGAATCTGAAATGAGAGTGGGTGATGATGATATTGGGAGAAGATCTCCCTCCTCCTTGAGCCTACCCAAGACTCCCTGTGTTGTATCATTGTCTTCCAATGCTCCTATCCCTCTTGGATCTAAGCTTGGAGCATCATGTTGTGAGAGACCTCCCACAAAATCTGAATCAGGTGGCCTCCCAGGTGGTTTTCCACTAGATAATAGTGTCCCATGCAGAAATCTCATGAGCATGATAAATGGGACTGTAAGGTCCTTGCTTCCACTACACAAATACATCTCTATTTTTTGTGTGGAAGTGGTATGTGAGGTATATGTATGCATGCCTTTGATCATTTTAGTCTCACCACTATTTTTGTCCACCCATTCCATTTGCAAATCCTCCCAATCAGCGGTGACTTTTCCCAATGTAATCAGCCATTGAACACCCAAAATCACATTGGTGTCAGGTACGTTAACCACAAAGAAGTGACCAACCAATGTATATGTGCCCATGGTGACTGAAAGTGATGGAACATAATGCATGCATTGCATTATTCTATCTCCTGGGACCAAAATAGAGAAATCCTCAAAAGTATCAGTGGGTATTTCCCTCCTTTGCACTAGATGGGCATCAATGAAATTATGGGTAGCCCCACTATAAATCAACACACAAACCCTCTGAATCAAGATGTAACCTTGAACTCTTAAATTCAAGTACTTATGTACTCCTCTCAAAGATTCAAGAGCCCCTCCAATAGGAGAAAATGCTCCATTCCCATCTCCTGATGGTGTTGGCTCTCCTCCTGCAGTGTCAGCGTTGTGACCTCTCCTTGGTTCCTCTTCTTCTTCATCCTCATCATCAGAGAAGACCTCTATGTAATGTGCTTTTCCAGCAGCACATCTATGTCTAGGTGCACATG
The DNA here is from genome assembly GCA_034641835.2 of Pinus albicaulis. Lineage (NCBI taxonomy): Eukaryota > Viridiplantae > Streptophyta > Pinopsida > Pinales > Pinaceae > Pinus > Pinus albicaulis. The sequence continues at coordinate 725,320,186 of CM076581.1, forward strand.
ATTCGACAAGTGAAGCAAAGCTTCCTTCTTCTTAGATATCTCCAGACTTCATCATCAAGAGGCTTCTTGTATGAGCTCTCCTTTGAAGGAGCAGCTTTTTGTTCCTTTCCCTTTGAAGGAAAAGAGGGCTTATGTTGAAATATTTCCTTTGCTTTTAGAAAGGAAACTTGAAGGTCTCTATCCCTTTCAATAGCATCATGTAGGGTAGTGGGCTTGGTATATTTAACCAACCCATGAAGAGGTTCATATAAACCATCAATGAACATGTACACACTTCTTGCTGCAGACAAATCAAGAACCATAACAGATAATATTGAAAATTCAAAAATGTAATTTTCTGTATTACCTAATTGTTTCAACTTTGCAAGGCTCATGAATGGTACCTTTGTATCTCTCCTGTCAAACCTTTCCATCAGCCTTCTAGTGAACTCTGAATAAGTAGTCACATTGGCATGACCCAATGTAGACAAGCCATGGAACCACCAGTCATGTGCTTCACCTTCAAGGTGCAACGCTGCAATCTTGATAGCCTCCATATCTGGAACTTTGTTCAATTGAAAGTAGATGTCAAGTTTTTCTACCCAATATTTGGTATAACACTTGGATGACCCATCAAATTTGGGTAAAAATAATCTTCCCATAGTGTGGTGTCGATCATAATTCTGAAAGAATCCACCACCTCTATGATGATGCCCTGGTCTTATTTTGTCCTTTATGTGACAAAACTCTTGAAAAATCAATTGATATTTGAACCTCTGATTTTGAGACTCATATTCTTCAAAATATCTTTCAAGGGATTCATGCTCTTGAAACCCTTAATTTCCCACAGCCAAACATGTAGGCATGGTAGAGCATTGGAAAACTTGTCGCTGATGCACTCATTAATCATTCCAGTGACGAGACATGCCAGATCCTTCTCCAAGATGGAATCCTTTAGGGGATTCTTTGTGTTGAGCCCCAAGATTGTGCTTTCTTTCATCTTACTTTACCTCATTTTCCTTTGTCCATTGTTATCCCAAACCCAAATGATCAATGAAATTAGTTAAAATTACTTTTAGAATGATTAACATGGCTAACTTGCTAAGTTTTGTGATTTTGTCATTGTAATGCATTTTGACCGAAACTAGCTGCAGAATGCAGACATTCTGTAGCTAACCGGCAATTCTGCAGCTGCCTTCACGTTCAAGCATGTTCCAGGTGTCCTCTCAGGAAAAGCCGCACATGGGTATATTCCACATTATGTCCTCATCGTTCATTGCTCACCATGAAGAATGAATTGAATTCTGGACGTGGTTTTGGTACGTGGGAACTCATTCAAGGAGGCAGACTTCTAATAGGACTGTCCTAGTCCAGATGTCCTTTGTTCCTTTACGCTGCCATATTTAGAGTCCTAGTACGATTTTGATAAGGAAATACAATGATCCCCGTATTGTTACAAGTTCTGTTATTTAGGTTTGTTATAAAAGCACTCGGGAAACCGAGAGACAGGCTCTAGATTTTGCTTAGATTTCATGTATTGACTGTTATATTTCTGAAGACCGAGACTACTCTGTTTCAAGTTATTTTCCTTTAATGAAGAAGACACCATTGCTTTGAACGCGTTGAGTTGATTTTGAGTTAGATTTCGTCTGGTGGTAGAGGGCCCCTACCTCTTGCACGACTTTACTTTCGTAATCTAGATAAGTATCTTAGTCGTTTTCACGTTTTTTAAGTTTGAGTTCATAGTTAATTTCATTAGCCACTATAGCTATACTTGTTCTAAGAAACTCTTCCAAAAGATCATGATAATGAATGGGAAATGGTTGTAGTGTTGTAGGATTTATTTGTAATTTCTTTTGTTCATTATCACAGTTGAACTTATTCTAAGCAAACTCTTCCAAAAAATCCTTATGATGTCTAAGGCATGACTGTGATACTGAATGTTTCAGTTGTTTTTTTACACTAAGTAGCATGGCTGATCTTACTCTTAAAACGCTCTTCCAAAATATCATAATAATGGGTAGGAGATAGTTGTGATGTCTTAGTTTTTAAATTGCTTTCAGTCTTTATGTTTGCATTTGCACTGAATTGTACAGCCAGGATTGTTCTAGCAAGCTCTTCCAAAATACCATTCATGATGGACAAAACAGGCTATAGAATCCCATAGATTAATGCATGATAACTTAGTTAAGGTACTCCAGAGTCAAATTGCATTCAATTCATGCTCTTTTATTTTTTTTTAAGTTTGATAATGGCTTGTTAGTTCAGCACTGTTTATTGTAGACTAGTGACAACTTAGTTCAGTTTTAGCTTAGCTCATTGTATTTACATTCCACATTTAGTTGTCATCCATTGCATATTAGATTACATTAGTTGTTAAACTTAAACAATACGACCTTCATTATTTACAAAATCTCTTTTGTTCCAAATCTATAATTGACTCATAACCATCTGAACAGAAGACAGTATCATCCCAAGGCCTGAAGTACTTTTGCAACTTCTTTACCACTTCATAAACAAAGCCTTTCCTCAAAAGACTACTTTAAAAAGAAATCTATAACTTTTGAGTAAGGTTTAGTGATGTTAAACTAAGTTGCAGAATAGAATTAGGAGCTAGTCTTAGAGTAGAAATCTTATGATGTTACCAATGTTTTTTTTTCTCCAAATATGTCTCAACAAATCTTTAATGAAAGAATTGGACAAGCTCTCAAGCTCTTCCAAAATACCTTTAATGAAAGAATTGGACAAGTTAAGTTTATGCTTTGATTCATTTTCTTGAAGCCATTATCAAGCTTTGTATTCTGCTTAGTCATAGTTTAGGTTTGATTCTGTTTCAGTATTTGCATTTTCATTTGTCATTTGTCATCAACCAATTAGGCTTCACTCTGTTTTTAACCAGTAGCTTCTTTCCACTAGCTTTTTAGTTCTTTTCCTTGTGAACATAAAACCATCAAAAGACCAAAAACATCATAAAACACTAAACACAACGCATTGAGAAACAAACACTTAGGCACATACAGTGCACTTCACTTCAGCAGTTTACCAACCCTGGTTGACAATTAAATGAACTCAATTTAGGAGAATAGGTTGAGCACAAACATTTTGGCGCCCTTGCCGAGGAAGTGAAAACTAGGTAACCTTTGTTTCTTAACTCCCAAAAACAATTATATGCGTAGAGAGAGAGACTCAAGGGGTAGATTCATAAGTAGCAGAAACAGAAGTTTGATTCCTAGAATACCACTTGTTTCACCTAGACCAAGAGCTAGTACACCTTCAACTCAAACCCACATTCCATCCTTTACTGATCCTGGACTTCTATAAGACCTAAGATCATATATTCCATTAGATAAACCTTCCACTTCATCCACTAAACCTGCCTTAGAAGAAGATATAAAGACTCCTGTTAGGGACACAAACTTTTCCACTTCCACAAGAGAGTCAACCATGGCAGAAGAAGGGGGAGGAGGAGTCTTTAATGGAGAACACACATTATTTGGAGGTAGAGGTAGAGGTATAGGAGAAGGAGGTAGAGGTGCAGAAGGAGGAAGAGGTAGAAGAGAAATGGGAAGCTCTTTTGGGTTCCCTATAATTGATGAAGAAACCAATACAACCATGAAAAACATTTCACCCTCTATCCTTCCAAACTTCTATGGACTTAAAACTGAAGATCCTGAAACATTCCTATTTGAATTTGAAATCCTGTGTAGAAATTATGACTACTTACAATATGCTCAAAAACTTAAACTATTTCCTTCAACATTGAAAGGAGCAGCATTGAAGTGGTTTATGAGTTTGATCAACAGTTCTATTAGGACATGGGAAGACATGAAACAAGAATTTCTAGAGAGGTATTTGGATCATTGTATGCCGGTCAATCATAAGGAAGAAGTGTTTAAGATGTTACAAAAAGAAGATGAAAACTTGGAAGATTTGTTGGAGAGATTTCATTACAACATCAAAAGAGAAAAAATGGAAAACTTAGATCAAGACACCTTAAAATCTCTTTTGTTGAAAACAATTAGGGATGAATGGTTGGATATCCTTAACATGATGGGAAAAGGGGATATATCATAGCTCACATTACCTGAAATATCTGAGTTATGTATCAACCTTTCAAGAGGGAAATCTAAAACTATAAAAGGTCCAAGAGATCCTGCTCTTGCAAGGGCAAGTAAGTCTGCTTCTGGGACAATAAGTAGATCAGAAATAGGACATATGCTTGATGATTTTAAATCTGACATCTTAGGGAGTCTTAGTGAACAAATAGACACCCTTAAGATACAAAACAAGCAAAAAGTTGAATCTGATGCCTTGGCAATCTTTTGTCCCAAATGTAGAAAGAAACATGCCTTGAGAGAGTGTCCTTTGGATGTAAAAGTTGTAGAGACCTGTGTCATTTGTCTTGAAAAACATGAGACCAAGAATTTTCCTTCTCTTCATGGTCTCAAAGCTGTCTTTCAGGAGGAAACTCCTACAGATTCCACATAATCTCTTAATTTTGTCTCTAGAAGGCCTTGGCAGGGACCTCAAACACAAGGATTCCATGATCAAATGTATAATCAACCTCTACCTTGGAATTCTTGGTAGAAACCTTGGCCTCAATTTCAAAATCAATCTCAAGCTTGGGCACAAGGAGCACAAAATCCCTATGGAAGATACTCTCAATACTATCAGTATCCACCATCCTATCCACCATACCCACATTTTTATCCTCAAAATCCTCAACAAAATTTTCAACAAAATCCTCAACAACATCATCAGAACCTACCACATCAAAATCAACCACTTCCATTACCATTCCCTCAAAAATAAAATCAATTGCCTGCTCAACCCATACCAAACCCCAATAATAAAAATCCTCAGAACACATACATGATAGAAGGCCAACAGTTTCCAACTTATTTAATTACTCCTTTAGACCTTGGTGATGTTCAACTTAGGTCTGGAAGAATACTTGAAAAGAGGAAACCTTCTGTGATCATACAAGAACAAGATAACTTGAGGAAGACTCTCTACGAGTGAATAAAAGTCTTGAGGAAGACACATATTTTCAAGACCCAAACACTGAAAAATTAAAGCAAAAAGATCCAATAATTTCAACTCCTGTATTAGAGAAACCATCCACATCTACTTCTATACCTCCCTTTCTAGAAAGATTACAAATTGATAGAGGTAGAAAAACAAATTATGGTGCCTAATTATGATTTCCTAGATGAGCTGGGAAATGTTTGCATTAAAATTCCATTATTACAAGCCATAAAGGAAATTCCAATTTTAGCCAAAACAATAAAGGAGTTGAGCATGAAGAAAACAAGAAAAAGAATAAGAGAAACAAAGAAAATTCAACTAGCAGGAAAAATAGCAGACATTATGATGGGCAGGATTGTTATTCCAAAGTATCTTGACCCGGGAAATCCAGTTGTTAAAATTCACATCAATGGAATTGAAATCCAAAACACACTCATTGATTTAGGAGCAGCAATCAATATCATGAGTAGACAAATCATGGATAAACTGAAACTTCCTAATCTTCTCTTTACACCCACATTATTGCAATTAGCAGACAGATCTGTGATCAAACCAGATGGGGTAATAGAAGACATTCCAGTGTCCCTAGATTCTTGGGAGTACCCTGTGGATTTCATGATCCTAACTCCTAAGAATAATCTAGGAGGACATCCTGTTATATTAGGAAGACCTTGGTTGGCTACAGCTGATGATTTTATTAGTTGTAGATCCGGTGATATGTATATCTCTGATGGTAGTTCAACTAATAAATTCACTTTATATCCTCCAGCTAGGACAATTACAGATTTAGATGACACTCAATGGATAGAGGATGAAGAAGATTTACAACCTCTCTTCACAATTTCAGAAATTAGTGAAGATAATCAAATTATGAATACTCTAGAAAACTTTGAATCCTCTTCAGAATACAAACATGAATCACTTCAAGAGGGATCCAACATTGAGTTTTTGTCATCAAGGCAGATGTCTCTTCATTCTATGGATAAATTTGGCAGCTCTACAAGTGAGATATTTCCGAGCAAAACTTTGAACATAAACAAGAACCTAGAAAAATCTCAACAAGAAGAGTTAGTCAAAGTATTACAGAGACATTCTTCTGCATAGGCATCGGAGTACACTGACATGAAAGGGATAAGCCCCAAGACCTGCACTCATCACATCTATATAGAGGAAAATTGTAAACCAATCAGACAACCTCAAAGACGGATGAATCCAAATCTTAGGGAGATTGTTAAAGAAGAATTGCAAAAATTGTTAAATGTTAACTTCATCTATCCTATTTCAGATAGTCAGTGGGTTTCTCCTTTAGTAATTGTGCCAAAGAAAAATGGTAAATGGAGGGTGTGTGTTGACTACCGGGAACTAAACAAAGCTACTCTTAAAGACCATTTTCCCTTACCTTTCATAGATCAAGTGTTAGATACATTAGCTGGCAAAAAGTACTTCTCATTCCTAGATGGGTTTAGTGGTTACAATCAAATCCAATTAGCACTTGAAGATCAAGACAAAACCACATTTACCTGTCCTTGGGGTACCTATGCTTACCGAGTATTGCCATTTGGATTATGCAATGCACCTGCAACATTCCAAAGGGCAGTATTAGGAATTTTTTCAGATCTAATACATGATTGTGTCGAGGTATACATGGATGATTTCACAATTTATGGAAACACATTTGAAGAAGCTTTAGCAAACTTGGAAAAAGTTTTAAAGAGATGTCAGGAAGCAAATCTTTCACTTAGTCATGAGAAATGTTTCATGATGTTTACTGAAGGTATTGTTTTGGGGCATCACATTTCAGAGGATGGGATTAGAGTTGATGAGTCAAAAGTTGAAGTCATCTCTAACTTATCTATTCCAAGTTTTCAAAAAGATGTTAGGAGTTTTCTAGGATTTACAGGATATTATCGGAGGTTTATAGAAAACTTCACCAAGATAGCATCTCCACTCTTCAAATTGCTTACCAAAGACTGTGAATTCAAGTGGAATTTTGATTGCCAGTTAGCCTTTGAGACCCTGAAAACAAAAATTTCTGAAGCACCTATTTTAAGGGGACCTAACTGGAAGTTACCTTTTCATATTTCAACAGATGCCTCAGATACAGCTCTAGGAGAAGTATTGGGACAAAAAGACCCGATTCCTTATGCCATCTACTATACCAGTAAAAATTTGACTCCTTCAGAGTTAAACTATACTGTAACTGAAAAAGAGTTTTTAGTTGTTGTTCATGCCATAAACAAATTCAGACACTATATAACAGGCTATGAAACTTTTGTTCACACTGATCATTATGCAATTAGATACTTAATGAAAAAATCAATTACTAATGGCAGAGTCATAAGATGGTTATTGCTTTTACAAGAATTCAACATTACCATTCTAGATAGGCCTGGAAAACAAAACACAGTAGCTTATTTCCTATCTATACTCCAAAACATCAAAGATGACACTCCAGTTGAAGATCAATTTCCTGATGAATATCTTTTTGCAATTTCTACTCAAACTCCTTGGTTTGCTGACATTGATAATTATTTAGTTTCAGGAAAATTTCATTCAATAATGAATGCAAGAGATAAAAGAAAAATCATTTATGACAGTGCAAAATATTCATGGGTTGCTAATGAGTTGTACAAGACAGGTCCAGATTTGATCATTAGGAGATGTGTTCGTGAAGATTGAGATGCCCGAGATTCTCAAAGCATGTCATGATGAACCTTGTGGCAGACACTTTGCTGATAAGAGGACAGCCTATAAGATCCTTAATTTAGGATATTATTGGCCATCCTTATTTAAAGATGCTAAAGAGTATGTCAAAAGGTGTGACAGTTGCCAAAGGGTAGGGAAACCTTCTCCTTCAGGTGAGATGCCATTACAACCTCGGGTACATATTGAACCTTTTGAAAAATGGGCTTTGGATTTTGTAGGACCTATTAGTCCTCCATCAAGACAAAAGAGATATATATTAGTTTGCACTGATTATGTTACTAAATAGGTAGAAGCCAAGCCATTACTTGTTGCTAATGAAGCATCTGTAGTTACTTTTCTTTTTGAGGATATTTTTACTCGTTTTGGTGTCCCAAGGGAAATTGTTACAAATCAAGGAGCTCAATTTACATCAAGGCTAGTGGAGCAAATGATGGAGAGGTACAAAATCAGGCATAGAAAATCTACTCCCTATCATCCACAAGCAAATGGTCAAGTGGAATCTACTAATAAGGTCATTGAAGGAATCCTAACAAAGACTGTTCATTTACATATAAGAGATTGGGTAGATAGGCTTCTTGAAGCCTTGTGGGCCTATAGAACTACATGGAGAAACACAACAGGCCATACTCCTTATGAACTTGTTTATGGAAAGCAAGTTTTGTTTCCCATAGAGTTCTAGATTCAAACTTTCAAAATGGTAGTTCAGCTAGGACTTGATTTAACGGAGGCACAAAAGCATATATTGGAGCATATTAATGAATTGGATGAGATCAGACAAGATGCAGTTCAGAAAACAAGTCTAGTCCAACAGCAAAGGACTAGATGGCATGACAAGTACATCAAAGAGAAGAAATTCAAAGAAGGTGACTGGACTCTCTTGTTTGATTCAAAATTCAAGGATTTTCAAGGTAAATTTCAAACACATTGGCTTGGGCCATATGAAATTGTTGAAATTTTTGACAATGGAGCAGTAAAAATCAGGACAATAGATGAAGAAGAGGTCACTTTTCTTGTGAATGGTCATAGATTGAAACTGTATCACAAACCACTCTCGAGAGAAGAATTTGTCAAGAAGTTCCAGGAAAACCGTGATGTGAAGTTAATGAATAAGAATCTTTCTTCTTCATCAACTTGATTGAATTTTCTGAAGCATTTCTTTAAAAAAATAAAAATAAAAATAAAAATAAAAAAAATAAAGTATAAACATGAAAACCAATCATTGATTGGCATGTTTATACAGAAAATATAGGGTGAAAATCAGAGTCTTTCTGACACTCTAACTTTTCCATTTTGTTTTTGCAAGCAGCTGTTACAAAATCATAAGTTCAGATGCATTGCACTTATGATCCATCTCATTTCATTTCATTCCATTTACTTATCCATCCATACTCCATTTCATTCATTCATTCATACTTCACTTCATTCCATATTTCATTCATCTCATTCCATACTTCATCCACCTCATTTCCATATCAAAATTTAAAGTTTGATGTTTTTCTGCAAATGAATAACACATGTCATGGATTCCAGGCCATTTCCTATATTCTTCCACTCCATTTCATAAATTGAATCCATCCCATTCCATCATTCACTTCATACATATTCCATTATACCATGTTTCATCACCTATCTTCACTCATTCCATAAAATATTCTATGTATATTCCAAACCACTCCATTCCATGATTAAAAATTCTCCACAGGTACATTCTGCAGCTAATCAGACTTTCCGCAGCCAGACAGTCATTCTGCAGCTACATATCCTGAAGGCACTGATCAACAAACATTTGAATTGCAACAAGATGATCCAGTATATCCATGAATAATAAGAATCAAGAAGGATTATGAAGACTCTTCCAGAGGAGAACAAAGTATACAAAGACCAAAAAAAGAAAATGAAAAGAAAAGGTAAAAAGTTCTGGTTATAATGGCATTTCATGAAAACTTTAGTATAGTCTAGTTATGAATCATTCGAAAAAGTTGTTTTGATTATTTTTATTGATCATGCCAAATATACCCTCCGCAAAACTATGGATAAAAATCTCTCATTTCAAATTCTATACCCGACCATCATTTAAGCGGCTAAAAAGGCTAAAGTGTTTGATTTCCTTACGTCACCCAGCCAAATCATTTAATGATGATTTTTTTTGAATCCGTTGTAAAAAAATCTTCGCAGTCTTTTCACTCATTTATTTGTTTTCTTCACCTCACTTCATTAACTCGTTCCGTAACTACCTCCATCACTCCATTCCGTAGCCAGCCCTTCATCATTTCATTCCACAAAACAGAGATATCTCTATCACCGTGAGCAGAGATTGAAGCATTATCACCGTGAAGCAGAGGTATATCAGTGTGGAATTTGAAGCCACTGTCACCGTGAAGTAGAGGCATATCAGTGTGGAATTTGAAGCCATTGTTACCGAGAAGCAGAGATATATCATTGTGGAATTTTAAGCCATTGTCACCAAGAAGCAGAGATATATCAGTTTGAAAATTGAAGCACTATCACCGTGAACCAGAGGTACATCAGTTTGAAGGTTGAAGTTATTGTTTTCGTGAGCAGAAAGAGTACTAATCTGAAGATTGAAGAAAGGAATTATGGGCCTCATTGTAAGAACTGAACCAGTGGGCACAAAATACCTGGAAGGATACCCTCAAAGTAGAGAAATGTTGCAACAGGCAGGATGGCTACAATTTCTTGAGAAATTTAATGGCTTCCACAAAGAAGTTACTAAAACATTTGCAAGGTCATTCAAAGGAGCCGAGGTTGAAGTTGGAGATGTTAAATTCACTGTCACAGAGGTTTTTATTGCAGAAGCAACAGGATTGCTTAGACATGGAGAGAGATGGTTTAAAAACAGAGAATTTCATAATGAATCATGGAAGCAAATCGTAAAATCACCAGGTATGGATTTCACTGTGTTTAAAAAGGGAATTCCAAGTTCTGCATTAAAAAATAAATGGAGAAACATATTGCTTATTCTACAAAAATTTATCACTTGTGAAGGTAGATATGGTACATTTTATGTTTACCATATTAGGTTGATAATGCATTTTCTGGAGGAAGAGTTAAATTTTCCCTATTTCTTGCTTCAAAGTTTAAAAAATATGGCTTCTGGTGTTCAAAGGAGAGTCCAATTCCTAGAGACAACTCTATACCATCATGGCTTGGTTAAGCTTTTAATTGAACACCATTTAGCCAAAACAAAAGACACTTGGGATAACTTCTTGGTAAGAAATCACTTTGAGGAACCAAAAGAGCCCTCACCTGAACATCAGCCTACAAGGAGAAGCAGAAAATGGAGAGCCTCTAAAATTGAAATTGACAAAACAGTACAGGAAAGTAGTGAAGAAATAATCTCTGAGAAGTTGACTCAGATTAAGAGACAACTTAAGAAAGAGAGGGTAATCAGAAAATCTGCCACAGAAAAAGGAGAGGGGTCATCCCAGCCAAGAAGAAGCCATAGACTCAGGGGGAAACTAAGGAAAACACAGATCAAACAAACAGGGGTGATAAATATAGAAGATGAGGAAACATCTATTGAAGATGTTGAAGAAGATTTTAATGAATAAACCCTTGAAATTGACCCTGCTCAGCAAGAAGTTTATGACTATGTTGAAACATTGGAAAGGAAAGCTTCAAAGAGTAGAGATAGAACCCCTAGTCCTCCACTGTCTGAAATAGATGTCTTAAGAAGGGATAGGTATGAGCTGGAAGTACTTAATAGACATATCAAAACTGAGAATGATATTCTGAAGGAACAAGTCAAACTCAAAACTAGTATGAACTCAACCTTATCTCTACAAATGGACAAAGTGGAAAAGGCTAATGAAAAGTTGAAAAAGAGGAACAAGAAGCTAATCAGGGCACTTATCAACTTAAGGTTCAAACTAGTCATCAGAAAAACCAGAAGACCTTTAACTTCCAGGCAAAGAAGAAGGAGAGGGTTGGATGTTCTTGCAGAAGTCTCTGAGTTTATGGAATAAGTTGCATGAGGTCATGCAAGAAGTCAGCAGTGGGGGTATGTTGAGCCCCAAGATTGTGCTTTCTTTCATCTTAATTTACCTCATTTTCCTTTGTCCATTGTTATCCCAGACCCAAATGATCAATGAAATTAGTTAAAATTACTTTTAGAATGATTAACATGGCTAACTTGCTAAGTTTTGTGATTTTGTCATTGTAATGCATTTTGACCGAAACTAGCTGTAGAATGCAGACATTCTGTAGCTAACCGGAAATTCTGTAGCTTTCTTCACGTTCAAGCATGTTCCAGGTGTCCTCTCAGGAAAAGCCGCACATGGGTATATTCCACATTATGTCCTCATCGTTCGTTGCTCACCATGAAGAATGAACCGAATTCTGGATGTGGTTTTGGTACGTGGGAACTCATTCAAGGAGGCAAACTTCTAATAGGACTGTCCTAGTCCAGATGTCCTTTGTTCCTTTACGCTGCCATATTTAGAGTCTTAGTACAATTTTGATAAGGAAAGACAATGATCCCCGTATTGTTACAAGTTCTGTTATGTAGATTTGTTATAAAATCACTCGGGAAACCGAGAGACAGGCTCTAGATTTTGCTTAGATTTCATGTATTGAATGCTATATTTCTGAAGACCGAGACTACTATGTTTCAAGTTATTTTCCTTTAATGAAGAAGACAGCATTGCTTTGAACGCGTTGAGTTGATTTTGAGTTAGATTCCGTCTGGTGGTAGAGGGCCCCTGCCTCCTGCACGGCTTTACTTTCGTAATCTAGATAAGTATCTTAGTTGTTTTCACATTTTTGAAGTTTGAGTTCATAGTTAATTCCATTAGCCACTATAGCTATACTTGTTCTAAGAAACTCTTCCAAAAGAAGAAACTCTTCCAAAAGATCATGATAATGAATGGGAAATGGCTGTAGTGTTGTAGGATTTATTTGTAATTTCTTTTTTTCATTATCACAGTTGAACTTATACTAAGCAAAATCTTCCAAAAAATCCTTATGATGTCTAAGGCATGACTGTGATACTGAATGCTTCAGTTGTTTGTTTGCACTAAGTAGCATAGCTGATCTTACTCTTAAAATGCTCTTCCAAAATATCATAATGATGGGTAGGAGATAGCTGTGATATCTTAGTTTTTAAATTGCTTTCATTCTTTATGTTTGCATTTGCACTGAATTGTACAGCCAAGATTGTTCTAGTAAGCTCTTCCAAAATACCATTCATGATGGACAAAACAGGCTGTAGAATCCCATAGATTAATGCATGATAACTTAGTTAGGGTACTCCGGAGTCAAATTGCATTCAATTCATGCTCTGTTATTTTGTTTTAAGTTTGATAATGGCTTGTTAGTTCAGCACTGTTTATTATAGACTAGTGACAACTTAGTTCAGTTTTAGCTTAGCTCATTGTATTTACATTCCACATTTAGTTGTCATCCATTGCATATTAGATTACATTAGTTGTTAAACTTAAACAATACGGCCTTCATTATTTACAAAATCTCTTTTGTTCCAAATCTATAATTGACTCATAACCATCTGAACAGAAGACAGTATCATCCCAAGGCCTAAAGTACTTTTGCAACTTCTTTACCACTTCATAAACAAAGCCTTTCCTCAAAAGACTACTTTAAAAATAAATCTATAACTTTTGAGTAAGGTTTAGTGATGTTAAACTAAGTTTCAAAATAGAATTAGGAGTTAGTCTTAGAGTAGAAATCTTATGATGTTACCAATGCTTTTTTTTTCTCCAAATATGTCTCAACAAATCTTTAATCATGGGTAAAATGTTGTATCATTATAAGCTGATTGTTTAATTGTTTAGTTAGGAGAATTTGTATACTTAGCTGACCATTTCTCAAGCTCTTCCAAAATACCTTTAATGAAAGAATTGGAAAAGTTAAGTTTATGCTTTGATTCATTTTCTTGAAGTCATTATCAAGCTTTGTATTCTGCTTATTCATAGTTTAGGTTTGATTTAGTTTCAGTATTTGCATTTGCATTTGTCATTTGTCATCAACCAATTAGGCTTCACTCTGTTTTTAACCAGTAGCTTCTTTCCACTAGCATTTTAGTTCTTTTCCTTGTGAACATAAAACCATAAAAAGACCAAAAACATCATAAAACACTAAACACAACGCATTGAGAAACAAACACTTAGGCACATACAGTGCACTTCACTTCAGCAGTTTACCAACCCTGGTTGACAATTAAATGAACTCAATTCAGGAGACTAGGTTGAGCACAAAAACTTTGATTATGTCCATTCTCATCTCTTTGATCTCTCTAGCAAGATCTTGCATGGCTCTCAAAAGGATCTTAGTAAAATCCTTTTCTTCTTCTTCACTTCCAGATACAGGGGCTTTACCCTTGTCTTCATTGTCATTGGTGTAATCAAATTTCTTCTGTCTTCTCTTTAGATACCTCTTCTCTTTGTCAGTAAGAGGCTCCTCTTCTTCAGAATACATATTGGCTTCTTATAAAACACAGGCTGTGCCAAGATGATGCTTCGATACCACTATAATATTCCCGAATGGGAAATGCAGCAATACAAGCAAGATATGTAGGAAAATAACGTAGTTCATCTAAAATATAGCAGGAGGCCAATAAGGAGACCTTTAAAATGTATTTACAGCAGAAAAATAGATGTACAATGTGGCCCATAAGATGCATAACTGGAAATAAAAGTCACCAATAGAAGAAAATCCTCAAAATAGGTGTTGCAATCACATGTATGGACTGAAAAAGCCTTGAGAGTGTTATTTTATTAGGCTGCAACAGTTGTTTGATTACACTTCAGATCTAGAGAAAATGAGTTCATGAAAAGTTATATCTATATCAGATCCATACATTATAGAGGCTCCTCTTTCAATTCCCCTTGGGGTTTTGAGAAAAACACCATGTACAAGCAGTAGATCTAAGATCTAAGTATGCAGATCTACAGAAATATTCAGATATTCACAAGTATTTAGAAGTATGAAAATTAGATCTGATATGAACAATATATAGATCTCCTCCAATGGATCTTCAAAGTGGAGGGCATATCCCCAACACTTGAAAACCAACTCTCCAAATGATGTGCCAAAACACCCTGCAATAGCACCTACGGGAATAACGTATTTCTGGAAGAAATACTGTGATGTGGGTTTAGAACATGGTTGGCCACATGCCAAGATCAGGAAATGAAGCCCAAGCACTCCAATACTCTCATCCCAATGGGGTAGAAGCCTCCTCCACTGAAAAAGGGCACTGAAATGATCTAGATCTGAGTAGATCTAGCCTCCACTTTCTGCGGCTTTCAAATACAACCAAACCCTCAACTAGATCTGCGTTGTAGTTGGAATAAGAAGCTTGACCTCAAGCCAGATAGTGGACTATGCAATACAAGACTCTCCCAAGAGCTACTCAATGGGAAGAGGTGGGATTCCCGATCAGGAACACCCAATGCTAAACAACATTATTCTCAACTAAATAGTAAGAGAATGAGATATGTCTAAACAGAAAATATACTCAGAAAATAAAATATCATCTACAACCTTCTCATGCTGCCATTCCCTTCCTTATATAATTTAAGAGCTTGTAAACCCTAAACCACCTTCATTGGAATCACTTCTTTCACACAAGCCATCTCCATCTAAAATCACATTGTGCCTCATTGATGGACACTCCTCCAAGACAATGCTATAGATTTGGTCAAGGTTGACCCAATCAAAATATCCAACCCCTTTCACACCTAAGGGTGCTTGCTTATATAGCCAAGATTTAGCCTTTTTCACATTTGGCATTGATTTATTTATTGTTTAGGAGTTTTTTGAACCTCCTTTACACTTTTATTCTTTCAACAAAGAAATAAAACAAAAATGAATATTCCAATTAGCTTAGGAATAATTAGGAATATTACAGACCATTATGGGCATTACACCCATCATTTCCTAGAGATGCCTCGATATAGGGATGCATTGCAAGCCCTACAACAATCTAATATTAAGGACCCCTCCGCCGAATCCATACAAATGAAAGCAGAAGAGTCCAAAATTATATTTTATGAGAAGAACATGCATCATGCTCGTACTCACCGAACCCAACATCTCAAAGAAGGCAAACAGAGGCCACACGACATGCCCCGGTTTGTGCATTTTGTGATGAACTTGATCACTTGATCATATAGTGCCCCTAATTAAGGGATTTCAACAGTTGGTACCCAATAACACATGTTTCCCAAAGAAAATTATCATGATACAAAATACACATGTGTCACATCTATCTAAGAAACCATCACGTGCATCGTTATCCCAACCTCCATCTTCTCTGATCAATGTTCAATTTCATGTGACATTTCATCGCGGAAAATATCGTTTTAGCAAACTCGAACACATAATCCATGAAAAGAACTACAACTCAACATATGGAAGTGACAAGGATCATATTATATGTATCGGAGGAGATACAGTCACCTGAGCAACCACCTATCCCCCATAACCATGATCAACCTCAAGACCAGCTTTGTGCATTATGCGACGAATGTGATCATTTGATCGCACAATGCACATCTCTATAGTTGTTTCAAAGATGGTACCCAGTGGTGTACTTCATAGGGCTATGACCCAATCAATATTATTTCCAGATATGCCAGGATAACCACCATCTTCGCCATTGTCCCTACATTCCCTAATTCTGTTTATAATTAGAGTTGTTATGCTTGGCCATTACCAACCTTTCCAACTTAGAAAAATTGGATTCTGAGTTCATAGAAAGTTCCACAACCTAGGAGAATGAAGTGACTAGTTCCATTAATTGTGTATTTAAAGAGATGCATCCACCAAAAGGAAAACTTACCATCCCTAAACCCCCCACACACCCATCCCCAACATGTGCATTGTGTGATGAATGTGACCATTTAATCACTCAGTGCCCAAATTTAGTATCATTCCGAAAATGGTACCCAATCACCCTCATGGTCCAAAAGGATTGGAAACAAATGAGCATTAGTCTTGTCTAATATTATAAGATAACCACCGTGCTCAACATTTCCCTATGTCCCCCAATTTTGAATTAGGCTAGACATCATGCACACGTTTGTCACCAATAATCCGAACATAGTCAATTTTGAGTTACCACAAAATATTCATCCAAGGACAACAAGGCCTACCTCTCGTTGTCACCAGCCACCAAAAACCACGAAGAAAGCCCCTCTCCCTAGTGAGGTAAGAACCAAGGAAAACATATCATGTGCCTTATGTGCTAAAAACGACCACATGGTTAATCAATGTCAAGAGCTTAACAAAGTCACTGATAATATTCACATGGTCACACCCATACCTTACATTCATCTCTCTAATTAATATAATATCACACATTGTTGTGGTAGTGTATTCGGCACATGGGAGGATGAGATACACTTTTCTTAGTAGGGAGGATGCTTACCTACATACAAGTCATGGGTCAAAGTGGTTTATCAAACGTTAATGGAACAAGTTTGACATGTAATAAGCTAAGTTAAATGGAAACATAGCATGCTACATAAAGAATGAAACAAAAACAAAAAAACATGCACAAGAAACACGCTCAATAGAGAAAACACACTAATAACTCAAAAATCGAGAGCTTTCTCCCTTTATTAGGTGTTGTAGTAGTAGAAGATAGAATGGTAAATCTCTTGTAGTGGACCCTTCGAGCTACGGAGCTCCAATATCCAATACAAGGGGGTCTCTTCCCTTCAAGTTTTCAACAAGCCTATCTTCCTTCTCAAATGATGGTAGATCGATGAACATGTGGTGAACTCTTCTCTCTTGGATTGAGATGTTGGATGGCCAAAAACTACATCCTTCCAATCCTCTTGCTGCTAGACAACACAAGTTGGTTTGCTAAGGATAAATTTCGCTAGCATAAAAATGTGTCTCCTATTTCTCTTCACATGGATGCCTTTTATAGACCATTTTCAAATTTTCTCTCCCTCTCTTGGTCTAAGATGGATGGTGACACAAGAATGGAGGTATGATTCCTTTGTGTGCTACACTAAAGCCTCAAGGTGGCTCAAAGAAGACTGTACTTGGTTAGGTTGAGTGAGAATATTTTTCTATAAATGTGCAAGTGGTCCTAGATTGTGACATTCCTCATCCCTAGGACCACGCGGATATTGAAGGGATAGTCGGGCACTGCGTAGCTATCAAAGGAAAAGTCACAATGCGAGCTCAAAGCCAGTGCTTCATGTGCGCGGTCCAAAAAAATTTCATTTTGACCTTAGGAAAATTTAAATTAAGTTATCTCCTTTAATGTATTTCTTCCCTGTAAATCTTTATTTGTACCTTATGCTTGACATTTTCTAATGTATTTTTCCAGTACTATTTTCCAGTGTTAACTGTTGCCCCTTGATATATGAGGTCTAGGAAGAAATGTATAGCCGAAATACATTATGGTTTATTTTTCTATGTAGTCCTTTTGAGAGAGAGAGAGAGAGAAAGTAACTTGTTTTAAAACTGAGGTTAGAGACCCCTTGTTGTGAGTAAAAAATACATCATGCTCTGTTGGAAACCTGCAAGAGATAGAATGAATAAAATATTTCTACGAGGCAGGCATGTCCCATGCTCATGATGTTTTGACTAGTTAATCTTATCTGACAGATAGTGGTTTTTTTTATGTCACTTTTTGGTAGTGACCTATTGTTGGTTGATGACGATGGTTGTTGATGTCCTCAAGGATAATTTTTCTTTGAAATAAGGTTTAATGTGGTTCCCACATGCATAATATTGGTATGGTATGTGTTAGCCACCTATAAAATTTGTTATAGCAAAAGGTGGCTAAGACTTTTTGGAGCCTTCAAGGAACAAATTTTATTGTTAAAAATTGTTGGCTCTTGAAGACTCTTGAAGGACTCATGCCTCTATCCAAATATTCATTGGTGTTCCCTTTTTATACTCGGAAATTTTGCTGATTTCATGAGAAAAGACTGCTGCAAAATCATCATTTTTCCCCTCCTCCACTCAAAACTAACCTTCATTTTCTCTTCTTTTTCCTCCATAAAATTCCTCTAATTTTTATGGTTTCCCTTCTCCCATTCGTGAAATTCCTCTTTATATAGTTTAAAACTCATTTTTAAACTATACCGAAACCCCCAAATCCATTGAAAACTCTGAAAAATTTCATAAAAAACAAGTTTTTATTACGATGGACTTAAGCCCCCTTGGGCTAAGTCCTAACCACTTCCCCACCATACGCTTTGGGGTTGGAACCAAGCGCTAACCCTTTTCAGCACTTATCGCATCGCAAAATTCCAATGGGTTGATTGAAAAGCTCGAGCCCGAGGCTCCAATTGCGATTAGCCCTTTGTTATAATGCCCCAGGCATATTGTATTTCACAAAGACCAAAGGCCCTGCAGTCGAGCACTAGCCTTTTCATATATATATATTCCGCCACTAAAACCTTTGTGTTATTAAATTTTTGAGTTTTCATACGTTATAAAGGGTTTCCTCCCATTCGCTTTAAAAAGAAATCCCCGACCGTTGATCTTGGGCTGATCAAACGGACAACGCTCATTCACGTCACCCTCCCCGATCGCTCAATCGCATTGCATTTTTCGATCAGTACATTTGATTGTCCCCTCCGATCAGCCATCCCTCCGATTAATTACCCACCATTGATCTGATCCTCAGATCAACGGTCATCACTCAATCGCATCGCGAGTTTTCAGTGTTGTGCCATTTCTTTTCCCGCCGATTGAATGTCTCCAATTACATTCAGACCATCCGTTTGATATCATATAATGGCCCACAAATCGCTCTGATTATTAACCCTTCCTCTGCCCTTTTAAACCCTCTGATTCACTCTCCACCGTCAATCTGATCTGCAAATCGACGGCCAGCGCTTAATCGCATCAGCGTTTCCCTGTACATCGGCGCCATTTAAGTTTTGCCCCCGATTGTGATCCTTTGATTGGATCTGGACCGTCCACGTGTCCAGATCGGATGGTCCCAGATCATTTCATCTTATTCTTCCCACCCCTCTCCTTTTTTTTTTCTCCTAGCTGATCTCCACCATTGGATGCTGCCATCCAACGACTATGCTCCTCCCCTCACCCTCTGCAGCAGTAAAACCCAAAAACGCAGGATTTCTTAAATATTGTTTGTATTTTGCAGGTTTCAAATATTTTCTCATTATAATTAAATAAAAATGAAAGCCGAGGGTGATGATCCTCTGAACTTTCGTTTATCAAAGGGAAGGAGATATAAAGGGTCTGGAAACACGTTTCATCAACGCTTCATGGCATTGATGCCATATCAGCCATGTGCGGCCCTGCACATTGACAAGACACTGTGTTATTAAATCACCATTAAAAGAGTATCAGTGTTGAAGACAAATTTGGGGATTACGGCTAAGATTGATTATCAAAAGCCTAATCCCCCAAATTAAAACACAATTAAAGGAAAATCATAAGTGTTTTATCAGACAGAAAGGCCTCCACCGCCACATCTGAGGCGAATTGATTCCTCCCAGCTACCACAAAGCCACCTGTGCCTCAAAGCATGCAAACAGAGGCCGAAGTTATTGATCAAACGAAGATATTCGCCTCAGCATAGCTAGAGAGTTACTTCTACAAGGAACTTAATGCAAAAAATATCTACATAGTTACTGCAACATGACACAGAGCCTCAAAAGTCAACAAAAGCTCCCACCGAGCTTAATCTTAAGTGTAAAACAATTAATACAGATAGAACATCTATAAACTTCTTCATCAAGCCCCTCAAAGGCTGAGAAGCCATTAAGAATGTATTAATTATCTTGGGAGATCTTTTATCGGATCTCACCTCCTCATTCTTCTATAAATACTTCTGTAGAAGATGAGCAATTGTTGGTTGCAGAACTTTGAAATGCACTTGAGCTGAAACTTCTGATTGTAAATAGTGTTCACTGGCCTTTGGAGCTCTGCTTGTGATAGATAAGTTAAGCTGAGACGAGTAGATGATTGCTAATCTGAAGCATTGGACTTAAAGTTGTAACTGGTTTGGAGCATCAATACAAGTTGTTTTATGGGATCCTGGTCTATGTTGACGGTGATGTTTTTCTCATTATAACTCATCATTTTGTTTATGTTTTCACTGTGTTTCATCTTCTCTTATAAAGAACAACATGCATAGAGTTAGGACCTACTGTATATCAGTACCCTTCTCTGACTGGAAATCTTTATTTATATGTTTTCTTCCAATCTGTGTTATTTAGGAATGATTTAATTCAGTTTAAGCATAGGAATGTTGGCATTCCCTCGTCTTATTTCCTTAGCTAAATATTATTCTTGAATGTTATGTTCAGTATTAGTTAAGTAGAGATGAACTAAGGAAGATATGGTGTGCCCTGGTCCTAGTTTTATCCCCAAAGATTGTCTGAATGTTTCCCTCAGAATGTGTTAAAAGCTATCTAGTTTAGAAGTACTTACCAGATCTTAGGCCATTCTGTGTTATCTTTGTGTTGGTCTTGAAAGTAACCAAGTAAAGAAAATCTAGGAGAGGATTTGTGGTGAGCCCGGCCCGCTAGTTTCTACTCCAACAGTTGCCTTCAAGTTTCCCTTTGTTTTAAAGTGTTTTCTATTGAAAGTGTATCAAAGGCTAGCTAGTTTAAAAGTACTTACTAGATCCTAGTTTGCTTTCATGTTTTTCTTAAGTGTATGTCAAAAGCTGGCTAGTTTAAAAGTACTTACCAGATCTTGGGCTGCTCTTTGTTCTGCATCTGTTTAATTTTCCTTCTTGTTGTATCATTTCATTCCATAAATCAATCTTCAGAGATATCCTTAGACATAGATGACTTGCCCCATGGACCACTCTTGCCTCTTGCTGTTCCAATTAAACCCTATTATGACTCCATAGCCCAATGGACTAAAACCTGCAATTATCTATCTTTTTGGCCGAAGCTTACTCTGATTGCTTGCAACTTCTCACCTTTGGAACTCTTTGCATTTAGAACTTTCCACCTCAAACAGTAATCATGCTCAACCATCCAAAAACAAAACAAACCCTTGGCCTTCATAACTAGCCTAATATTATTACCCCATACTTCAAAGACAAATCCATATTTGCACTTATAGGAGAGATCCCTCTGCAGATTCAGGAGGGCTAGATCCTAGAATCCCAAAGTCGTTGAAACGATGTTGTTTCTGTGATTGGACTTTGCCAATCTTGGTGATTACAGATTCCTAACATTTATGGCGACTCTGCTGGGGACGAAACCCAGAACATTTTCATTTGAGGGTAACCATAGGATATCAGGGATTTTGTTCAAGAACATTTTCTATATTAACCAGCTGATCCACCAGCAACTAACATTTCTGGCAACTCCGCTGGGGAAGAAAACCCAGAATCATTTTCATTTTAGGGTAACCATAGGACATCAAATCACTTTGGGTTCCATTAAAATATTCATAAAACTTGTGAGTAAAAAGAAACCTTTTCAAGCACTACCAAAGAATGGTAATCATGATCAAACTTGTTTGAATCAGTGAAAAACTAGGTAAACCCTAGGATTCTCTTAAGACTTTATCTAACCTTGAAAGATCAGCTAGCTTAGCCATAAGAGTAGACTGTCTTTGTCTCATAACCATAGCTAAGTTTTGAAACAGAGTTAGGATATTCTTAAAAACCACACAACTAAAAAATAACTCAGAAACACCTAAAAATATTTCAGATTGGTATCCAATAAACATGGTGGTGGACCATAAAACCTTTTACCTCTTTAGGAGCTAAAAACTTCCACTTGGCGACTCCACAATCCTTAGCAGACCTTAAGACTCCACTGGGAAGAACCCTCATCATTGTAACATTATTCAAACTCAGTTAGAAGGTTGTAGGATTAATATTTGTGTAAACAAATTAGTTAACCTCTCCAATATTGTCATACCTGGTTGAACTTTTCCTGTTTATTTGGGGTCTAAAAAACACAGCATAGTGGCTTCTAGAAAGATTCACACTAGAGCCTATCCTAACCATGATCCACCTGAGTTAGTTGATAACCCAGAAAGTATCCTTAGGAAGTCTCCTAGGAATAAATTATCAATTGTTTTCAGATCACCCTTGAGAGCTAATTCAGTCCCCGAAAATCTTTTAGCTCTACAACAATCACAAGTTGAATTAGTAAATTCCTTTAGAACTAGGTCTCTTGGAGATTTAAATCAGTTAGATTATGAGTCTTCACTTTCATCTCCTGAAACAAGTGAACATCCTGGCAGCAGAGAAACAACACCTCTTGATTTACATTTCCTTCACAACTTAGGTATCTCTCACCCAAGATCAGCTCAGCAATCTACTCCTGGTCCATCCACTTCTGCTCACCCTGCATCCACTGTTCAAACCACTCCACTTCAGCCCACTTTCCCTTTTGGTAATCCACCACTTGTAAATCCACCTACACCACATATCATGGCAACATGGTATGCTCCCTTAGTCCTTCCTGTACCATTATTCAATCTTCCATAGGACTATCAGTCCAAAATTCCATTATATGCTGCTAGTAACGCTAAAACTGCATCACAACACATGGATAAGATGAATGACTACTTTGATAGAAATGAAATTGATGATGATTCTGTCAAGCTTAGACTATTTTCTCAAAGTCTGGGGGGAGAAGTAAGAAAATGGTTAAGTCATGAGTGATGGATACCATGGAGGGTAAGGCTCTACCAGCCTGTGAGAATGTTTATCATGTGCAAGGTGGGGCGATGATAAACATGGTTGGATGAATGAAACCTATGGTTGCTTTCTTTTGAGAAATGATGTCAGGATATGCACAGCTTCTTTGTGTAGCAATTTTTCTTCAAGTTAATATTTTAAAACAGGGCCAGATAACTTCTTACTGATGTAATATATTATGTGTTCTTTACCATTTGGTCTGTCTTGGACTAAAACCCTAGTTATGGTTGTGTCTGATGCTGATAGGTATAGAGTATAGTATTTTTCATAATTGGGTGGGTTGATCAAAGGGGATGAAGACCATTTTTATTTTAGTGCCTCAAATGATTTTTGAGCCTTATCATCCCATTTGAATAGGATTTCCCGACGGAGTAGGCGTAGGAATCCTTGTGCGCAAGTGGCATAGTCAGGGACAAAGCGTCATAAGAAATTGGCTTTCCCCTGCAAGATTTGAAGTGGCTCGAGAGTTTTGGGTGGTGGCACCTCTTTGATTGCCTGGAACTTGAGGGGTCCACTCTGATCTCTTGTTGGGATATGATTAAACCTAATGATCTACCTACATTAACGCAAAAGATGCACTTGAGAGGGTTCAAGCATAGGTTGTAGTGTCGGAACCGTTGGAATACCAACCGTAAATCCTCTAGATGGTCACTTCATTCCTTAGATCATACGGTGATTTCGTCCAAGTAATCTAAGATAAGGTGAGCCAGGTCATGGAAGATATAATTCATGGCCCATTGGAAGGTGACTCCAGCATTTTTAAGATCGAAAGGCATAACCTGGTATGTGAACATGCCCCAAGGGGTAGTGAATGACGTATTGTACCAATCCATGTGCCAGATTTGGATTTGATTGTACCCTGAGAATCCATCCATGAAGGACAAGGCCTCATGACTAGCACAAGCATCAATGACTTGGTCAATAAACAAGGTAGGGTAGTTGTCCTTGGGATAATATTTATTCAAATCTCAAAAATTGGTGCAGACTCGAATCTTTCCCTATTTTTTCATGACAGGTACAGGGTTGGAAACCCATGATGTGTAAGCAATGGGGTAGATGAACCTGGATTTGTGAAGCTTGTAAATTTCTTTATTGATTGCTTCTGCCTTAGATGGGTGTAATTGAAGTTGTTTTTTGCAGACTAGTGGTACGTCAGGCTAAGTGTCAATGTGGTGTTTTATGATGGTGGAGCTAAGCCCTGGAATTTTTGAATAATCCCATTCGAAGATGTCCATGTACTCTTGTAACAGGCTTGTGTAAGAGACTACCTCGTCTAGGGAGCATTCTTCCCTTAGCGATATTTCTTCGATTTTTCCTATTTTTCTTGAGATATTCACCTTAATGGTTGGAAAAATACTCGACATATTCCCTTCTTCAAACGCATCAAGCATTTGGATGGGGTTTTTCAACCAGTATACCTTCCCATATGGGAGGAAGTCTTTAAATTCAATGGCATATATATCTCGGGTTTCTAGGTTGTTAGGTCCGAACATTTTTTTCTGGAAGAAAAAACAAGCAATGATGCACTAAGCCCCACGAGCAATCTGGTTCCGCCATGGCCTCTAGAATATGCTCGTATGAATGAAACAAGATGTCTAAGGGGGAATTAGTTTGTGCAAGGTTGTGAGTAATTGGTTCGAGCCTAATAGTGTTGGTTGATAGACATGAGAATGATTTTGTGGTTGATGTCGTGGAACCAAACGAGGTTGAAAGGGTGTAGATGGGTTGGGTTTGCACCATCTATGGTACAACTACTGTTGTGGTAGTTGTAGCAGTCTCGACACCAATGAAAGATGAACATGTATCACAAGTCATGGTTCACATGCATGATGATATGAATCATATATGGTGTTGTGATTTGACATCGTTAAATGGTGGAGAAATATTCGTTGTGGTGTTTTGTTTGAGAGAAAACACATGCTCTTCTGGCGGCGTACTAATGGTACGTGCTCTTTCCTAGATTTGGAAGTTGTGTTGAGTGCAAATGTATTAAAAATTTTCCATTAAGGGGAACATCTCTGTTTCATTATTGTGACTTGTGAAAATGGTGCATGGTGTCAAGGTGCCTATCGAGTAGATGGTGTGAGAACCAACGCTACTATTTGTGCCCGAAGTGGATGTTTGGAGATGATTGGCCATTGGGGCATGTTTGCATTTCTGCCATATTTGAGTCTTTGGTTTTGGTCGGTCTGGCCCTTTCAGGGAGTTCAAACCCAATGTTTCCCTTGTTGCTCGTAGCCTTGGGAGGTATTCAAAATTCATAGTATGGTTGAATTGTGAGAAAATATAGCAATAGCAGTGTGTGATCTTCTCCTGATTAGAGAGATGGATGTGTGGTATGGTGGTGACCATGCAAATAATGTTAGTGATTTTCTTGAGTTCCTGACATTTATTGACCCTGTGGTCATTTCTATTGCATAGAACACATGTCGTTCTTGGTTGGTTTTGGACCCTGCTAGAACTATGGGTCGCCTTAGCCATCCTAGGGTTTTGGTAATGATGGGGGCAGGTTGCCTTGTGCAAGGCTGCCTTGGTTCTAAGCTAGTTTCAACCGGGTATTTTGTAACCAATGAGCACATGGTGTCTAACAAAGTTCAAAATTTGGGGATGTAAGTACAATGTCAAACGTGATAGTTGCCGTGAAAAATCAAAAAATATTGCTGCTCTTTGGTTCTCCACTCCCTTTGGACTACTAGAGTAATTGGGTACCATTTGCGGAGTGATCTTAAATCCAGGAATTGAACGACCAAATGGTTGTGGTCATCACACAATGCGTAGGTTTGGTTTATTCGTGGAGGGCAGTTCAAGGTGATTATCTGCCCCCTTGTTAGCCATTTTTCTATTGATATGAAGAGAATGGACCGAGTTTCCTCATTTTCTTAAGTTTTCAAACTTTCCACAGATCTCAAATCTTATTTGTCTACTGCGGCAATGCATTTTATGGCCTGGTGTAAACAATTTAACGTCAAACAAAATCAGGGGATGTAGGGACAACGATGAACCAGGTGGTCGCCTCCACACACTCGACACGAATACTGGACTGCTCGTAGGTCATTGTAGTATACTGGGTTGACTAGGTACCAACATTGCAATAACTCTAGATCTGCATAGTTAGCGATGAAGTGATCTTGTTCATCATAGAGTGTGCAGAGCTGGAATAGAGCTTGAGGGTGATTATGGGGGGGGAAGTGGTCATTTAGGTGACTGTCTCTCCTTAGAAACATACAATATGGTCTGTATTGCTTCTGTTCCTTGATTTTTAGTAATGGTTTTGGATTTTGTGTCTGATTCGACTAAGTCGGGTTTTTCAACGATGAAGCGTCATATGAAATCCAATATATACTGCAATCGATGGATATGGGGACAATGACACACATGGTGGCTTCTTCGACAAATCTGACAGTATGTCGTTGATGCCGAACCAAGTTGGTTTGGGAAATGTGCGGGACTTGATACCAATGGTTAAATTACCTTAACTTGGGACGTTGTGTGACTAAGTGATTAGGCTCGTCACACAGTGCGCAAACTGAGGCTTGTCAAGAGGCTTCTGTTAGTCATCAGTAATTTTTTGCCTTGGTTGATGACTAAATGATTATCCCATGATTTATAGAAACAAAGTTCATGAACATTGTGAGTTCTAGAAATCTCACTGCCTTCATTATCCTTAAGATAATTTTTCACTATTTCAACATTCCATCATGTCAAGCTTTGCTTACCAATCCCAGAAAACCCATTAGAGGCTCATGTCACTCATTTTATCTATATTTTGTCACCTTTGGCCCAAATCCTCTATTTTTGTTTGCCTAAACCCCCACTGCTACCTAAGGCCACTAATCAAACAACTTTGTTGTGTCTCCCCAAAATACCCCAAGCATTAATGGTCTCAAACTATCTCTGTAGGCTCTTTAGATAAATCAAGTATATTGGATTTTGGATCTTCAATATATCAGTTTATCATAAACTCTATCTTACACTTGATGACCCCAAATTCTAAGTTTTAATCCAAAAGCCAAGTCCAGGGAACCTTCCACTAGGTCACCTGGGGTTTCACAAGTCATAGGGTGGATTTGATGTCCTAAAAACTCTGTTTTTTCCTATATGAAGAAATTGCATTCAAAGAAGAAAGGGACAAGTGATATTTTCCAAAACCCATCAAAGAGGTCATTCAAGGAAGGCCTTTTTGGCCTAAAGCACAAATATTGCAGGGGGACAGCTGCCTCTTGCTCACATTTCTACAAAAGAATCAAATGGCCATCAACCTAGCAAAAGGTAAGGTAATGGGAAAATCATCACAAGAAGGCCATTAACAGCAAAGAGAAAGCAGCAAGCATATGTTTGACGAGAATCATGGTTTGTGACTGATTTGGAAAAACAAGTGAAACAAAGTAGAAATTCAGTACAAGGGATACAAGGACAAGGGTCACTTCCACTCCATTAGTGCACACTTGAAGGTCTTTAGAAATGATAAATGAATTTTGAAAGTTTTTAGAGAACTTAAAAGATAACAATATTTACTTTTTTCTAAACAACCCTAAAACCTAGGAGTTTGGGAAGAATACCAAACAGGTTAAATGATGATGATAAAGCCTCCTTCATAGCAACAGATGGCATTCAAAGGGTATCAGTACAAAGGCCTCTCAAAAAGGATCAAAAGGAAAGAAACATGATGTAAAATTGTCCTAGAAGGTAATTATGATAAGCATAGGTTCACTATTGAAGAAAAAGGTGTCAAACTCCAAAGGGACAGTGATCAGAGGAAAAAATTGTGTAGGCACCTGCAAAAACAGAAGTGGCCAGAGAAGACACAAAATGGTTTAAACTGCTAACCTTTCCCACCAAAGATATATCACTGGAAAATTGATCAAAGGAACAAACATTTAATTGTTCTGAAAAGTAGAGAAGCTTCCAAAAATGGTTTCCTTATCAAAGGTATATTCTGCAAGAGATATATTGGCCATGAATGACGCTTCTGCAGGACTATCAAAATGGTTACCTACAGGAAGATTGATGAGGACAAGAAAACCTAATTTTTCTCATAATGATGACACATCTAAAATACCAAAGTGTTGTTGATTCCAAATGCTAGGGTTTCCACACCAAGGTCTCCATTGATTCACAGTGAAAAACATGACAGAATAACAGTTAGAGGAAGGGAAAAATTCTTCTTTCAGTCTATACACCAAGCAATCAAAGGCATAAAGGATGCAGGGCTGAAAAATCCAAGGTGAAAATGTCAAAATGGTCACAAGCTTACTGTTTACAAGTTTTGAAGTTCATGAAAAGGAAAAAGTGAAGAAAGGCCTTCAAAGAACACTAATTTCATTGTCCGCCTTTTTCCTCAAAACTTTTCCAAAAGACCTTTTGCTTTTCAAGGATTGGTTCATTTTTCCAAAATCTGAGTAAAGGGAAAAGTTTGATCTTGTTGAAGAGTTTGTAAATTTAAGGGGAGCATCAAGATGATCCATCAAAGCTAAAAAATCATTTTTTCTCAAGGTCCTGCCACCTAGTGGACAAAAAAGAACAAAAAGACATTGAAAAAAGTGAAACGAGAAATAAACATTAGAAAGTGGGTTTTGATTATGAAATTAATTTTAAAAAAGGAATATAAAGCTCTCCTTTCCCTCTCTCCCACTTCATATTTGTCTTTTCAAAAGGAGAAGGAGAGTCGTTGAATAAGTTTTTTAGGGTTTTCTACAAAAAATAGGTGAAGTTCCAGGCGCTACGCACCGAGCCGTCGGTGCTACACACAGAGGAGGCAACCGCACTATTAAAATACATTAATCTATGCACTGGCCAAGGCACTGGTAACAGGCCCAGGTCCAGCCCGACTTGCCCAAAGGGCCCCTTCATTTGCGTGAGGTGCCCACAACCGACCCGGCGCTACGAACAGGCCGATCAAACGCCCGACCTGACTTGGCGCTATGAATAGACTGGTCAAACGCCCGACCCAACCCAGCGCTATGCATAGGAAGGCCCAACAGGAACGGCCTGTTGGGTGGCGCTACACATAGAGGGGTTTTGGCCGAAATTTTCAAAAAATTTCTCAAATCACCCTCTTTTTCCTTTGATTTGTCTCTAGAATCCTGCACAGAGTTAGACAAGGTTGGTGGTCCCTTTTTCTTTGCTCTCCAAGCAATATTTTTCATTCATAATCAAAGGAGAGTATTAAAAACCTTAATCGACTAAACCCTAATCTTTATGCCAACCGTCTTTTAAACCTCTAGGGCAAGAATTACCATCTTGAGAGTGATCATGAGCATAAAGACACTCAATGCAAGACAAACCTTCTCCTAAACTCTGAAATCATTCCTCGATTGCTTCATTTTAACCTCATTTGCTAAAATTTGCCCTCACGTCACTCATTTGTCCTCCCTATACCTAAAGGCTCTCACCAAGCTAAAAATCATTTTGTTCTAGATCAGTCACCATGTCTGAGGAAGAGATCAGTACGAGCAGTGATGGAGGCCAAAGGCCTATCAAGCCAAAACACAAGGGAGGAAGGACTAACAGGTTTGAGCCCTTGGATTTCAAATCACCTCCTCTCCCATGATCCTTGCATGTTTTCAAGATGTTGGATGCTATCAATTCTATGAGAAGGTTAAACAAGTCCAAAACCACTCAGTTTTGACTAGGTTGTTCATTCTCAGCGTACAAAACCACCAAGTCAACCTAGTAGGAGTAAGTTTTGAACTATCATCTGAATCCATTGCTAAAGCCATAAGTATACCAGATATTGGTGAGAGATGGTTCAAGCAAAAGAAATTTGACTTAAGCTACTATGATCCCTTCCTCAAATCTAGTTATCAAAAGGGTTGTAAGGTTGTTTTCCCCTTCTCCCACCTGCTAGAGAGATATTCCCTACTGATGAGGCAAATCATCAAGTACTTCACTTGTGAGGGGAGGTACTCCAGGATTTATTCATATCACATAAGGCTGCTAATGCACTTCACCAGGGTTAAATTTCTAAACCTACCATACTATCTCTACCGGAGCATTGACAAGATGGCTTCAGTGGTCAAGAAAATGAGTTATGCCCACCAAATGAAAAGCCTTTTTCACCACTCCTTGATTAAGATGATTTTTTTACACTAGCTAGAGCAGCAGGGAATTCCTTGGGAAGTTTTTATCTCATATGATGTATTTACAATTCCCCAAGCCTTCATTCAGCAAAATTTTCCTTCCACTTCACACCCACTTACCTCCACTCCTCCATCTCTTCCACCTAGTGGTGATTATGGACAATATGGTGGTAGTAGCAATGAAGTAAAAGAAGATGATAGTGGGAATGATGAAAATAGTGAGGCAAATATAGAGTTTGATGAGGAACAAGGAGGTGAGAGAAGCAATGAAGAACAGGAAGATAATGATGAAAGTGATGAAAATAGTGAGGCAAAGGCAAATTTTAATGAGGAAAAGATGATGACAACAGTAACGAAGAAGGAGATGATGGCAGTAGCCATGAAGAACAAGCAAATGATAGTGGAAATGAAGAAAAAATTAAGGCAAACACAGAGTTCGATGAGGATAATGAAGGGAATGATGAATATGACAATCAACAAGAAAGCGCACAGGACAGCCAAGAGAAGAAAGTCAGCCTAGTCTTAGTGCAAACACTGACAATATAAATGAAGATGATGAACTTGAAGAAAAAAAAGGAGATGATGAGGAAAAAAAAACCAAGAACAAGCAGATAATGAGGCTGAAACAGATTTTGAAGAGGTGGGCAGTGACCAAGGCAATAGCACAGATAAAAAAGTCAGTGATGAGCAAGGCAACCAAGGAAATGGTCATGACAGTCATGACAGCTGTCATGACTTTCATGACACTAATCAGTCTCTAAATGATAAGGAGAATCAAATTGATAGTGTAGGGAGTGATAAAGAAGAGGACATTAATGAAGGAGAGAACCAAAGTGAGGCAAGTGAAGAAGATAATGATCAATCTGAAGGCCAAAGTGACAATATAGAAGGCAATGAGGAGGATGATGATGATGATGCTAAAGGTCAAAAATCAGTGACCCAATGAGGCATGAGGTGACTCATAGAAGCCATGGAAAAATTGAAAAGGCTTGTGACAACAACAAGGGTCAAAGCAATGATGAAAACACATTCAAAGCTACCATTGTCACTCCTCTCACATGCACATATCACAGAGGGAAGAGAGATGTGTTTGTTGCCTCAAAAAGGCAAAGGGCTATCTCTTCTCAAGCTAGAAATCCATTGGAAAAAGGCAAGGAAAAGATGGAAAGGGTTGAGTAGCAGGTAAAGGTGAGGAGTAGTAAGAGAATCAAGAAAACAAATCAAGAGCCTTAATTCATTGATCAGGACAATGACAATGAGGACAAGGAGATGACCACTAGAATACTACTCTTAACCAAAGATGCACAGTTTAGGGAGTGGGAAATATATTGATATGGCACAACGTGTCATTCAATATTACAAAGAGGAGCACAAGAACTTCAAGAAGGTAAAGAGAGGCCTTGCTCTACAAAAGAAAATGACCAAGCACTATGCAAATAAAAACATGCTTGTTTGTGCCAAACTGAAGGAGGCCCTCATTGAGCTAGAAAACCTAAAAAGGGAAAAAGTGCATGATAGCCTTGGATTTTTGGCTGAGGCCTCTCAACAGGTGTCCAAGACCTC
Source organism: Pinus albicaulis (assembly GCA_034641835.2). Taxonomy (NCBI): domain Eukaryota; kingdom Viridiplantae; phylum Streptophyta; class Pinopsida; order Pinales; family Pinaceae; genus Pinus; species Pinus albicaulis. The sequence goes on from CM076581.1 coordinate 725,352,196, forward strand.
TTGAGGGACCTCTCCACCAATTTTGAGCCAAATTGAACAAAATTTTGTCTTTTTGAAATTTTAAGGCCTCTGTGTGCAACACCCTTGGCACTAGGCACAAATTTGGTGCATCCTCAGCTTTCCAAATTTACATTTTTGGGTTCCTCACATCACCAACAGTCTTCTCACAAAATTTCAGATCATTTGGAATAGTTTTGACCCCCCAAAAGGTCAAAAAACATCAAATTTTTGACCTTCCTGCCTCATTTCCAGACCAGGTGTTGTGCACAGAGAAGTGTTGAGAAATTTGGTTTTTGTACCTGTAAATGGAACTCAATCAAGCAAAATTAATCATTTCTGGAAAGTAGACTCATCAGGCTTTCTAACGAACCATCACAGAGACAAATCCAACATCGGGAATGGGTCCAAAACTCAGCCCCAAAAGACCCTATTTTTTGTTGAAGTGGCATTGCGCACAGAGACTGTCTAGTGTGTTTTGGACCAAAAGTCAACAAAACACACTCATTTATTGCAATTATATATGTTTGAGTTTTTTAAGGCAAATTACTCTAGAATTAGGTGCAAACAATTATTTTGGAATTTATTTCTTAAGATATTATGTGCCTTGGGCCTTGCATGGTCTCTTGGCCATAAATGACATTTATGGTTGAATTTGACATTTTCCTACCATATTTAGGGTTTTAGTCCTCCTTCTCTCCATAAATAGAGCATGAGTCCCCTATGTATTTTTTTGTAATTTGATGAGCTTTGATAGCAATACATGGTTTTTATGAGCTTGGAGAAGAAATTGGTGTTGTGGAGTTGATGAATGGCTTGTTTGGCTTGATGATAGAGAAGCTTGTTTGCAGGATTCCTTAGCTTGGTGAATGGTGATGTCTTCTTAACCTGTTTATGTTTTTCTTTTTATCATTATATTTAATCCTTCTTGGTTGCTATAAATCAGAAAATTATAGGTGGAGACATGCTCTTTGAGGCACCTCAGTCCTCCTGTTTGTTATAGCCTTGATTTTTTCCTCTGTTTGGTCAGCTTAAGGAATTCTTGATTGCTCCTTAGGTCCACCTAAACTTGTTTTTGTTTCATTTATGGTTAGTATGTTATTTTACAAGTATGATTCACGGTATGCCATGCTTATTTGAAGCCTTCAAAACTCTATCTCGAAACCTTTCTTTGGAATATTGTTTGCTAGGTTAAGTCAAAGAGGTCTCGTTCGATGTTGCCCTTTGTCCATGTCTACCAACTTGTTTCAAAGTTCTCTATAGCTTGATTTATGATTTTTAGGAGTTCCCTCTTCATAGATTAAGTTATTTATGATCTTGTATGTTTTCCCAAAGTCTGGAGGTGAATTTACTAAAGTTAGAAGCTCTTATTCTCTCTATGTTTCACTGACATGTTTATCTTGGATATTTATTGGTTTAAAATATTGTCATACAGTAAATGATTTTCCCTAGCTCTTGCTTAGTATCTTGTGATAATCATATTTAAGACCTGCTTGTTCATAGGTATTTGTAAAAGGATTCTTGATTTCCCTTTGCCCTACCTTATTCACAAACTTGATGTCCATCCCACTTCACTCATAAACTTAAAGGATCCATTAATCTTGCTAGATTGGCCTTGCACTGCACTCTAATTCATTATTGAGACACCCTTGACTTTTATTGACTCCATAGCCCAATGATTTAAAGACCTCTCACTCCACCTATTCTACCAGTTCATCTCACCCAACCAAAACAATCAACAAAACCCTACACTTAACAACTAGCCTAAAATCAAAACCCAAAAGCAAAAAGAACGCATCCTTTACACCCAATAGAGATATCCCTCTCTGAGTCCAGGAAGGCTAGGTCCTAGGACTCCAAATACTGGTTCCATGTTACCCTGTCATTTGGTCTACTAATCTGCCAAATCACGAGACCCTAACATTCTGGTGATCACCGCGAGAACTTCTGAGTATATAGTAGCTTGAATACATCTTAAGACTCATTTGACCCTCAGTTAAACTTAGAAAATCCTGTGAATCTGCCACCTCATCTCCACCCTAACATTCTGGCAATCACGGTGGGACCTTCTGAGTAAGTTGAAGCTCAAATATTCCTTAAAAGATTTAGAAACCCTTGACTTATAGTATCTAATGGTTTATCTACCACCTCATCACCACACTAACACAATGGTGATCATGATGGAAATTTTGAGTCAATGACAAACTAAGTACTCCTTAGGACTTCAAATACTCTTATCAAATCATTGAGAACTCGCACTATCAGCCAAAGAGTAGACTCTATTTGTTTCATCATCCTAGCAAAATGATGACTTAGTTATAGGACACTCACACAAACTTTAAGAAACTTAGAAAACCCCAAAACACCCTTAGATTGGTTTCTTACAGTTATTGGTGGTGGACCATAAACATACATCCTTAAAACAACAAAAAAATATCCACCTGGCGACTCCACTAGCCTCCAGTAGGCCTATGACTTCATTAGCACTCATTTGACTTCCTAGATTTGTTTCACACCAACCCTGAGAATTTTTTGAGCCCACTTATATACTGTAAGAGTTTACCAAACATTAAGAGAGGTCAACCTTCATAAAACAGTACTAAAACTTGCAGCCTCTCTGAATTTTGAAATTTGAAATCTGGTTTCACATAGGATCAGTACCAGATCTCATGTGGACTTAAACCCTCCCAACATAGTTGTTGACCCAGAGAAGATTTTGTGACAAACTTCTAGATCTGGAAACTTAACCACTGTTAGGACCATCCATAAAGAAATCTTTGTACCTGGACATCTTACAGCTTTGCAAGATCCCCAGTTTGACTTGCACCATACCAGGAACCTCTTCAGAAATAGGTCTCAAATTGATATTGACCAAACTAACCTTGAACCCTTAGATTTGCAACAGAGTTCTAGTAGAGAAGCCTCTCTTTCCACACCACCTGACTTTCAGCTTCTCCATCACTTCAACTATTTCCATACCAAGTCTACTCAAAATCAGTTTGTTGTTCCAAGTACTTCCACCACACCCATCTGTACTACCACTGTGAAAACCACTCCACTTCATCATACACCCCCTTTCACAAACCCACCTCTTTTAAATCCTCCATTAGCTCCCATCATGGCAGCTTGGTATGCTCCCTTTGCCTTACCTCAACCCCTAGTGAATTTTCCAAATGACTATTAGTCCAAGATCCCTCATTTCACAGGGGTTGAATCCATCGCTTCCCAGCAACATGTAGATAGGATCAATGATGATTTTGATTGCATGGAGATAGAATAAGAAACTATTAAAATGAGGATTTTTGCACAAAGTTTAGGAGGAGAGGCCAAACAATGGTTCAAATCATTAACTCCTAATTCAATACATGATCTCCCTTCCCTCTACCAAAATTTTATAAACAAGTGGGAAATCAAGAAAAACCCTCTCCAAATCATGTTTGAATATAACAATCTTAAAAGGAATGTAGGGAAAAGTGTGCAAGACTATTGCACCAGGTTTAACAATGTCTAAAATTCCCTCCCACATCACATGAAACCTCCATAAGGCCTAGCACTAGTGAAATTCCTTGAAGGTTTTGACCCTGACATGACTTTCCAATTAAGAGAAAGAGACTATGAAACCTTAGAGGAAATGCAAAGGGCAGCAATTAGTGCAAATTTTAACGTGATTGAAAAGAGAGCCAAGTTGAAATCAGAAAAGAGAGTAACCTACAAGGATGAAACCATGCCCTCAACCTCTTCTTTTGATACCAAAATAGACAGCCTAATGAGAACTATGGAGAGAATGATAGAAAGGATAAATTTGAATGAAATGACACCTCCTAGGGAAAACCAAGCTAATACCCAAAACAAGAAATAGAGCTCAGAACTTCAGAAGAGACACTCCTCAAATCAAACCAAGGGAAAGTGATCAAAAAATCATACCTCCCTTTCAAAAAAATTGTGTATATGAAGAAGATGGAGAAATTATAGAACCTGAAGAAAAACATATAGATCTAATAGGTACTAATAATGAAGAAGATTTTTTCCTCACCAAAGAAGAACATGGTTTCTTTTCCTCAGATAAAACCAGCACAAACTATGAGGATTCTGAAGACTACCGCTTGGGATTTGAAAATGCCATCATGGAAATCTATAAGCAATATGATCTTAGGAGCAAAAAATACCTAGATTCAGCCAAGAAAGACCAAAAAGATATTTTTGTTCAAAAAGTACCTAAAAACACCCCTAAGAAAATAGCAGAAAATGTCAACACCATGGCTAAGAAAGCTGAAACAAACAAAAGGAAAATCAGCCAGCCAAACAAAGACCTTAGTTGTCCTATTACCTCCACCAGTTACCCTGAGTAAACCATTTTGTCTAAAGCTCCAAATCAGGATCATCAGATCAAAAATGTGGAAAGGTTCATGTCTGATAAAGCTGATGTGAATATATCCAAAACACTATTACCTTTCAATTTTGAGGGATAGATTTCAAAAATCAAGATAAATATTTCCCTCACTGAACTGGTTACTCAACTGATGTATAGGTCTCAGATGTTGAAGGTACTAAACATGGGAAATGATGTTGACACTTTGCACTTGGCTAATGACACTCCTAAGTTGTTGTTTGGAACCAAAATAGAAGGAAAGTATCAGGAAGGAGCCATTCCCCCTTTCTATAACAGATTAAAAATACATGACAAAATCTTACATAATGCCATGCTGGATTCCGGTGCCTCTCACAATCTCATGCCCAAAGTTGTGATGGAGAGGTTAGGCCTAGAAATAACTAAAACTTACAAAGACCTGTACTCCTTCGATTCAAGTAGGGTCAAATTTTTGGGCCTGATCAAGGGCCTTTGTGTCAACCTGGAACAAGTGCCCGCTAAGAATCTAGTCATGGACATAGTAATGGCAGATATTCCTCCCAAGTATGGCATTCTTTTATCCAAATCTTGGGGAGCCAAGCTTTAGGGGAACCTTCAACTAGATATGTCTTATGCTACCATCCCTGTTTTCAATCAGACAATGAGATTATACCAAGAGTCACATATGAATTATATGGTTAGCAGTTAGGACATGCCAGACAATACTCCTCTTTATTCTATTCACTCAGATCTTGATTCTTTCATATTATATAATGAGGAAGATATTGATGAGAAGTTATATGAAGTTGAAACATATCAAGACACACTACAACAGCAAAACCACTCTTCTCATGAAAAACTCAATATTTAGAACTACAACACCTTGAACAAACACATGATGACAACATCAAACTTGAATTTCTACAGACTAAAAATGAAACCTCAAAACCAATGGTCAGTTTGAAATATGAATCAGGTTGCTCAAAGGGAGGACAAATCTCAGAAGCACAACCCTTCCCTTTTGCCTATCCCAAAATACTAATATGCCCTCACAAAACAAAAATCTTGGAAGTTTTGAATCAAAGGAGTCTTATGTTTTTACCTTATTTATACACCTCATTATCAGAAATTTCTCTCTCTCCAAAAAAGTTGTTGACTCTCACTAATGTTGCCATGAATCCTAAAGGGGTGTCTGTTAAAACTGATATAGGGGAATACAATGTAGGAAGCCTAAGAAGACCCGAGGTAATTAATTTGTCCAAAGCCTTGTCATTACTCATAAAACTCAAATACTTGAGGTTATGCAAGAAGTTTCAGGATGCACTTGTATATAGAAGTAAAAGATAAAAGCTTGATGACATAGAAATTGTTCAAAAGAGGCCTTTTTCCAAGAAGAACTATGAAACCTTTGGTCAAATTCTATCACTAGCAAAGAAAACCAAAGGATGCAGACTATGTATGGATTTTAGACACTTAGGCAAAGCCTCCATGGAGTCCAAATACCCTTTTCCCAAGATAAATCATCTTATGCCAAGAATAGAAATTTCTAACAAGGTGACATTGATTGGTAGTGTTTCAAGTTTTCATGAGATGATACCACTTCAAATCAATCAACACAAAGACATTTTCAAATTTCCTTGGAATGACTACATGCTTGACCAATTTTTTCCTGGAATAAGGAATGCTAAAGATACCTTCCAAGAGGCCATAGCACTTGTTACCAACTTTTTCACTATGATATACATTGATGACATTGTCATTTGTTTGGAGCTGATGAAGAATGCCTTCTTCACCTAAACATTTTCTTTCACGAAAACAAGGTTTGGAAACAAAACTCAAAGAAGAAATATAAAGGAGAACTTGGCATGTTTGAAAAATTTTGGTAGAAATCCTGTACCATTCCCTCAAAAATGGATAGCCATGTTCCTTATCTACAAGAGCTGAATAAAAAAGGATTGGTGGATGACAGGGTAATCAATTAACATGGCCATTTATAGTCTTAGTTGGAATTTCTCATTCATTGTACATACCATTGTTTTATGAAAATATATAAAGAGAAAAAACACAAAAACATAAAAATTAAAAATAAAAATTAAAAATAAAAATAAATAAATAAATAGAAAAGAGGGCAGATTTGAAAAGAGGTAAAGCCCCATACCCAAAAAATAGAACTACTGAAAGTGTGTAAGCCTAAATACCACTAGTTCATAAAGAAGTCTTGTTTCAGTCATCTAGCCTAATCATGGTTGAAACATGTTTTAAATTTATTGTTGACAAGTTAGTGAAAGATAGTTGGTCAAATTTTTCAAGCTTGACTTGTCAAAAGATAGATTAGGAAAAAAAGATATTGGTTCCACATGCTTAAAACAGAACCAAGGAGAAAATTAGGGATGAATAGCAAACAATGTATCCTAGCCCTGATTTTTCTAGTCTTGTGTTGTACAAAAACAACATTTGTGTGCAACTTGTTCTTATGCCACAAACCCATGGTAAGTCAAATTGTCTAATCCTGATTTAACCATGTTTTAAATTTCATGTTTATAGCTTGGTGAATGAATCCTGTCAAAAATTTTAACCTTGACAGTTAAATAGTCTAGGAAGAGAATCAAAGGAGTTCATTAGCATAATCTGAACTCCACGAAGAAATAATATAGAAGAAGATACTTTTTTTTGTTTTCAAAATAAAAATGTCAAGGTTGCTAGTCCAAATGAACCTAAAGAAGAAAAAATGTTAGGAAAGTAGGTTGAGTAGGTAGAGATGAACTTGAGCTAATCATGCCTTTAATATTATTGAGTTCATAGCTTCAAGCAAACATCAGCAAATGAAAAGAGGTAAAAATCTGCCCAATGGATGAGGCACTAGTCTCCATAAAGCCAGAAATCTGAAGTTATGGACACCTCCTAAAAAGGATTTGCCCTCCCCAAGTGGAGCAACTCTTAGTCATCAGTAATTTTTTGCCTTGGTTGATGACTAAATGATTATCCCATGATTTCTAGAAACAAAGTTCATGAACATTGTGAGTTCTAGAAATCTCACTGCCTTCATTATCCTTAAGATAATTTTTCACTATTTCATCATCCCATCATGTCAAGCTTTGCTTACCAATCCCAGAAAACCCATTAGAGGCTCATGTCACTCATTTTATCTATATTTTGTCACCTTTGGCCCAAATCCTCTATTTTGTTTTGCCTAAACCCCCACTGCTACCTAAGGCCACCAATCAAACAGCTCTGTTGTGTCTCCCCAAACTACCCCAAGCATTGATGTTCTCAAACTATCTCTGTAGGCTCTTTCGATAAATAAATTATATTGGATTTTGGATCTTCAATACATCAGTTTATCATAAACTCTATCTTACACTTGATGACCCCAAATTCTAAGTTTCAGTCCAAAAGCCAAGTCCATGGAACCTTCCACTAGGTCACCTAGGGTTTCACAAGTCATAGGGTGGATTTGATATCCTAAAAACTCTTTTTTTCCTATATGAAGAAACTGCATTCAAAGAAGAAATGGACAAGAGATTTTGTCCAAAACCCATCAAAAAGGTCATTCAAGGAAGGCCTTTTTGGCCTAAAGCACAAATCTTGCAGGGGGACAACTGCCCCTTGCTCACATTTCTGCAAAAGAATCAAATGGCCATCAACCTAGCAAAAGGTAAGGCAATGGGAAAATCATCACAAGAATACTATTAACAGCAAAGAGAAAGCAGCAATCATATGTTTGAAGAGAATTAGGGTTTGTGATTGATTTGGAAAAACAAGTGTAACAAAGCAGAAAGTCAGTACAAGGGCTACAAGGACAAAGGTCACTTCCACTCCATCAGTGCACACTTGAAGGTCTTTATAAATGATAAATGAGTTTTGAAAGGTTTTAGAGAACTTAGAAGACAACACTATTTACTTTTTTCTAAACATCCCAAAAACCTAGGAGTTTGGGAAGAATGCCAAACAGGTTAAATGATGATGATAAAGCCTCCTTCATAACAAGCAACTGGAATTCAAAGGGTATCAGTACAAAGGCCTCTCAAAAAGGATCAAAAGAAAAGCAAGCATGAGGTAAAATTGTCCTAGAAGATAATTATGATAAGCATAGGTTCATTGTTGAAGAAAAAGGTGTCAAACTCCAAAGGGATAGTGATCAGAGGAAAGAATTTTGTAGGCACCTGCAAAAATAGAAGTGGCCAGAGAAGACACAAAATCGTTTAAACTGCTAACCTTTCCCACCAAATATATATCACTGGAAAACTGATCAAAGGAGCAAACATGTAATTGGCCTGAAAAGTAGAGAAGCTTCCAAAAATGGTTTCCTTATCAAAGGTATATTTTGTAAGAGATAGATTAGCCATGAATGACACTTCTACAGGACTATCAAAATGGTTACCTACGGGAATATTGATGAGGACAATAAAACCTAATGTTTCTCATAATGATGACACATCTAAAAGACCAAAGTGTTGTTGATTCCAACTGCTATGGTTTCCACACCAAGGTCTCCACTGATTCACAGTGAAAAACATGACAGAATAACAGTTAGAGGAAGGGAAAAATTCTTCTTTCAATCTATCCACCAAGCAATCAAAGACATAAAGGATGCAGGGCTGAAAACTCCAAGGTGAAAATGTCAAAATGGTCACAAGCTTACTATTTACAAGTTTTTAAGTTCATGAAAAGGAAAAAGTGAAGAAATGCCTTCAAAGAACATTAATTTCATTGTTTTCCTTTTTCCTCAAAACCTTGCCAAAATACCTTTTGTTTTTCAAGGATTGGTTCTTTTCTCCAAAATTTATGTAAAGGGGAAATTTTGAGCTTGTTGAAGAGTTTTTAAATTTAAGGGGAGCATCAAGATGATCCAGCAAAGCTAAAAAATCATTTTTTCTCAGGGTCCTGCCACCTACAGGAAAAAAAAGAACAAAAAGACATTGAAAAAAGTGAAAGAGAAATAAACATTAGAAAGTGGGTTTTGATTATGAAATTAATTTTCAAAAAGGAATATAAAGCTCTCCTTTCCCTCTCTCCCACCTCATATTTGTCTTTGCAAAAGGAGAAGGAGAGTTGTTGAAGAATTTTTTTAGGGTTTTCTACAAAAAATAGGTGAAGTTCCAAGCGCTACGCACCGATGGATGTGATATTCCCTGACGGAGACGCTACGCACTGAGTCGTCGGTGTTGCACATAGAGGAGGCAGCCGCGGTGTTAAATTACACTACGCTATGCACCGGCCAAGGCATAGCGCACAGACCCAGGTCCAACCCGACTTGGCCGTCAATTCAACGGTGCTACACACTAAGAAGGATCGACAAGCCCATTCATTTGCCCAAGGTGCCCACAACCAACCCGACGCTACGCACATACTAGTCAAACGTCCGACCTGACCTGGCACTATGCACAGGAAAGCCCGACAGGAATGGTCTGTCGGTTGGCGCTACGCATAGAGGGGTTTTGGCCGAAATTTTCAAAAAATTTCTCAAATCACCCTCTTTCTCCTCTGATTTGTCTCCAGACTCCTACATAGCATTAGACAAGGTTGGTGGTCCCTTTTTATTTTCTCTCCAAGCAATATTTTTCATTCATAATCAAAGGAGAGTATTAAAAACCTAAATTGGCTAAACCCTAATATTTATGCCAACCATATTTTAAACCTCTAGGGCAAGAATTACCATATTGAGAGTGATCATGAGCATAAAGACACTCAATGCAAGACAAGCCTTCTCCTAAAATCTGAAAGCATTCATTGATTACTTCATTTTTCCCTCATTTGCTAAAATATGCCCTCACATCACTCATTTTCCCTCCCTAGACCTAAAGGCTCTCACCAAGCTAAAAATCATTTTGTTCTAGATCAGTCACCATGTCTGACAAAGAGATCAGTACGAGCAGTGATGGAGGCCAAAGGCCTATCAAGCCAAAACACAAGGGAGGAAGGACTAACATGTTTGAGCCCTTGGATACATTTCAAATCACCTCCTCTCCCATGATCCTTGCATTTTTTCAAGATGTTGGATGCTATCATTTCTGTGAGAACGTTAAACAAGTCCAAAACCACTCAGTTTTGACTAGGTTGTTCATTCTCAGCCTACAAAACCACCAAGTCAAACTAGCACGAGTAAGTTTTGAACTATCATCTGAATCCATTGCTAAAGCCACAGGTATACCAGATATTGGTGAGAGATGGTTCAAGCAAAAGAAATTGGACTTAAGCTTCTACAAGCCCTTCCTCAAACCTAGTTATCAACACGGTTGTAAGTTTGTTTTCCCCTTCTCCCACCTGCTAGAGAGATATTCCCTACTGATGAAGAAAATCATAAAGTAACTCACTTTTGAGGGGAGATACTCCAAGATTTATTCATATCACATAAGGATGCTAATGCACTTCACCAGGGTTAAATTTCTAAACCTACCATACTATCTCTACCAGAGAATTGACAAGATGGCTTCAGTGATCAAGAAAAGGAGTTATGCCCACCAAATGAAAAGCCTTTTTCACCACTCCTTGATTAAGATGATTGTTTTACACCAGCTGGAGCAGCAGGGAATTCCTTGGGAAGTTTTTATCTCACATGATGTATTTAAAAATCCCCAAGCCTTCATTCAGAAAAATTTGCCTTCCACTTCACACCCACTTACCTCCACCCCTCCATCTCCTCCACCTATGCCTTCTCCACAAGGAAACCTGCATATTTCCTCTTCTTCTGATGCATCAAGTGAAGATGATAAAAGTGGTGATGATGGACAATATGGTAGCAGTAGCAATGAAGAACAAGCAGATGATAGTGGTAATGATGAAAACAGTGAGGCAAATACAAATTTTGATGAGGAATAAGGAGGTGATAGCAGCAATGAAGAACAAGAAGATAATGATGAAGTGATGAAAATAGTGGGGCAGAGGCAGATTTTAATGAGGAAAAGATGATGACATTAGTAATGAAGAAGGAGATGATGGTAGTAGCCATGAAGAACAAGAAACTGATAGTGGAGATGAAGAAAAAAGTAAGGCAGACACATATTTTGATGAGGACAATGAAGGGAATAATGAATATGACAGTCAGCAAGAAAGTGCACAGGACATCCAAGAGAAGAATGTACATGAGCATGACAATGAGCCTAGTCTTAGTGCAAACACTGACAATATAAATGAAGATGATGAACTTAAAGAAACAGAGGGAGATGATGAGGAAATAGAAAACCAAGAACAAGAAGATAATGAGGTTGAAACAGATTTTTAAGAGGCAGGAAATAACATAGATAAAACATTCAGTGATGAGCAAGGCAGCCAAGGAAATAGTCATGACAGTCATGACAGCTTTCATGACACTAATCAGTCTCTAAATGACAAAGAGAATCAAAGTGGCAGTGCAGGGAGTGATAAAGAAGAGGACATTAATGAAGGACAGAACCAAAGTGAGGCAAGTAAGAAGATAATGATCAATCTGAAGGCCAAAGTGACAGTATAGAAGGCAGTGAGGATGATGATGATGATGATGATGATGCTAAAGGTCAAAAAAGTAGTGACCCAATGAGGCATGAGGTGACTCATAGAAGCCATGGAAAAATTGAAAAGGCTTGTGACAACAACAAGGGTCAAAGAAATGATGAAAATACATTCAAATCTACCATTGTCACTCCTCTCACATGCACATATCACAGAGGGAAGAGAGATGTGTTTGCTGCCTCAAAAAGGAAAAGGGACATCTCTTCTCAAGCTAGCAAGCCATTGGACAAAGGCAAAGAAAAGATGGAAAGGGTTGAGCAGCAGGTAAAGGTGAGGAGGAGTAAGAGAATCAAAAAAACTAATCAAGAGCCTCAATTCATTGATCTAGACAGTGACAATGAGGACAAGGAGATGACCACTAGAATGCTACTCTTAACCAAAGATGCACAGCTTAGGGAGTGGGAAAGATATTTTGAGATGGCACAATGTGTCATTCACTATTACAAAGAGGAGCACAAGCACTTCAAGAAGGTAAAGAGATGCCTTTCTCTCCAGAAGAAAATGACCAAGCACTATGCAAAGAAAAACATGCTTGCTTGTGCCAAGCTGAAGGAGGCCCTCATTGAGCTAGAAAACCTAAAAAGGGAAAAAGTGCATGACAGCCTTGGATTTTTAGCTGAGGCTTCTCAATTAGTGTCCAATACCTCTTGAGGGACCTCTCCACCAATTTTGGGCCAAATTGAACAAAATTTTGTCTTTTTTAAATTTTGAAGCCTCTATGCGCAGCATCCTAGGCGCTACGCACAAATTTTGTGCATCCTCAGTTTTCCAAATTTACATTTTTGGATTCCTCACATCACCAGTGGTCTGATCACAAAATTTCAGATCATTTGGAGTAGTTTTGACCCCCCAAAAGGTCAAAAAACATCAAAATTTTGACCTTTCTGCCTCATTTTCAGACCAGGTGCTGCGCACAGAGTAGTGTTGGGAAAATTTGTTTTTGGACAAGTAAATGGAACTCAATCAGGACAACTCAAGAATTTCTCGAAATTATACTCATGAGGCTTTCCAACGAGCCATCACGAAGCCAAATCCAGCATCGGGAAGGGGTCCAAAACTCAGCCACAAAAGACCATATTTTCTGTTGAAGTGGTACTATGCACAGAGACTATCTAGTGTGTTTTGGACCAAAAGTAAAAAAAACACACTCGTTTATTGCAAATAGATATTTTTGAGTTTTTTAAGGAAAAATACTCTAGAATTAGGTGCAAATAGTTATTTTGGCATTTATTTCTTAGGATATTATGTGCCTTGGGCCTTGCATGGTCTCTTGGCCATAAATGACATTTATGGTTGAATTTGACATTTTCCTACCATATTTAGGGTTTTAGTCGTCCTTTGCTCCTTAAATAGAGCATGAGGCGCCAATGTATTTTGTTGGCAGTTGATGAGCTTTAGGAGAAATACATGGATTTTATGAGCTTGGAGAAGAAATTGGTGTTGTGGAGTTGATGAATGGCTTGTTTGGCTTGATGATGGAGAAGCTTGTTTGCAGGATTCCTTATCTTGGTGAATTGTGATGTCTTCTTAACTTGTTTATGTTTTTCTTGTTATCATTACGTTTCATCCTTCTTGGTTGCTATATATCAGAAAAATATAGGTTAAGACATGCTCTTTGAAGCACCTCAGTCCTCCTGTTTGTTATAGCCTTGATGTTTTCCTTTGTTTGGTCAACTTAAGGAATTCTTGATTACTCCTTAGGTCCACCTAAACTTGTTTTTGTTTCATGTATGGTTAGTATGCTAGTTTACAAGTATGATTCACGGTATGCCCTGCTTATTTGAAGCCTTCAAAACTCTATCTCGAAACCTTTCTTTGGAATATTGTTTGCTAGGTTAAGTCAAAGAGATCTCGTTCAATCTTGCCCTTTGTCCATGCCTACAAAATTGTTTCAGAGTTCTCTATAGCTTGATTTATGATGTTTAGGAGTTCCCTTTTCATAGATTAAGTTATTTGTGATCTTGGATGTTTTCCAAAAGTCTGGAGGTGAATTTACTAAAGTTAGAAGCTCTTATGCTCTATATGTTTCATTGACATGTTTAACTTGGATATTTATTGGTTTAAAATATTATCATAGAGTAAATGGTTTGCCCTAGCTCTTGCTTAGTATCTTGTGCTAATCATATTTAAGACCTCCTTGTTCATAGGTATTTGAAAAAGGATTCTTGATTTCCCTTTGCCCTACCTTATTCACAAACTTGATGTCCATCCCACTTCACTCATAAACTTAAAGGATCCATTAACCTTGCTAGATTGGCCTTGCACTGCACTCTGATTCATTATTGAGACACCCTTGACTTTTATTGACTCCATAGCCCAATGATTTAAAGACCTCTCACTCCACCTATTCTACCAGTTCATCTCACCCAACAAAAAAAATCAACAAAACCCTACACTTAACAACTAACCTAAAATCAAAACCCTAAAGCAAAAAGAACACATCCTTTGCACCCAATAGAGAGATCCCTCTTGGAGTCCAGTAAGGCTAGGTCCTAGGACTCCAAAGACTGGTTCCATGTTACCCTGTCATTTGGTCTACCAATCTGCCCAATCACGGGACCCTAACAGCCTCCGCTTGTTGTCTCTGGTCCAATGGGGGGGACTATATACAAGTAATATGTAGGCTCATCTCGTATGTACAGTATGGTTTTAGGTTCTCCCTTGTCCATTTGAATGGGTGGAGCTGAGGGGTCATGTTGGTAAGATTGCTCTAGGGCTTTCAAGGCATCCCTATATCGTAACATATCTGGGAAATGATGGAAATAATTCCCATAATGGTCGCATATGGCGCATGCATGGTTGGTGTGCAATTATTTCCCTTGGTTGTTCATCACATGTTCCTTTTTATGGGAACTTGAGGTCGCGAAATTTCTTTCGGTGTGTAGAAGAGGCTTTAATTCATCTAACTCAAGGCAAATATTAGTAGGATGGCCTATGATATCGCATAATGTGCAAGGTTGTAATGCCCTAGGTAACTTTTGGGTTTCGAATTTCTTCGCTTTTTTTTTATTTTTCTTGGTCTTATTAGTTAGCGCTGCTATAGGTGTTTCGTTAACCTTCATGGTCTCATGAGGGGCGATAAGGGTTATTCCTGTAAAGGTGATGCCTGGACTTCCTAGCATGGTTGGTGGGACCAAATACCACATAGGAATTGCAAAATCCATATTTGGCAACGTTATAGTTTCCAAGAATTGTTTTGACACAAAACCAGGTGGGGGGTATAAAAATGGGGTTTGTGAAATCACGTACGGTAGGAATTTCGTGCGAGTGGATTCAGCCTCTATACTATTGGTTTCTATGTTTGGGCTAGTTTCGGTGTTTGATGAGAGAATCATGCACACCGGTTCCCCCATGCTTTCTAGGACCCCCTCTTGTAGGATATGGGGATCTCCTAGGAATGACCCTAGGATAATGATGGTTTGAACTGGCTGGGGCCAAATTATGTATACCGGGTAAGCGGTTCCATAGTTGTGTTTACGTATGGTAACATGACATTGAGAGCCGTCATGGGTTTCTTATCATAGTATGTGAGTTGGTCAATGGTGATGATCTTATCGTCATGGGGGAGCATCATTACCCTAAATATAGAGGATGTGATGGCAGTCACAGCGTACATATAACTCTACCCGAGGAGTATATTGTAGTCGAGTTGTGTGTCTAAGACCTCAATTTCTATAAGTACTATCTTTCTATCCAGGTTTACAGGGACATTTTGATATAGCTCGGCTTAAGGGCGCCCATCGTATGCTCTAAGCATGATGTCAGATGGTTTCAGTTAAGGTGATCCTAACTTTTCCAAATGGATTTAGACATGATGCATGTGGATGCTCCTCCATCGATGATGCATAGGTGTATGGTGATGTTTTCAATTGAAACCAGTATTTGGAAAGGGACCAGAGAAGGAAGCCTGGGGCTTTTTTGGGCCTCGTAATTGTCACATTTTCATCATTTTTATCCTCACCATTTTTCATATTCCATGACCTCATTTAACCATTCATCATACCATTTCCATGGGTTCACCTCATTATTTTCCAATTTATTTATTTTTAATATTATAAGAGAATGTGTGATTAATTATTGGAAAATTGATATATTTCACTAATATCTCAAATGTGGATGAGCTTTGTAAATGTGTAGGATTATTTGGAATAATTATTCAAAATCCTTTTGAATATTTCTCCACTATTTCAATAATTAAAAGGATAATTATTCAAGATTATTCTAAGGATAAGATCATGGAGATTCCAAGGAGAAGATCATGGAGATTTGGATAACATATCTTATCCAAGATTTGTGAGAGATGAGTGAGGATTTAAAGGGATCATATTTTGTAATTATAGGAATATTGGTTGAGAGAAACGTGGATTTGTAATTATGAGTTGCTTGAATGAAAACACTGGAGATCATTCCCAAATAAGGTAAGATTCGGAATTTTATGCAAGCTTGAATGAACATATTTTGAAATCGATTTTTCCAGCTACAAAGAAATGAATCCTCAGAAATATCAAAAGGAGATTTTTAATTAAAGGATGACGTTGTTAAACATGAGTTATTAACTCAGAGATCTCGCAAAAAGATTGTGTCCAATTCAGATCATCCATGAGCCAGAGTCACGTTGAGATATCTAGAAAATATCATATTCAAATTGTAATGGAACATGTTCACATTGCAAATATAGGGACCTATTCAACTAAAAAGTGCATCAAAGATGGCGTTTTTAACAGATTCAGTTACCTACAACTCATTGCTAACACCGGATTGACATCCTTCGTTGGTCCTTCAAAATACGTGGGCTCAAATATGTATGGTAATTGTGTTGGCTTTCCCTCCAAGATTTTCAAATCATTTTAAAGTGTTTCTCTATAGCATATATCCTCGAGGAAAGCTACACCATTTTTTAGGATGGCTATAAAATCAGAAATCAAACTTTCTATCAGTTTTTTAAAAAGAGCAGGAATTATTTTTTAACACTAGAACAGAGGAATTTAATTGTGCAAAAAGAAGAGATTCAAAACTCAATTTATAGAACAATGATAAAATTTGAAGATTTTTGTTTTTCCCTCTTCTTCATTAAGGAGACAAAAAAAGTTGTAGCAGAAGAATAGAGGAGCTCAAGGCTTAGAAACAAAAATCAAATTTTCAAAAGGACAGAATGGAATAAACAGCCCAGAAAATTGGTTTTTCAAAGAAGCAGTGAATGGAAATTCTGAGAGCACAGATGAATTGCGATTGCCGGAAAATAATGTGATAAAAAAATGCCAGAAGAAGTCGATTTCTATGAAGACAAAAAAGGTGAAATGTTCAGATTTCTGAAAATTACTCATTTCAAAAAATTTGATTTCAATTTCGGAGAGATTTAATTATTACCATAATTTATTTTTAAGTTTTGAAAGAACAAAGTAGAAATTGATTTCAATTTTTGAAAGGGCTGAGAGTTTTTCAAGGATTCGATTTCATATTCTGAGCATTTAATTGCTAGAGATAGAGACAGAAGGTTTAATTGATTTTGTTGTAGCTCAGGTATCATTAAAAACAACAAGTCTCCTCATGCATGGTTGATTATGTTTTTGCCTAATTTTCATTTATAGTGAGTGAAAAAAAAAAAAAATCCCATCTTTATACACAGTAAATGAAATTCTTCCATTATTTATACAAAGTGGGTATATTTTTTTTTCATTCTCATATACACAGTGGAAAATTCATTCATTTCTCATATTTATGGTGAAATTTTTATAAATACAAAGAGCATAACTATGCCTATTCTCATACATACGATGAAAAACTTGTCCATTTTACATATGCACAATGAGAATTAAAAAAAAACAGAGAAGGGGTTTTTGAGAAATTTTTCCAAAACAGAGATAAAAATATGAGTTATGGAGCAATAAAAACATTGTTAAAGTGTTTTTATGGTCTATGTACACAAAATTTTATCAATTTTGAAAAGTAGTAGACTTCTTTTATAGCAGAATAAAGAAGACACAAAATTAAAGGCAAAGAAGGATGATTTTTACAGGATTAGGATCGCCTTTTAGGTTGATTTTCATTTTCCCAAAATTGATTTCTCAAAGGAAATAAATGAATGGTTTTGTTGTATACAAGGTATTTCCAATTTCTATTTCTTGACATCCTTTTACAGGCAGCTCAAAAAGAAATTTCAATATCCAAGGCGAAATTCACAGGTACATCAGCAGGGCACTAATCATTCTGAGGTAGAAAGTCAAAAAAAAAGAGGCAAGCATGAGGACATGCTTAAGAGTGAGCAAGGGGGGACAAATGTTGGCCCTCGTTTTTTTAATAAATTTTTTCTTATTAAATCCACCTAATTTCCATCATTTTCCACTTTATACTATCCACATGTGATCTATTCTGACCTTATTATGCATATTCAGGCAAATAAATTAAGTTTTTCAATTTTTAGAAATTTTAGTAAAAATTGGGTTTTAAGAGTATTTTTGGACAGAACTAGAGATTCCCGTAATGGCTTTATTGATGTCATACTTTCAAGACACCTGGGCACGAGCTGAGCACATATTGAGAAAGCTTTGGAACTAAGAATGGACGAACACCTATTGGTTCGGTCAAACCAAGCTAAAACAGGCCTAGTCAATGCTGGTCAAACATGGCCTGTTTTTCAGGAATCCCTAGAAAATAGGGTAGAGATAGTATATTATGGGATTTTTCTAGATTTGGTGTAACTTTGAAAAATAATACTAAATATACATTTCATAAATCCTTAAAGATGAGCTAAATTTTTTTTGAGTCACTTCATACGGGAATAATCGACGGAGATGGCACACAAAGGCGGCAACTTTTATGCAGGAATGGTGCTAAGTTTTTTTAGGGTTGAAGAAGATTTAATGCAAAATTGATTTTTTGAAATCAAAATGAAACATGCATCATGGACACCTGAAGGAACTAATTCTTCACTGCATATATCATGACATTTGCCGCTACACATAAATCCTTTTGCATCATGATTACTCACATTTTTTCTTCCAAGCGCCTTAATCATCCCTACGTTGTAGTCCATCTTACATTTCCTTATCCCCCATGACTTCATACATGCCTATTTTTCTGAACAGCATACATCATTTCCTTCTTATTTTTTAGTTCATTTTTCCTTGTCAATAAAAGTCCCAAGCTCTTTTTCCATGATTACATTTCCCTAACATATACACTGCCTGATTCTGAGATCTTTTCATCTATAGTCCTACCAATAATTTTGTATAAAATCACGTTGACTGATGTGGGATTCCTTAAGGCCCACCTTTCAAAAATTCTCGACCCATCGACTTCAGCACCTTACCTGGGATAGAGACTAGATTCATCATTAGTACCTTGAGGCTTGTATGCCCTAATGATAGGTTCTCTCGTCGACAATCATGGGAATACATCAATGTCCCTTTATCGTTGGATCTTGCAAGTGGCTCGACATCAGATCATTTATTCTCACTTTGCAAGATGTACTAGGGTACCTTGGCACTCATTGACATCAATGGTGAGTTTGCCTCACATTGGTTAATGACATCCGTTATTGGTCAGTAATCCAATGACTTCTTTTCATGCTCGACACCGACACATTCATTCGCATGACTAGAATTATACCATCAGATTTTTGAAGCGGGTGAAGACTATATATTTTTCATGACAGATCAGAAATTGCGATAGCATTCCTTCATCCATATGAGAGTGCGACAATTCCACTTTCAGACATCATCTTCAAATTCATACAACCAGCAACAGTACAGATTCCTTCACTTCATCTAGCAGCAGCACTACAGACTCCTTCACTTCATCCAGCAGCATGATATTCACATGATCCAACACCACGATATTTTCCTGATCTAGCAGCATGACATATTCTCTCATGCAAATCAGCATGGCATTTTCTAGATCCAAAAGCGCCAGCATCTACATTTTTCATAGTTCATCAACGTTTTGGGTAAGTGAAGGTATGTTATTTTCTAATTTTTAATCAAAAAATTTTATTACATGTTGAAAGTAAATGAATTTGGAAAATTTCCTTGCCATATTACATCATCTTTCACCTTTTCATAAACATAACACATCTTCAGTTTGGGGGGAGGGGTGCGGAGAATATTCATAACCATTTCATTCCATTTATCGCCTCATATACTATCAACCAACATAACTCTCCCAAACTACACTTCATTGCGATTGATACATTGATATCTATTTTGTCATGATTCAAAAATATGAGAAAAGGTTTTCTTATGCATATTAATGACTTATCATTTCCAGTGCATGACATATTATTTTCAATACATGTGTTAAAAATAAAAAATAAAGAAAGGAAATGAATGTTGCTAACACAAGAACCAATATTTGTTATATTCATGGTTGTTAACACAAGAACCAACCATAGAAAATATCAGTTGCAGTACATGTATTTTACATCCTGGAATGATAAATTGTTAGAAACCAAAATCATGCAAAGCCAAAAGTTTTTATCCGTGCAAGGTTGCATGAGGACATGCAACAAGTTGAGTTTGGGGGTATGTTAGGTTTCGTAATTGTCAAATTTTCACCATGTTTATCCTCACCATTCGTTACATTCCGTCGCCTCATTTATCCATTTAACATACCATTTCCATGGGTTCACCTCATTATTTTCCAATTTATTTATTTTTAATGAGAATGTGTGATTAATTATTAGAAAATTGGCATATTTCACTAATATCTTAAATGTGGATGAGCTTTGTAAATGTGTAGGATTATTTGGAAGAATTATTCAAAATCTTATTGAATATTTCCTCCACTATTTCAATAATTCAAAGGATAATTGCTCAATATTATTCTAAGGATAAGATCATGGAGATTTCGAGGAGAAGATTATGGAGATTTCAAGGAGAAGATCACGGAAGATTCCAAGGAGAAGATCATGGAGATTTGGATAAGATATCTTATCCAATATTTGTGAGAGATGAGTGAGGATTTAAAGGGATCATATTTTGTAATTATAGGGATATTGGTTGAGAGAAAAGTGGATTTGTAATTAGTGAGTTGCTTATCTTGTTTTCAAAGCACTCATGTATAAATAGGAGTGCTCTTTCTCCAAGTGAGAATAATAGTAAGAAATGGAGAGATAGGACATGGAATAGTATTTTTTGAAGTTAATAGAAGACATAATTTATCATTTTCTTGTGCATTGAATAAGTTCCAGTAGCTGAAAGTACTCTCAGTGTACGAGGCAAGGGTGGAGGGTGCCCCCACACCGAGCTAAGTACACTTCTTAGTTTTCATAGCTGTAATTTGTGAATTAGTTTGTTTGGATTTATTATTTCATGTTTTCATGTTTTCACAATGTTATTGATGATATAATGAAACCAGTAATGAAGGACAACCAGGACCTCTGAACATAGAGCCTTTTGATTATTATTTCATATATCTTAATCCATTGTTTAGAAGTTAAATTTACTACTTTCATGTTTTCACAATAGTGTTAAAGATATAATGAAACCAGTAATGAAGGACAACTAGGACCTCTGAACATAGAGCCTCTTGATTATTTTTTCATATATCTTAATCTATTGTTTAGAAATTAGAGTTCCTGCTTTCATGTTTTCACAATGGTGTTGATGATATAATGAAACCAATAATGAAGGACAACTAGGACCTCTGAACATAGAGCCTCTTGATTATTATTTCATATATCTTAATCCATTGTTTAGAAGTTAAATTTACTGCTTTCATGTTTTCACAGTAGTGTTAAAGACATAATGAAACCATTAATGAAGGACAACCAGGACCTCTGAACATAGAGCCTCTTGATTATTATTTCATGTATCTTAATCTATTGTTTAGAAGTTAGATTTCCTGCTTTCATGTTTTCACAATGGTGTTGATGATATAATGAAACCAGTAATGAAGGAAAACCAGGACCTCTGAACATAGAGCCTCTTGATTATTATTCCATATATCTTAACCTATTTTTTAGTATTAGATTTTTTTCTTTCATGTTTTCACAATGATATTAACGATGTATACGACGATAATTAAGGACAACCAGGATCTCTAAAGCTAGAGCCTCTTGATTATTATTCCATATATCTTAATTCATTGTTTAGAAATTAATTAAATTAGTTTTTATATTTGTAATATGCATTTCACTAACCATCAATAAGTCTATCTTCCAAATTTGACTGTGATTGAAACCCATATACTTTGGGGATTCTTCTAAGTTCACCAACCTGGATTGATATTAAATACTTGCGTTAATTTACAACAATAAATTGACCCAACATCTTTCTCTGTTTAGGTCAAGAACCATTAGGCACAAATCACTAGGGTTGATTGCACCTAATGTGGAAATTAAGGATTTTTATTGTCTTAGGCACGATTGTAGGACTTCCAAGGCTGACATAGCAGCTGGTGATTGTGCTAAATCATCAACTATGCTATAGTTATGAGAATATTTAGAGTGATGTCCTATGTGCCTGGTTGGTGCCTTGACCATTTTTAGAAGGGTCTCTATAGGTACTTTGGATATGGTTAGTGCAGTAGTTGCACTCGTGCTCGTACCTGATGGGCTGGTGTCTAGGGGGGTATAATAGTTCCTATTCCTTGTTTGGAAGAACAATTCTTTGCCATTCATGTAAATTTTTTAGTTGTTGCCTCCGGTATCATTTTTGGGTGGTTTTTATTGTTCAGTGTTAACCACTCCTTGGTGGGGAAATGGATCTTGTAATAAAACGTATTGTTGGATAGGTCCTCCTTGTCGATGGTTACCCTAAAAAAAATTTCAGTTCAGGGAGCATGGGACAATGGTCAGTGTAATGGTCGCATTCACCACATATGGCACAAGAATGATTTGTCCTTAGACTAGATCTCTTGTTTTTCCCTTGGGAGTTGTTATTTGGCTCTTGGTTTTGAATTTGGTTGGGGTTTCCCCCAAACTAAAATCGCGGGGGGACTTGTTGGTTAATTCCCCCCTGTCTAGAGTCTCCCTTTCATTTATTCCTAGGCTTATTTTTCACAGCGTTTGGAGGGTTATTGCGGTTCTCCTGGTCGTAAGACTGGAGCTGTTGAGCCTGGGATGGTTGCACTAGGTTCACCGTTGTGTTTTTTTGCGGTGGTGGATTTTGTGCAGGGAAAGGGGGATATAGTTTCCCATGTCCCTGATTGGCATAATATTGTTGGGGGGTTCTCTTCCATCAGCATTCCTAGATGAGTATTGGTTCCCCTACAAGGGAGGGTATGAGCCTCCTTGCTGTTGATGGTATGGTATCACCCTATTCGTCATATTTTTCAAAGGTGCAGATTTACTTTGGTGGCAGCGAGGTTGCGACCCATTCTGGGTAGAATCGTACAGGTATTCTAGGTACTGGATACTGTTGCTTAGGTGATCTTGAGTCAAGGACCTGATTAAACCATCTACAGTATTCGACGTACCTAGTAACTCTCTATAAGTTTGCAGGCGCACGGCATTTGGTAGGACATTGTAAATATATCATGACTGGGTGTAAACGAGTTCAAGTTGTTGGGCTTTGTTAATGGTGTCCTCCTCAGAGGTAGGTTCTTGTGTCGCCATGTCTTTTGAGATTTCTGTTGTGAGAGTTTTCAAAAATAAGTCCAACAATACTCTATCATCGAGTTTGGCTTCACACAAACTGCGACATCGCCACCATTCGTGGAGATGGTCTGATATATGGACGACTAGTGTTTTCCTAAAATGAGTCATTAGTTCCATTCATGAATCATGGTGAATGGGTAGCTAAAAATAAGTGAGGAACGTGGTAGCGACAGTGCTAAAGGTTCCATGTGAAGTAGAAGGCTGCTCGACGTACCCTTTAGTCGCAGACCCTGTTAGGGTGCATTGAAAGAGTCTTAGTTGAATAGTATCATCAATGATACTATTGGACAAACACCACATGTGGAAAATCATAATATGATTTCCTGGATCTTCCGCTTGATTCCCTTCAAATTTTGGTATATCTAAAGGGAGCTTCATGGGCATGGGAGGCCAATTAAGGCTATGAGAAATGGGGTCATTATTTAACTTTGTTAGGTTTGTAAGATTAAGTGATGCTGAGAAGGGTAATTGAGTATTGAATTCCATTGTGTATTGTGGAAACACAGGTTTCTGAGTGTGATGGTTTATAGGGGGTGCTTGGGGAATATTACCCTATGGCATGCCCTGATGAATATTCTACTGACTACCTGAAGGGGTAGCACTCCTCTGCCCTCTATGGGTTATGGGATGAGTTGGGTGTGGTGACCCTACTAGGGTTTCCACTAGTTTGGTGTTAGGTTACCCTTGGGGGTTTCCAATCACATATGCTGATCAGGAGATCAAGTCTCTTGTAGAAAAATGCTCAAAAATGAAGTTTCTCATCATTTCTCCGAAACAGATCGACTGGAAAGAGCTCGGCGATACGATCCCAACGCCACGAATGGCACTGAAATCTGTTACCGTATGGAGGATATATTGCATTTTGAAATTGCCCAATAACTTTCAAATTTTGAAAGAAAATTTTTTAATATTATGTGGGAAAATTTTTATTTTTTTATTAAGGTTTAAATTATTAAATTATATATATTTTTTTTTATTTTATATGATTTAAATTAATCATATATTATATTAATTAATATATATTTTAATCAATTTTAAATTATATTTAAACCTTATTAAAATTTAAATTTTAAAACTACACATATATATTAAATAATAAGTCAAATGGCAAAGTAATGTTTTGAAAGTTTAAAACCCACGTAACAAAAGTTTACCATGAAACGTATGGTTGAAGTTTTTAAAACATGTGTCTGGATGACGTGTCAAAGCACGTGGGGTATTCAAAATGAGTGGAGTGGATTTCAAACATCGGAGCGGATAATGAAACATTTATGTAACCGTTGCATATGAACGTAAGTCACGGCGGGTGTTTTCCATGGTTTTTTAAACCGTTTGACTTAACATTGTTTGCGGCGAGTTCGGTGGTGCATGTGACCATGTTTTCCCCAGCATTTATTTCAAATTTCCGATGATTTTGGAGCGCGTCCGCCAAATTTGGTGCAGTTGCCGTTTTTAACTGGAGTTAACTCCAGTTCTCCACAATTAGTGGAGCTTTTAAAGGGCAAACTTCAGTTAGCCATAACTTTGGCTAGGAAAGTCCTTTTTGGACAAATATTTTTTTGATTCTGGGTCTCTTAGACATTTTGGAGCTGTTGGGAGTGTTTTTAGAGCCATCAGGGTGCTCTAACAGAGAATTTACCAGCGTTTTTGGTCGTGGAGCCATCAGGGCCTAAGGGAAAAAGAGCTGTTTTGGACTATCTTCATTCAATGGAGGTGTTTGTTTAGTCATTTTCTACTGATTTGAGCCTTCTGAATAATATTTGCAGTGTATTTTTCCATTTGAGGCTTCTATACAGTTGTATTCACATTTTGAGCATTTAATCAAAGAGGAAAAAGCCTAATTAGAGGCTTTTGGACCCAGCGGAGGTAGCCCAAGAGAGGGGTGAACCGCTTAAACAATTATTTGTTGTCATACTGTATAATTTTGCTGCATATTTTTAGATTCTTGTCTTTTAAACAGTAAATTTTTATAAGCTATCTTTTCCCAAGCAAGTTTAAACAATGAACAAAACTTATTAGTTCATCTTCAAACCACTATACTTCAATTGAAGAATATGTATACTTGCTTATTCACACATTAAAGCTAGATCAATGAATACTTTGCACTTAAAACAAATACTTTCATTGATCGGATCTCAGTGATTACAGTTTATTTCTTTAGGCAGAGTCTGTAGAAGGGCCAGGTAGCCTCCGGATTCATCCTTTCTTTGAAAGATGAAAGATTCGGTAAATGCCCCTACAGTCAATCTCTGTATGAGAAATACTTTGTTCTCACAATTTCAGATCAGGTTGGTATCAAAGCTCAAGGTTTTGCTTAAGATTTTGTGAAATTTGTGCAAGTAAATTGTATTATTCTGCAAAATTTGATGCTCACTAGGTTGAAATTGCAAAGAGGGGAAGGTCAATTGGTTAGAGAACAAGTTAATCCTCAACCAAGGAGGGCTAGAGTGCCATTACATCCACCTTCCATTTCATCCTCAGTAGCCTTTGAATCAGCCACAAACATGTCTTCCAGAGAAGGAGAAGTACATGAGGAAATGGATCCCAAGGAAGAAGAAAGAGTCTTTAGAAAAGCTTTCTTGGAATTGACTGAGATGGTTAGGATCCTATACCAGGAGAGAAATGATAGGATTGCTGGAGAAGGGTCTGGAAACCAAAGAGAAGAAGGAGATTCTTCAGGAGGGAAGAAAGACAAGAAGGAGTCTAAGAAAGGTAATGGAGGAAATGGTGATCCACCATCTCCATCGTCATCCTCTTCACCCACATCATCCTCTTCAACTTCTGAAAATCAGTCACAAAAAAAAAAACATCTCTTAAAAATCCTTTGTTAAAGATTGATGTGAAGTTTGAGTTGTCGATGTTTAATGGTGATGTGAATGCAGAGAAATTGGATAACTGGATTAGACAGCTAGAAGTCTATCTAAGGATTCAGAATTTGCATGATGATGACACAAAAATCCAATTAGCCTCTTTGAGAATGGATGGAGCAGCTTTGGTTTGGTGGGAAGCCAAGACCAGGGAGGAAATTAAAAAGCATGGTAAGATAACTCTAACTTGGAATGAGTTTATTATAGCTATTAAGAAACAGTTTTATCCTCTTGCTCATATTCAGAAAGCAATCATGAATTGGCAAAATTTTAGGCAACTTAAGGGTCAAAATGTGCAAGATTATACCCAAGATTTTAGAAGGAGAGCACTTCTACTTGGAGTAGACTTACAAAGTCAAGACACCTTGTTGAAATACATAGGAGGTTTGCACAATTATCTGCAACATACTATCCTAATGTTCAATCCTACCAGCTTAGATGAAGTCTGTGTGCAGGCTACACATTTAGAAGCTAGAGGGAAGAATGCTTTTGATGCTTTTGAAGAGGATAGTAATTTCAAAAACAAAGGAAAGAAGAGAGTTGCAAATTCAAGAAAGGAAAAAGGAAAGTTCTTTTGCAAGAACTGTTCTAAGACAAGTCATGATGAAGATCATTGTTGGAAGCTTCATCCTGAACTGAAACCAGAAAAATTCAAGAACAAAAACAAGACCAAAGAAAAGGAGAAAATTGTGTTGGGTATGTGTTGGGTAGTCTGCATCCATGGTTTTGTGCATGGTTTTGCACACAGTTTTGGGGTACGATGGTTTTCGGCCCCTGGTATTGTTGTAGATCCGGTCAAGGGAACTACGGTTATGTTCTAATCCAGGGTTTATGGATTGGGGTTTATGTATGCTTCGGCATGTATATATATGTGTGTTGTAACACTAAAAGGAATATAATGAAAATCAAGCTGGTCGTCCCGATTTGGGATCCAGGGGAAAATCTCTGTGTTTATCTGTTTTATGTTTTATGCTCTTGCTATTGTTTATTTTCTGTTATAAGAATCGTGTGTAGATATTTCTGTTCAGGGTTAAAACCTACATTTGGTATCAGAGTTGTTTCGGCTTCAAGGGGACGCCTTTGTTGTTGAGGTTTTTTTGCTCGGGCCTGTGGTAGACCCTGTTCAGTGGGAGATCTGCGGGATCGATTCTTGCGGTGAAAGAAGATGGCGAGCGGCGGAAAGATAGAGATCGAGAAATTTAATGGTCAGAGTTTTGAGTTGTGGAAGCTCAAGATGGAGGATCTGCTGGTGGATAAAGATCAGTGGATCGCGGTAGATCCGGGTACTAAACCAACGGCAATGTCAGATGAAGACTGGAAGAAACTGGATCGGAAGGCTAAGAGCACAATACGGTTGTGTGTCTCAGATTCAGTATTGTTGAATGTATCTGGGGAAGCTACGGCGAAGACCTTGTGGGAAAATCTAGGGACTTTGTACCAATCTAAGTCTCTGGTGAATAAGTTGTTCCTGCAGAAAAAGCTGTATAACCTGAGGATGAAGGATGGAGACTCGGTGACAGAGCATCTGAACGCCTTCAATACTGTGGTAAGTCAGCTGTCATCTGTTGATATTAAAATCCCAGATGAAGATAAGTGCATCAGTTTTTTGTGCTCTCTACCAGACTCATGGGAAAGTCTAGTTATTGCAATAGGTAGCAATACAACTACCTTGAATTTTGATGACATTGTCTCAGCCTTGCTGTCGGAGGAAATGAGACGGAGAAATATGGAGGGTCATAATGGAGATGCCTTATCTGTACAAGGAAGGTCCCAGAACAGAAACAAGAATAAGGTTTCGAGTGGGAGATCTAAATCTAGAGGGAGATCTAAATCTCCTGGAAAGTTTGTAAAGGTGTGCTGGAAATGCGGAAAGGAAGGACACTACAAAAAGGAATGCAGATCTAAAGCTCCTGAGAAAGGAAAGGGATCTCATGAAGCTCCTTCTGCAGAGGCAAAAACCACCTCAGATGAAGGTGGGGATGTGTATTTGGCTTCTTCTTCAAATACACATGTAGATCATGAGTCATGGTTGATTGACTCAGGTGCATCCTTTCACTTCACTCCCCATAGGGAGTGGTTCTGCGAGTATGAAAAATATGATGGTGGTGATGTCTTCCTAGGGAATGATAGGAAGGCCAGAATCGTCGGACGTGGAAAAGTCAAGTTGAAGCTGCAAGGTGGAAGGATTAGAACACTTCCTGGTGTTCTGCATATTCCTACATTGGCCAGAAATCTGATTTCTGTAAGCAAGATGGATGATGCAGGTGTAAAAAAAGTGTTCGAGAAAGATGCCTGCAAGATGGTTCGGGGAGCACTGGTATTAATGCGGGGAGTTCGGACTGGAACTCTGTACAAACTACAAGGTAGCACTGTTATTGATGGGTGTAACAATTCTGTGGTTCCTGAAAGTGGGATGGAAAGCCTAGCTGTGTCTGGAAAAAAGACCATGCTATGGCATCAAAGGCTTGGACATATTGGAGAGAAGGGCCTTCAGATACTGCATAGAAATGGTATGGTAGAAGGTATGTCTAACTGCTCTCTGGATTTCGATTTCTGTGAACATTGTGTATATGGGAAGCAGAATCGGGTGAGTTTTCCTTCTGGTGCTAAGAGGGCGAACAAGATATTAGAACTTGTGCACAATGATGTGTTTGGGCCTGTGTCAGTTCCATCACTGGGAAAGTCTGTGTACTATGTTTCATTCATAGATGACTTCTCAAGGAATACATGGATATATTTCTTGAGGAAGAAATCTGAAGTCTTCGACAAATTTAAAGAATTTAAGGCTCTGGTGGAAAACCAGATAGAGAAGAAGATAAAGGCACTAAGGACAGATAATGGTGGGGAGTTCTGCAAGAAGGAATTTGAAGAGTTCTGTAAGAAGTGTGGCATAGCACGGCAGAAGACTACTCCATACACACCTCAGCAAAATGGAGTTGCAGAAAGAATGAATAGAACACTGATGGAAAAGGCAAGAAGCATGCTCAGTGGTACCGGGTTAGGACACGAATTCTGGGCAGAGGCAGTGGAGACTGCATGTTACTTAGTTAACAGATCACCTTCATCAGCGTTGGAGGATAAGACCCCACATGAGGTATGGACTGGTAAGAAACCCTCTCTTTCACATCTAAGGGTATTTGGATGTGATGCATATGTACATGTTACAAAGGAGAAAAGGACCAAGTTGGATAATAAATCTGAAAGGTGCATCTTCATTGGGTATAAGGATGGTTTAAAGGGTTACAAGCTTTGGAACCTAGAAACAAGGAAGGTTGTGTACAGTCAAGATGTGGTGTTTAGAGAAGTGAAAGATGTTGTTAAACATGAAGTCCTACCAAAGGAACCTGAGAAGATAGATTTTGAGTTAAAGGAGGATGAATCAGACTCTACAACAGAAGAAGACTCAGAAGATGAAGAGCCACAAACTCCAGCTTTGAGAAGATCAGTTCGAGAAAGAAGGAAACCAGAAAGGTATAGTCCATCTGCTTTCTGTTCAGGTTTTGCCTTAACTATAACTCATGATGAACCCAGAACTGTCAGGGAGGCAGTAGATTCAGAGGATGGAAAACTCTGGAAGGAGGCCATGGTTGATGAAATGTCATCCTTGCACAAAAATGATGCATGGGATCTGGTGGAGTTGCCGGCTGGAAGGAAGCTCATTGGGAGCAAATGGGTGTTTAAGAAGAAGATGAATGTAGAAGGCAAGGTGGAGAAATACAAAGCTCGGTTGGTAGCGAAAGGTTATTCCCAGGTGCCAGGAATTGATTTTGGTGATATTTTTTCTCCTGTTGCCAAGGTTACTTCTATTATATTACTTTTATCTGTTGCTGCTGCATTTGATTTTGAGATAGAACAGATGGATGTGAAGACAACATTTCTTCACGGGGATCTAGAAGAGGAGATCTACATGAAGCAACCCGAAGGCTTTATGGTGAAGGGTAAGAAAGAACTGGTATGCAGGTTGAAGAAGTCTCTGTATGGGTTAAAACAGTCACCAAGGATGTGGTATCAGAAATTTGATACCCATATACGGGGACTTGGCTTCACCAGAAGCAAGGAGGATCACTGTGTTTATTTCAAATTAATTGGTGACCGTGTTATTTATTCGGTCTTGTATGTGGATGATATGTTGTTGATTGGAAATGACAAAGAAATTATCCAAGATTTGAAGACCCAACTGTTCTCCAAATTCGACATGAAGGATCTTGGTGCCGCAAACTATATTTTGGGCATGGAAATTAAGAGAGATCGGGCAAAGAGGAAGCTCTGGTTAAACCAGAGGAAGTATGTCGAGACTATATTGCAGAGGTTCAATATGCAGGATAGTAAAGCGGTGAATGTTCCTATTCATGTAGGTGTAAAGTTGTCTGTTGAACAGTGTCCCCAAGACACAAGAAGAAGAGGAGTATATGTCCCATGTTCCATATGCAAGTGCAGTGGGTAGCCTGATGTATGCAATGGTCTGTACTAGACCAGACATTGCACATGCAGTGGGAGTATTGAGCAGGTTTATGTCAAACCCAGGGAAGGAGCATTGGACAGCAGTGAAGCGGGTTTTCAGATATTTACGTGGCACTAGCGATTATGGCTTGTGCTACCATGGAAGACCAGGATTGGAAAGAATGTTGGACATTTGTGGTTTTGTTGATGCAGACTGGGTTGGAGATCTGGACCAAAGAAGATCTACAAGTGGGTATGTGTTTAGCCTATTTGGAGGCGCAATCAGTTGGATGAGTAAAATACAGTCTGTAGTGGCTCTTTCAACTACAGAGGCAGAATACATAGCAGCCACTCATGCAAGCAAGGAAGCAGTTTGGTTGCAAAGATTGTGTTCAAGTATGGGGCTGGTACAGCAAGCTATAAGGATAGACTGTGATAGCCAAAGTGCAATTTTCTTGGCTAAGAACCCTGCTTATCATTCAAAGACAAAGCACATTGATGTTCAATATCACTTTGTTAGAGATATGGTTGAGGCTAAAAGGGTGTTGCTGGTAAAGGTGGACACTTTGAAGAATGTTGCAGATGCATTGACAAAGTCTGAGCACTCAAAAGTTCTCTTGGTGTAGAGAAACAATGGGTGTTGAAGAATTGGGCCAATGACTAAACCCTCCTGTGGCCCCCCGTGGAAAGAAAACAACAAGTGGGAGAATGTTGGGTATGTGTTATATTCTTTCCATGACTAATTTTTTGGTCCTTAATTTCCGGTGGGTAGTCCGCGTCCATGGTTTTGTGCATGGTTTTGCACACGGTTTTGGGGTACGATGGTTTTCGGCCCCTGGTATTGTTGTAGATCCGGTCAAGGGAACTACGGTTATGTTCTAATCCAAGGTTTATGGATTGGATTTTATGTATGCTTCGGCATGTATATATATGTGTTGTAACACTAAAAGGAATATAATGAAAAATCAAGCTGGTCGTCCCGATTTGGGATCCAGGGGAAAATCTCTGTGCTTATTTGTTTTATGTTTTATGCTCTCGCTATTGTTTATTTTCTGTTATAAGATTCGTGTGTAGATAATTTCTGTTCAGGGTTAAAACCTACAAACTGTCGCAACATTTGAGCAAGACTTAGGGTCAGACTCAAGAGATGAGACAAAAAGCATAGGCATGGTTTTAAAGAACATTAAGGGGAAAGAAGTGGTGCAAGACACAATTCCCAATTCTAGCTCTTTGAATTGTCACAAAGATACTCATGATGAAAAGAAGAGAATAGAGCTTTTCCATGTGAGGGTAATTTCAAAACATACCAAAATTGACACACTATTTGACAGTGGGTCACAATCAAATCTTATATCTGAAGACTTGGTCAAGCAGCTTAAACTTGAGACCATTCCACATCCGAAGCCTTATCCACTTGGATGGATATGTAAGGATGCCAATTTGCAAGTCTCAAAAAAGTGCATATTGCGCTTTGCAATAACTGCACACTTTATTGACACAGTGGAACTTGATGTGGTGCCGCTTGATATCTCAGGTATTGTTTTGGGAAGTCCTTGTTTATTTGACAGGAAGGCCATCTTCTATCACCATGAAAACAAGTATCACTTGTTCAAATATGGTAAAGAGTACATTGTGAGAGCTCACAAGAAGAAGCTGGAATCTTCTTTACTCCATGCAAGTCAATTGAAAAGACTGGTTAATGCAAGTCAAAGTCTAACTTTGTTGATGTTGAAACGACCAGATTTTGAGCATTCGCCTTTTTATGATGTTGCTAATAATATGTCTCAGTTTGATAACAGTTTGTCTTTGAGAAAATATGATGTTATGTTGCACAAATTACCTTTTGGGTCAGCCAATGCATAAAATGAAGTGTCAAAGCAAAGCAGTGCAAGCAAGAAGGACACACAATTCAGCATGGGAAAAAGTTGGTTTCAGAATGGTAGAATTCGCCATGGGAACAGTTTGAAAGGTGAAAGTCATTTTAAGTCTTCTGGGAATTTTGATCAATGTAGAAAAATTTTATTTTCTGCAAATTTTAATCATTTGCATCATGACTCCGTCAATCTTAGCAATGGTAGATCAGTTGATTCCAGAGACAGGTTATCATTTTCTCAAAAGCTTCAGTTGATGAAATCGGGTAGATTTAAGTTATTCAAGGGCGGAAGAATGGAGAATCAGTCTCCACATCATCAGTTTCAGTAATCAGAAAGCTTTTGAGGGTCCAAAAGCTTCCCATTTGGGAGGTGTGATCAGGAGATCAAGTCTCTTGTAGAAAAATGCTCAAAAATGAAGTTTCTCAGAATTGCTCCGAAACAGATCGACTGGAAAGAGCTTGGCGATACGATCCCAACGCCATGAACGGAACTGAAATCCGTTACCGTATGGAGGAGATATTGCATTTTGAAATTGCCCAATAACTTTCAAATTTTGAAAGAAAATTTTTTAATATTATGTGGGAAAATTTTTATTTTTTTATTAAGGTTTAAATTATTAAATTATATATTTTTTTATATTTTACATGATTTAAATTAATCATATATTATATTAATTAATATATATTTTAATTAATTTTAAATTATATTTAAACCTTATTAAAATTTAAATTTTAAAACTACACATATATATTAAATAATAAGCCAAATGGCAAAGTAATGTTTTGAAAGTTTAAAACCCACGTAACAAGTTTACCATGAAACGTATGGTTGAAGTTTTTAAAACATGTGTTTGGATGACATGTCAAAGCACGTGGGGTATTTTAAAACTACACATATATATTAAATAATAAGTCAAATGGCAAAGTAATGTTTTGAAAGTTTAAAACCCACGTAACAAGTTTACCATGAAACGTATGGTTGAAGTTTTTAAAACATGTGTTTGGATGACGTGTCAAAGCACGTGGGGTATTCAAAATGAGTGGAGTGGATTTCAAAACGTCGGAGCGGATAATGAAACATTTATGTAACCGTTGCATATGAACGTAAGTCACGGCGGGTGTTTGCCACGGTTTTTTAAACTGTTTGACTTAACATTGTTTGCGGCGAGTTCGGTGGTGCATGTGACCACATTTTCCCCAGCATTTATTTTAACTGTCAGATGATTTTTGAGCGCACCCGCCAAATTTGGTGCAGTTTTTATTTTTAACTGGAGTTAACTCCAGTTCTCCACAATTAGTGGAGCTTTTGAAGGGCAAACTTTAGTTAGGCATAACTTTGGCTAGGAAAGTCCTTTTTGGACAATTTTTTTTTTGATTCTGGGTCTCTTCGACATTTTTGGAGCTGTTGGGAGTGTTTTCAGAGCCATCAGGGTGCTCTAACAGATAATTTACCAGTGTTTTTGGTCGTGGAGCCACTAGGGCCTAAGGGAAAAAGAGCTGTTTTGGACTATCTTCATCCAATGGAGGTGTTTGTTTAGTCATTTTCTACTGATTTGAGCCTTTTGAATCTATTTTTGCAGTGTATTTTTCCATTTGAGGCTTCTATACAGTTGTATTCACATTTTGAGCATTTAATCAAAGAGGAAAAAGCCTAATTAGAGGCTTTTGGACCCAGCGGAGGTAGCCCAAGAGAGGGTTGAACCGCTTAAACAATTATTTTTTGTCATACTGTATAATTTTGCTGCATATTTTCAGATTCTACTCCTTTAAACAATAAATTTTTATAAGATATATTTTCCCAAGCAGGTTTAAACAGTGAACAAAACTTATTAGTTCATCTTCAAACCACTATACTTCAATTGCAAAATATGTATACTTGCTTATTCACACATTAAAGCTGGATCAATGAATACTTTGCACTTAAAACAAATACTTTCATTGATCGGATCTCAGTGATTACAGTTTATTTCTTTAGGCAGAGTCTGTAGAAGGGCCAGGTAGCCTCCGGATTCATCCTTTCTTTGAAAGGTGAAAGATCCGGTAAATGCCCTTACAGTCAATCTTTGTATGAGAAATACTTTGTTCTCAAAATTTCAGATCATATGCCCCAATAAAGGATGAACCGATCATGGTGGAATTTTTTTGTCTTTGGCGCCTAAATGGCGAAATACATGGCACTCCTCCCTCTAATGGGGGGAGGTCCAAGAAAAGACTAGATCGATGAGGTCCCATTGGGTCAATTATGGTGTCGAATAGCTTAATCTTGGTGATACTTTTGGTTTGTTGGAGGAAGGAATATTTTTATCAAAAAAATACGATCACATGCATAAAACAAAGCGGAAAAACAAGAGGTAGTTTTTCCTTTAATTTGATGCTATGTAATCAAGCAAGCAAAAAATATGGTTTGGTTGTTTTGCGTATGATACTCAAAAGCCTAAATAGACCTTGTTTTCCTTACACTCTCAATGTAACTGGGCCTTGCAAAGATGTCTTTAGTTGGGTACTTGGGCTTAAATGTCCCAAAAGAACTAGTGACATCTTCCAGCATCCAAATAATCAACCAAGGTAATGGTAATAGGATCAAGTGTTGCCTACACCGGCACCTATAGTGAAGGATGCCCTAGTTTTGGCCACTAAAGTATCGTCATCCCACATAAGCATTCGAGTCTTGAGCTTATTGGTATTCAGCTACCATTGCCGAGAACTAGATGGGTCATGTAGCCCCAAATATTACTGCATGCATTGGGCCTAAGTTTAACCTCCTCTAAAATAGGTATCTAGTAACGCTTGGGTATTTTTTTGTGGGTGAATAGATGGATTTGAAGCTCCCTAAAAATTCAACATCTATGTTTCAAAATGTATGATGACCACGACGGATTGTTGGATGCCTACCCCAGATGGTCCTAACCTTAACTATAATTTTTTTTGTGGCCCCTTTGAGGAGAATTTAGTGAGCTTGGTTAGTGATTATTTTTAGAGAGTCTCAATTTTATTGGGGTGTGCCTTGGTGAAGTAATTGTAAAAAGAGGATAAAGGTCCCAACAAACTAGTTTCCTTTTAGTCCAATGCTTATTGATGCTTCCTGTTTTCTTTGGAGTGTACAATCACAAGTGTTATGAGATGTCGATATGCGTTGATCCTTTACAATCCTTTTCTAATTACCCTATGTGTGATTGTCCCTTGCAAAAATAAACGATGTGCAGATTATGGGTCGCTTACACCTTGCCTAGTTAGACTAATTTTTCACTATAGGGAGATGGAAAATTGTCTTAGGAAAGTGTTCATATGCATACCGAGACTCACCGTGAGGTGCAAGGGTGGCAGAGATTACTTGCTTTATTTTCGATAGCTTGGTCTTGATCCCGATTCCTAATGCAAAATTGAACTAATCTAATGCAAAAATTGTAAAAACTTGAACTAGATAAATATATGTGGATATATGGGATACTTAATTTTATACTAATTACGCTATGTGTTATGTATATTTTATGATAAAATATTTTGTTCGGACAAAATATGTGGATTAAAGGCCACTTACTTTTTCCTACTTAAACTATGTGTGATTTGAAAAAATAAAAAAACTAAAATTAAAACTACTTAGTTGCTAAGCTAAATTATAGCAAATAAGAGTCCTAACCAGTCATGAAATACGAGAAAACAATGATGGAAAATTTCTTATGGGTTTCCAAACACTTTACAACTGCAAAAAAAAGAGAAAAACCAAGTAAAAATGGGCTTGTTGCCTACCGCGTGGCTTATCCACCCACAGGAACGAAAATTTCATCCGTCTAAACAGAATGCGCGTGGTCAAGAAGAAGAAAAAAATTCCTCCTCCTCTGGGAAAAATTTCTCACTGAGGGTGACTGAAGGTGTTGAGAGGATGCAGGATTGATTTTGCATCAAGTTGAGCAGGAATAAGGACCTGCGTCAACAACCATTAACTCAAAAGAAATAATCTAGTGGAGTTGACATTCATGTGGTAGTGTATTCGGCGCAAGGGTGGACGAGTTACACTTTGCTTAGCAGGGAGGCTACTTACCTACATACAAGTCACAGGTCAAAGTGGTTTGTCAAACATTAGTGGAACAAGTTCAACATGTAATAAGCTAAGTTAAATGGAAACATAGCATGTTGTATAAACAATGAAACAAAAACAAAACAACATTCACAAGAAACATGCTCAATAGATAAAACATAGGCTAATAACTCAATAATGGAGAGCTTTCTCCCTTTATTAGGTCTTGGTAGTAGTATAAGATAGAATCCTAAATCTCTTGTAGTGGATCCTTTGAGCTACGGAGCTCCAATATCCAAGACAAGGGGGTCTCTTTCCCTCAAGATTTCAGCAAACCTCTCCTCCCTCTCAAAGGATGGTAGATCGACAAACATGTGGTGAACTCTTCTCTCTTGTATTGAGATGTTGGATGGCTAACAACTGAATCCTTCC
Organism: Pinus albicaulis; assembly: GCA_034641835.2. Lineage (NCBI taxonomy): Eukaryota > Viridiplantae > Streptophyta > Pinopsida > Pinales > Pinaceae > Pinus > Pinus albicaulis. The sequence goes on from CM076581.1 coordinate 725,389,252, forward strand.
AATCCTCTTGTTGCTGGAAAACACAAGCTGGTTTTCTATGGAGAAATTTGGCCAGCATAACAATGTGTCTCCTATTTCTCTTCCCATGGCTAGCTTTTATAGAACATTTTCAAATTTTCCCTCCCTCTCTTGGTCCAAGATGAATGGTGACACAAGAGTGGGGGTATGATTCCTTTGTGTGCTGCATTAAAGCCTCAAGGTGGCTCAAAGGCGACTGTACTTGGTTAGGTTGAGTGAGAACCTTTTTCTCCAAGAGTTTCAAGTGGTCTTGGATGGTGACATTCTGCATCTCCATGACCGCGCAGCTATTGAAGGGAAAGTCGCACACTACGCAGCTATCAAAGGAAAATATGCAATGCGCACTCAGATCCAGTGCTTCCTATGCGTGGTCCAAAAAAAAATTCCTTCTGACCATAGGAACATTTAAATTTTTAGCTCCTCTAATGTATTTCTTCCCTGTAAATATTTATATGTACCTTCTACTTGACATTTTCTAATGTCTTTTTCCTATACGATTTTCCAGTGTTAACACTTTTTATTGTTGATCTACTCACAATTTCACCACACGATGAATTTCCATTACCTTCAAAGGTTAAGAGCAGCTACAATAGCGTTAGAAGAAAAACTCCCACAAGATCAAAATCACACAATGTCTAAGAATAGTAGACGGCGTAAACAAAGAAATATGAATTCTTGTAACCATCTCCCATCATCATCCTCTAATATGATGAGTAGTACTTGATCCCATACAATATACTCAGTGAGTACATTTACTCCATGCAACATTTTCACGATCCATGATCATGATATATAGAAATTCCCTATGTTGAAAACATTCAAGCACCTTTGCATCCATCAAAATATTCGCATAAAAGAAGACACATGTACCCTTCGTACACCACCAAAAGTGCATGAATCTTATCTCACTTAAAACAAACTACCATCATGGAAATTCTTCCACCATGTAATGCTGACGACACACAACATCATATATGATTCATCTCATCATGCATGGGAACCATGATTCGTGTCATCTACAACTACCACAATGGTAGTAGTACCTTCGACGGTGCAAACCCAGCCCGTCTGCACCCTTTCAACCTCATCTAGTTCTATGGAATCAACCACATAATTATATTCATGTCTGTCAACCAGACTTGTTAGGCCGAACCAATGCCCCACAGCCTCGCAGAAAATAATTCCCCCTTAAACATCTTGTTTCACTCTAATGAGGATATATTAGAGGCCATGATGGAACCAAATTTTTTGTGGGACGCAATGCATCACTGCTCGTTTTTTCTTCCAAAAAATGCATTCATGCCTAGTAGCACAAAAACCCAGGATATTTATGCCATTGAATCCAAATACTTCCTTCTGTCAGGAAAGGTAGATTGGTTCAAGAACCCTATCCTAGTGCTCAATGTGTTTGAGGAAGGAAATATGTTGAATATTTTGCCAACCATTAAGGTGAATATCTTGAAAAAACCAGGCAAAAATGAAGAAATATCGTTGGGGGCTGCATGCTCCCTAGATGAGGTAGTCGCGTAGAAAAACTTGTTTCAAGAGTATAGGGATATCTTCGCTTGGTATTATTCAAAAATTTCAGGGTTAGGCCCCACCATCATGGAGCATCACATTGACACTTGGCCTAACGTATCACCCAGCTGCCAAAAGCATCATTAATTACACCCATCCAAAGTAGAAGCAATGAAACAAGTGATAAGCAAGATTCACAAAGTTGGATTCATCTACCTAATCGCTTACAAATCTTGGGTTTCTAACCCTGTACCCGTCATGAAAAAATAAGGCACCATTCGAGTCTATACTAATTTTCGAGATTTAAACAAATCTTGTCCCAAAGACAATTACCTTTTAGCAGGCCATGAACTATATCTTTCACGACCTTGCTCATCTTATCTTAGCCTACTTGGACAACCTCATAGTACAATCCAAGAAATGAGTTGACCATATGGAGGATTTTTTTTTAGTATTCCAATGGTATAGAAACTACAACCTACTCTTGAACCCCCCCCCCCCCCCCCAAGTGTGTCTTCTATGTTAATGCAAGAATACAGTTATGATTCATAGTATTCCAAAAAGGAATCAAATTTAACCCCTCAAGGTCTAGGCAATTAAAGAAGTACCACCACCAAAAATGCTAAAGAAACTTCAAAGTCTGTAGGGAAAATCCAATTTCTTACGATGCTTTGTCACCAACTATGCCACTTGCACGCAGAGCTTCTTGCGCCTACTCTGTCAGGCAATTTTGTTCAAATGGGATAATCAGGCTCAAAACTCATTTGAGGCACTAAAATACACCTTGTCTTCAACCCCCTTGATTAGCCCACCCAATTACGACAAAGACCATACCTTGTATCTATCTACGTTATAAATAGCCATAGCTGGGGTGTTAGTTCAAGATGGACCCAACAACAAACAACACGTAATTTATTATGTCAGCAAGAACCTAGTTGGCCCTTCTTTAAGGTATGAGCCAGAGAGAAAATTTCCCTAGTCCTAGTACACAGAGTACAAAATCTTCGGCTTTACATCACCCTAAGGACTACAACAGTCATAGCAACTATCAACCCCATGAGATATTTTCTAACCCACTGTATGATGAACCATAAGTATGCCTGATGGATAGTTATACTACAAGGATTTTACCTACAGTTCAACTCCCCCAAGAGCAAGAAATCACTAATCCTCGCTGAATTCATCATTGATCTCCCAAGTGTGACCAAAGGATCCCCAGTTAATGACTTACTACTCGATGAACATTTGTTCTTAGTAACGACCGTGGACCCTTGGTACTGCGACATCCTTCTATTTCTGTGAACCCAAAATTTCAAACCGCAGCTCACCCATGACGATCAAAGGCACATATGCCATCAATCCCCCTGATACCTTATCATAGGGGACATACATTATTGAAGAGGCACTGAAACCATTTTACGTTGATGTCTCATGCACGAACAAGATGAGCAGGCCCTAAATGAATTCCATAGTGGGGCTTGTGGAAACCATCTCTCAGGGATGGCCACAACCAAAAAATTATTGTGTGTTGGTTATTTTTGGCCCACCCTATTCCACGATTTCATTAAAGTATTCAAAAAGTGCAAACGATGCCAACACTTCTCCCACAATGCAAGAGCACCTCTTGGTCCCCTACACCTGGTCATTGTAGCAGGCCCCATTTGCAAATGGGGCATCAACTTTATGACTTGCAACCATACGTCATCTAGCAACCACAAATGCATCATAATATTCATCGACTATTTCACCAAATGTGCAGAAGCCATGCTCACATACAACAACATCCCAAAAACCGCAGCTTGGTTCCTCTTCAACCATGGCTTCGCAAGATTCGATGTGCCTAAGGAATTAGTCTCTGACCATGTAAATCATTTCAAGAATGAAATATTCCAAGAGCTATCCCATCACCTAAGGTTCACGCACGAGTTGGAATCACCATACTACCCCCAGTCCAACGGCTAGGTAGAAGTTGTGAACAAAGTACTCAAAACAATGTTACAGCGTATGGTAAACAACCATAAAACTAACTAGCACCATATGTTGTTTTCAGCCTTATGGACATATTACATAGTGGTCAAATCCTCAACAAGGTTCACACCTTTTTAGTTGGTATACGGAGTTGAGGTCATGTTTCCCATTTAATGTGAAATCCCCAACTTACACGCAGCCATCGAAATCCTCACTAATACTCGGCCTCTAAAACAACGGTTGGTACAATTATAGCTCATTGACGAAATTCGAAGAGAGTCTCTCCAACATAATGAGTCTCACAAGAAAATATTAAGAGCATCATTTGACTGCAACATCACCCCTCGGTCATTTTTCGAGGGGGGTCTAGTCCTCCGCTACAATGTTGCAAAATAAGCCTTAGGACCCATGAAATTAGAAATATTATGGAAGGGTCCTTACATCATAAAAAAATGTCTCCTCAAAGGAGCATACATTCTGTTTGAGCCCGACGGTACATGCCTATCCAATCTCTCCAATGGGCTCTACCTCAAGAAATTGCACCCATAGGGCAGGGAGCCTCATTTCCCTAAAGATAAAATGAATGTAACATAATTTTTTATGATGATCACAATCATCATGGACTTGTTCTAAAAACAGCGCTCTTGTGTCACAGATGGATCATCCACCCATCTACTATTTTGGATTTGTTGATGGAGCCTTTCAATGGTCACAAAATTTAGCAGCAGCCACCTGGTCCATATACTCTCCTGAGCGGTTACCATTCCTCATGAACGGAGTATGTATCAGTTCAACTAGAAATAATCAAGTATAATATGATGTAGTCATCAGGTTGTTAAGTGATGCCTCCAACCAGGGAATTATCGATCTACATGTCTTTCTTGACTCCTAGTTAGTGGTATCTATAATTCCTTATTAGCAGCAGTTAATTGGGAATATTAAATTTGGACAGTTTTGTTTTTCTAATGTTAATCATTTAATAAAAAGAAGTAATGGGACCCATAATCCACACTTAGGAAATAAAGGCTCCCTAAAGTCACTTACGCAAATATTAGATGACAACGTGGGACCCATGAGAGCCTAGTGACAACGTGTTTCAGTGCTAGTTGATAGTGGGGCCACCCATAACTTATTGATGTAGAATTGGTAGAGAGGAGGGGCATATTTACAGAGCGATTTGATGGGTTTCCAGTACTGGTACCGGGTGCCAAAACTATGCAATGTGCTATATATGTGCCGACAATGGTAGTGACCATGGGGACTTACACTTTGACAGATCATTTCTTTGTGGTGGACATTCCAGACACCAATGTGTTGTTGGGCGTGCAGTGGTTGATCACGTTGGGGAAGGTCACCACAGATTGGGAGACTCTAGATATAGAGTGGAAAAACAAGAAGAATGGCAAGCATGTGATGATCTAAGGCATGCACACTTATCCTTCCTAGACAGTATCATCACACCGAATGGAGGAAAACTTCCGGAAGGGAGATATAGAGTGGGTAGTGGAGCTACGTATTTCAGAGGCAAGAGCTATAGGACAGGAAATTCCCCCAGGTGTGAAGTCAATATTGGACAGTTATGTTATGGTTTTTGGGGATATACCTCTAGGACAGCCACTGGATCGGGGGTTTGAGCACACCATTGAGCTTGATCAGGGTATTCAGGTTGTGGTTACTACACCCTATAAATACCCCAAAGCCTACAGGGATGAGATTGAGAAAGAAATTCATGAGCTCTTAGCGTTGGGACACATCCGACCCAGCACTAGCCCATTTGCTTCTTCTTTTTTACTAGTGAAGAAGAAGAATGGCACACTGAGGATGTGCATCAATTATCGGGCTCTCAACAAGAAAACCATGAAGAACCGATACCCCATTCAATAGGTTAATGAGCTGATGGATGAGCTGAGGGGATCAAATTTCTTCTAAAAGATTGATCTGAGGTCGAGCTACCATCATATCCGAGTGAGGGACCAAGATGTCCCTAAGATGGCCTTTAGATGTCACTATGGCCATTTTGAGTTTTTGGTGATGTCCTTTGGGCTAACCAATGCACCAGCCACTTTCAAATCCTGTATGAACCACATCTTTCATGGTCAGTTAAGGAAGTATGTGCTAGTGTTCTTCGATCATATTCTCATATACAATCGAACATGGGAGGAGCACCTACAACACATTGAGGTTGTATTGCGTATTTTGGAGGGGGAGCATTTCTATGCTAAGCTCTCTAAATGTGAGTTTGGGTTGATAAATATGCTCTATCTGGGGCATATCATTGGTGTGGATGGAGTAAGATTCCATGAGGAGAAGATCTGGGCCATTTGGGAATGGTTGGAATCGAAGAAAATGACAGAGCTCTGGGGGTTTGTAGGCATATGCACCTACTACCGGAAGTTCGTCAAGGGATTTTCCCAACTTGCTGAACCCCTCAGAGATCTTACCAAAAAGGGGTTATTCAGTTGGACAGGCACAGCACAAAGGGCCTTTGACAGGCTCAAGGAGGTGATGATCAGCTGTCTAGTATTGGTTTTGCCAAATTTCATGCAGCCCTTTGTCTTGGAGTTTGATGCCTAGGGAGAGGGAGTGGGTGCGATTTTTGTAATATTCCAAAAATTTAGCCTTCATCTAAATGGAATATTATAGTTTGTTTTACATCTAGGTAGGTGAATAATTGGGTGGGGAGACTCATAAAACCCCTTTAGAAGGAATAATAACACTCCTAATGTGAAAGGAGGAAGAATAAGCAGCTGGATTAAGCGCCTTTGGGTGTGAACAAGGATTGGATCATGTTGATTCAGTAAACTTTGACCAAATCAATAGCGCTATCATGGAGGAGTGACCTTTATGATAAGACAACGCAGTTTTAGTGGAGGAAAACCTGCATGAGCTTGGTGACAAGTATGGATGGGACCCAATGTGATTAGGCTCTCATGCTATATATGGAGGTGATGGAAACCATTTTTATTCATGTTTTGAGATTATTATTTGATATTGGTATGTTTAGACTTTTGCTTCCTCTTTTTTTTTAGCAGGGTTGTTGTGTTGTTTAGCACAAGGGTGTTCGTGGTCGGGAATCCCTACCTCATCCTCAGTGAAGGAGAGGTTATTTTAGCTGCATTTCCTCATTCCAACATTCTGGCCAAGCTACCTCCTTCAGCTACAGCGCAGTTTCTGTTTAAAGCTGGGTTGTGTTGCAGGGTGCAGCAAAGGAGGATCACATAGAGTTGTTTCTGGGCTTGTTTTTCAGTGGAGAGGTAGCCTATCCATTAGAGGATTAGAAAGGAGGGCTCCTGGGAATATTTTCACATTTTTATCATTAGGCAAACCATCTACCATCCCTCACAGCGTAGTCACAATTCTGAACTACGTTATTTTTTAAGGCAATTGTTGGGAGGGTTCATTGAGCTCATCAGGAAGGTCTATTTCTGACTAAAGGGATCAACCTTATATTTATAAATACTATTGGATGAGGAAATCATAATTTAAGTTATCTCATAGCCTCATTCTATTCAGATCCAATTTGCAGTGACATCTCAACCCAGGGTTATTTTTCACCATGTATATTTCTTGGTATTTTTAGCAATATTTTTCGGGTTGGCTAGAAATCATGTATTAGAGCCCACATCTTCTTTCTAGGGAATTTATTTTGTTTCTATCCACCATATTCCATCTATGTATGTTTATAGCAGCATCTACACTAATATAGATAGAACTGACACTGCTCTCCGACATTCTATACAGTTGCAGCAACTCATGTGCTGAATGTTCTGATCATTGGAGGCTTGTTCTTATTGCTTAAGTGACTTGTCCCTCAAGATATTTTTGTATATTTCTGCTGATATCTTAATAAAATTATGGCTGCATATTGATCCCTCTCATTTCATGATCATATTTTCTATGTTTTACATTATTATGTCTTGTATTGCTGTTATTTCCAATTTGGAATATTACAGTGGTATCGGAGCATAATCTTGGCTCAACTTGTGCATTCAAGACATTATGCCATTAGAAGGAGAAGCTTATTCTCACAGAAAAGAGAATTTCTACAAAATAAACAAAGGCATGACTCCATTATTTGGAGAAATGAAGGAATAGAGGATCTCCCAACTTCTTTTCCAAACTGTGAAAAATATCAAAGAAGATATCAAGGAGATGAAAGGGGAGAGGTGTAGGAAAATTCCAAGAGGGTTTGAAAGTGGAGGAAGCCCTAGATATTCACATACTGGGTGTGATAATTAAGCCACACATGCAGATCCATAGCGCAATTTATTTCCCACATTACTGCAAGAAGGATGGAGGAAGAAGATGCACCAAGGGAGGAGACCTTGAGTGACTATCTTCAGGAGTATGAGTCTCAATCATGGAGATTCAAAAATCACTTGGACTTCCAAGGGTTTTTCCAAATCAAGGAATACAGAAGATATAGCAACCATAATAGAAGAAAGAGACGTAGAATCTTTCTATCTAACTTTGATGGATCAGCAAAGTGCACAGCCAAAGCTTGGGTGAAGGAGCTAGAGTCCTATTTCCAACTACACCAAGTTTTAGAAAAGGAGGCCATTAGAGTAGCAGTGTTGCACCTCAAAGGTATGGCCCATGATTGGTGGTTTTGTATTTCTGCTTCATTTAATCATGCAAATGTAAACACTTACATTGGGTTCACTAATAAATTAGTGAGAAGATTTGATATTAAATATTGTAAAACATCATTTGTTGAAACCAAAAACTCAAAACCTTTGCATAAGTTGGAGAGATATATTCTTCCAACTCCACTCCTTATTTATGTTGAAGGGGATAAAAAAATGCATGATGCCTTGCCAAGGGCAATACCCCCACTTCTTGAAGACCCCTCTTCTATAGATGAAGACATGGAGGTTCATCCTTCAAGAGAAGATCAAGATCAAGTGTCTCTCATTGATGATGAGGCATTCTCAAATATTGATGAAGAGGATGAGCAAACAAGAGCTAACAACATTGTACCATCAGGAGGAGATCCATCACCACATGGAGATGGGAAGGATTCCATTTCTTCCATTAGAGGAGACCTTGTGTATTTGCAAGGAGTTCCAAATGATTCAACATGTGGGAACCAAAACAAAATTCCAGAGCAACATGCATCAGTTTTTGTGGATTGTGAGATGGAAGGGGAAGAAGGGAAGGATCAGCATCAAGGGATGATGAGCATTCACCCTTATCTATTTCGGGTGGTTTCTGCACAAAATAAGGAGACTGTATTGCGCAGAGAGGAGAGGGACAAATCAGTCCACTCATATATACAGTCCACTTCAAATTTTGATGTCTCATTACATGGGGGCATTCCACCTGGGAGGCCACCAGATCTAGAGTTGGTGAGAGACATCTTCCCATTTGGTTCACCGCTCTTAGATTCTGGAGGGGTGAAGACCTTGGATAAGTCTAGTACAGTACAGAGAGTTTGGGATAGACTCAAGGAGGAGGGATACATACTCCCATTTTCAACATTACCCACTCTCACTACATATACTGCGCTGACAGAAGTTGTTGCAGTGATGGAGGAAGGCACCTTCATGATGCAAGGAAGATGCTCCATGGATTTGGAGAAATAGAGGGTACTTCCTTTAAGGAAGGAATCCTCCATACATTGGAGTAGATGGAGGCCACTCATGCTTACATTGGCCAAGATTAGGATATTCTTTTTGGATGGGAGCTTCTCATGGGATGCCAACTTCCAAAAGACACCACTTCTATTTGAGCATGAGCGGCTGCATGTTGGGCCTGGAAGAATTTTGGAGGATGATTTTTGCATGAGGGATGTCAAAGGAGAAGACAGCAGCATGTGGGGAGCTTCACATTTCAAATATTCAGCACTGTCTCTTAGGAGGGTTGATCCATATTGGAGATCTCAACTCTTGGTAGAGTACTCCAAGGATCTTGGTGCTTGCATGATTCTTGATGACTGGAGGGAGATGATAGATACATGGTGGTTGGAGAGGTCATCTATTCTTATGGTAGAGTCTTCTTGACTAGAGTTTCTGAGCTTAAGAGGAAGCTACTACATGCAGCACATGTGGACTTTCTTTCCATGCACTTTGATGCATTTCATTCTTTGATGGAGGAGTTCACTTGGGAGGGCATCCAGCAGGATATATATCAACATTTGGAGAGATTCATATCCCGAATGGTGATATATAGGATGTCACATCTACTTCCCTACTCATTGGGGGTGAGGGAGAGCTTTTAGTTGAGCCATTTCAGCTCAATGACCAAATTACATAGTAGAGAAGGTAAATTTTTGCATTATGACTTGTACTCCTTTACGTTATATGAGCAGCATGTTGTACCAAGGAGGATTATCCATTATTTTCTATTATGTTTTGATGTACTTGAGGCCATTTTTAGCATTGATGTTGGCCATGATATTGGTGGTTTGTGGGGGAGGCCACATGATTCTTGGTGTGCACCATTGGCACCACATTTTACTTTCATGAACCTATCTTGTAGGATGATTGTGGTAGAAAACAAGTGGCTAGAAAGACACTTGTTATTATTTTTTTTGAGGCAGGCAAGGGATGCACTGCGCTGGTTCCATATGTGGAACTATGATCCACCTCCCGATTGTCATATGGCAACTTGTTTTCATTGGTTTTTGCTTCCATATGTTGGAGATGTTCTTATGTTTATGGGAAGATTTTTTGGGAGAGTGGAACAAGAGTTGAGGGTGCCCATTTGGAGTATGATTCTCCCTACTATACATGTTGCATGTTTTAGGAGAAACAATGGGCAAACCATGATTTCCATACTACATCTCTTTTCTTCATGTGGGAGGATCCATTTGGAGAACTTGAGCTCTTGGAGGAGGCACTTCATGGCTGATTTGTTTGGTGGGGTAACTTGGGTCATTCTTGGAGGCCATGACATTTCAGCCCAAGATCAGAAACAGCCCCATACTTACCATAAATGGAGAGAGAAAAAACTTGGATGGGAAAATCTAATCTCTCTATGCAGCCCCAACACATTGCATAAACCAGGGGTTGAGGATTTCTTTGATGAGCTACCTAGGATGGCTCATTTCATTTGGATGATAGCATGGGTATGGGAGACTTTCACTGAGGATGAGATTATTATGTTTATCATCACTGCTACCTTGACGAGGCCATTAGACAACAAGAAGGTTTCCACTTACACCTTCCACTTTCTCATGATGTACACCATTTGGTTTTGCATACTTGGGAGGAACCATTGGAGGGCAGATTTATTGTAGATTATGTTGAGCTGTGGTGGGAACTATTGATGAGGAGGCCACAAGAATAGGAAGGTAGGAATTTTTCTCCACCTTTACAGTTCCTTAATGACAAGCAACATCTTGGAGGGGAGGACTGTAATATTCCAAAAATTTAGCCTTCATCTAAATGGAATATTATAGTTTGTTTTACATCTAGGTAGGTGAATAAGTGGGTGGGGAGACTCATAAAACCCCTTTAGAATGAATAATAACACTCCTAATGGTGAAGGAGGAAAAATAAGAAATTGGATTAAGCACCTTTGGGTGTGAACAGGGATTGGATCATGTTGATTCAGTCAACTTTGACCAAATCAACAGTGTTGTCATGGAGGAGTGGCCTTTATGATAAGACAAAGAAATTTTAGTGGAGGAAAACTTGCATGAGCTTGGTGGCAAGTATGGATGGGACCCAATGTGAGTAGGCACTCATGCTATATATGGAGGGGATGGAAACCATTTTTATTCATGTTTTGAGATTATTATTTGATATTGGTTTGTTTAAACTTTTGCTTCATCTTGTTGTTTAGCAGGGTTGTTGTGTTGTTTAACACAAGGGTGTTACTGATCGAGAATCCCTACCTCATCCTTAGGGAAGGAGAGGTTCTTTGAGATACATTTCCTCATTCCAGCATTTTTGCCAAGCTACCTCCTTCAACTACAGCACAGTTTCTTTTTAGAGCTGGGTTGTGCTGCAGGGTGCAACAAAGGAGGATCACATAGAGTTGTTTCTGGGCTTGTTTTTCAGTGGAGAGGTCGCCTATCCATTGGAGGATCAGCAAGGAGGGCTCCTGGGCATATTTTCACATCTTTGGCATCAGGCCAACCATCCATCATCCCTCACAGTGCAGTCACAATTCTGAACTGCGTTATTTTTTAAGGCAATTGTTGGGAGGGTTCATTGAGCTCATCAGGAGGGTCTATTTCTGAGTAGAGGGATCGGCCTTCTATTTAGAAATACTATTGGAGGAGGAAATCATCATTTCATATCTATCATAGCCTCATTCTATTCAAATCCATTTTGCAGTGACATCTCAACCGCAAGGTTATTTGTCACCTTGTATATTTCTTGGTATTTCTAGCAATCTTTTCTAGGTTGGCTAGAAATCATGTATTAGAGCCCACATATTCTTTCTTGGGAATTTATTTTGTTTCTATAATCCATATTCCATCTATGTATGTTTATAGAAGCAACTAAACTGATATAGACAGCGCTGACACTGCTCTCTGGCATTCTATACAGTTGCAGCAACTCATGTGCTGAATGTTCTGATCATTGGAGGCTTGTTCTTATTGCTTGAGTGGTTTGTCCCTCAAGATATTTTTGTATATTTCTACTGATATATTAATAAAATTATGGCTTCATATTGATCCCTCTCATTTAATGATCATATTTGTTGTGTTTTACAATATTATGTCTTGTATTGCTGCTATTTCCAATTTGGAATATTACAGTTTTGATGTAGGGGGGGCATCCCATAGATTTTGAGAGCACAAATCTATTGCCTCATGAGAGGTTGTATCCTATATATGAAAAGGATATACTGCCTATCATGCATGCACTGGCCAAGTTCTGGCAGTAATTGGTGGGCAACAGGTTTCAAGTGAGGACTGGCCACAATAGCCTCCGGTTTTTTCTAGAGCAGAAGCAGTTGTAGGAGAGGCAGCAAAAGTGGGTCAGCAAGATCCAAGCATATGACTTTGACATTGAGTATGTTAAAGGGAGGAAAAACATGGTGGCTAATGCTCTATCCTACAGACTGGCAGTGTTCTCTCTGATGAGAATAGACACGGATTGGAGGACTCAATTACTGGTGGAGTACTCCAAGGACCATTTTTCCTGTGAGGTACTAGATGGTCATATCATAGATGACATGTACAAGGTGATGGACGAGGTGATATAATTCAAGGACGGGATCTTCTTGACAGGGATCTCTCAGCTCAAGGAGAAGATATTGCATGCCCCCATGATTCACCATTATCAGGCCATCAGGGGTTCACCAAGACCTACAGGACCATCAAGGAGAGGTTCTCTTGGAGAGTCCAAAAGGAGGACATACTCTGGCATGTGAGGGAGTACGAAGTGTGTCAATGGAACAAAGGGGATATGAGCCACCCATTAGGACTACTACAGCCGCTTCCCATCCCAGAGGGGAAATGGGAAAGCATTTCAATGGACTTAATCTATGGGTTTCCCATGGTGCAGGGCAAGGATTGCATCTTTTTGTTCGTTGATCGACTAACAAAGTATGTGCACTTCTTCGCTATATCAGAATGGTACATAGAAGCACAAGTAGCAGAGCTGTTCCTCGGGGATATTTTCAGATTTCATGGTCTTCCGAAGACGATTTTCAATGAAAAGGACAGTCATTTCATGGGCATATTTTGGCAAGATCTCTTCTGTTTGGTGGGTATATAGTTGACTACGAGCACCAGTTATTACCCTCAAACGGATGGGAATACAGAGATAGTGAAAAAGTGGCTAGAAAGCTACTTGCGAAACTATGTCACAGGGCAGTAAAAGGCATGGATACGTTGGTTTCACTTGGGAGAGTACCGTTACAACACCACTTTTCTCATGTCTATCGGTATGTCTCCATTCTATGATTTGTATGGATACCATGCTTTCACTTTTTCTGACGTGATGTTTGGTGCTAGCAAGGCCCCTAGGGCCAAGGACTGGATCCAAGAGAGTCAGGATATACTCCAGGCTCTTAAGGATAACTTAGCTACAGTACAGAACCAGAAGAAGTTGTATGCCGACAGGGGATGGGTTGAGAGGCAGTTTGAGGTAGGGGACTTGGTCTACATACGATTTTAGCCATACCGGTAGTCCACGTTGAAGTAGAAGGGGGTCGAGAAGCTCAAGCCCCACTTCTATGGACCTTACAGGGTGATTCGCTAGCATTGGGGAGGTTTCATATGAGTTGGAGCTGCCCATAGGTAGTTGGATCCACAACATCTTCCACATATCATGCCTGCAAAAGGCATTGGGGTAGCAGGTGACTACAAAAGAGGAGCTTCCACCTACAGATGATGAGGGGCATTTTTTGTTGCAGCCAGAAGCCATCATAGATGCCAGGGAGAGACATCTACTTGGGAGAGTGAGAAAATCTTGCAGCATATGTCCTTGTAGTTTCTTTAGGACAAGCAATGTTTTGGTAGGGAGTGTTAGTGTCAGCCTTTGCAGCTTTCCTCCAGTGATCAAACATGCTCTTACAAAGTGATCTTAAAGTGTCAAGGTCAAATTTTGTCATTTCAATGAGTCTTCAAGCAAAATTTGGTCACTGGGCATTAGGTCTAGGGTTTGCTTTTACTCTTGTAAAAGTTGTCCAAATGTCAGTCCATGTCACCATTCAGCTGAGTGTACCATCATTCAGAGGGTTTTCATCATCATTTTAGGTTCCAAAGAGTCATTTTACACTTTGTTCATGCTTCAGATTGTGCCTAGGTAAGGTCCATTTCCCTCTCCTAGGGTTTTGGAGGTAATTTCTCTTGGATGGTCAAATAATTAGAAAAACTTGTATCCTGATGTTCAAACACCTTCCCCTATCCTTAATATACCTTATTAAACACTTCCCATTACTGAGATTCTCCAAATTCCTCTTTTTTGCACAAACCCTAGTTTCTTGCTACAACTTGGCAATTTTCTAGGCTAGGCTTGTGTTTTTCCCTTTTGGACCCCTTCCCCTCACTCAATATCTGAGATTCCACTTTCCCCTGCTTCCTAACATCCCTCCCTACTTCTAAAAATTTCCCCAAGAATTTAGAAGCCCCTTATCCCCTTCATTTCACTTCATTTTGACAAAATCCCTTGTTTCACACATCGAGATAAGTTTCACTCAAATGCTATTTCAGAGAAATAAAAGATGAATTTTGTAAAACTGAGAGAGGTTTTTGTACATACCATGCCAAGGAAGAAAAACCTCCTTCACTTTTTACACATGTGTCATGGTTTTAGAGAAATGTCAAAACTACAATCGCCTCGGGAGAATTGATGCACCTCTGAAGTGACCTTGGGAAAATCAAGATTTATCCTAGCATGGTTGGAAAAATTACTTTCTTGATAATTCAAATGATAACTAGACACAAATATCTTTCCAATGAGCTATCATGAGCTCAATTGGGAGTTGAGGAAGACCTTCAAACATTGGCTGCAACAGCACTCTGCCTTGAGGCAGCCTCATTCTGCTCATTTTTACCAGTCTTGGGAGATTTTATTTTTTACAGGGTAAATGAACTCAAAATTAAAAAATTTCACTTGATTTGGAAATTAGACTCCAATATCTTTCCAACGAGCTATCACACGCCCAATTTGGACACCGGGAAGGCCTCCAAAAGCCTCCTGAAAAATGCACTATGTAGCGCGCGGCGCACTGGGCATGCGTGCGGCGCATTGAGCCATCAAGCTAGAAATTCACCCAAACTCTTCAAATTTTCAAATTAAAATCATCTTTTCAGTTCCAAGTAAGTTATTCACGCCTACCAAATTATTTTTGGATATGCTGCGGTGGTCTAAAGGAGAAAACAAGTGTTTGTCATGGTGAAAGTTAAACCCTATATTCATTTCAAAATCCGCTCCATAGGGTTAGAGGAGGAAGTGATGGTATTTTGAAATTGTATGTCAGAGCTGCCACTTGTCAAAAAAATCTCATTTTGTTGCTATTGGAGTTTTTTTCACTGTTATTGCTCACTGTAGATTTACCACAGTCCCATATTCATTTTTCCCATATCCCTTTATACTTTTGGTTCCCATGTGAAATTCCAAACCCTACTGGTTGCCTCTTTCCCTACCATTGATAAAACTTCAAGTTTTCATAAGGATCAATGGTTGTTCCATGTTCTTGACTGCACTTTTTACATTTGAATAACTCTTATATCTATCACTTGGCAAGTCCCATTAGTATTACCCATTCCCATATCATTTGTAAAGGTATGTAATCCCAACATTTCCCAAAGCAGTGACTAAATAGTTTGTCTTTCCCAAAGTCATTTGACAGTCCATTGTGTTACTTGATAGTCCATTGTGTTCCTTGTAACATTTCCCACAGTCCCCATTCCATGTTAGAAACAGTTGGCATATTTGATAGTGAAAGGCAAAGCATCTAGTCATCATTTTCAGACATACTCCTAACGCTTGTTTTCACCATACTTATATCAGCATATATTTTTCAAACATCTTGATTTCAGCACCATGTTAGAGACGGATTCAGTTTATGAGCAGGACAGTGATTAATCAACCGCAGAGCTAAATGTGCCAAGGAGATCTCATAAAAGTGGCCGTCACATATCAGAGAGGCGTTAGAGCCTTGTTTGCAGCATCACGACGAGTACTATCTCTACATGGTGTGGAAGGGGTCTCGTTAACTTCATCAGCAACGCGAGTACTATCTCCAAATGGTGTGGAAGGGGTCTCGCCTTCGTCATCAACACACGCTCATAGAGTTGCGGCAAATCCGGAAAGACCGTGCATTGGCCTAGAAGAGACCAGGTGACATGACACCGGCTGATCGTGAGACCTGCCTCATGCATGTTAACATTCATCTGGAGAAGTTGTTGGCGAAGGCCAATAGAGAAAAAGACATGCTTCGTCACATGAAAGGTCATTATTGGGCCCGCATGCACGTCTGCAAAGCAAAAATGAAGATTCTGAAGAGGAGGTTGAGCAGAGCACTAAAACAGCGGAAGAGGCCTGATCCACTCCGGATTTTGGCCGAGGCTTCGTTGGCTGGGCATGATACATGATGGAGGGTCTTTGCTCCAAATTTAAGCAAATTTGGAGAAATTTTTGTCATTTTGGAAAATTTTGGTCTCAAAACAGGTTTTTCAGCCCAACGCGTAGCGCGTCGACGGCGCGCTTATGATTGGGACGCTTGCTGGAGGAAAACTTTGTATTTTTAGATTTTTCATGGTAAGTTAGGCATGCTCCAGTATGGCCAAAGCATTTCACCAAGTTCTGGATGATCAAAAGGGCCAAAAACACCATGAAAATCACCTTTCTGCCACCTTTTTCAGTAGCAGGAAGTACTTGTGGGAGAATGAAGTTTTGGAGGGGAAAATGAGCTCCAAATTGAGAAATTCCACTTGGGCTGGATAGCAGACATCCAGGGCTTTCCAAAAAGCTATCATGAGCTTGATTGTGATGTCAGGAAGTGCCCCAAAAATAGGCTGAAAGGCGCGCGATGCATAGAGCTCAGGCGCGCGGCGCATAGAGAAAATTGGCTAATTTTTCATCTTCCAGCTCAAAATTTCGGCCAGTTGGACCAGTTTTGATTGTGGATGTAATTTTTGAGTTATCTTGATGTAATTTTGTAGTTTTAATGTAATTTTGACTCATTTTTACCTATTCTAGATGATTCACTCACAAAAAAGTGAAAATCAAGTGAATGAATCAGTTTCCTTCCTTTTAGAGGCAAGTTGTTTGGCTGCCTAGATTTTAGCTCCTTGTTTAGAATTGGTTGAAACTGCTCCTAGAAGGAGGAATTCGACCCCTAGAGGGATGGGAAGGGGTTAGGATGGTCTATATGATGTAATTTCTGAGACACTATCAGGGTTGGACAGGTTGGACTCTTAGGAAAAGTTTGGCACACTGTTGTACATATTTTCTGCATTTTGGCTAAGGAAAGATCAGAGGTTTTGCAGCACCTGTTGGGATTCTTGTGGTTTTCAGTTTTTATGGTGCGTTATCTCAGTTATTTGTAAGTTCTTTAATGTTTAATGTATTCCATTCCCTTCTTTTTCTTCTGAAACTGAATGAATGAGTAAATGAGGTAGAATCCATTGATTCCAGTGCTCTGCCTTTAAATTTGTTTGGTTTTATATGTTTTCGCCAGTTTGGAGAGGATCCTTGTTCTCCCTTGCCCTCTTCAGCTCCTTGTCATTCTGATCCATCCATACACATAATCAAAAGGCATCAAGACTACTGCCTACCTTGCCCCAACTCAAATTCTGCAAAGATCTAGCCTCATCCCCGAGCCCAAAATTGTTTTTCCCATTTTTCCAACAAAAACCCAAAAAATTTAAAACAAACCTTCCTATCAATTTACTAGCCTAAAATCAGTATCCATTATAAGTCATCTCAGCCCCTTTTGAAAACCTTTTGCCGAGATAGACCCGGAGAGAGCCCTCTCTTGTCCTCGTAGGGCTAGCTACGAGGCTGAGCGTGGTTTGATGTTGCCTCGAACCTCGCCTTCCTTCAGCCTAAGGTAGATTCGAGCGCTAACAGGGAGGACTATAATATTCCCAATTAGCAGTAGCTAATTGGAAATATTAAATTTAGCCAGCTTTTTTTTTCTAATGTTAATCATTTAATAAAAAGAAGTGATGGGACCCTTAACCCACACTTAGGAAATAAAGTCTCCCTAAAGTCACGTAGGAAAATATTATATGACAATGTGTGGCCCATGGGAGCCTAGTCACGATGTGAGGGAAGAGGCAGCGTGGACAGCGTGGGCCCATGACAGCGTGGTTGAGTGGGGATAGTGTGGCCAAGGAGAAACAACATAGTTTCGTGGGGCCGGGGTGAGAACAAGGCTATCAAGCATAAAAAGGAGAAGAGGCTCCTCATTCATTCATTCCATTATGCTACTTCAATTTCTATCTTTTGATATTGAGCACACTTTTTCTGTTGAGCGAAGTCTGCAAGTGTTGTTCAGCACACCGGGTGTCTCCAAGCGGAGATCCCAACCTCATCCTTGGGGTACTTTGAGTGCTCGCTCAGGTCAAGATATCCATCCATCGTTTTTCAGGGGAGAGCACATTGCACCTTTAGTCAGGATCACGTAGTTTCTTGGACAGCGTAGTCTCTCTGAGGGATTATGCAGTTTGTTGTGGAGGTAGTTCCGAGAGTGAGGGGATATCATGGATTTCATCCCGAGGATAGTGTGAAGGGACCAGCCCTTCACAAATCATCATTTTGCAGTAGGAGGAGGCCATCACTTGCAGGTTTATCATTCAGGGCCAGCGTACTCAGTGGGAGTGCGTTATTTTCCAAGGGAGGTCAAATTCGGGTTCAGCCATTCCGGGATTCCTTCCTGGGTTTTTCCGGGTTATTGGAGGAGAGCTCATTTCCAAAGTTTCACAATTTTATAAGCAGGGGAATAGCCCCAAAATCCATTCCATTCTAGCAATAGCAGCTGTCCAACAATAGCAGCAGCAACATCTAGAGATTATGCAGTCCTTGATAGAGCAGCCATTCATTGAGTATTTCTAAGAGTATTTCTAGCTTTCCTTCAGCAAGACAAGGTGCCATCATTTTGATCACCTTTTTACCCATTGTTATCTTTCAGTTTATATAGTAAAATGGCTCATAATTTCTCCATATTTCAGTATTTTTATGATGTCTCTCTACTTGTTGTAGTTACTTGTTTGTGTTGCTTTATATTATTGTCTATTTCCTAATCGGAATATTACAGTATCGTAGTTAAACCAAGCCTTTCAAATACGGTATTCTCTCCTATTTAGGAGGTAATTTCATGCACGACAGTTAGTCTGCCACTTTTTTCACATTACATTTACACATAGACCAAGAGATCAAAATTAGATAGTCGATCACATAGCTAACCATATCCTAGACTGGAATGCATCTCGTATAAACCATCATCCATAAAAAACAAAATCATAAGCATAAAATCCATCATAAGTGTTAGGATGAATTCTAATCACAAGTGTACGAAAAAATCTCACTTTAGCTGTGCATAAAAAATAGCCCTAACATCAAAGATGGCTGCCAATTTCTTTAGATCTGCAGTTATTTGACCAAGATAAATGCTACAAAATCTAGATCTATGCAGTAAAAGACATTAAGCGGTAAATAAAAGCAAGAGTTTCTCCATGCATCCAATAGACAAGACAATAATATTTTTAAAGAATTTTTCTATTTTTGACACCTGGGAAGGGAACATAGAAAGATGTTACGAGTCCCCCTCAATGGGATGGGTTCTTGTAAGTCCTCAGCACTTCAGATCTAAGATCTCTATCTCTTAATGGTGTAGAAAACCTAGACAAAAAATGGAACTCAAAGGGAGATCACAAAAAAAATGGTAGAAAAATATGACAATGATGGAGGATCAAAGTCAGACCAAAAGTATAGATCCAGAGTGATCTTTAGGCAAAAAAAGGTAGTGAGTAAATGGAAAAACCCTTCTATTTATAACAAAATATTGAGTTAGTCTAGATATTGGTGCATAATTAAAATATTATTAACCAAATCTAGATCCAACTTTTATGGGATATTTTATTATATTTGTTGGAGGGAAAAAGAATTTGAATTTGGTCAAATCCCTTTATTTGTAAATAATAAATAAATACATTATTTATTTATTATTTTAAGGATGTGGTTGAGTAATAATTAAATAAATAATGATTTATTCAATTATTTATAAATGATTTAGTCAAATTTAACAAGGAATATTATTTAAATAAGGTTTAAATAATTATTCCTAGAAAATAATAAGATAAATAATGATTTATCTAATTAATTTTCCTATTTTGGGTTAAATATGACCAAGAATATCAATTAAACTGTTGTTTAACTAATTATTCCTTGAGGAAAACCAAAAAATTATGGATTTATTCAATATTTCCTCATGGGGTTTCTTGTTTAGACCATAAACAACTTAATAAATATGGATTACTAAGTTATTTTTCATAGTGAAAGCAATTTTACTTAGGGTAAAATTGGTCTTACATGGTGTACTTTGATCCATCTAATAGTAACAGGTTAGATGACCAAAAATTGGTGTAACAAATTGCTTCCCAGCATGTGAGCATTAGGAGCTAATCATATGAACGAAGTATGTTGTAAGAGCTCAATCACTAGACACCAAAGGGGAAGTCAGAGAGAGAGAAATATAAGGTAGAACAAAGTGCTATAGGACAAGACCCTAAGGAGGCGAGACTTACAGGTGCGACAAGTCTCTTTTATGAGTGAATACCTATGCTATAGGCGACAGGGGAGGCATACCTATGCCCGCCGAGACAAAGTACAAAGAATAATCCAAGCAATAAACAAGGGAATGAACTATATAGTACATGCTAGCATAAACATAAGCCAGATAAAAACATGATAATGGATCCCACATACATACTGTATCTGGGATAACATCCAGGACTTATACAATAATATCTGAGTACATGAGATATAAGTACAACCAAAGAGGCCTTGTAAATAGGAGAGGGCTCTGAAAATCGGAATGATACATGAAAACTAAAAGGTGTTGCACGCGGCTAAGGCCAGAACCATCAAATATGTGGAGCTGCATCGAAGGTTGTAATGAAGAGGTCATCTGGGCATGTGGGTGGCTACCTGAAGGGTCACCCCCTCATGAGGTCTGAAACGTCTCACACACACTTGGGGATCACCGGTACAATCTATTGCATCATTGAACCATCAAGTATATAGATCTCAATCACGTCGTATGGAGCTAGAGCCAAGAAAAAATCAAGTCAAAGGGTAATAAGAGGTCCCTTTGCTTGATCTAAGGCACCGAACAAGAGTGGAATCTGAAACCAAGCTACACCACCTTGTCTTCTGGAATGAATGAGCTGATGTCGACAGAAGGAGGTCTGCCATAGGTGAGGCAATAAGGTATCCTCAACTAAGGCATGAGAGAAAATAGTAGAGCGACTGAGAAACTAACACCGGGGATGATGATGGAATGGGGGGTACTGAGTAGCGGGCTGACGACTTCCCTTGTTAGAGCATGAAGGGCATGGATGACCTGGAAGCGACTGACACACTATCAATGGGGACAGTAGGACTGAAGGCCATAATGTGCGACACAAGAGAGGAACCAAGCAATGAAGGATGGAGGACTATAGCCAGATAGAAAGGGACTCAGGATAGACTCCATAGATGCGATGATGACTCAACTCGGATGCTCTAAACAAGGGTGACTCGATGATGCTGCCACACAAAAAAGGTCCAGTGGGGACCATGAAAACATGAGTACAAGATGGTTACTCATGATGAAATTTGACACGAACATGGACAAGTATGGAGGCAAAGAGGTGCCCCAAGTACAAGTGTTGCAAGTGAAGAAAATCGATTTTGAGGAGTGATGAAGTGACCCTTCTTGGAAAAAATGTGTCCATGTGAAGTATCAAATCACAAAAAACTAATAGATACCCATTTTAGAGCTCGGTGAGAGCTTTCCAACAGTACAGATGGTTTGTCAAACTGAGCTACGGTTTGCCCGTAGCGGGCGAAAGAAAAATCTGGGGTTTCTTTTTTAATAAGGCATTTTCCCTCCAAATTCACTCTTTTGCAAGTGTCGCTGTGGTGAATGTATATAGGAGAGAAGGCCCTAAATCTTACAAAGATCATAGCAGACAAACCGACCATTGGAATTGAGATCCGTCAATTGCAGGTAAGAGGCCTAACCCTACTCTTTCATTTCAGTGGATCAAAATTTCATCTTAGGTACCCAGAGCTCATGAACAGGCTAGGTCACACTTTTTGGGGTCTGTTCTGCGACCTGGGTAGCAGGTATTGGGCAGAAAACTGTGACCTGTCCCACGAAATGACCTAAAAAGTGCGACCTATTAGAGAAAGGGGGTTTCAGTGTTGTTTTTGGCTGAGATCTGGGATTTTTATGGTTGAGGGGCATAGGTGCCCCCAAGCATGTTATGGTCATGTGAAAATGTATTTAGAGAAAGGGGAATCTAAACACATTTTTATGATGTGGTGTGCCATTTGTTTTCGTTATGGTTATGCAGTTCGAGAAAGGGAATAGAGGATTATGAATCTCTTTTGGTACTACATATATGAGGAAAATGGACTTAAGTTTCTGGGTTGGTATACATGGTGTCACTATCCCAAAGAGAGGATTTGGAGATAATGAACTGGTGCTCTCCTAGAAAACCCACAGGTTGGTCAACAACAATGTCTAGGGGACTGGGTTGTTGATGTAAGATGAAAGAATGATGAGGGGAATCATCCCTAGAGTGATCTGAAGTGATATGGAACTCTATAGGTTCTTCTAAATGGGGAAGAATAATGGTACTAGAGTTGACACAACCAGATACACTAGGAGAGTTGTGGAGAATTGCTTCTCCTGGACTCTCAAATATGGGTGCCCCCTTACCAAAACATTGGGTGTCAATGTAATGACCACAAGGTGTATGTGGATTGAATGCATGGGTTCGATGTAAGAGGGGATAGATAAAGTCAGGGGTGGTAAATGCTTCCATAATTTCTTCATCACAATAGAATATGGGGTGACTGGTGGAAGAAAGACCACCTGACTCGTCATCATGAGAAGAAAGTTTCTCACGTGCATCGTCACGGGGGATGACGGAAGAACAAGCAGATAAGGGATCCACTGATGTTGAGCCCAGGGTGATCGTTGAAGGGAGGTCAAGCGAAACAGAAGGGGAAGTATCAAAGGGAGCTTCCACCATGGATCTCATGAATGATGATAGGTAGAGGATGGTGGCCGCATGCTCCGTCATCTCGACATCAAGAGGGGGAATGTCAATGGGAGCGGGTAAATCCTCAAGATGGCTCGAAGCATACTGCGCAAGGATGGGAGAGGCGGACTAGTTATGTTCAATCTCATACTCCTAAACTACCTCAAAAGAGGCACGGTAATGCATGAGGCGGGGACAACGGTGGGTATAATGGCCATGGAGATCACACAAAGCACAAGGTTGGTTGCTGTGAATAGTCTTAGGTTTCTTGACTATAGTCGAGGAAGAAACAGAGGCTTCAGGGACCGTAGACTCAGGGAACGCAACATTAACCATGGGTTTGATACGAGGCAATTTGGGACAATGATGCGTGGCATGACAGACAACATCACACAAAGCACAAGGTTGGGTAAGCTTTGGAGGTTGAGAAGGAGTAGGGTCAGTCGGGGCAGCCTTGTCTTTAGGTGCCTTCTTGCGAGTTTTTCCCCCTTTAATCGAAGCTGTCGCAACAGGAGGAGGTTCCTATTGAGGTGGTTGCGGCACGGTAGTAGAGAGAGGGGTTATGGGGACTGATTAGACTGGGGTCAAAGAAAGATAAGGTTTGGGCTAACCAGGCAGGGTAGCGGCTAGGATCCCCAGGGTCAGGTTAGGAAGGGATAAGGTAGCCATAACAGGTACCGAAAACACTCCGGGAGGGGGAGCTAGGAATGATATCTGACTAGAGGGGTAATGGCTAGGTGGGACAGCTTTGAGATGGTTAAGGCCAGCGGGAATCATGCTAGGAGGGTAGAGAGGCTCTTGGATACTAGCTGCAGATGAAGGGCCTTGAGGAGGGGGTCCTGAAGGCTGAGTCAAAGTACTAGGAGTAGGTTGCGAAGGACGAGGCTGCTGACTAGCTGAAGTGGACCGCTTGAGGGAAGCTCGAGACGATTGCATCATGCAAACATTCGACGAGCTGGGATCAGAGATAGGAGGAGGAAGACCAGGGAAAGAACCAAGAAAAGAGGAGTCTTTGTATACTTCGAGTGAGACACTGGTCAAAGGTTTGACGGTTTGCTTATTTGTCACCGAAGAGATGATGGACTCAGGGGAGGTCTGAGACTTCAGTCCGTAATATGTCAACTGGTTAATGGTGACTATCTTTCCATTATGAGGAAATGAAATCTTATGGTGAACCACAGATGGAACAACAAACATCACATAGGTGTAGCTACGACCCAATAGAATGTTGTAATCTAAGGGGGCATCAATGAATTATACGTCAACGCAAGCAATCTTTCCCACAAGAGTAATGGGATAATTGTGGAAAGGCCAATGGGTTGGGAAGAGTGGTCGTCCCATGCTCAGAGGGTGATAGTGGAAGGGGCCAACTTAGGTGATCGGAGTTTCTTCCAAACCGAAGCAGACATCACACAAGTGGATGCCCCCTCATCAATGATACAACGGGAGACGTTGGCATTCCGTACCTTGATGGGGATTTGGAAGGTGACTGAACCAGGAAGGGGAGGATGTTCTGACCAATCAACATCGAAGACAATCAAACGATCATCTAAAGGATCTACAGTGCCCATATAAGTTAGTAGATCTTTTCATTGTGAAGGGCACAATTGGTGGAGTTCCAGTGTTGAGATGGTAGCAGGATATTATGCCAAATCATCTACTATACTATACGAATGGGAAGCTTTTCCAGAAGAAGTGTTTCAGCGTAATGGTCCCTTGGGGATCTTGGTATGAACCTCTGCCTTAGGCTAAGGGATCTGTAAAGGACCATTGGTTCTTGAAAGAGACTCTGTAGGACCTGAAGAAGGGGGCTCAGGGGCAGACGTAGTAGGAGGCTTGTTGTACTAACGAGACCGAGTCTGAAAGTTGAGCTCAACGGTAATGGGTTGGTCAGAGCCAATCATGAGAATCTGGTAATCGAAGGTACCAAATGGAGGAGTTTGAGTGGTCACCCGACCTTCAGGTGGTTGGGTAGCCACGAATCCTTGCTGAGGGAAAGGATTGGTAAACACAGTGGGCTGCATAGGTGCAGCATTGGGAGGAACCGAAGGGGAGCCTTGTTGTCCTCGCGATTTTAGCTTGAGTCTCCCACATCTAATGCATTTGTGGTAAAATAGGACAATCATGGGTGTAATGAGCATAAACACCGCAACAAGAAAAAGGCTTGTTTGTGCGAACAGGCCTATCCTTCTTGGGTTGAGTGCCTTCTTGCTGGTTAGCAGTGTTAGGTGCATTCCCTTGGGGATTAGGTCCAGGATTACCAGGGGAATATTGATTTTGGGTGCCTTTCCTCTTCTTTTTAGAAGTAGGAGGATTATTCGCGCCTTGTTATGCATACACCTGCCCCTGGGGGGTCGATGGCTACTATTGTGGGAGTTGAGAAGGCAAGGGATGCGGGGGTGCTAATGTTGGAGGAGCTGGAGCACCAAGCTACAGATATGGATAATAAGGAGGTTGGGTAACGTTGTGGTAAACATTTTGGGAAAAGGGATGAGGCATGCCGTATCCTGGATACATGCTACCAAGAGGGGGAAAAGTGCTGGAGGAGTTGGCCCCTCCCTGAGGGAAACCATAACCCATGGGAGGATGAGTGTATGGATGAGAAAGGGCTCCAACGATACCGTCAGCGGCATGGGATTCCTCCGATGCATTGGCACCACCGGGTCTAGAGAGATCAGGTCAGATGGTATAAACATAACCAGACTAAGCATAGATTAGGTCATATTTTAATGCAATCTGGAGAGCAGCTTCCTCGGTCTAAGGGAAATTAGAAGCGACATATTTGTCGATAGTAGGCAGAAGGGATCTAAGTAACTAGTCCATGTAGACACGGTCTTCGAAGGTAGGGGATCGACATAGGCTCTATCTTCTCCGCCATTCCTGGACATGATCGGATAGGTGGGTCGCAGGCGATTGACGGAAAGAGGTCAAAAGTTAGGTACCAATGTCATAAGAAGAGGAAGCTAGAAATAAGATAGAAAAGCCCGGGCAAGAGTCGCAAAAGTGGTATGAGAGGAGGAGGCCTGGTCAACATAACACTTAGAAGCTTCTCCAGTAAGCATATGTTGGAACAACCGAAGATGGACAGAGTTATCGGTGATGGAGTTAGACGAACACCACATGCGGAAAGATCGAACATGATTAGTAGGATCTTCTCCGGCAAGACCTTCAAACTTGGGGACATCAAAAGGGAGCTTGGTTGGCATAGCAAGCCAACCTACGTCATGACGTATGGGGTCAGATTAGGGGAATTTTGAGGTCTAAAATGGGCCTCCAAAGGAAAATGTACAATCAAAATTCACTTTATGAGAACCAATCACATTTTATGGGATGACATCATCCCTAATGGTTTAGGTGGCATTGTTTGAGTTAAAGGTACTTACTCTTCACATTCTCAATGGTGGATAAAAACTCATGGTTAACCATGGTAGTGCTCTAATTACTTTTAAATTCAAATTAAAGTACTCATAATAAATGTCATTTCACACTTTTTGAATAAAAATATATTATTGTCATTTCATATTTCTTGAAATAAACAATGCATATCCCTATACATTTATTATATTATATTATATTTATATAGTATATTAATTACATGTTATTATACAATTTAAATAATATAAATTTTAATTAATAACATATAATATAATTAAGAATTTATAAATTTATATTTATATTTTATTTTAAGTTATTTAAGTACAAAGGACAAATGCATTAGTAGTTCAATGATAATGATTTTTTCTTGAAAAGCTCATTCTTATTTATAGTCACATCAATACAATTCTTTTATTAATTTTTTTTTGTACAACTTTTTAATTGAATTTAACTATGTTTACATGGATTGTGGTGCAAAAAGTGAATTGAAAATTCATAAATATTATTTTATTGGTTTAGCTATTATTTTATTATTCCTTAGGAGGCCCATTTTAGACCTCAAAATTTCCCTAATGTTTATCAACTGGTTAAAATTGGGGAGACTGAGGCCTGCCATATAAGGGAGCAAGGGAGCAGCCGGGGTAGTTCCTGTTGCGATCCCACTAGTGGTATTCCCAGCATTAGGGCCATGGATACCACCAGCATTAGGTCCTGAACTAGACATGGTGAAGGTGATAGGGGAGAACCGAGAATGGAACCTAAAGGGGAACCCAAAGAACCAGAAGAGGAATCAGAATGAGGACTCAGTGGAGGACTAACTCGGATCCTACATGGAGGAGTAAGTCTTCCTAACGGAAACTGAGAATGAAGGCCAAGAAGTATCCGAGATAAACGCCTTGGGACGCAATGGTGACAGAACAAACACGGATCACAAAAGGAAGAGAGACCAACAAGGGCAAGGAGGTGCAAGATCAAATGATTACAATGTTGAAACAAAGGCAGAGAGGTGCAGATCAATTGATTAAAATGTTAAAGTCTTTGCCTAACGGTGTTAACCAGGTGCTTCTTCACTTAGGGTGTGTGTGTTAAGTGTGTTAATTTTAATTTTTAAACCCAGATGTTTGTAGAGAAAAAAGAAAAAGTGTGGTGTATAACTATAAATAAAGCTGCAGATAACAGTAAATGAAACTGAAATATAACATAAAATAAACACCTAATTATGCATTAATCTAAACCTAAGGAGGTGGGCTTCTCAACAACTAGTCTGTGGGTGGGAAAAAATCTAGTCAAAACACACCAAAATAGCCAATGGATCTAAAGTCGAGAGGAACAATGATCTAAAGGTCAAATCTGTTGGAAATAGGTGCAGACAATAATAAAAAACCAGAGGGAAAAGTGATGCAAATGAGGTGGCGAAAGGCTACAACCTGGAGGGAAACAGAGGGGACCCTAGAGGAAGACCCAAATAAAACTAAAAAGAGGTGTTTTGGATGGATGAATAACCAATCTGAAATGGATCTGAAGGTACAAGATCATATCTGAAAAAAATGGCTGAACACACTGAAATTTCAGACGACCAACTTCAGCTAAAAGAAAGGTGTAGGTGTATTGAGGCCCTAGGGGGCTAGGTTCCCACTTCAATGAGTAAAACAGGGCAAGTAGAGGTCCAAAATGAGTGGAGACGGAGGTCAGAAAACCCTGAATAGAGGCCCAGACAAACCCAGAAAAATCTCAGAAAAATTCCCGCAAAACGTATAGGTCGCAGTTCTTGACCTGATTTCTGCAAAGGTCACAGGTTTGGGGTTTTTTTCTACGCCCTGGAGGTCCAGGTCATAGGTTTTAGCCCAAAAAGTGCAACCTACACTTCTGGCAGTCTCAGGAGCAGGTTTCAGGGGGAAAAAAAAAAAAAATCGTCTCGGCTGCTGCTGATACCTGTCACCTGCGCAATAGGTCCGAAAATACACAGAAGCTAGAATTTTTATTATTTTAGGGTTTTAAATGTTAAAAACAACATAAAGAAAATAAAAACAAGAAGATGAGGAAGAATCCTATGGTTTGAAGCAATTGGTCATGCAGGGATTTGAAAAATGATAGAGGTCATAATCGTAAACCCTTGTGGAGTCGCCAATTGTTAGGATAAATTCTAATCGCAAGTGTACGAAAAAAGCTCACTTTAGCTATGCATAAAAAACAACCTTAACATCAAAGTTGGCTGCCAATTTCTTTAGATCTATAGTTATTTGACCGAGATAAATGCTACAAAATCTAGATCTATGCAGTAAAAGACACTAAGCAGTAAATAGAAGCAAGAGTTTCTCCATGCTTCCAATAGACAAGACAAGAATATTTTTAAATATTTTTTGTATTTTTGACACCTGGGAAGGGAACATAGAAATATGTTACTAGTCCCCCTCAATGGGATGGGTTTTTTTAAGTACTCGGCACTTCAGATCTAAGATCTCTCTCTCTTGATGGTGTAGAAAACCTAGACAAAAAATGGAACTCAAAGGGAGCACACAAGAAAAATCGTAGCAAAATATGAGAACGATGGAGGATCAAAGTCAGACCAAAAGTATAGATCCAGAGTGATCTTTAGGCAAAAAAAGGTAGTGAGTAAATGGAAAAATCCTTCTATTTATAACAAAATATTGAGTTAGTCTAGATATTGGTGCATAATTAAAATATTATTAACCAAATCTAGATCCAACTTTTATGGAATATTTTATTATATTTGTTGGAGGGAAAAATAATTTGACTTTAGTCAAATCCCTTTATTTGTAAATAATAAATAAATAAATGATTTATTTATTATTTTAAGGATGTGGTTGAGTAATAATCAAATAAATAATGATTTATTTAATTATTTATAAATAATTTAGTCATATTTAACAAGGAATATTATTTAAATAAGGTTTAAATAATTATTCCTAGAAAATAATAAGATAAATAATGATTTATCTAATTAATTTTCCTGTTTTGGGTTAAATATGGCCAGGAATATTAATTAAACTATTGTTTAACTAATTATTCCTTGAGGAAAACCAAACAAATTTGGATTTATTCGATATTTCCTCATAAGGTTTCCTGTTTAGACCATAAAAAACTTAACATATGTGGATTACTAAGTTATTCTTCATAGTGAAAGCAGTTTTACTTAGGGTAAAATTGGACTTACATGGTGTACTTTGGTGCATCTAATAGTAACAGGTTAGATGACCAAAAATTGGTGTAACAATAAGTACATAACATTCATCATAAACATATACAAACATAGAAAAATAACAATAGACACATCATAAGAGTAGCCAAAAATACATCTCGCATATATACATAAAAAAATATGTGTCCCAGTATACAAAACAAGTCACTGACTATCATTCCAGTCAAAAAGTATACATATCATCAATGCAAGGAAGCATCCTCATAATGGGTGCTTTCCCTGATCATAAAAAATCTCTAGGGCTGAGCCCTACCTAGTGGATCCTTCAGACCCACGTGAGCACCCGATGTCAGTATAAGAGCAACAGTCATGACAGAAGTGCTGCTCTACACAAAATTGGGCTATGCGCCCTCTCCCAGTTCATCATCATCTCCAACCATATGTCTCCAAGTCATAAAATCCCTTGGTAGGCAAGGCTCGAGTCAGCCTCTCCAGCCAACTCCATGAATCTTCTAGGTCTACAGCATGACCATCGGCCACCTCGGCTCGCCCCTCAGCAGCCCAGAGATGACTCTCAACATCAGCAACTCGAGCCTCTGCTTCCAATACTCGGATATCAGCAACAACCAACAACTCCTCAATCACAGCCATCTGTGCCTCGACCGCTTCAGCACGTGCCAGGAGGAAATCATCCCCTCCAGTAGTTGTAGTACTTCTACCCTCACCTTAGGGACCTCCAGCACCAACCTGACCACCAAGATGGGCCTGACCCGCCCCAAGCCATTCCCTCCTCGGTTGGTGGCCTACCAAACGAGTAGTAGGATGCCTTGCTAAACCCACCTCTGCAAAAGAAACCAAACAATATATCAGTGTCACCATCAAAGAAATATATATATATATATATATATATATATATATATATATAACCTTCAAAATGTAGAAAACATAAAAGGTCATACGTGTCGGACCCCATACATAGCTAGGAGGCAGACCCATATCTGGATCCCCCCGGAAATCCATCCCTGAATATGGGAACTCAAGGAAAACCTGTGATTTCGACTCAAACCACGCCTTGACCGTCGGATCCCAGTAGCGGTCGCCTCCCCCCCAACACCACGGGGCATCATAGGTGCCCATCGGCGCATCTGAGGATCCCTTGGAGGACCTAGGGGCAGCGCCACAAAGGCTTGTAACATCACAACCTGCTCATACATAATACTGCAGAGGATGCTCGCATAGGAAAAGGTCTTGATAGCACCCCTATGTATTTTGGCGTGCTGAGTGACCATACCCTGATAGACATGATATTGGGCCGAATCAAAAAAGTGATCGGCTTGGAGCCGATGAAAAATCACAATATGCGGACCAGACACTTTTTGGGTCATCGTCGACTTAGATAGGCAAACTATCATCACCAAATTAGCTCGCTCATCCAAATCCATGATAGAAATCACACGGATGCAACCTCTGGTGATAGATTTAGGACCACATTGCCTCTCCTCATCAACCCAATGATAGATGTTCACTTCCCCAAGAGGGAGTGGATAAGGAAGCGCCTCCCCCTTAGGCAAGAGACCCGTCACAAAATAAACATCGGTCTCAAGTTGGATCACTATATCTCTATGGCACAAGACTATAAAACCCTGTTGCCTATTCCAGCATCGGACCAAGTAATGCAGGAACCCATAATGGGACCTCAATGTGTTTTTATTTAGAAACTTCAACAAACCATACCGAGCTAGCATCTCTTGAGCATGGGGGTATTTGGCCACTACCACATGGAGATCATGCCAATCTCGCTCTCACCACAACATCCTGCCACCAAGGAAAACACCAAAAAGCCAGTGTTTGAGCAAAAAAAATTAAATTTCTTTAAAAATGGGCTTCCTTGCGCCTATCAAAAACCTATGCGCACTGATCACACGTCTGTACCACACATAGGCACATGACACAATGCACAAAAGCTTCACTAGTCGTGAGGGCCTCATGCAAAATTAACCCTTTGCACAGGGATCGAGCGCACTATCCTCAATCGCTCGCGCAGTACCACCAAAAAACGGGCATAAAATCCATACACATTCATATTTTTATAGACCACCCACACATTAAAATGATAAAAATAAAAAGCAGGACGTTTTATCTCCTACCTAGCACAGACAGTGCAAATCTCGGGTGCTCATGCTATCCACAACGGCAAGAAAATCTTGGGAAGGTAGCTCTTCTCTGACCTCAAACCCTCAAAAAACACAAATGATTTGAAAATGGGCCATGTTGGCCTATATATCACCTTTTTTTCATTTTCAACAGCCCATAATTGTATCTCATATTACCCAATCACAAAACCACCAGAAACACAGTGATCAATACTTCATCATGTTCAAACCATGCCCCATAAATCCAAGTTTCAAAAAAAAGTCATTTTCAGGCACAAATGCCCACCATACTTCAGTTCAGGTATGCCCTCTCTTATCACTTCAAAATTCAAGTTATTTCAAAAAATATTTGCATGAAAAAATTATTTTACTTGGGGTATTGGTTGCAGGTATTACAAACACGCCAGATCACCATATGTCCTAGCCAACAAAAGTATAAGAGCAGGTATCATTCTACCCATAGCATGATAGTCTTCCCTAAAAAGCTTTGCATATCCTGATATCATTTCTTCAGAAGAATAAAACCAAAGGTTACATTCACCCAACCATGTCTATCATCACCCCTTCTTGCACATGATAAACACCCCTGCAGGTCGGTAGAGCCTCACCATCCAAGGCATCCATCACTCATGTAGATCACACACCAAAGTCTGGAGCCATGGACATAAACTTTGGCCTGGGAACCACTTCATGTTCATACACCCACCATCAAACATCAAGTCAATTTTTACCCATTGCATGATAAAACCCTTCCCAAGCTACTATTTTCTCCAAAGTGGATCGAAAAAACGCATCATCATGTGTCACAATTGGCCTATCACACCCTCATAAGCATAACCCATCTAGGAAATTTCATCCACCTCATCACCCTCACACCGAGACAAACCAAGGGGGCCCCCACCCTCAACAAAACACACTCTTCACATCACTGTGCTAGATTATTCATGTTAATGGGGCACCTGTATTCATGCTTGTACATCAAAACCGCTTTCATATTCTTTTGGAAAGTGTACAAATATTATTTTTAGGAGAAGACTCCCACCCATCCATTTACATTTATTACCTAGAAGCAGTTTCTAAACACCCTTGGTCAGAGCCATGAATTCTTTACCACACCCAACCATGACAAGCATAGCAAGCATACACCCACCCTGGGCGTCCTACCGACCCTAGGGGTTTTCCCATTAGAAATTGTTATGACTACTGCCACTCGCATTTACAGCTCCAACCTCAGGCCACTTAACCACCATCATTAGTTATAACAATCTCTCATCATCATGACTTATTAACCTATCACATTTTACCCTACTACATCAGAAACCCGGGTCCCTTAGATCAACACTTGTTTTGATCGGTTGATGCTTCCTTCTTGTCGACTTCAACAACCACTTTCTGGGAAGGAGGTAGTACCTTGGATCATTATTCACCACAATATGGGAATCCTCGGATGTCACAATGGGAATTAACATTTCCCATTGATGTCATTGATCCTCTTACATTTGACATCAACACAAGTTTTCATATAAGGGATGGTATTGTACTTCATAACTTTTGCACTCTGTTAGAATTTGTCGAAGACTCGTATATCAATAGGCATCTCTTTCAACCGTTCTTACATGGGAAGGTCCCCAAATAGTCAAAGACCCATGCATCCATTGAGCACTTTCTCCAAATATTCCATGCATGTGGGTACCACATTCTGCCTTTTTTGTCAAATAAAAATACCTGCGATGGCATCAGCAACCATCGTCATAAACCAACAGCAGCTCACCAGCTACAAAATTTGACATGACAGCAGCAGTATCTGTCATATTAGCTTAACTATTCAAAAATCAAGAGCATGGGGCATACCCGCCTCGCAGAAATATTGCTTATTTTATTTCTTGCAAGTTTCCTACAGAGCATGGTGTATTTTTTACTTAAGACAAGGGGTCTCCCAACTCAGCTCCAAAGCAGGTTATACTCTCTCTCTCTCTCTCTCAAAAGGATCACACAAAAAGGAAAACATAATGTATGTCGGCTATAGAGTTCTTCCTAGACCTCATACGTTAGGGGGGAATTGTTCACACCAAAAAATCGTACAGGAAAAAGACATTAAAAATTTCAAGAAAAAGGTATAGATGAAGATTTTCAGAGAAGGAATACATTAGAGAAGACCAAAATTTAATTTTTCCTAAGGTTAAGGGACAATTTAATGGATAGCGCACTAGCAAAAAAGGCCTTTTGCATGGCAATGTGACTATTCCTTCGATAGTAGTGCAGTCCTGAGGATGGTGAAATGTCACCATCTGGGACCACTTGTCACACTTGTTTAGGAATATTCTCCACTTAGTACTGCAAGGGATAATCATATTTGAGCCACCTTGACTCTTAAATACAGCACATAAAGGTATCCCTCCTCCACTCTTGTGTCACTATCCATCTTGGGCCAAGAGAAAGGGGGATGAATTCAAAAAATGTCTATATAAACCAGCCTTTGGAAGAATAATTGGAGACACATTGTTGTGTTGGAAAAATTTCTTCATAGAAAACTAGCTTGCATAGTCCAGCAACAGAGGGATTAGAAGGACTCATATGTTGGCCAACCAACATCTCAGTCCAAGATACTGAGGTCCACCATCAGATCTTGAAATACCGTCCTTTGAGAGAGGGAAGAGATACTTGCAGGAACTCGAGGGAAGGATACCTCCTTATTTTGGGTATTTGAGCTCCATGGCTCAAAGGACCCTCTTCAAGTGTTTATAATTGTATATTTTTTTACCACCATCACCTAATAAAGTGAGAATTCTCCACTTGTGTTATTAGGTCGTTTGCTCTGTTAGTGTTAGTATTTGCATACTTCCACTAGGGATCAAAACACCTTTTTCATGTGCATATTAGGTTTCCCACTCTAAATAATTTTCAATCATTCCATTAGGTCAAGATATAAAATTGTTCCACCGGTGGTTATCCTTGTCAGGTGTCCCATTTTCCTTCACAAGTATATGCCTGCTGACCCTCTTCCATGTCTTCATTATGCTGCTCTCATTTCACTTTTAGTCAAAGTCACTCATTGAGTTAGTTTATTTCATTTCTCATGGGGTCACTAGGGTTTCATTAGGGCAATCATTGCATTGTCTCATTTTCATAAAGAGCAGCAGAAGGTGTGAAGGTGACCCAGAATAAACTCATGATTTTCTTCAGTCAGTTCAAATGTAATAAGTATTCAATCTCCCAAAGGCTTCCAACTCAGAGTTCCGCATGTCAACACATAAAGTGGCAAATACAAAAAGTTTCTACTTCAGCAATTGATCAAATGTCAAAGGGAGTTATCTTGTTCCAAGGGTGCCCAAGTCATCATTGTTCACAAGCACTAAACCCTAATTTCCTCTCCCACTAAGCTAGGTTTTGCTATGAAAAAGAGGCATATGAGTAGAGGAGCCATAAGGTAGGTCATATCAGTAAGTATGAGACCATTCCAACTCATAAGATCATGTCTCCATAATTTTTTAAGAAATCATTCCAGGAATCAAGCCATTTGCCACTCATAGAGCCAATTTCTCTTTAAACTATGTTTTCTACCAAATAGAGATGAATTTGACAAAAGTGAAAGAGTTTTTTTTTTCCCTCATAGGTCAATAAAGAAAAACCTCCTTCATATTTTACATAAGTGTCATGGTTTTAGAGCAATATCAAAAATACAGGTGCCACGGGAGAATTGTTGCACTTCTTGAGTGACCTTGGAAAAATCAAGTTTTCTAATAGCTGGAGTGTTCAAATTACTTTCTTGATAAGTCAAATGACAACTATACTAGAATATCTTTCCAATGATCTATTATGAGCTCAATTTGGAGCTGAGAAAGGCCTCCAAAAGTTTCCTGCACCACCACTCTACATTTTTGCACCCTCATTCAGCACTTTTTGACCAATCTTGGGAAAATCAATTTTTGACAATTCAAATAAACTCCAAACAGAAAAAAAGGTACATTTGGAAATTAGACTTCAATGGCTTTCCAAAAAGCTATCCTGGGCCCAGTTTTGACACCAGGAAGGCCTCCAAATGTGGTCTGCAAAATAGTGCTTCTTGGCGCTGCGCGTTTAAAGTGGCGTTGCGCGTTCACCCGGTCGCTCTGTGTGTTTAGCCTGAAAACCCAGTGTAATTCAAAAAGGTGCTGCGTGTTTAGAATTTGGCGCTGTGCATTTTGTCCAGTGTTGCGCTCTTACCCAGAAATCACACAGCAATTGTTTTGAAAGTGGCCATTGCTTCCATCCAACTCTAGTTTCTTCATAAATTTCTCCAAGGTGGTTTTAATCAATAAGTGGCCATAAATTACCTCTCGGCTCACATGTTTATTTTTCCTTTCAAGATTTGAAATTTTCATAGCTAATGAAACCCTAATTTTAGTTCATTATCCTTTTTCATACAACATATCTCTATTCACCTCCCTAAACCCATATCAGTCATGAGCATGGTTAATCCCTAGGGTTTTCGTTAACCTAGGATTTCTATTTACATTCATTTCCTTCATCCATATAAGCTAGTAATCTCATCCTCCAATATCAAATTCTTCATCTCATCCTACTTCTCATACACCATTACTGAGTTAGATCCATTCACCTCATGTTGATCCCTCTTCTTCACCCTTCTATAACCACTCATCATCCCATCATGATACTGGAGCATCAAGTAGTGAAAGGGACATTGAGACAACTTGGGTTAATGTGACTGATGTTGAGACATTTCCCAAGACCTATCAGAGAGGCCACATGTATTTGTTTTCTTCACATGGTGTGAATGGGGCCATGTTTTCTTTATCGGAAAAACAGGTAGACAAGGGTAAATAAATGATACATAGCCTATCATTGATGAGCAGGAGGACAAAAATGAAAACGAGCAGGAGTTTCAGTTGATTGACCTTGATGATGAGGATGAGGTTAGAATCACCAATGCATTGATCAAAAGCAAAGAGGAAAATATTAGTGAGCTTCAAGCTAATCTTGACAGAGCACATTATGTGATTAACTTCCTTGAGCAGGAAAATCAGCAACTGAAGACCAAGCAGATCATCAGTGAGGTCAGGACTATCAAAGCTCAAAAAGAGGCAGGGAAGGCTAAGGCTTTGTTGGAGGAGACCTTGAATAGATTTAGTGAGCTTTATGGTGAGGAGGATCAGCCTCCAAGACAGAGACCAAATACAATAGGGCTTAGGAGAGCTCTAGCCCGTGAGAGACAAAGAGAGGTTGAGTTGGCAGAGCAACTCACTCCAAGTGAGTTGCTTGCCCTTGAGATTAGCCAAGATAGATAATCATGGCTTGATAGAGCCAACTTGAATTTTTAGGGCTTTCTGGAGAAGGCCAAAAGGGATAATTATATTCAGCAGAAGATGGCAAAGCACTATGCCATGAGAAACAAGATTGCAAGGGCCAAGCTCAAACGAGCCCATGCAAAGATTCAAGCCTTGACCAAGAAAAAGGATAAAGGGAAGTTAGATATACTTTTTGAGGTGTCTCTTCATACCTCTAAGCCTTGATCAGTAATTAAATTCATAATTTTTACAAATATTGGCATATTTGGCACTATGGTGCATTTTTGAGCTTTTGAGCAATTTGGACAAACAGAATTTTGCTAAACGTGTAGCGCCACTAGCGCTGAGCTCTTTTTTGGGGCATAAAATTTCAAAATGGACACTACCATCATGTTCAGAATGATAAGGACATTAACTCCAGAAATTTTCAGAAGATTTCGAGGAGAACTGGTCCCTCGAAGAGGCAAAAAACCACCAAAAAATCATGTTTCTGCCCTCTATTTGACCTTGGCGTTGCGTGTTTACCAGTCTTGGGAGAACAGGTTTTTGGCAGATCATATGGACACCATTTTGAAAACTAGAGGAATATTTCAAAACTTTACTCAGATATATTTCCAATGAGATATCATGGAGCTCATTTTTACATCGGGAAGGCCTCCAAAAGTTCACTGCAAGACAGGTCATTTTTTCTGTCATGGCGTTGCGCGTTTACCAAGGAATTGACAAATTTCACAGTTTTCAACATTTTTTAATTTTTAACTTTTTGATTGGGAAAAAGGGAAAATTACTGATGTAAATGGTCAATATGGCTTTAAATATCACGTTTTCACTTTTAGAGGTCAAATGAATCAGTTTCCTCTCTTTTAGAGGCAAATTGTTAAGTTTTCCTTGTCTTCCGATTCTTGTTTGGGAGTAGGTGAAACTGATCCCTATCTCATGGATTCAAAGACTTGAGGCTAGGGAAAGTAGTTTTGAGGTCTATATCATGTATTTTCTTAGTCATTTTTAGAGTTTGGACTCACTTGGATTTTTGGGCATCTCAAGAGACATATTTGTATCAGTTTGGCTTGGATATTAATAGAAATTTGCAGCTATTTCTTTGGGATCCATGTGGTATGCAATGTTTGACATATTTTATTCTTTTTTATCATGTGTATGAATTTATTGTAGCTCATAAACCACTTTCATGTCTATGATATGCTTAATTTCAAGTTGAAATGAAGAATTCATGTTTCATGCTCTATTTTGGGGAATTTAGCATAATTTGTTTATTTTCTTTAGTTTAGGGAGAATTCATCTTGTATGCTCTTCCTAACTCCTCAGTAGTCTCTTCACCTCGCCATAATCATATTTTCATGTCAAAACCTTCTACATACCTTGCCCCTAGGAACCCCTGCAAATTTTGACCTAATTTCATTGCCCTAGCTATTTGACTCCTCCTGATCCAGCAAACCCTACAAAATCAAAATCAAAACCCTGAGCTACTATACCTAGCCTAAAATATTCTTTCCTCATTAATTTTTACTGTGTTGTATACAGAGAGAGCCCTCTCTTGGACTAGTAGGGCTAGCTACTTGGCTAAGCATGGTTTGAGGTTACCTCAGGATTGCCTCTCTTAGCCTGAGGTTCAATCTGAGTGATAACATGCTCCATTGAGATTTTGTATTTTGCATCTTGTGTTTTTTTTTGTTCTTAGTGTTGTATGCTTATTTTTCCCTCAAAATTAGTTTACATTATTGATCCAGATCTTGGGGGGAAGCCCCCAAGGTCTAAAAAAATTGAAATGGATCTGACAAGATCTGCAAAATTAGAATGCCAAAAAAAAAAAGAGAGAACACACTGCAAATAAAACCACAAAGAAACTTGTTTTATTAAAACAGAGAATAATTGTAGAAGCTACATTGTGGTGGAAAATCTCCCTTTTACAAAGTGAGGCTTATTATTTATAGCTTTTTTGAGTTACAATACCATGAGTAGATACATTGGGTCGATACCATGGGTCAATACCATGGGTGGATACCACTTACAAAACCATGTGTAAATTCCATGTGTGGATGAATACCATGGGTCGGTTCCATTTACAATACCATGGGTAAATTCCATGGGTGGATGGATAACATGGGTGGATGAATACCATAGGTGGATGCCATTTTCCATTTAGATCGTTCCTCCTTCCTTAAGAAGCAATGGTCCCCATTGCGTGAATTTCCCTCCTGAGAAGCCTTTGTTGAATATGAAGAGCAACTAAAGAGAAGGTTTTTGTGTAGTTAACACTTAATCATGATGAATGAAGATCCGAGGATAGTGATACCCTGTAATGCTTGTGACCAACTCTGATATTGACAGTGTGTGGCCTAGCAAATGGATTTCGATGAAGTGTGGGTTTGTGGAAGAACCAAAACCATGAAAAACAAAGATCTGAGGATAAAGATACCCTGTAATGCTTATGACCAACTCTGTTACTAACAGTGTGTGGCCTAGCAAATGGACTTCGATGAAAAG
This sequence comes from Pinus albicaulis, assembly GCA_034641835.2. Taxonomy (NCBI): domain Eukaryota; kingdom Viridiplantae; phylum Streptophyta; class Pinopsida; order Pinales; family Pinaceae; genus Pinus; species Pinus albicaulis. Next base: position 725,428,900 of record CM076581.1, read on the forward strand.
GATTTTGTGTGGTTGACCCATAACCGTGATGTTGATTGTTGATGAAGTAGCAGTGCCTACATAGCTTGGGGTGGGAGGGCACGTCTCCAAATAACCCAAGTCGAATGTTGCTATGCTGAAACTGATGAATGTGAAGCAGGTGCCTACTAAAGCGGGGTGGGAGGGCACGTCTCCAAAGGGAACCCACTTTGAATGCTTCTCCAGATTTAAAATGAGCATAACTCGGTCAATATAACTCGGAATATTTATTATAACCTGTTTCTAGAAATGGAATGATCATTCTACATCTTCTGATATATTTGAAACCACTATCTGGAGACTCTAGACTCTCAGATTCACGATAGAATTGTCTCGCCATCACAAAATTTCTGAAAAAATAGTTGATTTTAATTCAACAATAACTCCCACATCCGAACTCTAATTCGACCAATTTTTTTTTGAAATTGAGTGATTTTTCAAGGGAAGCTCAGATCTACAGACATTTCTCTTAAATTTCGCACTTAAAACTGCAAAAAATGACAGGAGAGTTGTCGTCCATGAATTGTCGTCAGAACATTTTCTACAACATTGCTGATTTAGCATCAACAATATCTTCCTCATCCGAACTCCAATTCGGAAAAAAAAAAAAAAAATGAATTTGGGTTTTTTTTGCAAGGAATCCAGAACTGGTCTTAAATTTTGCAAAAGTTTCACCAAAATTTTCAGATCTAATCTTCAGACGCACCACCCAAGAAATTCATGGAGTTTGCTGAAGATTGCTACCAAAAATTGAAACTGAAATATGCTTCAAACCCCCATTCCCATGGATTCGTAACCTGAATATGATACCACTGATCTAGATCTTGGGTGGAGGCCCCCAAGATCTAAAAAAAATTGAAATGGATCTGACAATATCTGCAAAATTAGAATGCCATAAAAAAAGAGAGAACACACTGCAAATAAAACCACAAAGAAACTTGTTTTATTAAAACAGAGAATAATTGCAGAAGCTACATTGTGGTGGAAAATATCCCTTTTACAAAGTGAGGCTTGTTATTTATAGCCTTTTTTTGAGTTACAATACCATGAGTAGATACCATGGGTCGATACCATGGGTCAATACCATGGGTGGATAGCACTTACAAAACCATGGGTAAATTCCATATGTGGATGAATACCATGGGTCGGTTCCATTTACAATACCATGGGTAAATTCCATGGGTGGATGGATAACATGGGTGGATGAATACCATGGGTGGATGCCATTTTCCATTTGGATCAATTATCTCATATATGTTCTACTAACAGTAGACAATCATTTTTCTCTGTGACCTTGTGCAGGTAGTAGCCAGCTTGCTAAAGAAGTGTATTTCATACACCCTTGTGCCAAATACACTACCACAAAGAGACATGACTATATTTTCATGGTAGTTGACATGTTGAACAAGACATGTTTTATGATGCATTATAAAAACACCATCAGCGAGAAAGAAGCAATGAACTTATTCTTTGGACAAGTCTGGGTTCACTTTGGGATACTAAGGAGCATGATTTCAGATAGAGAAAAAATATTTCTTAGTGCATTCTAGACTACCTTATGGGAGAATATGGACACAAAGTTCAAAGGGTCTACAACATCCCATCCATAAATAGATTGGTAGATAAAATTATTCAATATGAATTTCATGCAACTTTTGAGGGGTTACAATCAAAAGCATTTGAATACCTAGGATGAAAATATGGTGTATATACAACACCCTTATAACAAAATGGTTCACACTTCTACTAGTAACTCCACATTTGAAAAAAAAAATTGATATTTCCCACCTTCACTTTTTGATATTTTATATGGATAGCAAGGAGTGAAGTAGAATTTTACAGGAGATTAGCTAAGGGTAGAAAAATTTTATGAGAAGATCAGGAAAATCCATATATAGATACAATAGACATTGTATAAGTCACAGGAAAAATATAAGGTCGTGTGTGATCAACACAAAATAGTGAAGTTCTTTAAAGTGGGAGACAAAATATGGTTACAGTTGAACAAGGAGTTACTATAGGTTCCTAGTACGAAAATCAAGGCTCTATGATATGGTCCTTTTGAGATATTGGAAAATCTGGGAGATAACGCCTATAGACTCATCCTACCCCATACATGTGCATTAACTCAGTGGTGAATGTAGAGAATCGAAAACTCCATTAGACTTCCATGTTAAATCCAGAAGAGGAATAGGTGTTGCCTTCAATAGAGGATTTGGAACTAAGTGCTCAGGAAGAGTTGACAAAGGATACAATTTTGAAAATGAGGTCCATAACTACAAGGTAGGAGTAGCATGACCTTTGGAATATTGGGTTATAAGGATAGCTTCCAAGCAAGGCTAAATGATACACCTAAGAGAAGGTGGAGGCTATTCAACTCCTTTAGAAAAATATTTTTGGAACCAAAATCCTCCCAAAAAATGGGAGGTGTTATCTGCATTAGATAATTGTACTTTTTTTCATCCATATTGAAATTTTTAGAGTGAAAAAATTCAAGGAATCAACTCATAAGATCATTTTTACCTGCAAGGCCCAGTTTGGAAAATTGGGGTCTAAAACCTTTTGGGAGCAATTTGAGGCATCAAATGGAATTTTTTGGGGGATTAAATTTTGTTTTTTATATGCATATCATTTTTACACATGCATACCTTTCCAACATCATAATAATGACCTCAGTAAAATTTTGTATGCAAAATTTATGCCACTTAGAAGTTTACCTTCATATTTTAACCACCATAATTTGAGAGGATGCCACGATAACTCCCATTATTCTTGGAAAAGGAGCTATCCACGTGATCATGATGAAGAATAATATAGAAGAGTCAATATTGTAACTCTATTTTAGAGTTTAATGGTTCAAACTTAACCACGGGTAGGCTATCGGGTTGTGTTATAACTAGGTCACTGGGAGGAAAAAGGGTTCCATTCTATTCAAGTGAAATTTGTTCCATAGATGAGTAGGGTAGTCGAAGATTAGATAAGGAGAGAGTATAAGTGCTATTTATAGACATAAAACATTAGGGATCAATAAAAAAAAGGAAACGGTGCACAGGTACCTTCATACAGGATAAGAACATAGGATATCACAACCCTATAGTATTTGCATAATTACAAGGTTCTTTTTTTGGGCAAACAGTGACCCCTCGAGTGTGTGGCACCGACGTGTTTCGTGATTACCTAGTGTAGTACAATGTTATTCCATCCAAACTACACCTCACAATAATTTTATTTATGTAAGAACTTTTTTTTTAGTTACTTAGTGGAATATCATAACTCTTCAATATAGTGCAACTTATTATCACAGTACTCCAGTTAAGCATTCATGAGCAACACATGTACAGAATTCACATCAATAACATCATCATCACAACATCACAACTTTATGCAATGACCCTCCATTCTTCTTATTTTATTAACAATTTAAAACTCTTTACATGAGGATCTCAAGAGAAAGGCTTGACCCTTAATACAAAAAACAAGCCAAACAAAATTTTACTTGTCAATATAACCTTGTCACCCAAAATCAACCAACCTGTTGTATCATCGCCACCCTACTATGGCACCTAATGGTTCCCTTTCTCAGGTCGCTTGATTCATCTGACCTAGTGAAAACTCTCTTTAGCTCCCTTTTCCCCTCGATTCTAATACACTTCGACTTGTCATGTCCTTCTACACTTTGAGTATTCCTACTTTTCTCTTGTGGCTTCCACTTATCTTGTGACTTGTGTTGTGTGTTCCATCCATCATATGACTCTTGCAATATATAAAACTCCTCTTATTTCAATTAAATCCATGACCCTTTTCCTTCATTTTTCTCGACTTGTCTACCCAAGTAGATCTCCCATACGTAATGTGATCTTGATTCAAGTTGAATCTTAAATCATTCCAATCAGTTCACTCTCATTGGGTTCAACCGCACTCTGTCTACCCATGATCATCTATTAACACGCATACACCTTGTTCACATGGTTTTTGATGCATTATCATTATCCATGGCATGCCCTTATTGCACCCATGCCACCAAGTCATTATGCTCTCCTATCTATTTTAGTTCCTCCTTGCTTGGGTGGGTTGGGACACTCAATTGGGTTTTTCCCTTGTGGCACCCATGCCACCAATCCATCCAACTCATGTCAAACCATATGCATCCAAGAGAAAACTCAAAATCTTGGTTTTTCATCACTCGACTGGGCGTGATATTACTCATGCCTCTCAAATATATTCCATCATCTCAGTTTCGATGGAGCCTTGGCCCATTGCTCAACCCCCGTCTAAATCTTCCATAATGTCACATTATTTTCAATATAAATTTTATAAAAGGTGTGATCGGGATTTCACCCTTGGTGCTCACCCAACTCTAGGGCCTAACATCCTGCTCCACTTATAAGTATTATCATCCCATCATCATGATGCATAGCTCCTTTGGATGTTTCTTCTAACTACATCTTTGGGAATCACCCCTACATATCACCATGTGTTGGATCCCCTCATGTCACTCAAATAATCAATTAATTAATCTAATCATCACACAAAATTCCATAAGATCTCATGTCTAACACAATTTAATGCCCTCTACCTTAGATCATTCAAGCTCTCACATCAATATCCCTATTATAGAGGTATCACCTTGAGCACCCCCATGATCTTGGTTGTCCATGTAATTTGCAACAACAAGTCATCTACGTATGGCTCAATAAATGAAAGTGTGTGGTATTCATGGTGACTACCACCTATATCTCTCATATACTTGCCTGGTAGAATTACTCCATACTTCCTTGTCACAAAAGATAGCAAAGGTGGAGATGAAACAATCCTACCCTCTACCTCCTCAACAAGTGTATTTGATTCAAGATGTCATCACAGTCTCCTTGTTGTATATATGACATTTTAGTTTCTACTCCAAACTTCACATCCTCCTCTCCAACTCTTCAACCCTATGTGTTAGAGAGATCATAATCTTCACATGTTGTGAGATAAAAAAAAAAATATCTAAGTGTTGCTCATATAACCACATGCAACTCCAAAAAATTGTTGCTCATCCTTGAATATGGTAGCCATATTCACTTTTGCACTCAATTCTCCTCTTTGAGTCTTCACAATAATTAACTCAGGCCTTAATAAGATCAACATATACCCCATATGAGGCATAGGGACAACTCTCTCTTCAATCAAGAATGCATGTCCTAGCATCAAGTGATAATCCTCCAGTTGTACTATTGTAGCGTCTACCTTCCACTATCACTCTCTTGTACAGATAGGTACATCCATAACTAAATTTATCACCCACATATCTCTAGATTTGATATATTTGAAGGAGGCCTTCTCAGGATTGACTTTAACTCCAAGTTTCTTCATTACTTCTTCCTTCACAAAATTATTGGTAGCCCCATTGTCAACCATCATTGTAAGACAGATGGCTCCCATATCTACCCCAACTAACTCTAATTAAGTTATTTCCTCACCCTTATCTTCGAATTTCTTATTTTATGAATATATTACTCCCAATACCCATTACATCTCTACTTTCGTTGCATCTTGTTGATCTAAAGTAGCCATCTTCTGCTTAATGGGGAATTTTTTTACCAAATGATCTTCTCCACATATATAATATGATATGGTCCCCTTATCCTTAACTGCACATGTTGCCTTGCCTTCATTATCATACCTTCCCTTATCTTGGTCCTTCTTCTTCCTTCATTTATCACTTTTCACTTTCTCTATGTCCTTCCCATCTATCTAGTAGTCCAAAAGCTTCTTTAATAATATGATAAAATATGTAATAGTCTTCATGATTTCCTTACTATCCCATGGTTGGGAACTAATGATAAAGTTATACATATTTTCCTTACCATGCATCTCCTTGATTTCCAACATAAGACAAAAAAATTCTTTAATGTAGGTCTATATCTTCTTGGTATGCTTAAAAACCCTGAGATAGTCTCTTGCCACCCACTCTTGATTTCCTAGTTCAAGTTGTGCATACAAGCTTCTTTTAGTTCTATCCAAGTAAAAACATTCTTTGTTATGTGACTGGATACTAAGTATTCTACTAGAGTCCTTCACCATAAATTCATTGTCCTTATGCAATACATGATAGTTGCATTAACCTTCGTCTCTTTGGAACATCCTTTCATATTTTCCAGCATCTACTCCACATCCCAACAAAATTTCCCAAGTACTTTAGCATTTCTTGTCCAAACATATATTTTTCATTATTTCAATTTCACCCTCATAAAATAACAAGTTGAGCTTTGTCCTGTGGCCTATTTCAACATTGTTATTGTGTAAACCTAGTCTCTTGTTAATTCCATAAGTGGTCTAACTTTATCATCAAGTAATTTATCTAATCTTCATCACCTTGGGACTTCTTTTCCTTAATCTCCTAAATTTCCACTTGTATTTCATCAAACTCATTTATGTTGCCTTCCATAGTGTCCAATATTCTCTCAACATCCTGGACCCTGTCCATTAATTCCACCTCATCCTGGTCCAATGTGTTATACCTAGTGTTCATAATAGTAACTTACTACTTGCAGGATTCGGATGTGACCTTGATAAGGCTTTCTCAATCTCTTCCCAATGTAACATGTACCATAAACCAATAGCCAAAAACCTCTTTCCCACCTAGAAATTGATCACAAAATTCCCTTTCCCCAAATAACTTGTAATATAGAAAGGTAATTGAACCTGCAATCTTCCACTAACTCCATATTTTTCTTTGTGTTAACTACTAAACGCCTTCACACCTTCTTAGATCCATTCAAGGACTTATTTTTGTATTTCAATTTCGTCTGTGTGTGGTATTAGTATTAGCCTTAATACTATCTATTTTAAGGTAACTCTCATATCCCACCTCTATGTGGTAAAGAGCTTCATTATTTCTTCTTCTATGGTAGCTCTGATATCCCATCTCTATGTGGTGAAGAGATCCATTGTTGCTTATTCTATGATAGCTCTAATATCCCACCTCTGTCTAGTAAAGAGTTTCATTGCTACCTCTTCTATGATAGTTATGATACCACCTATCACGACCCTAGGGGCTATGCACATTTACAACACACTTTTGTTGGGCGCACCATTACCCCTTGAGCATCCAACGTGTGTTTTACAACTGCTTAATGTAGCACAATGTTACTCCACCCATGTTATGCCTCACCAAAAGTTTAATTATATAAGCTCTATATTATCGCGTACTTAGCAGAATATTATAACCCTTCAATATAGTGAAATTATAACTTATTGTCACGTTACTTCAATAAAACATTCATGAGAAATATTACAAGAATTAACGTCAATAAAATCATCATCACAATTGCAAAAATATTTCCCTTCAACCTTCTTCTTTTATTAATCAATGTAAAACTCTTTACATGAGGGTCCCAAGACAAAGGCTCAAACCTTAATACAACAAACAATCCAAACAAAACTTTACTTTTCAATGGAACCTTGTCACTTGACTCAACCAACCTATCAGGTCATATCCACCCTACTGTGTCACCTTAGGTTCCCTTTCTTGGACTCTTCAATTTGTATTACCTAACAAAAACTCATCTAAGCTCCCTTTGCTCTTCAGTTCTGCTACAATTCGACTTGTCATTGCCTTCTTCAGTTTATTTGCTCCTACTTCACTCTTGTGACTTGTGTTGCGCATCATGTGTTCCATCCATCCTTCCTCTCTCTCTCTCTCTCTCTCTCTCTCTCTCTCTCTCTCACACACACACATATATATATCCACTCATTTCACTCAAATCCATGACCCTTCACCTTCATTTGGGTCATCTTGTCTATTTGAGAAGCTCTCCCATAGCAATGTGATATCAGTTCAAACTGAATCTCGACTTGTTCCATTTAGTCCACTCTCACTTCATTTAAATTGCACTTAATCTACCAATGCTTGGCCCATCCACACTCAATCAACTCATTCACATGGTTTTGTGGGTGCGCTCCTTGGTCTTGTCACGCCCTTGTGGCACCCATGCTACCAAGCCAATATGTGCTCCTATCTAATTTGGTTCCTCCTTGCCTAGGTGGTTGGGACACACAGTCATGTTGTTCCCTTGAGGTGCCTAGGCCACCAAGTCATCCTCATGCTAAACCATATGTGCCCAAGTGAAAATCCCAAATATATGTTTATTGCCACTTAGGTGGGAATGCTCTTGCCCGTGCCTCTCGGTTATATGTCACTATCTTGGTTTTTTCGAAGCCTTGGCCCACTACTCAACCCTCAAATGAATCCTCCATAACATCAAATTATTTGTGTTATAAGTATCACAAATGGTGTGATGGGATGTCACCCTTGGCACAAACCATAGTTCAATACATGCCCAACTCTAAGGCCTAACATAGGCACTAAATCACTATGAATAGTTATTGAAACTGCTTGTCGCCATGTCTCACTTATGCTAGGTGTTGCAAATCCTTTTTCCTAGGTGTTGTATCTCACTGTTGTTGGTTTTTGCGACTCATCGTTCCAGCTACAGGTGCTACAATTCCCTCCGAAGACATAAGTGTTGCAACTCTCAAGTATAGTTTCTGGAACTCTTATTGAGCATTTTGTTGCAACTGAGAGCTATGGGCATAGGTATTATACTCTGAGTTGTAGTCAATGTTGTTGCAACACTTATATCACTTTCATGTGGCTCTCCCCTCAGTATAATTATTACAACTTCCATCATCGTTGTTACTGTAAGTCACTCTCATTCATATTGTTTCAACTCTAGAGAAAGGATGCTAAAACTTTGTGACAAATATACCAACACATCAGCCAACTAAATAGTTATCACCTATAGATTTTACAGGCGGTCAAAAACCATATTTTTTCATGTAGAAAATTAATAAAAGGAAAATAGGCGCTCATAAAATAATGATGACTCGGTCACCATTGGTCACACAGTTGATTAAGTCAGCTTATACCTGAGATGTTGATACTCATTTTGAAACACTGAGTTTTTACCACTCATGTTGTGACTTCTCGTTTTTTAAATTCACACAAGACCATTGTTGCAACTCATTTCATCATTATTTCCATAACTCACTCTAGAAATGAGTATTGCAACTCTCAAATAGTTGAACATTTGGAAAAGGTGTTACAACTCTAGGAAAGTTGGTACAAATGAAGTAAATATCAATGTCTCATAAATTAATTCCCATAGCTACACTTTCAATTACCTTTATACATATGAATATCTTCAATGAGACCTATCATTCACCATGTTAATTCATCATAACCATGGTATGACCATGCATTTCCTTCTTCCCGATTCAAGATAATTGCATGTCGAATTTTATGAAGTCCTTTTGTTTATGTAGTTTCTCTTGAAGCTTAATCTTTTTACTACCATTCAACCACAACTTCACATCCATCATTTCTCACTTCCGACTTAGACAATCCCAAACCTCTGTAATAAAAATACTCAACTTACTTACAATGTTGAGTTACATTGCTTTCCTATCTCTTTCTTTAATAAATTTGATGGTGAAAACTTGTCTGAGGCATCATTATATATTGCAATGTTTGAAAACTAGATTGTTGGTAGGAATTCCATAATATATATATATATATATATATATATATATATATATATATATATATTATCTAGGAACTAGTGTGTTAGCCAATTAAATAAGATACTGAAATAAAAATAAATGTCCATCTTCAAGTTTCAGTTTCCCTTTGAATAAGGATCCATAAGTTTCACACAGGAGGTTGTTCCACATCTCAAACTACATCTCATATGAGGATCCAACATCTCAAACTCCACATTATTCTTTCCCACAAAATTTTACATCAATGTGAACCATATCAAGATGTTATACACTTGTTGTAATGTTCCAAGAAGGTTGTTACAAGAGTTGGTGCTACTACAAGTGTCATTATGGGTGCCATCATAGGTGTTGCTTCAGTTTTTGGAACACCCATTCACCAATTTCTACAACACTCGTTAACAAACTACTGCCACACATATTAGCTAGTTGTTGCAACACCCATTAGTCAGTTGTTGCAACACTCATTAGTCAGTTGTTGCAACACCCATTAGTCAGTTGTTCTAACACCTATTAGAGAGTTGTTACAATACCTATCAATCAACCATTGTAACAGCTCCTAGGTAGATTCAAGTAAAAATATTTTTCTTTATATAATGTAGATTGATTGGATGCTATGGATTTTATGTGGAAAGCCATTTAGGCTTTTGGGCCTGCTTCCTCATATTTTTCTATTTCACGAGGGTGGATAATATCTTCAATTTGTGGGGAGTGGTGGGGGGAGGGGAGGGGGGTACCATCACATTTTCATTAAAAAAAATTCCCTCGTCATTCTTATCCATATCCGCTCTAATATCCATGCATCATAAGGCTTCAGAGTTGTCACAGTAAAATATCGTGTTGTTGCCATGCAATAACCAACAGTAAAAATAGTAAAAGTCCTTATTTTTTCCACACAAGAACCAACATTAAGAATAGTAGGACCTATCTTTGCCATACAAGAACCAACAACCAAAATAATAAGATGTTGTTGCTCCACAAGAAACAACAACAATAAACTAAGTAGTTAAAAGGGACAACCCATATTTTTTAATGATATATCTATCTTGCTTGATCCATAAGCATCTTCATATCCACAATTTTAAGTAACATATCCAACATACCATAATTCATTTTTAACTTGGGGAAAATGATTAAAATTTCATCTAGAGAGTAATAGGCTACCCCACAAGAACCTATAGTAAAATACGTTGCTATAGAATCCATTCCTATAGAGAAATATGCTTTCATCCTTGAGTTTTGATACATACAACAACAGTTATTAGTTTTTTTTAGTATGAAAACAATAGCAAGAAAGGCTAAAAGAAATAATAATATAAAGAAGCCCTATTATTGCTATACAAGAACCAATAATAGGAAGCCTTGTTGTTTCTACACAAGAACCAATAGTAGGAAATTAAACATCTATTATGATGTTGTTACTGCCAATATTATAGCACAATTGTTGCTACTCAAGTTTTTATGTGTTGAGAAGGATTTGATTATATCTATAAATTTGTGGATTGGATGGTCATGAATTTTTTAGGAAAATGAATGAAATAGGACAAGTATGCTTTCATAACTTAATAGAAAAATAGTATAAATATAATGGCTAAAAGAAGCTTGTTGCTATCCTAAAAAACTCTTGTTGAAACTCCTTGTACAAAGTTGTCGTGAGCTTATTAAAATTGTTTCAAGATGCTCATTTTCAACTTTGAAGGATTCTCTATGAAAATTCACAGCAATAATTTGAGCTAAATGTAAAATATTAACAATAGAGAGAGGTATGCAGTGGAGAGAAAAAAAAGTGTCCCTACAGTATGGCTAATATGGAGATATAGGTTACATGAGGACATGCAACATTTTAAACTGGGGGAAATGATGGGCCTTAGGATTGGCATTTTTTTACATCCTCTTTTCACTTTTCTTAATTACTTTTACTTGCTTACGACCTCATATTAGCCCATTCTAATTCTTATATGTGGGTTTTATACATTAATTGTTTTCAATTGCATTTCCTTATTATTTTACAGAAATTTCCGATTAAAAATTGGAAAAAATCATATTTGCATTTATCTTTGAGTTAATGTGCAAGGACAAAGTGCCAAAAAGGTTGTTGTGCAAGTTGAAATGTCACCACAAGGTATATCTTGGTCACTATTGTTGTACTTATATTGTTTCAACTATGACGTTGCAACTCGGAGATGAAATGTAATTGTTGCAACTTCGAAACCTTAATGTTGCAACTGAATAACAATATTTATTTGTTGCAAATCTGTAGCATTGTTACCACAACTCTAGAGCAATAATGCTACAACTCAATGATGAAATGCAATTGCTAAAACTATTCAAGGTTGATGTTGTAACTCTAGAACCTTTTTGTTGCAACCCTAGGACGTTCTTGCAACTTAGAAATTAGCTACAACTGACTGTTAAAACTTGTTGTCGCAACTCATGTACTACAACTCTTATGTTGCAACTCTCAAAACCATGAGTTATTACCAAAACCATGACCTAGAAAAACCTTGAGCTAATTGGAAACTTGAGTTGGTGTTGTTACACAGTTATTGTTTTATTATTTCAATTTGGATGAATAATAGACATGATTAATTAAGTTATGAATAATTACTTTGGAATTAAGTATGAGTTATTTATTGTTTGTTAATTATTATCAAACCATAAGATAAACTTGTGGATCTCATTTATTGGTTGTTATTTTATTTTCTAACAAAATTTATGTATAAAAAGAAATCATATTTCATTCTAAAGAGATGACTCTTAGAGCAATGTCTAAACCATAATGAAATAATTTAATTATTAAAATTTTATTTTAATTGTATTTTATAATCATAGTCTATGATTTGATTAATTATTTTAATTTATTATATTTTTTGCATTATGAAACATTAATTAAATTAATTAAATTAATTAAATCAATTTGTGTTGTCAACATAAAAAGTGTTGTTAAATATCAACACTCTATTCTAATGAGGCAAAGCCAACTCCAATTAAACAAAGTGTTGAATCATTTATGTAGTTTTCTTTCATGGTTGTGTAATTTAATTCCTTAGTCATTTATTATCATGGAATTTATTTTATTTACTTCTATAAAAAAAAAATTCTTTCATGGTTGTGTAAAATTTATTTTCTTCTATTTATTTTTGTTGTTTGATTTTATCTATTTATGCAATTATATATTATTGCATCAGTTTATTTACACATTGACTATTCATGCTTTCATTTTAGATTACTTTGCATTCGTTTATGTTTTTGAATAAATGTGTTTAATGCAATTATGGCATTTTTGGTCTTAGTGAAACATGGATCACCTTGGTAACAATTAATCCTTACATTTTTTTTGGCCTATGTGATTTATTTTATATTTGTGAAATTTGATCTACCCACATTGGGTGTTACAACAATAAGCTTCCTAAGCCCTCTCCGTATAAGAGTGTTATTTCAATTTTGCAAGTGTGCTTATTTTATTTCGTGCATGTGTGTTTCTTTTTCTGTGAATGGTTCAAAGCTACGCGAGTAGCCCATCCCTTTTCTACATGTGTGTTTATTTGTCTACAAGTGTGTTTATTTTATTCCAAGTGTGTTTAATTTCCTGCAAGTAGCTTTAATCCTTTACTTCCTAATTTATAGAAACTTGCTAAGTTCATGAACCATCTATACTCCATATACAAAAGTAATCATTAATAATACAACCATAAATTAAACTAGTAGAAGTGAAGATTGTAGCATGCATATAAAATGCATGATAACTCACAAGTACCATACGATCCCTGGGTTGACAATTAAATGCACGAAATTTTGGTTGTCTTTATGGCCTTTTAATTACCCTTATTTTTGAGCAATTAAAAGGCCCATCACCAACACTGCTAGCATATTTATATGTACATTTAGTTGGGACTAAAAGCAGCCATGGGTACATATTTCCCCAAGAACTTGTTGTTAGGTTGGTAGAAGACTTAGTTTGAATCGAGATATGGGACTTCTATGAAGTATCGGAATACAAATAAGTGTTTAATTTTAGTTTTTATAGTAATTTTTCTTGTAATTCTATATATGTTAATTTTCCTGTAAAATAAAAATAGAAGTTATTTTTAGTGATTCTAGTTGGGTTGGAGTGATTATCAAGTTGTTAAGTTTTATATCACTTCTCTCCATAATAGTCTAGTTGGGCCAGAATTATTACAGTTTGGTATTAGATCCACAAGTTGCTAAATTGAGTGCCTATAGAATTAATAAAGGGAGATGTGAAATAAAAGAATACCAAATAAAAGATTTTAAATTGTGTTGTTCCATATTTTTTAATTACCATATGTAATTCAATCTTCTATATATTGAAAATACACAGTAAATTGGATTCTTTAGTGCTCAAGGTTAGGTCAACAATCACTAATTGTCTCATGAAGAGAGAAAGCATGTCTCAGTTAATTCTATTTTGTTGGCAATAAGTATATTTGGGCATGAGTTGATTGCTAAGATCTAGCTATATAATGGAGTTATATTTAGTGAAACTCAGCTATTTAAGCTCTAGTCTAGAATAGAGTCAGTATGATTTCAATTGAATAGTTTTAATTGTTGTTAACTCATTAATCTCGCAATTAACTAGTCAATTTATAAAAATAGCCCTAGTCATGCATGCAATTCAAATTTCCTAGCGAATGGAGGTAAAAGACATAATTGTAATCTTTATTGTATATGTAGGTTTTAACCCTGTACATAAATTATCTGCAAACGAATTCTTAAAAACAAAAAATGAACAATAGCGAGAACATAAAACATAAAACAGATAAACACGAAGATTTTCCCCTGGATCCAAAACTGAGACTACTAGCATGATTTTTCATTATATTCATTTTAGTGTTATAACACACACACACACACACAGATATATATATATATATATATATATATATATATATATATATATATATATATATATATATATATATATATATATATATAGATACATGTTGAAGCTTTCATAAACCCTAATCCATTAACTTGGATTAGAACATAACTGTAGTTCCCTTGATCAAATCTAGAAAATACCATGAGCAGAAAACCATCATGCCCAAAACCATGTGCAAACACATGCAGAAAACCATAGGCGGGACTGCCCACCTAATATAGGGTCCAAAAAAAAAAATCTGGGGCACTTCCCTAGACCCCGTGCAAGGGGGATACCTCTGCGCTCTTACCCCCCCCCCCCTCGTTTCGCGCCTACTTCTAATCGTGGAAAGAATATAACACACAACCAACATTCTCCCACTTCTTTTTTCTTTCCATAAAGGGCCACAGGAGAGCTTAGTCATTGGTTCAGCCCTGCAATGCTCATTATTTCTCTACACCAAGAGAACTTCTCAGTGCTCACAGAATTTCGTCAATGCATTTTCAATATTCTTCAAACTGTCCACATTTACCAACAACACCTTTTTATTATCAACCATATCTCTCACAAAGTGATACTGAACATCATTGTGCTTTTTCTTTGAATGATAAGTAGTGTAATTAGCCAAGAAAATCACCCTTTGGCTATCACATTCTATCCTTATAGCTCGTTGCACCAACCCCATACTTGAACACAATATCTGCAACCAAAATGCTTCCTTGCTTGCATGAGTGGTTGCCATGTGTTCTGCCTTTGTAGTTGAAAGAGCCAGTCAGAGACTATCTTTTACTCATCCAACTAACTGCACCTCCAAATAGGATAAATGCATACCCACTTGTATATCTTCTTTGATCCAAATCTCCAGCCCAATCTACATGAACAAAGCCATGAATGTCCAAAAATCTATCCAATCCTAGTCTTCCTTGGTAACACAAACCATAATCACTAGTGCCACACAAATATCTGAAAACCCGCTTTACTATTGTCCAATTCTCCTTCCTTGGTTTTGATATAAACCTGCTCGATACTCCCATTGCATGTGCAATGTCTAGGCTATTACAGACCATTGCATACATTAGGCTACCCACTACACTTTCATATGGAACACTGAACATGTCCTCTTCTTCTTCTTGTGTCTTGGGACACTGTTTAGCAGATAGCTTTACACCTACAGGAATAGGAACCTTCACTGGTTTACTATCCTGCATAATGAACCTCTGCAATATTGTCTCGACATGCTTCCTTTAGTTTAACCAGAGCTTCCTCTTTGCCCGATCTCATTTGATTTCCATGCCAAAAATATAGTTTGCAACACCAAGATCCTTCATGCCAAATTTGGAGAACAAATGGGTGTTCAAATCCTGGATATTTTCTTTGTCATTTCCAACCAGCAACATATCATCCACATACAAGAACAAATAAATAACGTTGTCACCAATTAATTTAAAATGCACACAATGATTCTCTTTGCTTCTAGTGAAGCCAAGTCCCCGTATATAGGTATCAAATTTCTGATACCACATCCTTGGTGACTATTTTAACCCATACAGAGACTTATTTAACTTGCATACCAGTTCTTTCTTCCCCTTCACCCTTCAGGTTGTTTCATGTAGATCTCCTCTTCCAGATCCCCGTGAAGAAATGTTGTCTTCACATCCATCTGTTCTACCTCAAAATCAAATGCAACAACAACAGATAAAATTAGTATAATAGAAGTAAATTTGGCAACAGGAGAAAAAATATCACCAAAATCAATTCCCGACACCTAGGAATAACCTACCAACCGGTATTTGTATTTCTCCACCTTGCATTTTTCATTCATGTTCTTCTTAAACACCCATTTTCTCCACATGGGCTTCCTTCCAACCGGAAACTCCACTAGATCACATGCCTCATTTTTGTGCAATGATGCCATTTCATCAACCATGGCCTCCTTCCATATTTTTTCATCCTATTAATCCACTGCCTCCCTGACAGTTATGGGATCATCATCAATGATAGTTAAAGAAAAATATGAACAGAAAGCAAATGGACTATACATTTCTAGTTTCCTTCTTTCTCGAACTGATCTTCTCACAGCTGGAGTTTGTGGCTCTTCCTCTTCTGAATATTGTTCTGTTGTAGAGTTTGATTCTTCCCCCTTCATCTCAAACTCTATCTTCTCAAGTTCCTTTGGTAGGACTTCATGTTTAACAACATCTTTTACCTCTCTAAACACCACATCTCAGTTGTACACAACCTTCATTTTTTATGTGTTCCAAAGCTTATAACCTTTTAAACCATCCTTATACGTAATAAAGATGCACCTTTCATATTTATTATCCAACTTGGTCCTTTTCTCCTTTGGAACGTGTACATATGCATCACATCCAAATACCCTCAGATGTGAAAGAGAGGGTTTCTTACTAGTCCATACCTCATATGGATTATTATCCTCCAACGCTGATGAATTTGATATATATGGAGTATTCTTATGTCGTGCTATAACAGAACTCTTCAAATTCCTTATTACAGAACTCTCCACCATTATCTTTCCTCAACACCTTTATATTCTTCTCAGTCTATTTTTCTACTAGAGCCTTAAATTCTTTAAATTTGTCAAATAATTCAGATTTCTTCCTCAAGAAATATATCCATGTATTCCTTTAGAATTCATCTATGAATGAAACATAGTACACAAACTTACCTAGTGATGGAACCAACATAGTTCCAAACACATCACTGTGCACAAGCTGTAATATCTTGTTCACCCTCATAGAAATAGAAGGAAAACTCACTCGATATTGATTCGCATATACATAATGTTCACAGAAATTGAAATCCTGAGAGAAATTAGACATACCTTCTACCATACCATTACATTGCAGTGTCTGAAGTCCGTTCTCTCCAATATGTTCAATCCTTTGATGTCATAGCATGGTCTTTTCTCCAGAGATCGCTAGTATTTCTGCTCCACTTTCGGGAACCACAGAATTGTTTCACCCATCAATAACAGTGCTACCCATAAGCTTGTACAGAGTTCCAATCTGAACTCATGGCATTAATACCAGTGCTCCCTGAACCATCTTACAGGTATCTTTCTCGAACACTGATTTTACACCTGCATCATCCATCTTGCTTACATAAATTAGATTTTTGGCCAATGTAGGAATATGTAGAACACTAGGAAGTGTTCTAAACCTTCCACCTTATATATTCAACTTGACTTTTCCGTGTCTAATGATTTTTGCCTTCCTATCATCCCCTAAGAATACATTGCCATTGTCATACTTCTCATACTCGCAGAACCACTCCTTATGGGGAGTGAAGTGAAACGATGCACCTGAGTCAATCAACCATGCCTCATGATCTACATGTGTTTTTGAAGAAGAATCCAAATACACATCCCCACCTTCATCTGAGGTGGTATTCGCCTCTACAGAAGGAGCATCATCAGATCCCTTCCCTTTCTTAGGATCTTTAGATCTGCAGTCCTTTTTGAAGTGCCCTTCCTTTCCACATTTCCAGCACACCTTTACAAGCTTTCTTGGAGATTTAGATCTCCCTCTAGATTTAGATCTACCACTCAAAAATTATTTTTGTTTCTGTTCTAGGACCTTCCTTGTACAGATAATGCATCTCCATTCTCGCCCTCCATATTTTTCCGTCTTATTTCCTCCAACAACAAGGTTGAGACGATTTCATCAAAATTCAAGGTAGTTATATTTCTATTGCAATAAATAGACTATCCCACGAATCTGGTAGAGAACACAACAAACTAATGCATGTATCTTCATCTGAGATTTTAATATCAACAGATGAAAACTGGCTTACCACAGTATTGAATTCGTTTAGATGCTCTGTCACTGATTCTCCATCCTTCATCCTTAGGTTATACAACTTTTTCCACAGTAACAATTTATTCACCAAAGACTTAGATTGCTACAAAGTCCCTAACTTGACCCACAAATTCTTCATCATAGCTTCCCCAGATACATTCAACAATACCAAATCTAAGATACACAACTGTATTTTGCTCTTTGCCTTCTGATCCAATTTCTAATAGTCTTCATCTCACATTTTTGTTGGTTTAGTACCTTGAACTACCGAAATCCACTGATATTTATCCACCAGCAAATCCCCCATCTTGATCTTCTACAAGTCAAAACTCTGACCATTAAATTTATCGATCTCTATCTTTCCACTGTTCTCCATCTTCTTTCATCGCAATAATCAATCTTGTAAATCTCACACTGAACAGGGTCTACCATAGGCCCAAGAAAAAAACCCCTCAGCAACAAACACATCTCCTTGAAGCTGAAACAACTCTGATATCCAATGTAGGTTTTACCCTATACAAAAATTATCTGAAAACAAATTCTTAAAAACAAAAAATAAACAATAGCGAGAGCATAAAACATAAAACATATATACAAAAATATTTTCCCTTGGATCCCAAACCGGGACTACCATATTAATTTTTCATTATATTCATTTTAGTGTTACAACACATATATATGCATGTCGAAGCATTCATAAACCCTAATCCATTAACCCTGGATTAGAACATAATTGTAGTTCCCTTAACCGGATCTAAAAAATACCATGAGCAGAAAATCATCATGCCCAAAATCATGTGCAAAATCATGCACAAAACCATAGGCGGGTCTGCCCACCTAATATAGGGTCAAAAAAATAAAATTTCAGGGCGCTGCCCTGGAGGGACTATTGTCCCTCTGTTGTACCTACCACAAGTGAAGGGAGGCTACCCCCCACTTCGCACCTTCTTTTAATCATGGAAATAATATAACACACACCCAACAATATACTATTGAGTATATAGAGTTTGCATTGAGTAGATGAGCTAATTTCCTTAGGAATTATGCAATAAAAAGGAGCTTCCTTATTATTTAGGAGCGGGAATTGTGTAAGGAAATAGGAGGAAGTAGGAGGCCTATTTTGATTAAGTATTGGGAAGAGTAGACTTAGGAGGAGGAGATTAGTATTGTAGTGTAATTGGAGCTTCAAGGAATGAATTTGACATTGTAATAGATCATTTTTCTCATCTGAATTAATACAAACAAAGGATGGGTTTTTCCCAGTTAGGTTCCCCAGTAAAAATTGTGTGCATTGTGATTGAACAATTGCATGTGTTTCTATTGTATATTTTCCCTTTCGTGGAATGAGTAGGAGAAATTTGTGTCTATTGTTTTCAGTCTAAATTCATTAATAGCTGCAAATTTTGATTATTTCTACATGGTATTATAGTTATTGAAAATTACATAGAAACTGAGTTCTTGAACAACTCTCAAGGAAATTTCAAATAGCAGAGTTTTTGGTGCAGGAATTTCTTCAGTGCAGTAACAATATATTTTAATGGATTGAGGCTTGACTATGCATTGGAGGGAACCTCAATTTTTTGTTCTTGGAAAGGAAAGATGGAAGTTGTGTTGGATAACAATGGAGTATTGGAGTACACACAAAATGGCATTCCAAAACCAACAACATTAGATTCACAATAGTTGGCTCAATGGAAGAAATACATAGTAAAAGTGAGGAGGATAATATTGGAGGGAGTCAGATACCATGTGGTTTCGAATTTGCATGAAAAAGAGACTCCATTTGAAATGTGGAAACCCTCACATAACTATTCCAAAGCAACAATGATGCTAGGAAGTTGGCACTGAAAGATAAGCTCAGGAAAATTTAAATAAAAAAATAATAATTTTTTTTTTTTTCAATACCTATCCAGATTCACTCAGGTTAGAGATGAACTTGGAGGAGTTGGAGAGAACGTGCCATCATTTGGAATCATGAGCTTAGCACTCCTTGGCCTTCCAAATTCTTGGCACATCTATCAGGATTCAATTAATGCAAGAGACAAGCTCCTAGATTGGGAGAGACTTTGGTATGACTTGGTGTAGGAGGATATTAGAAGAAACACCAGATATGGTGTCATGTATAAAAATAAATATGAATCAAACCTTGTTTTAGCAAGCAAAGGAAATAAATTCAAAGGCAAGAAGGCCCAAGGCAAGGCAGAATCTAGCCAAAACCACGGCAAGAATAAATATCTCAGTAAAATTAAATTCTTTCACTAGCATGAGTATGGAAATTATGCAACCAAGTGTCCACATAATAAATCCAATTATAAGTTTACAGCAGGAGCAAGAGGAGATTCTCTCACATCACAATTCTAGATTCTTTCACATCACAATTCTAGTTGGATTTCACCCTCATTGCTTGCATAGAAATTATTGTATGAGGTAGTGTATGGTACTTAGATTCTGCTGCTTCATTTCATATGACATGAAATAAGTATATATTTAGTAGTTTAGAAGAGAAGGATCTACAATTACACTTAGATATTGGATATGACGGAAGGTATAGTACCAAATGGATTGGCACTGTCACCTTTAAGAGGGATTCAAGCTCCCATATACACCTAAAGAATGTAATGTATGTGCTTGGTCTCGAGAAAAATCTAGTTTTTGTAGTTGAACTAGAAGACATACGATATGATGTGGTGTTCAGTAGAGGGAAGGCATATATGAAGCATTTTTCTACTATACAAGTAAAAAAAATTGGTGTTAGGATTAAAAACCTCTATAAGCTAGAGGTGGATGCATGCGATGCATTTATGAGCAAGTCAAGACATGTTCAAGGATGAGATGTTGGAGAGATATGGCATAGGTTCATGGGACACCTACACCAAGGAGCTTTGAAAATAACGTAGTAGATCACCATTGGGTTTCCCAAATGCATTCTTGATCAACATGTTGTTTGCAAGGGATGCACTATAAGAAAATATGTTAAATCCTCCTTTCAGTATCGAGATAGAAAATTTGGATCCATATTGGAGTGAGTTCAGTCATATGTGTGTGGACCATTTTCCACAGTGTCAACTGTAAAGCAAAGGTATTTTGTGATCTTCATAGATGATTTTTCCCGCAAATGTTGGATCAATTTCATGAAGAAGAAAGATGAGGTTTATTAAAAAAAAAATTGAATTTAAGGCCTTAGTTGAAAATGAGACTGGAAAGAAAGTTAAATCACTAAGAAATGATAATGGAGGAGATTATATGTGTAATGCCTTGAAATAATTATGTGCCAAGGAGGGTATTAGAAGGGAGTTGAATGCACCCCACAACCCACAATAAAATTGGGTTGCAGAGAGGAAAAATAGAAGTATTGTTGGATTTTCTAGAGCAATGGTGCATGACCATGGATCGCTAATATCTTTGTGGGAAGAAGATGGAAATAAATTTGTTTAGTTACAGAATAGGATCCCTCACAAAATTCTTGGAATGATTAAACTTGAAGATGATTTCACTAGGAGGAAGCCGAATGTCTCCCAGTTTCACATTTTTGGATCCATATTCTATTTTTGTGTCTCTAAAGATAGTAGGAAAAATATGGAGCCCATTGCAAGGAATGGGATCTTTGTAGGCTATACTGAGACACCTCATATTTATCGAGTGTACTTTCCCTCACTCAAGATTATTTTTAGGAGGAGGTATGTGCGATTTGATGAGGAGAAAGCCATGAGGAGCTCTCTAGAGCGAAAACTAAGCATACCATCAAAGGAGGAGATTCAAGCTTCAAATGAGGGGCCTTAGTTAGATTCGCGGAGTCATATATTGCTCAAATGAAAGAGGAAATTCCAAGAGGATGATGTGGAGTAGTTACATGTAGAGAAGGAGAGAGAAAATTGAGTGGAGGAACCCACTCACACATAGACTTCCAAATAAGGGAAGAAGAGGACTAGGATGGTTGACGGATTTGTACAGGATGATCAGGAGTATATTGGAGCTCCTATCTCCTTGCACAGACAGAGGATATCACTAGACAGATATACAGGATATATGGCATTTATATTAGAGTTGATTGATTATGAGCCATATTATTTTAAGAGGTTGTTTCCCAAAAGGTGTGGGTAGATTTCATGGTGGGGGAGTATGACTCAATCATGAAGAATAATGCTTGGGATGTTATGCCTAGACATGAGGGAAAATCAGTTATTGGTTCCAAGTGGTTGTATAAGGTGAAACGTGCAGTTAATGACAATAATGAGAAGTATAAGGCCAGATTTGTGGCCAAAGGCTTCTCATAGGTGAAGGGGATTTACTATAAGGAGAAATTTTCCCTGTGGAAAGATACTCATCTATCATGACCATGCTTGCATTGGAATCACAATTTCGGTGGAGGATCCACAAAATGGATGTTAATACTACCTTCCTCATTGGAGTGGTCGAGGAAGAGATTCTACTTTGAGCAGCCTGAGGGGTTCGAGACCTTTAGTAGGGATAAACATATGTGTAGGCTCAAGACATCCCTTTATGGTCTAAATCAGACTCCTCATGCTTGGTACACTAGCATAGATTCTTATCTCAGTGGATTGGGCTTCACTAATATTGAAGCAGATGCCAATCTCTACTACATTATGGTAGATGGTTTTCTATTCATCATAGTACTCTATGTGGATGATTTGATAATGACTGGAGATGATAGGTTGATATAGTATTGCAAGAAGGACCTTGCAAGAGAGTTCAAGATGAATGATATGGGTTTGATGCACTACTTCCTTGGCTTGGAGGTGTGTCAGGGAGATGGAGAGATATTTTTTGGACAGGGGAAGTACACCTCTAAGATCCTTTAGATATTCCACATGTAAGATTACAAACCCATGGATACTCCTCTAGGTACTAACTGGAAGAAACAGGATACTTATATAGGGGAGTAAATATATGGCACTATCTATAGACAGTTGGTGGGGTCCTTGATGTACTTGGTGAACACAAGGCCCAAAATTTGTTTTGTAGTGAACTATCTTAGTCACTTCATGATGGAGCCTTCCAAGCTTCACTGAAAAGCAACAAAACTTGTTCTTAGATACCTCAAAGTCACAACATACTTTGGTTTATGGTACATGTAAAATGATGGAGTGAAGATCCAAGGCTTCACAAATACAGATTGGGTAGGGATTCCCTAAAATAGGAAGAGCACATCAGGAGCAGTCTTAAGTGTTGGGTCAGCAGTAGTTTCTTAGTACAACAGGAAACAGAGATCTATATCACTCATCTCGGTAGAGGCTGAGTATATGGTTTCTAGTCAAGCGCCATGTGATGCCATTTGGATGAGGAATATCTTGGGTGGTCTCTTCAAGCATGGGATGAAGCCTACATTGATCCATAGTGACAATCATAGTTGTATTAAACTCTTTGAAAATTTAGTGTTTCATGATAGTTCCAAGCATATATACATCAAGTACCATCACCTAAGAGACTGTGTGCAGAAGGGGATTTTTATGTTATAGTACATTCCTACATAGGAGCAAGATGTAAACATCTTAACAAAGGCTTTGTCAAGAGGTAATTTCGAGTTCCACAAGAGCACGGTTGGGGTTGTTCAGAACTCTTTTATTGCTAAGAGGGAGTGTTAAATTGTAGCAAGAAAAGGATTAATTTGACTTATGCCTTAGTCAAATGGAGAAATTTAAATTTCCAATTAAATGGGATGACAGTTGCAGTTAGTAGGAGTGATATGGCCAAATCACTCATTTAATTCAATCAATTCATGCTTTTGGGAAAGAAGTAGAGTTGTGGATGAGTTGAATACTAAGATCTAGCTATCTAGTGGATTTATATTTAGTGAAACTCAGTTATCTGAGCTCTAGTCTAGAATAGAGTCAGTGTGAGTTCAGTTGAGTATTTTTAATTCTTGTTAACTCATTGATCTCTCGGTAAACTAGTCAGTTCACTAAAACTAGCCCTATTCATGCATGCAATTCGAATTTCCTAGTGGAGTGGAGGTAAAAGGAATAATTGTAATCATTATTGTATACTAGTGAGTGTACAAAGTTTGCATTGATTAGGTCATCTAATTTCCTCAGGAATTGTGCAAGGAAATAGGAGGAAGTAAGAGACCTATCTTGCCTAAGTATTGGGCAGAGCAGACTCAAGAAGAAGAGATCAATATTGTAGTGTAGGTTGAGCTTCAAGGATTGAAGTTTTCATTGTAATATATCATTGTTCTCATCTGAATTAATACAAATAGATATTTTCCCAATTGTTTTACCCAATAAAAATTGTGTTCATTGTGATTAAATGATTTCTTGTGTTTCTATTGTTTGTTTTCCCTTCCATAGATTAAGTAGAAAAAATTTGTCTATTTTTTTCAGTCTGAATTCATTAACAGCTGCAAATTTCAATTTATTTCTACACCCCCCCTCCCCAACACATATATGGTAATATACATACACATGCACATGTATGTGTGTGTGTGTGTGTATGTGGGTGTGTGGATATGTATATATGTATACAAAAATACATGAAAAAGGAGGGTAAAAAATTTCCTTTCAGCCACAAAAGAGGAAAGTTTGTATCCTACCCCATCATGGTTCACATCCCACTTTGTGGCACAACTTCTCTTAGTGGGTGAATTTTTGATGAGTTATGTGTGACTTATTTAAGAGTTGTGAATCTATCCTTGAGCCATGAAGAATTTTATTTTCCATAGGTACCATCCTAAGAATTAATAGAAGTGACCAAGATGTTTCCCTAGGATATGTATTACAAATCGGTGTGTGTGTGTGTGTTCCATGAAAAAAGATTTATATTACATGTCCTTAGGATAACTTCTTAGCCTTGGGTATTTTCTTTTTCTTTTCATCTCAAGTCCCATAGGGATATTTGTAACTTAATATATAAAGTATTTTATGAATTTTTACAAATGAATTTTCGTGCTTTTCAACATTCCAAAATTTCAAATCAGCAAATTGAACTAAATCATAACATGCATAAGGTTTAAAAAATCAAATTCGAAATCTTCTATGAGAAAATAAATAGAATGGATGGTAACATGAATATGACCTTTGTATTTAAACTCTTGAGAAACAAATGTGCCTTTTTAAATAGATAGGACATTCGTTCAGAACTTATCAACCAACTTATTAAATTCTTTTTAAATGTTAGTGAAAGTTAATATTGCAAATTTTTCATTTGCTCATTTATTCTATCCAAAATAACACTCAATGTTTAAGTTCTCAAATTGGCTCTTTTTCATTGCCTAATCAATAATTTGTTAAGAATCCACCATGACTTGTAGGTTTCCTATACCATTTTTCTGAAGCAAATTTTAAAAGACATCATAATTTTTGGTGCAAAATAATAACAGGGTTGAGACCCTGGGTTCGAGCACAAGTGCCAACAAAGCTTCGTTGCAGTCTAGCACAACGTTGACATTTTCACCTTACCCAAGATTGGGCAAGGATTCTCACCCGAGGCATGTCGCGACCTTATTTAGATGGGTTTGGGGTCCAGTATCGGGAAGAATCACATCAATGAGGCAATAATTAAAGGATACTCAATGATACCAAACAGAAGCCCAATCGCAACAAGTCATGTATATTCATAAGGAAAGCCTACTTAGATGTGCACATCTAAATTTTTTTAAGGAACCAGATAATCATTAAATAAACACACAATGATCCCAATAAGTCCTCTTTTCATTAATCTCTACAACACATCATTACATATGGCTCAAGGGCCTCTTTTCCACAATATTAATCAATACATAACCGTAAAAAATAACAAACACAAAGAGGCTCTACTAGCTTCGCAACAACATATCAATTCTCTCTATTTTTCCCAGTGCCTTCCCGCTCATTCTTCCTTATATTTCCGTGCTCACTTGCACTTCCAGTGCTTTCTTGGACCCTCCTCCTTCTTCCATGCTCATTTTTTCCCACTCAGTTTTGATTGCTCCTTTCTGTCATTCCTGCGTAACTTCCAATATTCTATGGGTTCCTTCTTCTTTCCTCATTGTCTCTCACACAACTTTCAAACAGCTATCTATGAAACCTTTCATCATCCTTCCACCTTATCCCAAAACTCCTTAGTTCCTAAAAAAAAAGGCCCCAACAATATTGCATAAAAATATGGTCTATTATTTATCCCTTGCCCTACAACACACTAAATGAAATAGAAGTCTTTTCATCTCTAAATATAATACCCCTAACTATACACATACATCGAGTTCCTTGACATGCATTGTAAAAACCGCCATGCCACATCTTTTGAAAATTGTAGAGCTCTTAGGGATCTTTGTTTCTTTGTCTTTGCATGTTCCAAGATCCATTGCAAGCATAACTGATTTGATGACTAGCCTCAAACTAGAGATTATGTCCCCTCAAATACCATTTTCATTCTTTCAAGCCACATGCCCAATACTACATAAGAAGGTAATGCCTTATGGATATTGACAAATCTATATTTCTACCAATATTTAAAATATCATCTATGGTTTCCGTTTTCCATATTTCTTTCACCCCTATCAAACTACAACACCCTGCAAAACCTACCTCACAAAAGGACAATGAATGAACAAATGGACATTATTTCTTCATTATTTTTTCATAAGATGCATCTATATGGAATATACCAATTCCTCTTCAAGCCATTATCATAATTTAAAATATTATTTAATAGTTACAACCAAGAAAATAGTATATCTTTTAGACGATTGCCTAAATTCCATATTTTCTTCCACTGTTATTTTTTAACCCCTCAAAAATCTTCTTTTATCTTGGCTAGATAATCCAAGTTTGTAGTATATACCTAAAATCCTTTACTCTTGGTCCATGTTAGATTATTCTCTTTTTTCTTCAACATAGTAGCACTATGTTTTAATTGGTGAATGTATTAAGTTTGTTTCTCAACTAAATCTCCTTGTGGATCTAATTGGAAAACATTTTTCCATTGTTAACTATACTTAGAAGATTGACTTGGACCATTATTTTTACTAAAGTGAAGATCCCCTTGTCATGTAGAACATTTACAAGAGGACTTGAGAGCTTGTAAATTTTAGAGTGCCTTATCCAAGTATCCTCCCTAATTGTTACCTTAGATCCTCTACCCACTTTCAAGAACAACCACTAACCTATCAAAGGGAAGGATTTCTCTAAGATTTTCATATCAGAGATACTCCCAAAAATTACTTTCACTTTCTCCTTATCCATTCTTCAACTAAGACAAGATTTCAATATTTTCCCCTCATTATTCTTCTCCATAATTCATCATTTTTTATTAGCCTCTAGAGACTATTGGCTGCCAAATATTTCTTGAAAAATATATATGTTTTTTTCCAAACCCATACACCATCATATTTTTTCCTTGCAATGATATTCCATTTCACTAAAGGTATACTTTCCCTATCTATGAAAATATGAAACACTTCATATTTTATCCAAAAAAAAAAATTATCATATGAGTCGATGACATCCAATATATAGGGATACTTTCCAATATATATTTTCAACATTGTTAGTCTTTCTCTATGTAAAATTCACTTGTGGCACCAATTTTTTGCCATATCCTTCAGTTTCTTATACAAACAAATCCAGCCTAAAAACTTACAATCATTAGGTATAAGAGAAGGGAATAATTTATGTGATCTCTATGACTAGATTTGTATCATGTCATGTTAAACAAAATAAAGGATGTATGGAAATATACTTCCATTCAAATAGCCTTGTAATAAATGTCAAGGATATAAGTGTATTTTCTCACCTCATTAATTGTTCCAACCCCAAATATCATTACATATCTACAAATAATAAGGGATTTTAACTAATGGAACCCCCTAACTTAATACTCCTCATGGATCCTTCCCCTTTTTAGGTTGATACCATCCTACTTGATCCTTTAGCTCTAGTATAATAGAGAAGGGGAGACTGGGCATCCTTGTCTAAGTCTCATTGTAGCATAAATTTGTTTTGAAAGAGAGACATTAATAAGGATGGTGAAAGAGTCTGAGGATCAACAACTCAAAATTTTGAGTCTTAACGTGAACATACATTCATCTTTGAATCAACAAAAATGATAAATACAACTAAAAAACTTTATCATTTCCTTTGGTTGAGCCAATTTTCATGACAAAAACATGCATTTTTATCAATTTTACAATGTGCATACCTTTGTGAGCTAATTCCACCCCATAATGAATTTGTTTGTCAAAGAGAAATCCAAATTGCTACTCTAAAATGAAAAATTGATAACGTTGAATATTTCTAATTATCTTGTAAATTGAATACATAAAAATATAGGCATATAGTTCTTATAAGACTCTTGTGTGTTCATTTTTAGAATCGATAATGTTACAAAGGTGGAATTCAAAGTGCCTAGGACTTTTCCTAATGACATGGAATCTTCTACTATTCTTATCAAATCCTCCTCTAATAACTCATAGAAACCTAAGTAGAACTACGTGATTGTGTCTGGACTAAGACTCTTATCCTTCCTGACTATCACCAAGATATCTTTGAGTTCTTCTTTAGATATTTCAGCTCCTATTTCTACATTTTTCTCCTCGTAAATTAGTCTAGGAAATAATAACACCACCTATAATATCTCTTGTATATTTTCCCTTGGAGGATCTTGGAACTCAGTTATAAACAAATATATTATTTCTTATACCGTGCCATTGAAGGATCTTTCTTTAAAGCCATCTTTTTTCTTGACATCCAAATTGGTATTGATATTTTTCCCGTACTTGGGCTAATTCTAGAAATAAATTGTATTATCATCCTCATTTTATAACCAAATGGTCCTACTTTTTGGCCCCCATTCTACCCCCTCATTCTTTTGTCCTTTTATTTTCCTACCTTATATCTTTTTAAATATTTGGATTCCATCTTCTTATGCCTTTCCGAAAGGAAAATATCAAATATTTATATTATTGATTCTCTTTTTGCTAACCAAGTGAGCCTACTTTTTAACCTCCATTATACCTCCTCCATTTCTAACATTTTTTTTTCTTTCTATGTGCCTTCTATCCTTTTTAATCTTAGAATTTTTTCTTCTTATTATTTTTCCCAAGAAAAATTTCACGAAAATCCCTCTGAGTACTTCCCCATCATCCATGGATGGCTAATGTTGTAAACCATCACCGCCTAAGTTCCAAGCACCTAACACTAAGAGGGTCAAGAGAGCCAAACAAAATTTCATCTTATATGAAAACTCCCCTAACATTACACATAATTCTTTCTACTTTAAGTTTGAATAGTACTAGAATAATAACTAATAGACGTAGGTAATGTAATTACGTATTACTATAATGGTAAGTTTCACTTTGGAAACATGTGCAAAATATTTGAAACAAAAACTTTTCAACTAACCAAATAAAAAATATGTATATTGTAGTCAATATAAACCATAGGAAGACTAAAAACATAGTACATGTGATTATGAAAACCCAAAATAATACAAAAAGAATTTGTTCTTCAAACTTGTTTCATTTTTATAAAGAAGCTAGTAAGTTAGGGTTGTTTAATAATATTCAACAATGTTTGACCATATCCAAATTGGTAAGAGAAATAGGAAACCCTAAGCTATGGCATTGACCTGATAACAACTTAAGGACTTTAACCATGATTCATGACAACTTGACTAAAATAAAAATAGATTAGGTTAAATAAACCCTTGACCCACAATAACCCTAACTAAACACTCGTAATGGCTTATAACTTTTAACCATAAAGCAAAAATAACCATACCTAGTCAACCTTAAACAAGTAGTTGAGTTGAAAATGGGAACTCTTATTTTATATGTCACTAGTGGCCAAATAAACTCATAATAACATCATCCAACACCAAAACAATTGGTGTTTCATTAAGGGTTTACAACGTCTCTTAAAACCATAACAAAAATATAACCTTAATAAAAAAATTAAAAAAGGAAACATCTACCATGAGGTAGGGTTTGTAAACACTAGTTTTACCTTTAGAAAAGTTGAAATCTATGGTTGAGTTATTGAAAAAAGAAGTGATGTAAAGAAGCATAGCCTTGAAAATCCTAAAACTTGATTTCATGAGAGAAATCATGGTAGGAAATATATAGTAGTTTTTTTCTTGCAATTGAAACCCTCGATGAAATAAATTATTCCCCATTTTAAAAAGATAGGTGGGCCCTTTACCAAATGAATAAACAAAAAATGCATCACTAAATTTCAGCTAGGGTAGTAACAAAAATAAATTCCCTTGCCTCCTTTTGGTCACATAATACGAAATTTGCCAAGGATCATTGAACAATGAAATATTTATGAACCAACAAAACCTGCAGTGCATATCAAGTAAGATACATAAGTTTCAAATACACCAATAAATGTGAAAGTCTTGGATTGACCTTATCCAACTAAGCTAGTACTTGTAGGTATGTATGTGTGGACCCTTGTGTTACCAGGATTAATCCCTCTTTCAAACAAGAGCGATCTCCCTAGTACCCCAACGAGTAACTAGAAACAAAGGTCCATTTGAATATCTCTTTCTCTGGATTATTTATATTTTAAGATCATTACAACCAGGAAAGTCGAGAGGACATGCTCTTACCTTTCAATTCATATGTCTGAAATTGTCCTTTGTCTTTCGCTCCAAATTAGTTCTTCAATAATGAGTAGAATCTGCAATCACAGACAAGACAAATGATCAAATCGTCTGCATTATATAATAATCATAAGTACTAATCCAACTTAGTGATCAAGGAATCTAAGTATTGGCATCATTTCCATGAATTCAGAAACAAGACAATGAGAAAGATAGATCCATATGTATTATCATAAATTAGAAAGAGCAATCTTATAACCAGATGCGTGATGTTGTACAAATTCCTCCTGGGTGTCTATGCAATCATTTTCCTTCATTCTGATAAGCCTTCCTCTCTAGAATTACCAGTATGAATTCATGGCCACAAATATGTGATCTTCAGTGTGTCAACAACAACTCACTAGTATAGAAAGTATGCATTCTATGAAATCTCTTCGGCTTAGAAACTATATAAATTAGTCTCTATTCACATTGGTATATAGGTATCTCTACCCTTGAACCTAAAAATTGAGCTCAATATATAGAGAGATTGAAGTAGTTTCAGATCCATTAAGAGAGGGATGGATTCCTCCCATGAATGGATTTGAGTTCCTTGGACCAAGGGATAAGCTCCATAAAGCTTGAACTGGCACAACTCTAGAGGCTTCCATTTGGGAAAATATTCGACCAACTAGGCTTCTAGAAGTTACTTTTTATTTTTACTTTCTTTTCACGAGGGTGCGCAGGTTTTAGTGGCGGACAGAGCGGTGATCTCCGTGGCTAATGGAAGAAGCATCAACGCTTGCACAAGAAAAGGCTAGAAAAATCGTGCAAGCAATATTTTAACGATTTTACAGAGCTTTTCTCCAATTCCAAGACTTGATTAAGGAACATGAGTGTTTTTTACTTCTAAGGGAACATGATATGGATGGTGATAGACCCATATGAACAATCAAATGTCATGGTGACAAAATTATGTGTAACACCTTGGATTATATTTTAAAATCCAACTTCTAGTGGAAGAGAGCATGGTATTGCATAATATATCCAAGGTGAGCAAGTGTAATAACCCAAGCAAATATCCATACGATTGGGTGATTCTTCAACCATGATATACCACTCTAGATGCCAAACCTTATATGAAGGAAAATATGACTTCCCATTTGACCTATGTCAATTGTAAAGAAAGAAATGAATATATCTATTTGTGTGAAACCCTATAAAAGCATTTTTTTGTTTATGATTCTAAAATTTGGGATAATGTAATGTTTTGTTTTTTAATTGGGTATGTGTTATAATTATTGTTACACACATACAAAGGGTGGCTTTACCTTTGATAAAATATTAATGCATGTACCTATAAGATTTGCAACTAAATTGTTGTGGCTTACAACAAAAGGAGGGTATTTGGTGTTATAGATATATAATTTAGATTCAAGAGATGAATTGAAATTAAAATTTCCTATATCAAAGTTTAATAATATATCCTTGAAAATCCTCAAGGGTTAGCTCAAGTGGTCATGAAAGAGACATGAGATCTCTTCCCCAAAGTTTGGGAAGTCGTGGATTTGACTGTTTTGATCCCCTTAGGGTTAAGCTCCATTATCAGGGCCAATAGTTTACCTTGTTTACCATCCTCAGGGGAAAAAGGATATGTTGAAAGAGGAGTTTTCACAATATCTACAAATCACATCTGAATCCAAAACCTATTAAAACTTGTGACCGAAAAATATAGATATAAGAAAAATCCATATAATGAACCAAAACATACACTTTAGAACTTAATGAACCAAGATTACCTAAGGCGCTTGATTAAGAAGGTAAAACCTTAAGCATCAAATGTGTTCACATATAGTCCATAATAAGAACTTTTTTTGTTGCAATATAACACCCTTTACTTCATTCAAAGATTAAAAGTAAATAAGGTTTTAAAAAAATTAATTAGGCATGCAATCCAGTCAATATTATTTATTTTGTGGTGGTAAAGAAAACCCTAACAGTTTAGCGGAAGATATGAGGACTCCAAAAGGCCAATTCAATTAGAAATTTGTATACATTTAAGATATTAATGAAATGTTAGAATATTTGGGATGCAAATCAAAAGACAAAGGAAATGGGCCATAAATGAAGGTGAATGGTGGTTATCAAGGTATACTACGTGCTAAAAGTTAGGATATGAATTATGGAAGCAAAAAAACCTCTTTTAATTGTATGCCTTAAGAGATAATGAGGTGGAAGGCTAGTTGGTAGCCATATAAAGGCATATCACACTATGATTTAAATTAATGTGAGAAGGTCAAGTTTGGTGGTTATTGGCTAATTGATAATTCAAAAGTATGGAATTATCAAATGAAAATTATTAGAACTCCACATAGTTAAGGTGGATTGTTTCAATGAGAGAATGGAATGCTTAGATGATAAAGGTATGGCTACAATCATTCAAGAAGAGAAATCACTTTTCAAGGTTGATAAAATATTAGCTATTCAAGATAAGAAAAATGGGTGCAAAATATGTAAGGGATATTTAATCCATGTAGAGAAAATGAAGGGAGAAGCAACATAATTTTTAAATGTTTTAACAAGGGAATTTTTACTTGTGTTGCATCAACAAGAAGTTATCTGCAACACATATCTTGTGCTTGGATCAACTTCTCTATCCAACACAAGTAAAAACTTCTTTATCCAAGGTGCCATATCAAATGGGAACAAATGAGCTTGAATAAGCTAAAGATACAGTAGCAAAAATTATTGGATAAGTGATTTATGTGGCCCAATGTTTCACCATGGCATGCACCTGCACTTCTTTCAAAAAGAGGGATGGAACCTTTCATATGTGCATTAATTATCAAATGTTTAATAAATTCACCATTAATAATTCACATCCCTTGCATTAGATTGATTATTTATTTGATCAACTCAAACGTGCAAACTTCTTTTCTAAGTTGGATTTCTAATCAAGGTATCATTAAATCGATGTGGAAGAAGTTAATATTCCAAAAACAAACTTTATAACTCATTATTGATATTATGAGTTTTTCAAGTTTCTTTTTGTTTTAATAAATGCATATATTATTTTTATAAGATTGATGAATGATATGTTACAAAAAGACAATGAAAAATATGTCCTAGAATTCATTTATTACATTATGATTATTCCTAAAATGACGAAGACACTAAGAGATTTTATATGTAATATTAAAAGTATTAAGAGAGAAAAGGTTGTAAGCAAAGAGAAAGTGTATCTTTTTAAAGAAGGATTCAAATTTTATCCAAAAATAAGATTGCAATTATTTCATATTAGCCCACTCCTAAGTCAAAAGTTTCTTATGCTTAACATGCTATCATAAAAGGTTTGTTAAATGTTTCTCTAAGATTGTGGGGCTCTTATCTTAGTACCTAGTGTTAGTTCAACGTTTATTACCAAACACTTGTGGACAATTCATTGAGTGTACTTTAAAGTGTTGAGTTTTCCTTAACAAATCATATTGTTTAAATGGTTTGTTATTTTCGAAGAATTTGCATATTTTAAAATATAATACAACTATTATATTTTAAAATATGCAAATTCTTCTCTCATGGATTAGTTTAGGAAACATATTCCCGATCTCCAATATTTAATGTAACTTTTAAAACTTTGAAGTGAAATGATGCAATAGAAAAAGGAAGTAACTAGTTTGCACAATATGTAATGAAAGCTTTATAGGGACGTGGAAATGGCATCTTTTTTACCCTCATTTATCCATATTTACCCTAAGTCGTACTTTATTACTCTATTCATCACCTTATTTACTAATGTATGCTAATTTTGTTATGTTACCTTAGTTAATATAATTTTTCTTGTATTTTTATAAGAGGTTGATTTTGAGTGATTTTATTAATAACACTGACAAAAGGAGTTGTTTCAAGATAGTATGGATTGTTGGAGTATTGTTGTTTGCATGATATGTTGTTTCTCTAGGTTTTGTTGTGTCAATATTCCAAGATGAGATTCTACTTATAGTGTTGTCAGAATGTTAATACTTTCTTCAAATTACTTTATTTTCCTGGAAAAACCAACAAAATTCAACACCGGCTATCATGTGGTCGTAGTCAATCTAGACGGTTTTTCCAGCAAGGCAACTACTTATTCATGACATAGTCGATTAGGCTGTGATAGTTATGAATTTTTGTTGTTGGTATTTCACTATTTGATGATGTTGTCGTAACATTATTTTATTCTCAGTAAATTTTTTTAATTTGTTATGTAAGGCTCTCAATATGGAAAACATGAGAATTGAGAGATTCTCGTAGCTTATTACAATCTTAAGAATAGACGCAATGTAATCTATAAATAAGGAATCCCTTTGCCTCGAGTAGGGGTGGAGAGACTACTGTATTTTTGGAGAAACTGTGTATTTTCAATCCTTTTTATGATATTAATGCAAACTCTTTGGTTCATGGCTTTATACTATCTTGTTGGCTTATCTTGTGAACTATGCATTACCAACTCCCTACTAAGGAGGAAGGGTCAGGGATTGTTGTGACAGTAAGGTAGTGTAGTAGTTTATATAATTTAATCTAAGTTGTGTTTCATGTTATTTCATTATTACGGTTATAAATTTCAATTAATGCACTGCAGTTATTGATTTATTGACTTGCAGAATAGTTGATTTTGATTATTGGTGTAACAACATAGGCCCTTAATCAATCCATTTATCAATGTGCACTATTTATTATTTTATTGTTATAATCTTTAGGTTTTTCACTAAATGCATTGTTGCATTTTTGTTATAGTATGATTGCATATATTTGTGGATAGATGATTAGAAAAATATTTCTGATTGAGTCAAAATTTGGTTGAATGGTTTTTGCAATTCTTTCTAGGAGTGTTGCTTCCCTTTTTGCAAAGAGTGATCTCGAGTGATTGAGTGATTTATCTCTATAGTGTCGTTTTATTTTAGAACCATGTGGGGAGTGCTTTTGATGTTGAAGTGTGACAATAATGATTTTGGTATGTTGAAAATGAGAAATTACAATGACTCGATTTGATTGTTTGACATAGTCATAGAGAGTTTGGCATTGGATGTTAGTTAGTATTTCTACTTGCATATACTTTACATGATAACATTGAAAGAAAAAGGATTACCTCGGTTGAAAATTTATGTATGAGCGCAATTTATTGATCTTAATTAAAAGGAAATTAATTCACCCAAAATTTTGGCGTCGTTTTTTAGAAGGTTATTAGAAGTGCATGTGTGTGACTAGCATTTTTTATTTTATGCATTATTCATAAGTGTGTTAGATGGGTTCCTGGCTCTTAGGTGATAGGGCGATAAGGCAAGAGGTAAGAACCAACACATAGATTTGACAAACTGAAGCAAGCCTAGCCTCATAAGGAGTCATAGCACATAAGGTTACATGAATAGAGAAGAAGAAGAAAATTATGCCCACAAAGATACTAATTATGCAGGTAAAAGGGGGCGTAAGGGAAAGAATATTTAAGATTTTGGAAGAGTATAATACATTCAGGAGTTTATTTCAAAAGATGAGGTAGAATCATTTTCCCTAAGAACAACTTCCAAGAAGAAAGGATCTAACAATACTATTCCACAAAGGTTTCCATTTCTCGTGTCATTTGTTTTGGGAGAACACATCAGGGAGGAATAATTATACGAGTCTTCAGCCTTAGAAGCAAGCCTGAAGATTTATGATTCATTTGTACTAGAAAATGAAGAGTATCAAGACGTGTTGGAAGGAAAAGGAGATACAAATGGGCATGATTTGGAATACCACACATTAAGTCCAGTGAAACAACCCTTTGATTATTTTATTCCAGATTCAGGGAGTGTTGTGAGAAAACCTCTTGTTCTTGATTGAGGGAGTCTTGTGAAACAACCTCTCAGTCATCCTATTTTATATTTAGAAGGTGCAAAGAAATAACTTGAGCCACCATTGGAATATTTTTATCAAACAAGGGAGCAAAAAAAACCTAAGTGTATTAAGCATAATCATGTAATTTTGAAGGAGAAAAAATGGTAGAAGAAATAATTACCACCTTTTAATTCCCTATTAGGGATGTTCAATGCAACATCAAATGAAGAATATTCCCATGTCAACCTTTTTATTTTTCCATGGTACCACTAGTGAAGACCTACATACCTTTATTTTTGAATTTTATGTCCTATGTAGGAGTTATGATTACACCTTGGATGCCTAGAAGTTAAAATTTTTCCTTATTAATTTGAAGGGAGAAGCCTTAATATGGTTTATGGGATTAGGAGGTGCATTTATTTCCTCATGGGAAGACATGAAGAAATCCTTCCTAGAAAATTACCAGGATTACTGTCGTACAAAATATCAAAGGGAGAAGTTATTTAGGATGTCTTAGAGAGAGGAGAAAAATCTTGGAAAACTATATAGAATGTCTTTATTACAAATTGTAGAGATCCAATCATAGTAACTTGGATAAGGACATCTTGAAAACCAATTTGATTAGAGGAATGAAGGAAAGTTTCATGGATATGTTAAATCTCATGGGGAAAGGTGATATATCTAAAGAACCTTATGATTAAATTATTGCACATTACCTAAGCAGCTCTAGAGGGTCAACAAAGAATAAGGTCTCGGCACAAAATGCCTTTGTCAGGATACAAAGGTTAGCTAATGGTGGGGTGATAAGATCAAAGATCGAGAGCTTGTTTGAAAATTGATATTATGAGTTCCCTATCCTCCTAGTTGAATATGTTATAGGTAAAATAGACGAATATTGAGGTTGAACAAGATTTGTCCATATTATACACTAAATGTATAAAGAAGCATCCTCTTAGGAAATTCCCACTCAACAACATAGAAATATGTAACATCTATACAAGAACATATCACTGGACATTTCCCATCATTGCCAATATTAAAGGAAAATTACAAGGAGTCAAGGGAGGAGGTTTCAACAACATACTTCATTGGTTCCAATAATCCATGGTAACCTCGACCACCAAGTATGGTCCAAGATCCTTTTTCCACTTTTAATGCTTCGTCCAATATGTATTAATCCTCAACAAATTTCTAAGCAATTTCAATATCATGTAACTCCTTGGAATTTCCTTAACCCTCCTTTGGTAAAATATTCAATGCCTTGAATTCAATGACCTTCTCCTCCAAATCAAACACTTCCATGGCCTAAGGGATGGTGTGGACCCTCTTTCCCAAACCAGCTACTTGTTCAACTACCAATGCAACAACAATAGATGCAACTTCCTTTTAATGTTCCAGTAAGTAACCCCCCTTTACAACCATAATTACCTAATATACATCCTAACCCTAATCCAAGAAAAAATGTAGTGCAACAAGTTGAAGCACCAATTTTCCCACTTATTGCATCTCACATATTGAATGTAGCAAGGTACAATTACAATTAGGGAGAACATAAACCCAAGATTTTCCCATGTTATCCTAGAAAATGAAGGGGATAATTCTTGTGGGGAAGAAACTCTAAATCAGGTATTGTTGGACAAAAAACATGTTGAACCCTTTGTAATAGCCATGTTGGACAGTTGGCATTGACTAACTGTTGGCAGGATTATTGGCGTTGATGTTAACCATACTAGCATGGATGCTTGACTACAGCAAGTGTTGCCATTGATTTCAATATGATCCAATGGTGATCAATGATAGTTGCATCATTATGGTAGAGATTCGTCATAGTAGCAGGCTTATTGGAAATCCATAAAAGATGAGTGTATTGATAATTGATTTTAACCAAAGGACAATGGTAATCAATTATAGTTACAGGCTTATGGTATAGAATCGCCATAGTAACAGATTTATTTAAAATCCATAAACATATGTGTGCATGGGCATTTGATTTCAACAGAGGACAGTGGTGATCAATGATAGTTGCTAGATATTTGTAGAGAAAAGCCATAGTAGCAGGCTTATTGAAAACCCACAAAATATATCTCTAATTGTCCAGGAGGGATCCATTGAAAGCTCCAGGTTATTGGTAGAGAATCAACATAGTATTAGGCTTATTAAGAAGCCATAAAATGATGACTATGGTGGCTAGGTGCTCAGTATTCCAAGCAAAAAAGGAAAAATGTTTGGAGTCACCTTGGAGGCAGAAAATGTGCTCCAAGCCTACATCGAACCTTATCCATTGGAAATTTCTCTAGAAAATATTTCCAACGATATGAGGAAGTCCAAAAATGGGCTCCTATCTCAAATGATATGATCTATTGAAGTCGAGGGATTTGAAGCCTTGAGAGGAATGAAAAATGGGAGCATCAGAAGCTGGAAGCCATCAGAATTTAAGAGGTCGGATCATCGAGACCTCAATATATCTGATATCGAAGATCTAGCATATTGGAGTAGGCTTTATTGGAGGTCAAAAATTGTCAGAGGTCCAGGATATCGAAATATCGGAGGTCTGAGATATTAGAATATCATAGGTCTGGGATAGTGGATATCGGAGCATCAGACGCTGGAGGGTATCATACATCGTAGGTCTATAAGATTGGAGCAGGATTTATCGGAGGTTGGTGATTTTCAGAGGTCTAGGATATCAGAATATTAGAGGTAAGGGATATCAGAACATCGAAGGTATGGAATATCGGAATTTCATGACATAGTTTCTTTAAGAAGTTGTGATATCCAGCATATCGATAAGAGGTAAAACACTGATAAATTCCAAAGAGGAGTCAAAAAAGGATTCAGTGATGAAACCAAGATCTATGGGTCCTCTTCTCTCTCCTCTAACAGGACAGATGGTAGCATGAGATTGGCTCCAAAAATCTGAAGTGGAAGATGACGTGGCGGTACGGCTGGACACATGGAAGACAGGTTGAACTTTATTGGGTGGCCTAGTGGGCCAAATACAGGTGAAATGTGGCATCACTATGGAGGTGCCACGTGGAGTAATGATGCATCCATGATGTCATATCAAAGGTCGGCATATTGGAGATAATTGATCTCGCAACTTCTTCGTAAATACCTCATGAGGAAAGTTTCGATGGAGGGGATATGATGTAATTCTAGCACTCGGTCGTGGGTGAGATTAGAGAACCAAAGGCGCAGTGAAAGCATAAAGGGAGAGTGTCCTCGGCAGGAGCTTGAGGGCCTTAGGACCTAAGCATTAGGCCCTCGATCATAGCTCATGGCCTTATGGAAAAGAAATTCTAAAAGAGCCAAAGGATAAAGGAATCAAGGAAATTGGAGAAGTGAAATATCGAAATGTTTCGTTTTGAAAGTTGTGATATAGAGTTCCCCAATAGTGTAACTTAGTGGAGTGAAGACTATGATATTATGGTACATAGGCATATTCAAGGATAGATGGTCTGACAATGAATTAAAGGAGTGCACAATAGAGTTGTTTCCTGAAATTAATGACGACTGTTGAGAGCGTTTGGTCAAGACGGTAAGGACCATGATTGCATAGGATGGTTTGAGAGAAGTCTATTTTGACCTCTATAGTAAGCCACATCTAATATTATTGTGCACACCTCATAGAATTAAATAGAGTGCAGAGAAGTGATGATGAACTACAATCCAGGCTTGAGAAGGAATTAATTAGCATGGAGAGCCTAGTTGGAGTATGCAAGCGAACTAAGAATTTATTTCTTAATAAGAAGAAGTGTTGAGGAGCCCATTCCTATAAGTATTTCTCTGATAGGATTCATCTGGCACACACAAAGGTAGCAACGCATTTCATGCATAGAAACACTTGAGTGGTATGTGCACAAATGACAGAGACGGTACTGGGCAGTACACATTAGAGGAACAAAATACAGGAGCTCAAACGAGAAAAATGTGGTGGAATTCAGTGTAATAGAGTGAGTTGTGTAGAGAGCTTTGTGAGTGGGCATGCTGCTGGGTGAGGAAAAGTGTGAATATTCTACAGATAAAGGCTGGTAGTTCATATGTAGAGGTAATATGCCCCTATATAAGTTTCGATGTTGTGCAAGAAAGGCCGAAGGTGCCTATGCAGAGAAACAAGGTCGAGAACTGACTATATGTTGTTAAAGAGTAAAAGGTCGAGAACTGAGTACATGTTGATGAAGAGAAGAGAACAGAGAACTATGTGGACTGTGAGGAGTGACTATTATCGAGAAAATGAGTATGTTGTTGCAAAGCATGTAGAGTGAGCATAGAACATAGTTGAGCTACTGCAGAGTGAGCAAAGCAAGCAGAGAACATAGATGAGATCAAGTAGAGGGGCCGCCATAGAAAGTCAACATTTAGTTCCTATTTGATTGTGGGTTGGAACCTACATACAGGAATTTGGTGCTTCTATGACGAGTAGTTTCTTGATAAGGCTTGGTTTTTAGTGCCTCCTACAATTTTTTGCTTGCAACAAATTCGTGAATTCAATGCTTCACATGGTGATTATGATAAGATGGACAGGTGTCTACAAAAGGAGGGACTTGGCGCTTCCTGCTAGTGGGTTCTAAAAAACAATAAAATGGATTTTGTGGTTCCTATGGGTGGTGGCTCACAAAACATATTGATGTAATAGTGTAGGTGCTCTTATTTTACATCAATAAAAACAACAAGCTTTGGTGGTTTTTTCCCGAAACGGTTTCCACATAAAACCTTGTGTCTCATGTGTATGATGCTCATGGTGTGTGCTTGTATGTTGATTTTATATTGCTACCACATGATATGTTGTTGTTGGTTATACGAATGGTTGATCAGTTTGAATGAAAACGAAAGTGGCATAAAAAGTTAAATAATTAGCCTTAATATTGATTCACCCCCTCTCAGTATTAACATTATTTCCAACAATTTGTACCGAAGCCAAGTTCCTTAAGGAATATTTTAACCGATAGAAGGTGGATCAAAGGGAAACAATATCTAATCATACTTGGCTTACATCTGAAGGAGTTCCATTCTTAAATGGATCAAACTATGTTTTCTGGAAAGTAAGAATGGAAGCATATTTAATGGCCTTGGATGTTGATATATGGCGCTTTGTATTGAAGGGAGAAAAGAATGAGCATAATGAGAAGGCCAAGGAAGTCATCATGAAAGGATTGCCTGAGTCAGATGTCGTTAAAGTAATAAATTATGTGATGACAAGGGAAATGCTTGACAAACTGTAGTGTTTGTTTGGATAAGACAGCCATGTGGCTCAAGAAGAGACTGAGGAGCCTTGTTTCTCTTGCAATGAAACATAACATGCAGATGCTGCTACTCATCACACTCGTGTTGATGATGAAGGAGTCTCAAAAGTGATATCATGCTGCTCAGAAGGTAAGATATTGTTTTGTGACACATGCAAATAGATAGGTCATTCATTATCTAGATGTACATGTGAATCACTTGAAAATGGATATATCTATGTATCTGATAGTTGTAATAATGATAGACCCACTTTAGTAGCAATAGAGAATGATGGATCCTAAGAGGAAGAAGAGATATTCCCTGAGTGCTCATCCATAGGAGAAGATGAGAATATCCCAGGTAGTAATGATGAAGGGATAACCCTTAGACCTGTGAGAGACTCCAAGGCATAGATCAGATGGTCCTAGTGTTGGCGAGAAGTCAGGTCTCGCGGACAAGACCCAGGTTCAGGAGTAGTGACCAACAAAGGGGTCCGGTGTAGTCTAGGAACACGCCGGCATTTTCACCCTGCTCTGGAGAGCAGTGCGTCTCACCCGAGGCGTGCCGCAACCACATGCAAAATGGGATGAGATCATTGGCAAGGAACAAACCCGCAACTAAAGAAAGACGGTGCATCCATTCATATACAAAGTTATATGCACAAGATCACTTAATAAGCATTCAGACATTCATAAATAAAATTTTAAACCAGCATAAACGCATTACAAGCACATGAACATCGTATTGAGACAACAACCTTCCATTGTATTAATCTCCTGGCCCATTACATGATTACATGACACTCCCACAAATAACTACAAATCTGATACAGATGGGTTTCAGAATAGAAAGGTAGAATAGAAGATAAGAAACCCTATGAAGAAC
This sequence comes from Pinus albicaulis, assembly GCA_034641835.2. NCBI lineage: Eukaryota > Viridiplantae > Streptophyta > Pinopsida > Pinales > Pinaceae > Pinus > Pinus albicaulis. Next base: position 725,471,638 of record CM076581.1, read on the forward strand.
ATGCATGAATCCTCCGCAGACGCCCTGCGTGTCTTTCTCTGTCTCGAGCCTCGCAACCTCTTCAGCATCTATTCGACTCTCTGCATTCAACAACCTTTTCAGCCGGGTGACTGTTATTTATTCACCCGCTCTCGCGACTATCGGATCCTCTGCGTCTTCACTTCGGCTTCTCCCAGCTTCTCTTCTGATGTCTGCATGTTCCACTTTCTATTTTCTGTTGTGTTTCCTTCATCTGCACTTGTCTCTGTTCTATCTCCAGCTATCGAGTGCTTTTCTTATTTTCATTGAAGCCCAGCTCCGCAACTCCATAGAGCAGTTAACGGCGCGGTCCCCCGTGATTGCCATGTGTATTTATTATGCCAAAAGGGCCAAAGTTCCCTAATGTCTTAACAAACTTCAAAACTAAACAAAAACAAGGGCCCCAACGAGGCCCCGACCTAGTCACTCGACTCGTCCGCCCAGCTTCTGACAAATGCGGTTCTACTTCCCATTCCCGCTACTTCCATATTCATACTTTCTGTTTGTGCCTTCACCACTCGCCCTTTCTGTGGGTACTCAACCATCTGGTTGTGCAAACAAAGGGCCCCAACTCCGGGACACGAGCGGACGACATCTCTAAGCTGCGCAGAGAGCCGCCACCGCTTCAACGCCATTCACTGCCGCAACGAAGTCAGGCTTCTTGAAGATCGGTGGCGGTGGCCGTCGATCATCGTCGTGTGCCGACCCAGATAGGATCTGAGAAAAGACCATGGCGCATCCAGTTGTTGCATGGAGTCAGCATTGGCGCGAAGGGGCGGACGAATCTCTCGGATGACGTGTTTGGCCGCTGCCGATTCGGCCTCAGTCTGTTGCATGTGAAGTTCCAGCTCGTCCGACTGGGCGTAGAGCTGATCTAACCTTGCTGGGTCCGTGGTCGCCTGAATGTCGCGGGAGATTTGTTGCAGCTGGGCAGCGATAGGCTGCGTCTTGACAGTTAACGCGAGTGAGCACTCCTGCAAACTGCGCAGAAGGGCGGAAGCCGAAGCTGCAGTGGAATGGAGAGTTGCGTGCATGCTAACTGCCTGCGTCTGCTTGGCAGTTACCTGTTCTGAATGGACACTTGGTGGATCTGGAAGGGTAGGCCGTGCGGCTAACGCTGCTTGGAGTTCCTGGTTCTCCCTGCAAACAATAGTGAAAACTTCCCTGAGGTGGTGAGCCTGTAGTGCTATACTGTCCTCCTCTATACTGGCAGGAAGTGGGGCATAGTGAGCCCTTGCAGCAGGCCATACGCTGGAGAGCGCCTGAATAGCAATGTTGGCCTGCTCCTGGAGGTTGGTCTTCTCCTGCAGCAGCTGATTGCGCTGTTCAGTAAGCGCCGTGATCTGATTCCGCTGCTCGGTGCACCGCTACTGTAGCTCTGCGTGAATCTGCTCGGCCTTGAGGGCCGCCCACTGAATGAGCAGGTACAGCTGTGCTGGACTCCATTTTTCTGCATTGGTCGTGCTGGGTGTGCCCTGCTCCGGCACCCTCTCCTGCGAAGGTTGGTTGCTGGCCGCTGGTCGGCTGGAAGTTTCTGGAGGATGGACTGGCGTCTGCTGTTGCACTGAAGTGGCCATCTCGGACTCCGGCCGGTCTTGCTGTGTGGTCTGCTCTGGGGGAGGGGCAGCCGAATCATCCCCCCCATTCGTGAATCTGGTAGATATAGTAGCATGAGGGTCCTGGGCCGTGGCCACGGGGTCAACCGGTGGTACCACGGCTGCAGTACTGGAGGTGACTTCCACCCCGTGGTCACCTCCGAAAAGTTCCCGGATCAACGAATCTGACACAGTGGCTGATGAGTTAGATGGATTGGGGGAGGTGGCAGGTGGTCAGCCGGTGGGAGCGGTGGATGGAGTGAAAGAAGTGGGAGGGAGGCGAAGGTTGAGGAACTCTGCCGGATCGATCAGAGGTTCCTCCGGAATCAAAGTTGCTGTGGGCGGAGTGGCTGGTGGATCATCGTCCGTAAGATCCACCACTGGATCTGTGACAGCAATGCGAGCCCTCTTGGATGGAGGTGGGTCTGAGGAATCGGGTTCGGGGCCCGGTTCACCCATTGGTGTGATGAGGGGGGTGGCAGAAGTGAACAGGTTAGTGGGAATGGGAGAAATGAGGGGGGCGGTGTTGGAGGGAACACGAGACCGACTAATATGAAATTCAGCAAAAGAGGGAAATATAGGGGCACCACTTGAAGCAACTTGGGTGGCCACGTTAAGTCGTCGTACCTGGTCATTGAGGTGCTCGACGATCGGGACCAGTGATTCAGGCAGGTTCGGTGCGGTCTCAGCTGCATCTTGCGGAGGTTGCGCCGCAACCTGTGACGACCCTCCTGCGCCGGTCGCGGCAGGCCGCTGTGCCGGCAGCATTCGATCGAAGTTATAGCGGGTGATCCCATCGCGGACATGCTTGACGACCCTCGGCCACGCAGAAACCTCACGGTGAAAGGTGTCGTCATTCAGCTGGAACCGAAGGGGCGCCATGTGAAAGGTGGTGTCCGGCACGCAAGTTGGCCGGAGGAAGGTGTGCCTGTGGCTGACCCCAAACCACACCTGCTCACTGTACTCATCCAACAAGTGCCTGGGCACCCGTTGCTGGTTGGCCACAACATCTTTCATCATCCCGTACCACGCCCGGAACGCCGCCGCGTTCACCTGTTTGGTGCTGGGATCCATGGACACCTGCCAAGGGGTGTATTTCATCGCAAGAGGCTGGCTTAAGGTCGTCTCCGCCGGATCCCGGATAGGAGGAAGGTGCCGTTTCCACATGGCGAAGGCTAAGATCAAGTAGCCGTAAATGAAACTGGTGTTCCACTTGTAATTTTCTTCGCAGGCCGCGAAGAGTTCCTTCAGCACGAAAGAGCACCAATTCAACTTGGCGCCCCGGGTGCAGTGCTCTGCAATGGAAATTGTGTCCAGGGTGCATTCTCCCTTCGTGTAATGGCGCATCGTCTTGCTAGCGATCAGGTAGCAAGCGAACCGGATTTCTGGTTGGTTGATCAAGTCAATCTTGGCACCTTTGCCACCCCGGCGAGTGCCATACTTGGTGTACAGGTCGGAGTCACCCGACTTTCGGGCGCGCTTGGAGGATGTCTGGCCAGCAGCAGAGACATCTGCACCGTTTTGAGACAGCCCTGTAAGCCGATGAATGTCTTCGGCATGCATTGGGATTTCTTCGTTGAGCCACAGGGACCCGTTCTGTACCCGACTGAGGAGGAACCGGGTGCATTGCAGAGCCGGTCCCGTAGTTCCGAAAACTGGAAGAGTCCTCAAATGCATCAAAGTCGACTGCTGTAGGCCCCTGAATTCTAGTCGCATCCGACTGTTGGAGCTGCTGCCTGGCGTGTAATGGTGCTCCATGTAGGTCTGCCAATGGAGGTGAGGAAACTCAGCCGGGTCGGACAAGTTGGCGTCCATACATGCTTCATTTTCATACTTGCCAACTAGCGACTCTACGCGGTGAATTATGTTGTCTAACGCTGGTTCAGGGACAGATACGATAGCCCTCGGCATCTTGGCTCGACGCTGGTAAACTTGGAGTGTTCTTCTGGAGTTCTCTGCTGAATGCAGTGCGCTTCAATGCTGCAAATGCTCTGGAGACGCTGCAACTTCCAAATTGAACTGGTCCGTCATTCTTGTGCGGTTGATCTTCATGCAAATTATGGCATCCGCTGGCACGAGCGGAGCTGATGAGACTCCATAACGGCAATTAATTCTTGCTATCCTTAGCGGCTGCGATAATCGTGCGATCAATCGCGTGCCTGTATGTAATCTGACAGTTGCTGATGGCGTCATGGGAATATGGGCGGACACGATGGCTGAGGGAACTGCGGGTGATGGCAAATGATTACGGTACAATTACTGTCTACTTATGGAAATTTATGAAGCAAATCTGAGCGATCCTACAGACTGACAAAAGGACTGACGGAAATGACCTGGACTGACACTGGCATGGGAATGGATCCTACGCGAACGACACGCTGGACTGGCGCGGTGACACGCTGGACTGGCGCTACGACACGCTGGACTGGTCTGCCCCGACCACAGTCGGTTGCGGTGAGGTACCCGCAACTGACCAATTATTTGACAGACTGCCTATGAATGGAAAAGACTCTCTATGCTCATCCCGGTTGCGGGAGAGTTATTCGACTAAGCTACTCTACGAGTTCTCTCGGTTGCGAGAGTTATTGATGAAAAGTGAAAGATACCTACTCCTGGTAGGGTTTTAGGCGTGCGCCATTCACCCATCCGGGAAGAACTGTACCGTCCAGCTGTGCCAACTGAACGGCTCCTGAGTCACGGATCTCGATGATGAAGTAGGGTCCCAACCAGTGCATCTGGAGCTTGCCTGGAAACTTCTGGAACTGGCTGTCGTACAAGAGAACTTTGCCGCCAACTTGGAAGGCTTTGGTTTTGATGTGGCGGTCGTGCCACGCTTTCTGTCTGGCCTTCTGAACCTTCTGGTGGAATTCCGCGAGGAATCGGGCCTCATCCAGCTCCTGTAGCTCCTGGAGGCGTTCCCGAAGTGATGCCTCTTCTGAGAATTGAAGGGACGTTGCGATCAAAAGACTGGGTACCGTGAACTCGGCGGGAGTCACAGCTTCCCGGCCATACACCAACTGGAATGGTGTCTGGTTGGTCAACCGTTTCACTGTGGTCCGGTAGGCCCATAATGCCGCTGGGAGGCGCTCGTCCCAATCGTCGCGCTGAGCATTGCAAATTTTAGTCAAGCCCTTCTCAAGAATCTTGTTGAAAGCTTCCACCGTACCATTGGCCTGTGGGTGGTATGGGCTGCTTTTATGATGCTGAATCATAAATGTGGCCAGTAGTGACTTGACCGTGGCATTAATGAAATGCGTACCCTGATCGCTGGTCAAACTCCGTGGGCAGCCAAAGCGGCTGATGATGTGTTCAAAAATGAACCGGGCAGTGGTCTCTGCCGAGCAGTCGCGTACCGTTGCTGCTTTAGCCCACCGTGTGAGGTAATCCGTTGCGGTAATGATGTACCGGGCCTTGGAATGTCGAGCGATTGGTGCGATGGGGCCTACGAAATCAACAGCCCACTTCTCAAACGGCCGCAACACATGCACTGGGTGTAGCGGGAGCTCGTCCCGGTGCGAAGGCCTTCCCGTCCGCTGGCAAACATCGCAACGCTTCACATAGGCCTTACAGTCTACGTGTACCGTCGGCCACCACAGGCCAGCTTGGAGCACCTTCCTTGCGGTAGGTTTCGCACCCACATGCCCTCCCGCAACACCACTGTGACATTCCCACATCACTGCTTCCCGTTCATGGTCGAGAACACACCTGCGCAACACCTCATCAAGCCCCAGTTTGTACAGCTGCCCTGCGATCAATTGGTAGTCGGCCGCCCGGAAAACTAGGTGGCATTTCTGAAGCGGGGTGTAATCCTCAGGGCACTGTCCCGTGGTCAGATACGTGGCAATGTCAGCCAGGTAATCTGGTACTGCTTCAACTCGGAAGAGGTCAGCATCCAGAAGCTGATCATCCAACGGGCCTTCATTCTCTCCTCTCTCCAACCTGGATAAGTGATCGGAACCAACATTCAACATGCCAGGCTTGACAATCACCTCAAACGTGAACTCCTGAAAAAGTAGAAGCCATCGACAGATTCTTCCTTCCAACACAGGCTTATTTACCAGATATTTCAATGCAGAATGGTCTGTGAAAAATGTAAATTTGCCGCCCAGAAGATAGTGGCGGAACTTCTGGAGAGAGTACACCATCGCCAACGCCTCCCGCTCGGTCGTGGTGTAATTCTTCTCCGCATTCGATAACCGTCGACTGGCGAAGTATACGGGGTGGTCAACTGTCGTTTCCCTGGGTTGCGCTAATACAGCTCCAAGTGCAATTCCGGACGCATCAATATGCACATGGAACTGCTTATCCCAGTCGGGATGAACCAGTATGGGTGTCATTGCCAACTTCTCCTTCAATGTGTCAAGTGCCTTCCTGCACTCTGTTTTCCACTCAAATGCTTCGGCCTTTCACAACAGTTTCTCCAGAGGGGCCGTAATCCTTGCGTAGTTGCGAATAAACCGCCTGTAATATCTTGTGTGCCCGAGCAGTGCCCGCAACTTCTTCACTGTCTCGGGGGCCTCCATGTGGACGATGACCGCGACCTTGGCAGGATCAACGCAGACCCCTTGCTTGCATACCACGTGGCCCAACAGTGTGCCGAATGGAACTGCAAAAATACATTTCTTCAAGTTCAAGGAAATCTGCAACTGGCGACACCGGTCAAACATAACCCGCAACAGAGAGGCGTGTTTCCTCAACAGGCTGTAGACAGTCCAGTCATCCATGTAGACCTCCAGGAACTTGTGAATGTACTCCCGGAAAGCAGCAATGACAATTCGGGAAAACACAGCCGGTGCGTTCTTCAGACCAAACAGCATAACGTGGTATGCGAATGATCCCCACTCAGTGGTGAATGTCGTCTTTGCTTTGTCTTCCTCGGCGATGCGCACCTAATGGTAGCCCGAAAACCCATCAGTGAAGGAATAAGCTTCGTTTCCCGCGACATGATATAGAACTTCATCGCTAAAGGGAGTGGGAAACGGGTCATGGATACAAGCATTATTCAAGCTCCGATAGTCTACACAGACCCGGATCTCCGCTTTGTCCTTCTTGTTCTGGATGATGATCGGACTCACCCATTCCGCTTCTTCTACTGGAAAGATGAGACCTGCAGCCAGCATCTTGTCAATCTCCATCTTGACCTTTTCCTTGATACGTGGATTCAACCGGTAGGGTCGGTGCTTCACCGGCCTGGCCCCCGGTTTCAGTGTGATGCGCATCTCACCCAGATCCCCCTTGATCCCCTTCAGGTCCGCAACTGAGGACGGAAACAAATCTTCGTATTCCCGGAGGAGGCTGAAAATTTATTTTGTTGTCTCCTCGTCCCAGTAATCTCCCACCGTTGCGAGCTTAGGTTTCTCGTCCGTTCCAATGTTCAGTTTTTTTGTCTTGAGCGGCTGTAAATGGACTCCTTCAGTCGTCGGCGCTTCACTGACGCTCCGCTCTCCTTCCTTTTCGTCAAAATAGAGATGCCTGAGGTCCTCCAAACTATCGTCCTTCGGATCGCCATCAATCCGGTGACAAACCAAATCGCGCCGGACCTCAGGTCGTGACACAGCCGGGCCCTTATCGGGCTTAGGCTGGCGGAAAAACAAGACCTCCTTGATTGCCTGTAGGGCCTGAGACTCCTGCGCCGTCTCCCCTTTGAACGAGAAGCTCAAAACGAACTTGTCCGCAACTGCCTGCCAAGAGCGGGTTTCCTGTTTCCGCTCTTCCTCCAGGTGCCAGGCCTGGGGAATGGTGCCTAGGGAGTGGACAAACCTGTGGACCCACAGTTCCACAGGGTACCGTGAGCTCCGCCACTGTTCTTCGCAGGCCCGCAAATGGTGTCGCGGGTCTGAATTTCCATGATAATTAAGCGTACTGGCGAGTCCTTCATCCTCTTTAAAGCGTGCCCACAGAGCCTCCACCACACACTCCCATCGCAACAGAGTGTTGTGGTGATTTTTCCACCATCGAGCCGACGTTGGCTGCAAGGCCACATCCAAAAGGGCCATCCGGCTTTCAGCTGGGACCCGATCTTCCACTTTGGCAATAAAAGTATTGACTGCTTGCATGTTTGATAATGTGGGATATCCGCGGATCTCAGTCCCTACCCACCGGACCTGAGCGATGGAGGAACATCTCCGCGTGGTGGTCTCATATCCCCCTTGCTGCCAGTCTTCCCAAGCGAGTTCGGATCCGAGCTTCGAGCTTTGTACACTCCGCCAACTGACAGAGCCAGTTGCGGTCGGGTTAATATAATCGTCCTGCTTCCCTGCAGTCATCTGATAGAGATGGTCCATTATCTGAGCATCCTCCCGATTGTCCACTGTTTCTGTATATTGCGGGCCCTGATACGGGTCGAGAGGCTGGGTGACCCATACCTCCCCATCCTCAAAGATCATCAGCTCCTTCTTGAGGTCGATGATGGCGTAATTCTCAAAAGCCCAATCAATGCCGAGTAAGGCCGGATAGGGATCCTTGTCGCCCATGATATCAATAACTTCAAAATCTATGTATGTCTTCACCCCCACCACGTCGACCTCGACTCCCTCGAGCCGGCCGATTGGCAAAATGCAGTACTGATTTGACATCCTGAGTTGGATGGGTGAGTAGGCTAACCGCGGCCTTCCAAGAGCCTCCCATGTCTTTCGTGGCAGTATGTTGACGTCGGACCCCAAGTCCAACATGGTGTCGCTGATTTGGAACCCTGCGACCTGCGTGTTAAGTCAGAATTCTTTGCCTGTTCGTTTCTTGTTCCGCTTGACACGTTGCACGTATTGAGGGCTAGCGTCCGCCAGATCTCTAGGTTCTGTGCGCCCCTGCAACGCTCCGTCCAAAGCATGCTTGAGCTGCTGCCGCAGCACAGGGCTATCAAAAATCCTGAGGAATAGCCGGAGCCAATCCTCGACCACAGTATCTACGACGTTCTGCGCACTGGATTCAGGCCGCCTGGGCTCCTCCAACCCTCCCTCGTTCCGCAACTGGGCGAATGCCTCAACCGCCTCCTGGAAATACTTCTTCTGGACTTCGGGCCTGATCAACTTCTTTGGGGATGCCGGCCGAACTACTCGCACTGGCTCCTTCTCGTGGGCATCCTCGCCAGTCTTCTTCCCGCCCCTCATTACTATCGTGACGTTCTGCATGTCGGGGGTTGTGGCGCTGCGCGGTTCTGAGTTTATCAGATTCGCTCCCCTCTGCCTCGCCCGTTCTTCCCACTTCTTGATGAGTTCCGGACAGTCTTCTGTGGCATGGGCGTTGACCTGGCACTGAGAACACCAGGGTCATCACAGAAGGGGACATTCTCGAGCCATGTGACCCTCCTTGTCATAGTTGTAACATTTTACCGGACCGCGTCCTCCTGTTCGGCCTCCCCGCATGTCGCCACCTCTTCCCCGTGGAGCCTCGTTCACTTTGTACGAGGGACGATCCAATCGATCCGCAAGTGCGTCAAGCGCCCTGCACTGCTCAGTGTTGTGAGTCGTGGACACACAGAATTCGCAGTATACATTATTCGGGACCGTGGAGTACTTCTGTAATATCGGGCACATCCGAGGAGGATGCCCCAGTGTTCGGCAAATTTCGCAATACTCGATGGTGGAGGACACCAGTTGCGGTGGGAACCCCGCGTAAGTCTGTTTCGGCTGGTAGACTCCCTGCGGGTTCATCGTCGTGCCTCCCCCTGGCGGTGGACCCCCCTGGATTGCTGCGACTGAGGTTCCTGCTCCTGCGCCGCGCAATCGAGGACACTCGGTTGCGATATGGCCCTCGACCAGGCAATGAGTACACCAAACATTCAGTCGCGCTGGTCTCGCTGGCTGAAGTTCCTTGATCTTTTCGGTCAATCTGGTGATCTGGTGTTGCAACCCTATTAAAGAAGGGTCTTGCGGGGCCACCCCCCCCCCCCCCCCATATTCCTGGGGGTAGCCTGCCATGGCTTCAATCTTCATGGCCTGCTCCAAAGAGTCCTGCAGATTATCAATCTTCTACTGAGTAAGAGGGGTTCGTGTCAAGGGGAGCAAATCCTTGATGAACCAGTCCCTCTGGTGGTTTGGATCGATCGGGTAGCTGATTTTCCCGATCGCATCCTTGAATCGCCGCATCAACTCCCACGCGGTCTCACCTTCCTTCTGCTTAATTTCCCACAGCTCTGACAGGCCCTGCTGGTCTGTCTGGGGAAGCTTGAATTCGTGGAAAAAATCCCGCTTCACGTCCGCAATTACAGGGTTAGGATGCGCCTCGGACCACTTGATAAACCATCGCAGAGCCCTCTCTCTGAGCATGGTTTGGAATTCTATTAACTTCCCTACATCTGGCGTCTGGCGGGCCCTTCAGATGGCTTCGCACAGGTACCAGTGTTGTTCTACATCATCATTTCCCCGGCCAGAGAACTCTAGATACCGGGTGAAAGATCCAACCATGTCTACTTGCGGAGAATTAACCAGGATAAAACCTCCCGGTCCTGGTTGCGTAACGGTCCCTCTAGGGAAAATACTACTACTAGTAACGCTGCTATTACTAGGCGTTACCGACGTTGCTGAACTACTGTATGACTGACTTAATGCTTGTAACTGAATAAAAATATTTCTTAAAGGTTGATAAAGTACCAGGGGAAGGTCGGGATCCTGGCCATGCGGAAGGTGGGAAGTAGGGCTGCCTGGAGGGGTGGGTGCCGTCTGGTCTTGAAACATCTGCTGCATCACGCCGTGCCATTCATCATCGGAACTTTCTTCGGGTGCATCTTTCCGTTATCTTCACTATTCACGATCTCTCTTCCTCGCATCGCTGGGCTTCCATGCACCCACTGCACTTCCACTGCTGTCCCGTCTTCTTTCCGGGTATCCAAACCCATAACTCCCGTCCTCTGAGGCGCCTCCTTCTGATTTTTCCTCTCGATCTCTCTTCTCTTAAAATCTCTCATTACCCTTCTTCGCCACCTATCGGCGATCTGTGCCCGCCAATGCGCACGTAGCTCCCGTAACTTGCATGTGGCCTCAACGTCCATCCCCCGCTCCCCACTCTCACAGTCTACACAGCATCGGTCCCCTCAATCCTTCCCCTAGTACGGGTGGTTTATGCTTCCATACTAGTTTTGTGGAATTCAATCAACCCTTCGTCCACCATCAGGGCTTTGATCCACAGCGGAATCTCCTTCAACAGCTTCCCCCTCAGCCCTGAGTGAAAAACAGCCTCGGCCTTCACTGGTTGCGTTAGAGAAAAGAACAAGCTCCTTGATCGCCGCCTCCTTTTTCTTGGTCAGCTTTGCTTGCTGAGCAATGAACTGGTCAAGATGATCATCCCACCATCGCCGTATTGCTCCTTCAAAAATCCTCGATACCATGATCTAGATCCCCTCAGAACATGCAAGTCCCGGCAACGGAACCATTTGTTGGCGAGAAGTCAGGTCTCGCGGACAAGACCCAGGTTCAAGAGTAGTGGCCAACAAAGGGGTCCGGTGTAGTCTAGGAACACGTCGGCATTTTCACCCTGCTCTGGAGAGCAGTGCGTCTCACCCGAGGCGTGCCGCAACCACATGAAAAAGGGGATGAGATCATTGGCAAGGAACAAACCCGCAACTAAAGAAAGACGGTGCATCCATTCATATACAAAGTTATATGCGCAAGATCACTTAATAAGCATTCAGACATTCATAAATAAAATTTTAAACCAGCATAAACGCATTACAAGCACATGAACATCGTATTGAGACAGCAACCTTCCATTGTATTAATCTCCTGGCCCATTACATGATTACATGACATAGCTACAAATCTGATACAGATGGGTTTCAGAATAGAAAGGTAGAATAGAAGATAAGAAACCCTATGAAGAACATGCATGAATCCTCCGCAGATGCCCTGCGTGTCTTTCTTTGTCTCGAGCCTCGCAACCTCTTCAGCATCTATTCGACTCTCTGCATTCAACAACCTTTTCAGCCGGGTGACTGTTATTTATTCACCCGCTCTCACGACTATCGGCTCCTCTGCGTCTTCACTTCGGCTTCTCCCAGCTTCTCTCCTGATGTCTGTGTGTTCCACTTTCTGTTTTCTATTGTGTTTCCTTCATCTGCACTTGTCTCTGTTCTATCTCCAGCTATCGAGTGCTTTCGCGCCGCCTTGGTAGCTCCGCAACTCCTGGTAGTTGCGGTGCGGTCGCGGTTGCCATGTGTATTTATTCCGCAACTCAAAAAGGGCCAAAGTTCCCAATGTCTTAGCCAAAACTTCAAAACTAAACAAAAACAAGGGCCCCAACACCTAGACTCTAAAGGAGATCAAGGCCTATCAAAGGAAAATCTCAAGCAAGATGAACAATTGAAAATCTATGATCTTGAGAATGAAAATTTGAGCAAAAAAATAGTTAATCTAAATTCTCAACAAGAAGAGGCTAGCAGACTAAATGGGAAGTTAACCAGTTAGCTGAGTGCTAAGGAAGCTTACGGTGAGAGACTACAAAGTGAATTATTCTCATTAAGACAATGGCTTGGAAATTTTAAATAAAGAGTTGTCTCAATACCAAAAGATAGAAAGGAGCACAAAGTCCTTGGATGAAATGCTTGTTAAGAAAAAATCCCCATTCATCAGGGTTGGTTTTAGTTTCAAAGAAGAAAAATACTCCATTAAGGAAATTATTGAAGGGTCAACTTCACAATTAAAGGGATTTCAAGGTTCCAACAACAAGAAAGAAAAAAGGGTTGTTGAATAATAAAAGCAGCAACAAAAATAGCAGAAGCAATGGAATAGAGGGCATCAACATGAGGATAACATGCAACAAAAAGAAAATTTGTGGAAGAGAGCTATACATCTAAGAAAAAGAGTGCAAAGAAGTAATGCAAACTTTCATGGAAGTCACATGAAGAACCAGCAAAATTCCTTTCCTCATCAAGGAAAAAATCTTCAAAGAAAAGGTAATATCTGCCATCAAAATCCTCTTTATGGGTATTGTTTTTCTTGCAATAAATTTGGACATAAATCCATATACTGTATATGGAATGCAATAAAAAAGATGTGTTGGGTAACAACAACACAAGGATGCATAAAGAGGCTAGGAGAAGGCATGTTGGCTGCGATAGCATTTTTTATGAGCATCATCAAGAATAATAACTTATTTGCTCTTTCCTTATACCAAACCAAATGCTACAATAGTGGAAAATTTGGGCATAAGGAAGCAGTCTACAGAGATAGGGATTCGAAGCATGCACCTCGGGTGATGGGATGAAATAAAGACAAGTATGTCTTCAGTGCTCTGATTAAAAATAGTATGCATAATAAAGGAAGGAGATTTCATCAAGGTGTTTGTTGTGAAACTAGCTCCAAAAAGAGAAGAAAAGAGATATCAACGCCTTAGAAATAAGCCACTTAGAGGGGGCAACCTCCAATACATTACATGAATGAACAATTCTTGGATGATACAAATGACAAAACCTCTTATCTATATATAGGAGTCCATGGGGCCACAATGTAATCCTAGCCGACCTAACAATAATAATGTAAGGGCACAATAATAACAATATGGGGGTTACAAGGGTACAACAATAACAATAAGGGGGGCTACACTAACATAATAAGGGACTACACTAGTAATATAGGGACTTGACATGCCCCTCTCCTTCAAACAAGTGTTTTCCTCAACGCTTGATTATTTATTGATGCTTCTGTATAAAATTCTCATCCTCCCATGTGGAATCTTCTACAGGAAACTTCTTCCACTTGCTGAGATACTCTAAAATTGGTTGTACTTGTCGATTTCTTGTTTATGTGACTGGTTTAGAACTTCTTTTGATGTGATGTTGACCTTCCTGTTGTTTCATTAGATTCTGCACCAAAGTTAGGTTATCCTTTGAGAGTTGGAGAACTTGTTGTTGATGCTTGATGTCATCTTCCACTAATTTATCATCCATATTAGCTATTGTTTGATCCTTCAAACCATCCAAATTAGCCTCCATTTCTACTTTTAAACCATCTATGCCATCTTCGGTTGCTCTTCGTAAGATCAAAATTTGATGCACTTGGTACAGTAATTTTGATATCTCGTACTGCAATTCTTCCTCTTCATGCGTCATAGTATAGCTTTTTGAGAGCTTAATGGGTGTTGAATTCTTTTTAGGAGGCGTTTCAGAACCCAATATTGAAATATATGCTCAATAAGCCCTTGGAATCACTTCAAACTGATTTTTTACACAAGACTTATGCAATTCGGAAAATAAATACACACAATTTTCTTGCTTTTGAGGAGCTCGATATTTAGATTGAATTATCTCTATAATTGCAGATCCTCAATATTTTAAATTAATCCCTGTAGTAGCCCTTTGAAGCTTCTTTCAAATGTCATAGGTCTGATATGATTTGGATTCTTCAAGGCAAAGCTATGTCCAATCTCCCACAATGACCCAAGTTTGGACTTGTTTAGTAGAGAGAACTTGTATGACTTGCCATGTGTCACTGTTTCCTCCTTTGGCTCTAAAATTGATAGATCAAAAACTATACTCCGTGTACTTGTGGTCACTTTTTACAGCATTCCAATCTGTTGCTCAGAGAGAGAGCTATGAATATTTTCCCATGATCACCTCTTTGAGATGAAACTTAGAAGCCTCAAAAAGCCCTAACTTCCACAGATCATATCTCTGAAAATATTGCGAACCAATATCTGAAATTTTGTGACGATGTTCCTCAGGATTGTGGCTTCGCACTCTAAAAATTTCAGCTTCTGAACCTTTGTAGAAAAAATTTATTACGAAAATACCATGATGACCTGTTTAGGTTAAATTTAGGAGCCTGCAAAATTACCTAACTTGCACAGATCATATCTCCGAAAATATTACGAACCAAGCTCTAAAATTTTTCAACGATGTTCCTCAAGATTTTGGCTTTGCACTCTAAAAATTTCAAATTTTGAACCTTTGTAGAAAAAAATTTATAGAAAAAATTCCACAATGACCTGTTTGGAGCAGGGAAACCCAAGAATCTCAAAGCTTTGATACCAAAGGTTGTGAAACCAGCTCCAAAAAGAGAAGAAAAGAGATATCAACGCCTTATAAATAAGCCACTTCGATGGGGAAACCTCTAATACATTACATGAATGAATAATTTGTTGGGTGTGTGTTATATTCTTTCCACGACTAGCCCCACGCGTTGTACGTTGCGTCGGGCGCAGTAGGGGGGTCACAGGGGGGGCGGAATCCCCCCCTGTCGAGGTCCGAGGCAGCACCCCGGCGAAAAAAAAAAATTGGTATGCATTCCCACTCATAGGTGGACCCACCCATGTTTTGTGCATGATTTTGCACATGGTTTTTGGGGTACGATGGTTTTCGACCCCTGGCATTTTGTATATCTGGTCAAGGGAACTACGGTTGTGTTCTAATCCAGGGTTAATGGGTTGGGGTTTATGTATGCTTCGGCATGTATATATATGTGTTGTAACACTAAAAGGAATATAATAAAAAATCATGCTGGTCGTCCCGATTTGGGATCCAGGGGAAAATCTCTGTGTTTATCTGTTTTATGTTTTATGCTCTTGCTATTGTTTATTTTCTGTTATAAGATTCGTGTGTAGATAATTTATGTTCAGGGTTAAAACCTACACAATTCTTGGATGATACAAATGACAAAACCTCCTATCTATATATAGCAGTCCATGGGGCCATAATGTAATCCTAGTGGGGCCACAATGTAATCCTAGCCGACCTAACAATAATAATGTAAGGGCACAATAATAACAATATGGGGGTTACAAGGGTACAACAATAACAATAAGGGGGGCTACACTAACATAATAAGTGACTACACTAGTAATATAGGGACTTAACAGTGTTGACATGTCTCTGAAGAGTAATCAGAGAAAATTTAAGAAGGGTGATTCTCATACTCCTATGACAAAAAGTTCCAGATATCTGTTGTAATAAGCGCATGCTCCAAGTAAGGAAAGGAAGCAACAATAACCCAATTACCATTCTCTTACAAACAAATATAAATGGCAACAAGTCATTTTGGGTTAAGAAATAGGGTTTTAAGGAGAAGTTTCTTCCATCCATATGCAGCAAAGAGAAATCTAAAACATGGGTAAATAAGAAGCAAGATAGAAGTTCTTCTGTCAAGTCTCAAAAATTGAAGGTATGGAAGAAGAAGGAGGATGATCTGCTCAAGGGGAGTAGATCATTTGTTTCTCTTCAGTAAAGGAAGAGAATGGTCTCAAGGGAGGCCGAATAAGTCAAATGCAAGAAGCTAAAAGGAATGAAAAAAAGGATGCATCTGATTGATGAAGGTATGATCATGATTTCTTGTTGAGTATAGAATAAATTGGTTAATTATGAATGTATCAGTATTAAAAAGGAGGATTGCATCTAGCATGAATAATACACAACAATATCCTATGTTGCCAAGAATATGGGTTGCAGTCTGTAAGTGTGGAATGACAGGAAGCTCACAGTCAAGATGGTTCCACAGGATCAGTCCCCACATAGATGCAAGAAGTACAGCTACAAGAGATTAGAGAGCATTGTATCAAGGAGGAGTTTCTTTGATAAGAAGTAGCAGGAAACAATTTTTAGCCTCAGAAATGAAGATTTTTGAGAAAATGAAAGGTTTGAATATTGGGTGAAATATCCTCATTTCAATTAAGTTGTGTGTTTGATTATGCCTAGTATTCGTGTGTTCATGAAACACAACTGGTGTAATATTCAATGTCCTTTAGTCTTTCAATTGGTATTTCTATGGGAATTGATAGTTTGGGATCATGATGAGTAAAATTGTGTGCAAATGGATTTTTCTCTCTGAGAGAAAGTATTAGAGTTTTCATGTGACATTGTTCCATTTGTATCTTTTTGGTACAGTTGGTATTGTTTAAGTAGTACTCCATATTTCGAGGCATGATCTTAGGCAGAGCAGTGTTCACTGAAAAGATGCTCAGGAGAAGTGAGCATAGAAGATGAAGCAACAACAGAGGAGAGGATAAATTTGAAATGCATCATCATTGATTGGTATTTGTTGTAACAACAATATCATGAGCAATTTAATTGGTATCAGTTTTTTTTAACTGATACAAGATATTCATTAGTACGAGGAGTATTCAGCCAATAGACATAAGGAGTCCAAGATAGGAAGCACATAAAATAGGGATTATATATTCAGGGAGATCATATCACATGAGCCTAGTTTATGGAGCACATCTCGACAGCTAGACCCTGGTCTTGATAGCCAGTAATTGTAGGGGGACAAGAAGGAAGCTTGTAGCCATTTTCCATTGATTTCAAAGGGGGAGAGAATTTGTGGAGAAGTTTTGATAGCCCATGCAGAAGGTAGAAGAGATAAATTCATTGGTGGCTTATTCTAATAGAAGTAAAACTCATTGATGGCTTATGCTAAGGGAAGCCTAGAAGTAACATGTGGAATGGCCATCAAAGTAAAGATAAGTATGAGGTGTCGTCACCAATTCCAAAGGGGGATACTGTTGGAAAATTGGCATTGACTATCTATTGGCAGGAGTATTGGCATTGATGTCAACCAAACTGGCATGGATGCTTAACTACAGCAAGTGTTGACATTGATGTTAACATGAGTCAATGGTGATCAATGACACCTGTAGGATTATGGAAGAAACTCATCATAGTAGCAAGCTTATTGGAAAGCCATAAAATATGATTGTATTGACAGTTGATTTCAACCAAAGGAAAATGGTGATCAATGATAGTTGTAGGCTTATGGTAGAGAATCACCATAGTAGTAGGCTTTTTGAAAAGCCATAAAAAAATGAGTGCATGGGCAGTTGATGTCAATAGAGGACACTGATGATCAATGATATCTACAGGATATTTTCTAGAGAACCACCATAGTAGAAGGCTTACTGAAAACCCATAGAAGATGTCTAAGTGTCCAAGAGGGATCCAGTGAAATTTTTGGGCTATTGGTAGAGAATGAACAGAGTAGCAAGCTTATTAAGAAACCATAAAATGATGACTATGGTGGCTAGGTGCTCAGTATTACAAGCACAAAAGGCAGATTGTTTGGAGTCACCTCAGAGGTAGAAAATGTGCTCCAAGCCTGCATCGAACCCTATCCATTGGAAAGTGCTCTGTAAAATCTTTCCAACTGTTATACGGAATTCTAATCTACAGATAAACTAGATTCCCTGAGTGTGGTGTTCCTTCACTCAGAACAACAGAAGAAAGACAACTATTATTTTCTCTAAGAAAAATAGATATACATAAAGGAAAGAAGCCTACTTGTGATCCTTTTCTCTCTCCTTCTCCTTCTATTATTTTTTTCATCACTCTCAATCCAACCAAAGCCTCTAGATCAATTCCTGCAATCAAAGACAAAGAACAACCAACAACATACAAATATACAAGTATCTACTTATCTTAACCAAATAAAACCTATTAGATATGAGAATACATACATAATCAAGAATACATTTCATAATATATAAACATATGTATGAGAAAATGAACATATATCTTTATTAAGAAAGTAAGAGCATAATATTACAACCAATAGATTGATTTTTCGTCAACCTGCTCCAACTTCATTCCATCCTCATCACATCAAGCATCATCTCAACAGCATAACAGTACTTCTAGCTCTTATCAATTGAGAATCCAACAGCATAACTTTGCACAAAATTCTTCCTCCCTAGCACTTAGATGAGTGCTCAATTTATAGGGAAACTGAAGGTATTTTCTCCTTGAATGGCTTTATAATAATAGGTGAGGCATGTTTCCAAGTTCAGAGGTGGTGGATGGTCACTTGTATTCGAAGTATGAAACCTATGGACTCTTCTAGAAGGCACTGGCCATGTGGAGATTCCTGAAACAATGATGATTTCTCTCCCAGGAGACCAACGCACCCTTGATTTTCGGGAATTGCACTGCAGTGCACCCTTGAATGGAGGTATTTGCACTTCAACGCAGTTAGGCCCTTGTAGAGGAGCATTGGTGAGTCAATTTGTCATATAATATATACTTAAAACCTTGGAAATATCATAATTGAAGCCATAAAAGGAATGTCTTCACTTAGGGCATATAGCAAATTAATTAAGGGGATGATAGACCCTATTCATTGGTCTTGGGGTATGATGCCCAATTTGACAAGGTATTGGAGGATGATGCCCAAATTGACCTATAACAGTTTCCCCCTAAAGCATGAAGTCAAAATAATAATAGTATTTGGATGAGATACTTTACGATGTGATGAGTAGGATCTGAAGTAGACAGTGACCTGCATAAATTTGCAATACATTACATCATGATATCTTATATCTTAGACATTAATTGCTAAGGGAGGCATACCTATGCTCAGCACAAACAATCATAACATGTACATAATTCAGAAATTCTTCTACATTGGAATGTTCCCTGATATAGAAATGCCTACAAATATAGGCCCATGTTCGGATTACATTCTATATTTAAATCCATCGTACAGATGATGTGTAAAATTTCCTGAAATCGTAGCCCGGATGGATGAAACTAGATCCGGGGTCTTCTTATCTCGTTCACTCGATCATTGAAGTACAAATCTAAGACATCATCTGATTAACAGCCAATGATGTGAGTTGTTAACAGACGCGAGAAAACCACCATTGATGTTAATGGTCTCAAGGTACTACAACACAATTTTCAAGGCGTGAATAGATGATTTGATGTCGAATTCCAAACAAAATATTTCGGTCGAAGGTCTAGAAGCGAGAAACCTTTGATGATGTAGCAAGCCCCAAGGTACTGGAAAGATGTTTCTAAGTAAACTTCCTGGATGATGAGCTGATGTCGACAGGAAGCAACTTTATCGGAAATGGGAGTAATTATTTTGGAGACAAAATGTGACTTGATATAGCAATGTTCAGGGATGACTGTCATGAAAATGAAGTTTTATGAGTATTACAGAAGATGAGGAATTACTGGATGACTTCTCTTGAACATATCGGCAACACTGAAATGAGTTGGCATCATTTACCCAAAACCGAAGTGATGATATGATGAACCATATGTATGATGAACCATCAAGAAGATTACCCAACCCAAAAGTCATGGAGATGGAGTGAAAGTGTCATGTTGAGGAGTGACCTGCTACCATAAAGTGTTTTTTTCTTTTTCCCAAATTTTCCCTAGTCATTGCTAACTAGTACCTCTTTGTTTTTTAACAAGCTTGAGGAGGGTAACATATGCCTAATCTATAATTAGACCCTTCGGGTGAATACATCGCTATTTAATAATTTAATGAGTCTAGAGATAATGAAACATGATATTTCCATGATCGACAAGTCCATCACTATTTTATGTTTTAACGAGTCTCAAGACAGTGAAAACCTGGTCCTTTTTCATGTTTAGAGAGTTTAAAAAAGAGGACAAAAAGAAAACTCCATGAGTCCTTTTTCGTAAATTTGTCGCTCAGGTCCGAAAAAAGT
This sequence comes from Pinus albicaulis, assembly GCA_034641835.2. Classification (NCBI taxonomy): domain Eukaryota; kingdom Viridiplantae; phylum Streptophyta; class Pinopsida; order Pinales; family Pinaceae; genus Pinus; species Pinus albicaulis. The sequence goes on from CM076581.1 coordinate 725,491,626, forward strand.
GTAAAATGATACCTGAGAAAACCTTTTAGCCATGTTCGACTAAGTTTTTCCTTTATCATAAATAATATATCTTAGTCCTAAAAAGAGTTAAACCTATACTGAGTAGATGTCATTTCATTTACTTTTACGAGCTCGAAAAGACAAGTGCTCGGCAATATTTTCACATTATCGGAGTCTAAAAAGAGCTAAAATAAGACTCCAAGGGGTTCCTTTTTTGCATTTATCAAAGCTTGAAAAAGAGATAAAATTGTGCTTTAATTCATTTTTCATTTTTATCAAAGCTTGAAAAAGAAGGATAAAAGTATGCTTTGTGGTCAAATCATTCTTGAATAGTTGTGCACACTAAACTCATTGTATCAGCTGTAAAACCTATTCAAAGAACCACCAAACAGATTAAAAATACATGTTTCATAGTAAAACAAATAAAAACCATAGTCACAGCATTAAATATGATTTAAAATAATCAAAATGACTAATAAAAGAGTTTTTACCATTCGAAAATTAGGGGCTTTGAATCAGTTTTTCCCTCGAACTTTAGCGATCGATTGCAACAGTTTCAGTGGACGATCTCTCTTGCCATTTGATCTAGGTTGGAGCTATGAACCTTCTCTTTCTTTTAGTATCATTTATGTTGCATTTCATGCTAAATGTTTAGGGTTTTTAGCCCCTTAGGATAAATATATTACGCTTTGAGGATAACACACCCTTGAATGTCGAAAGGTGTGTTGCAATGCATTGAAATTGAAGTCCAGATGCACTGCAACACTCTATCCCTTGACCTGGGGTGTGTTGGGTGCATTTTTAATTTTTTTTTCTTGTTGTGTGCCCAAAATTTCCCAATTTTTTTGCATGAAATGGATCCTAATGAAGCTTATAATTGTATTTTGGGTATTCATCAGATCAAAATGATGATTACATGGCAAGAAAGAGAACATGAAGAACAAAATATGATTTCCCTAAATGATCCGGGTACAGTAAGAGCACTCAGATATTGTGGGTTGCTAAAATACTTTAGATTTTCAAGGATGAGGCAGCATATAGAACTATTTGAGTTCCTAGTTCGCTCATGGGATCTGATATTGCAAGTTTTTCACATTGGGGACAAAGTGCTCCCAGTATTGGTGGAGGATATTTACTTTCTCAGTAGATTATCGAGGCGAGGTTCTCCCATTTCCCTTGCAAGATCTGCTCTTGGAGGAGAGTCAGTGAGGGATTACATAAGCCAACATTTTCATCCAGGTACTAAACTAAGTAAATATGGGAAAATAAATATCCATGATGTGCATGATCTACCTTTGAGAACCATCCTTTTTACTGTCGCAAATATTTCTGGTTCTGTGACACTACATGTTGAAAACATATCATACATGCAGTATGCTCTTGAGTGTTTAGAAAAAATAATATTGAAATGGGTTGAAGCAGTACTCTTTCAGATGAAAGAACAGCTGACTAAACCAAAGGGTGGCTGGAAGAAGAATTTTAACCATGGTTTGATCATGATTTCCTTTATCTTAGAGAGGGTTTCATTGATGCGGCCACAGCATGTTACACTGGGCATATCTGGCCCTAGAGATCCACGGATGCAGAGATGGGACACCATATATCAATTGACCATCATATTATCTACTGCATTCTTCAACTATTTCAGATGACAGATGGTCGCCATAGATCAGTATGCATATGGAGGCGTAGATTTCCACGGATACCCAGACTTGATTCTACCAGATGGAGCTCAATCAGGTGCAATAGGTAAGAATGTTTGACCATGTTTTTTTATTTTTTCTAAGTTTTATACATGTTTTTGTATTTTTTTGTTTCTAAAGACTAAACTAAAGTTTTGATGTATACATATGTGGGTCGTGTTCGACAAGTGGGTCAGCCAGAGCAGGGAGCAGGTGAGCCAATAGAGAGGGCTATCGGGAGAGAAGTCCTTCGGGATTTAGATATGACTGAGACTCTTGCTGAGCTACAGTAGCATGTGGTTGGATTGACTCTTAGAATTCTGGATTTCCGGATCGAAGAGTTACCTATGAGACTACATCGCCACACTATTGGTGTTCGTAACTGTTGGATGCGGTTATTGTGTCGTATAGCTAGATCAGTTGTTTGTTATCACGAGAATCACTAGTTTACTTTGACATTTTTTTCATACATTTTGAGGTCAGATGACCAATGTGTCTTGGGCGCAAATTTTGTAAAAACCTATAACTATCTATCTATTTGTTTTCAATGTTTTCCTATGTTTATTGTGCAATCCTATTCAATTATGTGATGTGAATTGAAAATGTGTCTTTAAATGTGTTGCAAATGTTTGTTTAAACCATAATTCGCTAAGGAATCAATTAATGTGTTCAAATTTATGGAAATGTGTTGATATTGAATGTAATAAAAATGTCTTTCCAAGAGTCAAACTCTTAGGAACATACGATGAAGTTTTGGGTTTCAGAAAGTATAAACGCTAGTAAGTTGTAGTATGACAAGTTGTGAGTCTAACCTAATGATGATATGGTTAATACCAAATGAAATGGCATCAAATAGAAGTTCGATCAACGCGCTATACTTGGTGATATTTTTTTTGGATCGACTAATATAAATCCCTTGAAAACTCACAATCTCGCCACCTGGAGCGAAAATGGCCCATGCTGCAGAGGATAGGTTCTGCATACTACAAATAGCACCATCAGCATACTCAAGGAATGGTTCCAAAGATTCAAACATCTGCAATGAAATGTAAAGTGGATTACTAACTTCAATAAAACTCTAGAAAAACAAACTAAGACAGTAAATTCAAATCAAAACCATATATACAATATAGTACAAAAGTTTACTACGCTCAATTAAGCATAATAACATTTAAGATACAACCCATTTCGAGGTTTTGCCAATGGAATTCCATCATAATCAACTAGCTCGTAGGAGCCCTTAGCTAGAACTCTTTTGACAATGTAAGGGCCATGCCATAACGGCTCAAATTTTCATGTGCCTATCAAATCAACTTCTTGATCATAAAGTAAGACTAGGTCACCCTCAGAGAATATGTGAGGCTTGACATGTTGGTTGTATTGTGCCTTGATTCGTCTCTTATGCGCTTTGTTTGCCAATTCGGCTTCATGACGTGTTTCATCTATATGGATGAGTTAAAAAGGCGCACTTCTTCATTAGAGGTGTTAGGTAACAAGTCAAAAGCGAGTTTTAATAACGCAATTTCACATTGGATAGGAAAGATAGCTTCCAGACCATACACCAATTGAAAGGGGGTAAATCTGGTTGCATTTCTCACCGAGGTTCGATATGCCCACAAAGTTGAGTATAGGATTAAACGCCAATTTCGTTTATGAACTCCTATCATTCGTTGAAGCATTCGCTTAAGGATCTTGTTAATGGCTTCAACTTGTCCATTTTTGTGGATAATAAGGAGTATAACTATCATGTGACAGTCCTAATTTGGCAGTCAACTCATTCATCATGTGATTTTGAAAATGCTTACCATGATTTGTAACTATAACTTGTGGTACACCTTGAAAAAGAACAATGCATCTATTTCATTGTGTTATTGAATGTAGGCATCTCTTTGGCCCACTTGGAAAAGTAGTCAACTACGACAATAATATAACCATGCCCCACAGATGAATGAGGGTTCTATGTCATGAAATCAATGCCCCATTTTGAAAATGGTCCCATAGTGATGAAATGATGCATTGGTGTTGGCGGCATGCAGATTTTACGATCAAATCTCTGGCACGCATGACAACTTCTGACTGCGAGGATGCAGTCGCGAAATATGGTAGGCCAAAAGTAACCGGCACGGAGAATATTCTACACGGTAGCGTATCTAGACAAGTGTCCACCACAAGCCATAGAATGACAATCATTTAGAATCTTCTTAGCCTCCTCATGAGTGAGGCATCTCCTTAAAATCATATCAATGCCATGACGATAAATTTTATCGTCAACGATCATATAATCTTTGGTTTGGTATCGAATATGTCGATGTTATGAGTGAGAGGTATGAGGCCGAAAAGTATGGGTTTGGAGATAAATGATAAAATCCCCATACAAATGGTTAGATGACTCGATCAGAAATAGAGACTCATCAGGAATTGATGGTTATAATGTAGTATCAGTACTCTCAGAGGGAAGGTCGCAGAGAAAATTTGTCAAAACTAAAGACTTCTTTGACTTGGATTTGATGAATTCCGAATCAAAATTCCTGCAAAATGACAATCCATTTTGAATATTTTCCCCCCATCAATTGACGTTACAGAATGCATTTCATGGGGTTATAATACGAAATTACAATGGTCATTTGGAGTAGGATATAATGGAGAAATATTTGGACAGCTTGAACGGGTTCCAAGGCGAGCTTTTCAATGTATAAATACGTCACTTCCGTATCATTGAGATTATGACTCAAATAATATATCAGATGTTCTATGTCATCTTCTTCTTGGATCAATACCATAGCAATGTTTTTATCTGTCGCAGCAATACATAAGAAATAATCGCTCTAATAATTGGGGGGATACATTAAAGATGCTCGGATCAGTGTATCCTTAAGAGCATCAAAAGAAGATTTCACAACCTTTTCCCAATGGAAGGGAATCCCCTCCTTCAAGAGACGAGTAAGACTTTTAGCCATTTCAACGTAATTTGGTATGTACCTCCTTTGGAAGTGAGCCTTTCCTTGAAGTTTCTGTAGCTGAAGTAAATTTGATGGTGAAGGAAAATGAAGAATGGCTTGTACCTTCAATGGGTCGATTCGAATTCCATTTTTTGATACGATGAATCCAATCAAACGACCAGAACCAACATAAAACACACATTTGTGTGGATTGAGGCATATTTTGTAGTGTTGGAAGCATAAAATGATAGCTCTCAAATGTGTTGGGTGATCAGTCTGTTTTCATGAATTCGCAGGTAAATCATCTAGATAAGGTTGAAAAATGTGCTTGATGTCATTGAAAGCATAATCCATTTATCTCTTAAATGTTTCCCTGACATTCTTTAAACCAGATGGGATTTTACGATAAGCTGCCCCAAGGAAAAATGAATGTTGTCTTATATTGGTCCTCTGGGTGGATATTTATTTGATTTTAACCGTAGAATCTATCCATGAACAAAAATATTTGACACCCGGCACATTCGTCAATAATTTGGTCGATAAAGGGAGTAGGATAGTTGTCTTTTGGAAAAGCAAGATTGGCATCCCGATAATCGACGCACACTCTAATTTTCCCTTGTTTCTTCATGACAGGAACAATGTTGTAAACCCAATCAGTAAGTGGAACAGGGTAAATGAAACCAGCATGCAAAATTTTTTCAACTTCTGCTTTAATGGTAGCAACCTTCTTCAGATGAACAGGACGAATGCGTTGACGTACCGGTCTAACATCAGGGTAAATTTTAATTGTGTGTTAAACGATACTATAATCTATGCTTGGCATTTCCTCATAAGACCAAGCAAATATATCTCGGAATTCATGAAAAAGAGAGCGATAAGTTTCGAGTTCGGATGGAGAACAAGACATGCTGACATGAATTTTTTCTACAATGCCGGGTTTGGTAGAAATATCAATAGAAATGGTTTCTTCAATATTTGATAAGTTTTGCTCAGATTTGATGGCATTAATTGGAAAATAATTCAAAAATAAATTATTGATCGAAGGGTGATATAGTTCAATAATATTATCTTCTTCTTAATCCTGAAGATGCGAACGATGATGATTATCTTCCCATGGTTCTCCTTCTGGCATCATGGATTCCACAATTCTCTCATCAGTAAAGAAAGTGGATGAAAAATGATTAGTTGGAGTGCCAAAATCTAATGAACGATCGACCCAAATGATCAGAAACTATGAATTAGGATTTTCCGCCTAAGCCATGTAGATTGATTGTTATGCCAGCTCAATTGGGCTTGGCATCAGGAATTCATCCAGTGTAACAACTTCAGAATCATTGGTAATCTTCCTTAAGTTAGATGAAGTGGAATATATCATGCAGTAGGTCTCTATTCTTTCAATTTATGTTGATGTCGCAGGTCGCGGTAATGCAAAGGTGCCCATTAGGAAAGAATCCTTTAAGATTCCTACACCAATTTTTTGAAGTGCTAGCTGGGGTGCATGAACTAACGGAACGCTTCTAGATACCTGGGAACTAAAGGCAAAGAAGGAGAGTTGATTGATGACTATTATAATGCCTTTATGAGGAAAGGTGATCATTCTAAATTAATTAGAGATTATCGTAGTCATAGCGTAAACCCATGGCCTTCCAAGTAAAATGTTGTAGTCAAGGGGTCCGTCGACGACCTCAACTTTGTAATATCCCAAAATGGGAAATTCAGCAATACATGCATGAAAAATACATTTTTCAGAAATATAAGCATTAATAGAAAAATTCATCCCATGGATCCATTATATCTGACATTATTACAACCATGTCTGAAGGGAAATCATAAACAAATCATTATAGCCTAGTTAAACAGGCCTCCCATGCTCAAAACAGCCCAAAAACACTGAAACCCCAAGACTGCTGCAAACAGAAATTACTGTAGAAAGTGAAAACGCAGTTATTTGAAGGTTTATACTCATAAATATAGAGACAAAATAGATCTACTCATGTATTAATCAAATAGGCCCCAAAAACAGAGATCTAGTCTCTTTTACATAGATCCAAGATGACCCAGGAAAGGTTTCTTGACAGAAATGATATACATGAAATTTCCTATTATAGATCTATGGCTGAATCACACTGTATGGCTGAAGCACTGCATAAATATGGCTGATCATGCAAATAAATGGCAATAGACTCTTCTACTAGCTTTCCGGGAAGTAGAATGAACCTCCTTCAGGGAAACTAGCTCAAAATACAAGGGATTAAACCCCTCCACTACAATTCCTTAAGAAATAATGCAGTTTCTGAAAGGAACTACATTTTTTCTGAAGGTGACTACTTGGCCTAACACTAGATAGTGGAAAATTTAGCACAAAATGCTCTCCTCAGATTTCTTAAACAAGATCTCCAAGCAAGAGTGGGGAATTCCCACATGAGAAAACCCTTACACTAAACAGTGCAGCAAACTTAGCTAAATAGCCAAAGGATGAAAAAATTCAAAAAAAACACATACAAAATATAATCTTCAATCACGCCCCATATGGTTTCCATTCCCTTCATTATATAGTTGATGAGCTTCCTCACCAAGGGTCCCACCCAATTATGAGGTTGCTTCCATGAAAAGGCTTCTCCACCAAAATTACGTTGTCTCCATTAGTCTTACTCATATTTTTACAACGTTGTTTGATTTATTCAATCTTGACTGGATCAACCTTGACTGGATCTTCATGCATTGTCTCTTTTCACACTCAAGGTGTCTTCATTTTGACTAGCTAGATTGATCTTCATTCACATTGAGTTGTCTTTATTTAGGATCCACTCCTCATATAATAATGTTCTTGACTTGGTCAAACTTGACTTTTTCCACACATTTTAGACCATGTTCACACATGTGGATGCTTGATCTAGTTATTAACATGATCCCTTTTCACATTATGAGGGATTTTATTCCTACTTAAGCAACTTATGAGCCTCCTTGCCCATTTATTCATCTAACTAGATTTTAAAATCAAAATTAATATTCCTATTAGCTGCATGTTAATTTAGGAATATTACAGTCTTCCCCTGCCAAATGTTTCTTGTCCTCAAGCAACTGCAAGGGTGCTAGAAAATCTCCCCTCCTCCTATTGTGGCCTCCTCATCCAATGTTATCCACCATTGCTTCAGATATTCTGTAGTAATTCTGTCTCCCAATGGTTCCTCCCAGGTGTGCGAGTTGGTCTTTGGTGAATAAACCAAATGGCTCTCATCATGAAAGAATGGAAGGTCTATGTGGAAACCTTCTTGCTTATCAATGGCCTCCTCAATATAGAAGTGATGACAATCATTGGGAATTCCATCATCAATGAAGGACTCCCATCTCCATGCTAGCATCCAAATGAAATGAATCACCTCCCAGCTTGGTAATTCATAGAAAATATCCTCCCAAATTCTCATGAGAGGTATGTCCCAAGTGCTCCAAACAATCATATGGCCTACTTCATAAAGAAACAAGTGATCTAATATGGTAGCCATACCTTTTCCCATGCTCCCCTTGAAACATGTAGTGCAAAAAGTGTGGGGAATTTCTTCCCCAAAGAACACATCTAACCAATGTGTCTCTCCTCCAATCATGTTCCCAAAAAATATAAGATCATCTTCAGCATATGGAATCATAATTGAAATCATGCTAGCTACCATATGAAGTAAAGGAGAAGGATAATGGTCCCTCATGTGCAACTAGCACAGTTTTACTCCCAACTGCCATAGAATATGATATGACAAGTGTTTTTCCCAACACTTGTTTGCTGCCCCATCCTTCTTGCATGCTTGGAGAAGGTGTATAATGGTTGGTGTTAACGAATTACACCATGAAGAGTACATCATCTCTCCAACATCTTCTAAGGAATGGTCAATACCACCATTGTCCATGGCTGCAAGTGGCCCATGAAGCCCATAAGAAAAAGTGCCCCCTCTTTGAGCAAGGCCCTATACATGAGTGTTAAGAAAATACAAGCATATAGTAGATACATTATGATGTTCAAAAATACAATTTTTACCATACACTCGATTCAAATCAGTGAGGTAGCTCATGGATGAGCTCCCTCTCACACCTAATGAATAAGGAGGTGGTAATGATAACTCTTCCCAAGAGCTATGTTCCTCCTCAACCAGAAAATGATCTATGCACTTCCTCATATGAGAGTGCATCTCCTCTTTGAAGTTTACCCATGTGAATCCATCTAAGATAGTATGGTATGTTTTAATGAAGCTAGTGGGTGTAGAAAGAAGGATCTCATAGGCTGCATTAAGTAGTTTATACTTGAGCTTGGAATATTTAGTTAAGTAGATTTGAACATGGAAATAAATGACTCCACAACTACTTTATACCTCCCATCCATCACTTTCCCATCAAGAACCTTACATGTGAAGAGGTCCTTGTAATATTCCATCAAAAGTTGGGACTCCCAATAAGGATCTAGGCTCCCCAACAATGACAGCGTTGTATAAATCTGAAATGCAGCCCTTGTCATGACATGGCTCTCTTCTTTGAAATGTTTGATGCTAAAGTCACATGTTGGAGTACTTTCAACTTTCCTTTTGCTGCCTCTCTTACATTTGATCTTGCTCAAGACAAGATTGAAGTTCATGAAAGTCAACCTTCTTTTGAAAGGTTCCTTTCCTCCAAAACTTCCATAGATTTTCCCATGCATACAAGAGTGGTAAGACCATCTTGTCATATTCAGAAATCTTCATTATGTATAGAAGTATCTTTTGTTGCTCCAAGGCTATGGAGTGGCCCTTTGATACCATGCTCATGTCAACACAGATTTCTGAATTCTTCTTTTCTAGCACAAATAGATAAGTGGAAGATAGCAAAGTCAATTTCAGGAAATTGCTTAGCTCTCCTTGGAATCCATCATTAGTTCTCAGCGTTGTGGTAGCTCCCCTCAAGTCTCCTCCCTTAGCCAAATATTCCACTGCTACACATATTTGAGAGAACACTTTGGTCTTCCTCCAATCAGGAGGTCTCCCTGGTGGAATGCCTCCATGCAAGGAGACATCAGGGCATAGAGCAGGATGTACATGTGTGTGGACTGATTTGTCCTTGCCTTCATTGCAAAAATCCTCATGCCTCCTTTGTGTACCAATATCCTAAAATAAAGAGGGTTGTGTACTCCTCATCATATGATGCTTTTCCTCCCCTTTATCTTCTTCTATCTTCAAGATCTCACCATTTGCTAATGATGACACATGCTGCACATGGATTGTGCCATGATATCTACATGTGAGATTCTTTGGAACTCCTTGCAAGAGTGCAAGAGTTTCTCTCCTTGGAGTAAGTACTCCATATTCCTCTTCATGAGGTCCTAGATGTGCTCTTGTCAAGACTGCACTGTTATTTCTAGCCTTCTCTTCCTCCTCTTCAATAGTTGAAAATACCTCATCATCAATAAGAGACCTTAGATCTTGGTCCTCTTTTGAAGGAGGAATCTCCATGTCTTCTTCTTGAGAAGAAAGCTCTTCATGCAATGGAGACTTTGCCCTTGGCAATATATCATACAAGTTTCCATCCCCTTCAATGTTTTTCTAAAATGGAGTTGATTTTATGGACCCTTCCAACCCATGCAAAGGTTTTGTTTTATTTGGTTTAATAAACTCCATATAAGTTGTTTCATAAGGTTTTTCATCAAACCTTTCCACTACTCTTCTAATTAACTTTGCATAAGTAGATGTATTTTCATTCTTTAAGGAAAAATATTCAAACAACCACCAAGCATAAGCCTTACCCTCAAGATGCAGCGCTGCTACTTGGATGGCTTCCTTTTTTGAAACTTGATGTTGTTGCACATAGGTGTCTAGCTCCTTCACCCAAGCCCAAGCTGGACATTTAGGTGATCCATCAAAAGTAAATAGGAAGAATATACCCACACCATGTTGCTTGCTCCTTGTGCTTCTTTCCTCCTTGATCCTGCAAAACCCTTGGAAGTTCAAGTGATCTTTGAACCCCTTAGATTTAGCTTCATACTCTTGCAAATAATCACCAAGAGTCTCCTTCTTTGGCACATCTCCTTTCTTCTTCTTCTTGGTCATGAACAATTGTTTGATAGAGTGTTGTAAATTTGATGATGTGGCTGAATGATCACACCCATAATATGAGGAATTAGAGCTTTCCTCATCTATAGATCTTGCAGATCTTGTTGAGGGACTTCCATGTCTTTCCCTCCTCATTTCTTTGATGTCTTTGCTTATACCCTACAGAGTTTGAGAGAGAAGTTTTGAGAACTTATTTCCTCCAGAAAATAAGGGTTTTCTTTGATCTCTCTTGCAAATCTTCTCCTTCCCATGAGAAGACTCCATAATGGTTGAAGAACATAGGTTGAGCCAATATTAAGGCTCCGATACCACTGTAATATTCCAAAATGGTAAATTCAGCAATACATGCATGAAAAATGAATTTTTCAAAAATATAAGCATTAATAGAAAAATGAAGCCCATTGATCCATTAGATATGACATTATTACAACCATATCTGAATGGAAACAGAAACAAATCATTATAGCCTAGTTAAACAGGCCTCCCATGCTCAAAACAACCCAAAAACACTGAAACCCCAAGACAGCTACAAACAGAAATTACTGTAGAAAGTGATAGCGCAGTTATTTTAGGGTTTATACTCAGAAATATAGAGAAAAAATAGATCTTCTCATGTATTAATCAAATAGTATCGAAAAATAGAGATCTAGTCTCTTTTACATAGATCCAAGATGACCCGGGAAGGGTTTCTTGATAGAAATGATATACATGAAATTTCCTACTGCAAATCTATGGCTGAATCACACTGTATGGCTGAAGCACTGCATAAATATGACTTATCATGAAAATAAATGGCATTAGACTCTTCTAATAGCTTTCCAAGAAGTAGAATGAACCTCCTTCAGGGAAACTAGCTCAAAATGCAAGGGATTAAACCCCTCCACTGCAATACCTTAAGAAATAACGCAGTTTCTTAAAGGGACTGTGTTTTTTCTTAAGGTGAATGCTTGGCCTAATACTAGATAGTGGAAAATTCAGCACAAAATTCTCTCCTTATATTTCTTAAACAAAATCTCCAAGCAAGAGTGGGGAATTCCCGCATGAGAAAACCCTTGCACTAAACAGTGTAGCAAACTTAGCTAAACATCCAAAGGATGCAGAAAGTCTAAATAGACCACATACAAAATATAATATTCAATCATGCCCCATACGGTTTCCACTCCCTTCATTATATAGTTTATGAGCTTCCTCACCAAGGGTCCCACCCAATTATGAGGTTGCTTCCATGCAAAGGCTTCTCCACAAAAATTACGTTGTCTCCATTAGTCTTACTCATATTTTTATAGCGTTGTTTGATTTAGTCAATCTTGACTAGATCAATCTTGACTGGATCAACCTTGACTGGATCTTCATGCATTGTCTCTTTTCACACTCAAGGTGTCTTCATTTTGACTAGCTAGATTGATCTTCATTCACATTGAGTTGTCTTTATTTAGGATCCACTCCTCATATAATAATGTTGTTGACTTGGTCAAACTTGAATTTTTCCACACATTTTAGACCATGTTCACACATGTGGATGCTTGATCTGGTTATTAACATGATCCCTTTTCACATTATGAGGGGTTTTATTCCTACTTAAGAAACTTATGAGCCTCCATGCCCATTCATTCATCTAACTAGATTTTAAAATCAAAATTAATATTCCTATTAGCTGCATGCTAATTTAGGAATATTACAAACTTCAACAGTTACATTTTTTCCCCCTAGTTCTACATGCAGGTTATTGATGATACCGCAAGACTTTTATGTATGACCGTCAAAAGCTTTCAATTTCATAGGCAATTGAGATAGGCGCGGCGAGCCAAGTGACTTCCAGCAGTTTAGAGACATAATTCAAGTATATGCTCCCTCATCAATAATAGTACGATGAAAGAGGTGATTGAGAACATTTACTTAGATGGAAAATGCCAATTCTGCTGGTAATTGTGGCACATAGCCTGTATGATTAAAGACTACAAGATTGGAATCTGTCGAGTCGATTCCACCAATTGCCGACAATAAAGTCTGCTTCTGGGAGGGACAATTTTGAAGTACCTCAAGCGTCGACATAGCTGAAGGTTAATGAGACAAATATTCAACTATATTATAATTTTGAGTTGCTTAGGCTCGAGGATTGAATGTCGATTTGTGGATGACTCCCTTCAGTGGCCTTATTGTTAACTCTGGAATAGCAGTTCGCGGAATTGATTCAGTATACGGATTCATGGTCAAGGTAGTAGGTTGATCAGTAGCCTGACTACCGTAATATTTATTTCACGTAGACACCAAAACATCTATTTTTGGCTTTGTGATAGCTAGCATAATCACTTGGGAACTATAAGCGGGATCCGTAGCAACCATGTTTGTGTCTGGATTCAGAAAAGGATCTGTCAACACAGCAGAGGAAGTTGAGGTCTTAAGAAATTTTGAGACTTCAGCGCGGTGAGGACAATCGTGAACAAAGTGCTTCTCATCACATATCAATCAAGGGTAACAAAGTTTCTGATTATTTCAAGATTTTTGATTAGATGATCGTTCCTGCGGGGTTGAATTTTTATTTCGCTTTCCCCTTTTTCTTACTTCTGGGTTGCTTGTCACTTTTGCCTTTGTCAGATGACACAGCATGAATTTCAGAAGAAGGTGCAGGATCAGATGAAGTATAGTTGTGTGTTCTTGCAGTACTGATCATACTATCATCGTCATGAGAGTCCTTAGATGGAGGAGGAACATTATAATTTGATCGCGGCGCATTTGGAATTTTCTCGTAGAGAATGCCAGACTGAGTATAAATCAAATCCAATTACTGAGCATGATAAATGACCTTCTCTTCAGTGATGATGCCACCTTTAGCTACATCCTCGGTGATATATGGCAGTAAGGACTTAATAAACCACTTAGTGAGGAGTTGAACAAGAACAAATTTTTTTACCATTCTACGACGACGACGCCACTCATGAATACGATTAGAAATGTGAGTACCAGTTGTGTGTTTAAAATTGGTCAGCAATTCCATTCTAGTTTCATATCGTATGGGTAACTGGAAGTGGGTCACAAAGGTAGTAGCTAAGGCAGTGAAATTATCAAATGAAGCTCGTGGTAATTCAATGTACCACTTCATGGCCAGACCAGGAGCATACGCTGGAAAATACGTAGTTGAACGGAGTCATCATTTAAGGAGTTAGATGAACACCATAAATGATAAGTCATAACATGTGTTGATGGGTCTTCTCCAGGGTTTCTGTTGAATTTAGGAATGTCATAGGGTAATTTATGTGGTATCACTGACCATCAAGGAGAATATTTGATGGGGTCATTGGTAATTTTGTTTAAGTCAAGTAATTCTAAAGTTGGGACAAAGGGAAATTGTCGATTTAAGTCAGGTTGAGCATAACTAGGATATGATGGAATTTCTTGGGAAATAGGCCTTTTAGCACCAACATAAGGCATTTATTGTTGGTAACCCATATAGGGGTTGTTTTGATGACCAAATGCTTGAGGATTCTTTTGACCAATACCTAGGTAAGTTGTTTTTTATTGGAATTTTTTTTGTGGTATTTGTTGTTGTGGCTGCCAAGGAGACTGCCCACCAAGATTATAGCCAAAACTAGAATAGCTCGGACCCGGTTGTGAATAGGTAAGACTCAGTTGTACCTGTGACATCCCATAAAAGGGTAACCCAACCTATGAATGAAAGATTCCAGATACAGGTGGTTGTTTTAAACCATTCGAAGGAGTTGGATTCTGAGGGCCCAAAACTTGAGGGTAATGGGTTGAAGGACCCACCTGAGACAGTTGAGGTAAATAAATCTGAGCTTGTAATAGGAGTGATGAAGTATTAAAGGTGGAGTAGATGTGGGTGTAGCAGGTTGAACCAGTTGATATGAATTCACAACCATTTGTGGTTGAACGGGCAGGATTGGCTGCCACTAACAAACAGTCATTCCAACATTTGGGTGACCATAAAAAGATGGAGTACTGTCAAAATGGGTGACCATAGGTTTCCCCCAAGTATGAGGAGTATAATCAGATGGAATATAAATGGTGGGAGTCCTGTTGAGATTGTACTGGATGGAATATACCTAGATGGACCAGCTTGATGTTGCATTGAAGATGTATATAAAGGATCAAGTCGTTTAGTACACATCTGTAATATTCCCAATTAGCCATGAGCTAGTTGGAATATTAAATTTTGTTTTGCTGCTTTGTTTTATGAATAAAAATGAAATGGAGGTCCATAAGTCTCCCTAATAATGAATAAATCAATGCCAATGTGAAAAGGATACATCCTTGCAGCTTAATTGAGCACCTTTAGGTGTGGAAAGGGGTTTGACCACCTTGACTAGGTCAACTTTGACCAAATCAACAGCGTTGTCATGGAGGAGTGGACATCAATGAAAGGCAACTTAGTTTTAGATGGAGATGCTTTGCATGGAATTAATTCCATTATTGGATGGGGCTTAGGGTTTGGAAGCTCACAAATTATATAAGGAAGAGGATGGCAGCCATATTGGTTATGTTGATGTATTTGATATTTTGATATATCGTATGTTTAGACATATATCTTTCTCTAGTTGTTTAGCTAAGATTGCATGTTGTTTAGCACTGGGTGTTCCTGATCGAGAATCCCATCTCTTCAATTGAGAAGCTCTTGGAGGAGTATATACTACATTGTCCACTTTCACGCTTAAGGTCAAGCTTCATATTTCATTTACATCGCAGATCCTATAGAGGGTTGAGTTGTTTGGCAGGATGCAGCAGTGGAGACCATCTTTGGGTCATTTCATTGCTTATTTTCAGTGGAGAAGGGTTCCTTTCCATTGGGAGGATAGTAAGGAAGGCCCTCAGTGTGCTTATTTTCATATCTTGGCTTCAGGCCTTTGATTTTTTTTCCCCTACAGCGCATTTTATTTCCAGATCTACGTTATTTTGAGGGAGGAGTTGCAAGGTGGTTTTGGCACACCATTTCGAGAGGAGGTTTTCTAGAGAAGGGATCAGACCTTGATCTAGAGAGTCTATTGGAGGAGGCTGCATTATTTATCATATCAGATCAGCCACACTTTCTAGATCTATATTTTGCATTGGAACTTTAGCCCTAGGGCTTAAATTCCCATCTTGTACATGGTGTTTTGTTGAAAACCCTTGAGGGGTTCTTCAAAGGAGGTTGTATAGTTCCTAGATCTATATGAGATCTATATTTTGTGGCCTATATCAGCCCTAGATATTTTGTATAACCATTTTCTGTAGCAGTGCCTTTTAAACAGCGTTGTAGCAGCCTTCCAGCTCTTTATATATAGTAGCAGCACCTCTTTTGAGGGATTTTGTCCATTGGAGGCTTGTTAATTATTATTGTACATCTTATGGAAAATTTAATATGCATATTTTTCTATTTTTATAATAAATTAAAGGTCTCCATATTGGCCTCCTACTTTCATGTAATGTTTACACTACTATTTCCATGGTTCTGCACTATATTCCTACTTTTCCCATTTGGGAATATTATAGTGGTATCAGAGCATAATCTTGGCACTAAACATGCATACATCCAGATTCCCCTGATCTCGCAATATTCAACTTCTTTCAAAATACAGAATCATTCCATTGTTAATCTTTTGCGGAAAATTAATTGCAAACACATGTGAAGCATAAATAAAAACAATCGCACATAACACAATTTTTTAACAGGAAAGCCTGAAGCTGAAAACCCCAACTATCATATATTATGTATCATGGAGATATTGTAACAATCTCATACAAAGCTTAGTACATCAAGCTCTCAGTACAATCAATCGTCACACACTAACATAGAAGAAATCTGCAAATCCATGCACCGATCTCTGCCCTCCTGCTAGCCTGCCTCCACTGTGCAATCCCTGCTGAAGAATAGCTCTGAATGAATTCAAATTACCCTTTCCTTGACTGATTAATTATCATTGGCAACTCCAATGTATATGTATATGCAATCAATGCATCACTATAGTCACAACGGATAGTCCATCTTTCCCTTTCACCTATCTCTCCACTGGGTCTCCACTAGAACTGACATGCACTGTAGTTAACTGTTGTATTGTTTAGTTAATTAATGAGTTATTATTTGTGAATTAATTAACTAATTAATTCACTCCACTCTCACTAGTGTATCATTCAGTTAGACTAGATACAACTAGCTCAACTGAGTCTAACTAAGTTAAATTGAATACAACTCCATGAACTACTCCTCCAACTCTGTCATAACTTTTCCACTTTAGTTCTAACTGAGTCCTCCATGCATGAACCACCAGTAAACCCTAGGAATTGCGTAATTCCTTCAACACACTGATTTTCCAAATCTGTGCATGGAAATTAAGTGCTCCAAGAGAATAAGTTTTTGTTTATTGTCGGATTATTATTAAGAGCTAATAATAATCGACACTTCTATTTTTAGATCGACGATCTATAAATAGACTTTGCCCAATATTCTAAACTTAGAATTTCATCTATTTTTCCAACTTGATCAACCATCCACAAATAGCATCTTGCAACTTCTAAAATATCATCACCATGTCTAAAAGTAGACTTGCGCCAAAAATAACCTGCGGGCCCACTTAGTGAAGGCGACTCCTTTCACTAAGCTCATCATCTTGTTGAATCTCAACACTCCCTCTCAACAAGATAGGGATTATCTTTCACCTCGATCCTGCCTTTATGGTATTTTAATTTTCTCCTGGTGAGCGCCTTCGTCAGAATATCTGCATCCTAATATTCCGTAGGAATGTACAAAAGCAACATGATCTTCCACTGCACAGAATCTCTGATATGATGATACTGGATATCAATATGTTTAGATCTATCATGAAACATGGGATTAACCGAGAGTTTAGTGCAACTTTAATTATCACAATGTATCACTGTAGGATCTAAATGTGAACTGAACAAACCAACTAGGATCTTCCTCATCCAGATAGCGTCACATGTAGCTTGACTTGCTGCCATGTATTCTGCTTCCACTGAACTGAGTGCCACAGATATTTGTTTCCTTCTCTACCAAGAAATTGTTGTAGATCCGATACTGAAAATCCCTCCTAATGGGCTCTTTCTGTCTGTTGGGTTGCCTGCCCAATCTGCATCCGTGAAGCCATGCAACTTCACCTCATCCGTCTGTCTGTACCATAAGCCATACTCAGATGTTCCCCTGAGATATCTCAAAACATGCTTGCCTGCCTTCCAAAAGAGCTTGGTAGGCTTAACCATCGCTTGTGAAAATTGGTTCACTGCATAACATATGTCCGGTATTGTATTAAATAATACAAGAGCGAACCCACCAACTGTCGATAAACAGTGGCATCCACTATCTCTGCCGATGTAGCATCCTCTTTCCTCCAATTTCCTGGAAGAGGAGTGTCGATAGGCTTGCAGCCTTGCACGTGAAACTTTTCCAGTATCTCTCGAGCATACTTGCCTTGAGACACAAACAGTTCACCTTCCCACTGCCATATTTCCAATCCAAGGAAATAATGAAGCAGGCCCAAATCCTTCATCTCAAAATCCTTTGCAAGATCTTCCTTGCATGAGTGTATCAACTGCTCATCACCCATTTGTATTAAATCATCAACATAAAGAAAAATGATTAAAAGCTTACCCTCCACCACAATTTGGTATAGGTTTGCATCTGCCTCACTCTTGGTGAAGCCAAGTCCAATGAAATAGCTGTCTATATGAGTGTACCAAGCACATGGTGCTTGCTTCACCCATATAGCACTCTTTTGATCCTGCACACATGCAGCTCGCTGCTGAAGATCTCAAATCCTTCAGGCTGCTCAATGTACACCTCTTCTTCAATGATCCCATTAAGGAACGCAGTCTTCACATCCATTTGATGAATTTCCCAACCCATCTGCACTAAGAGAGCAAGGATGGTATGTATGGAAGAATACTGTGCGACAGGTGCAAAGGTTTCTTCATATTCAATCCCCTCAATCTGTGAGAAGCCCCGGTCAAAAAATCTTGCCTTATACTTCTCGACGCTCCCATCATCAGCTTTCTTTACCTTGTAGATCCATCTTGATCCTACAACTGATTTCCCCACCGGCCTTGGAACAATCTCCCAAGCATTGTTTCTGACAATGGAGTCATACTCCTCCACCATGGCATCTACCCATGTGGGCTCCTACACTGCTTCTTCAAAAGAAGATGGATCTGTCATGATACACTTGCTCATAAGAGCCATGTATCTAGTATAACGGTCAGGTGACTGTCTCTGTCTGTGTTGTGATGTAGGGACTCCTACATTCTGTGCCACATCAACCTTCGGTCTCTTAGCTTCTGTGGTACGCTTTCTGTCTTGTCTAATGTTTGGTTCTGCATGAGTAGACTCCTCCACTCCATGAATCTCCTCTTGTGGCTGATCCACATCTAAAGGTTCATCTTTCAGAACAGGCAGTTCCTCCTCTGCATGCAAGTCTAGCTCCCTCTAAAGCATAGCTCATGCAGCACCCACGATCGTTCTATTCTTCCTCTCTGCAACCCCATTCTGTTGTGGGTTATGAGGCGCTATGAGTTCTCTTCGAATTCCTTCTTTGCTACAGAAGTCTTTGAATTCGCCCAAGATGTATTCACCACCATTATCGCTCCGTAGAGCTTTCACTTGCTTCCCCGACTCCTTCTCCACCAATGCTTTGAACTCACAGAACTTTGAGAACGTTTTACTCTTCTTATGCATGAAGAATATCTAGCATCTACGAGAATAGTCATCAACAAATATAACATAATACTTGTGTTTTTTTGTTGAAGCAACCGAGAAAGGTCCACACACATCTGTGTGAATTCTCTCCAGGATCACCGAAGCATGGTTCTCCTTCTCATGAAAGGTGGTCTTCACAAACTTACCCATATTACATCCCTTGCACTGATCTGATTGTGCAAGATTACCCTTGGGAAGTCCAGTAGAAATATGCTGCAAAATCTTCAAAGCGCCATGGTGAAGATGGCCCAATATCGTGTGCCATAATTCACCCTCATCCCGGCTCACCACTTCTTCTGCTTTGCCCACCATTGCAGTGTAGCCATCTACCTCCAGCTTGTAGAGATTCTTAACTCAAATCCCTATATTCTTGGTTTGACCCATTTTTTAATGTCGAAGGAAGGCTTTTCCGTCGCTGAAAACAACATCATAACATTTGTCTTCCAACGTTGCGACCGAGACCAAGTTCTTCTTCAGATCTGGAACATGCATAACATCCTTCAACAAGAATGGATTACCAAACTCCCTCTCAAAGGTAATGGTCCCAATGCCGGTTGCACTATATCGACTATCATCACCCATCTCTATATGCATCTGGAGGTCCTTCTCCTCCAAGTCACTAAACAACTCCTTGTCTCCCGTCATATGGAAAGTGCACCACTATCAAGATACCACACCGATCCCATATAGCTTGAAACCAAGCATGTGATGAAAGAGAAATCAAGTTCAAATTGTAAGGCTAAGGCCTCTCTAGCTGCATCTCCAGCAGCCTTCTTGTTCTTCTTCTTCTGTGGGCAGTTAGTGGCGAAATGCCCATGTTCGTGACAGTGAAAACACTTCACCTTGGACAAATCCTGCTTCTTGCCTTTAGCTTCAGATTTTGAAGGAAATTTCTTCCCCTTCCCTTTCCTTGCTTTGGTAGCCAAAGCGCAATTCTCTTCATCTTCATTCTTCGATGAAGAGCCATCCCTAGTACCCCTCCTTATGTCCTCCTGCACAAGATCCAACCAAAGTCGCTCCCATCCCGGCAGTTTCTCCCGTCCATTGACAGAGTCTTCGTAGCTATGCCAAATCTTTGGAAGCCCAAGGAGAGCTAAGCTTGCCAATTATTCATCATCAATAGTAACCCCCACACTTCCCAGTTCATCCTTGCAGTGGACAAACTTCGTGAGATATTTTGGAATACTTTCGCCCTTCTCCATTTTTATTTTTTTGAGCTTGTCTTTAAGCACCAACTTCCTCTGGTCGTTTCTGCTTTGGAACAAATCTGTCAAAGCCTTCCACCTTAATAATGGATTGGATTTCCCATGAAGGATGGACACAATATGGCCTTTCACACCTTCCAACAGAATTCTTCTTGTCTTTGTTGTCTTCTTTTTCCATGCATCAAGTAATGCAGCATCGCTAGATCCCGGCTTAGGAACATCACTATCAATGAACTCCTTCAGTCCATTATCCTCCAGCACCGCCTCCATCCTATCATTCTAGGATATGTAATTTGAGCTCCCATCAAGGGAATACTCCATTCGCAACCCATTGAAATACATTTCAATGTATACTCAACTTCTGCACCAAGAATCTTTTGTAGCAAATTCGAATTGTCCACCAGCACAAACTCAACAATTCTTCACAATTGCAATATTCAAGAATTAACACTACTCTGATACCATGTAGAAATTAGTATACATTAAGCATGCATACATCCAGATTCCCCTGATCTCGCAATATTTAACTTCTTGCAAAATACAAAATCATTCCACCGTTAATCTTTTGCGGAAAATTAATTGCAAACACATGTGAAGCATAAATAAAAACAATTGCACATAACACAGTTGTTTAACGGGAAATCCTGAAGCTGAAAACCCAAAATATCATATATTATGTATCATGGAGATCATGTAATAATCTCATACAAAGCTTATTACATCAAGCTCTCAGTACAATCAATCGTCACACACTAACATAGAAGAAAACTGCAAATCCATGCACCGATCGCTGCCCTTCTGTTAGCCTGCCTCCACTGCACAATCCCTGCTAAAGAATAGCTCTGAATGAATTCGAATTACCCTTTCCTTGACTGCGTAATTATCATTGGAAACTCCAATGTATATGTAGATGCAATCAATGCATCACTATAGTCACAACGGATAGTCCATCTTGCCCTTTCACCTATCTCTCCACTGGAACTGACATGCACTGTAGTTAACTGTTGTATTGTTCATTTGATTAATGAGTTATTATTTGTGAATTAATTAACTAATTAATTCACTTCACTCCCACTAGTGTATCATTCAATTAGACTAGATACAACTAGTTCAACTGAGTCTAACTGAGTTAAACTGAATACAACTCCATGAACTACTCTTCCAACTTTGTCATAACTTTGCCACTTCAGTTCTAACTGAGTCCTCCATGCATGAACCACCAGTAAACCCTAGTAATTGTGTAATTCCTTCAGCCCACTAATTTTCCAAATCTGTGCACTGAAATTAAATGCTCCAAGAGAATGAGTTGTTGTTTATTGTCGGATTATTATTAACAGCTAATAATAATCGACACTTCTATTTTTAGATCGATGATCTATAAATAGACTTCGCCCAATATTCTAAAAATATAATTTCATCTATTTTTCCAACTTGATCAACCATCCACAAATAGCATCTTGCAACTTCTGAAATATCATCACCATGTCTAAAAATAGACATAGTCTAAAAATAGACTTGTGCCAAAAATAGCCTGCGAGCCCACTTAGTGAAGGCGACTCTTTTCACTAAGCTCATCATCTTGCTGAATCTCAACACCTGTGCATATTGAAAATCCAATATGTCATCTGAAGAAGGATATCCTCTTACTAATAGAGAGAATAGGTATCAAAGAATAATACACTATAAGTTTGATTATATAGATGACAAAGAAGACAAGGGTAAAACCCCTTTATCTGGAGGAGAAGATGAAGAGAAAGAGTTTCCTAATATTCTTCTCAAAGTTATGCAAGAAATTGCTAGAGAAATAAAGGAGATGAGGATGGATAGATACAAGGAATCCCCTAAAGGATTTCAACATGGTGAAGCCTCCAGCATTTCTCATCACTGGAGTGATCAACCAATGCAGCAACAACAAGTTTCCCAATGCTCTACAATGCCTACATTATTAACAGTGGGAAATGATGGGTTTCAAGAACAAGAATCCCTTGAAGACTATTTCATGGAGTATGACTCTCAAACTCAGAGATTCAAGGACCACCTGAGTTTTCAAGAATTTTTTCAAATCAAGGATAATAGGAGACACAGGCGTCACAATAGAGGTGGAGGATTCATTCAGAATCATGATCTACACCACACTATGGGCATATTTTTCTTACCCAACTTTTATGGGTCATCTAAATGCACTACCAAATCATGGGTAGAGAAGCTTGACATCTACTTCCAGTTGAACAAATTTCCAGAGATGGATTCCATTAAGGTAGCAGTGCTGCACCTTGAGGGTGAAGCACATGATTGGTGGTTTCATGGCTTGTCTACATTGGTTCATGAAAAATGTCACTGCATATTAAGATTTCACAAGGAGGCTGGTGGAGAGGTTTGATAAGAGAGATACTAAAGCACCATTCATGGGGCTTGCAAATCTAAAACAATCAGGTAATATAGAAACTTATATTTCTGAATTCTTAAGACTTTTTGTTATGGTTCTTGATTTATCTGCAGCAAGAAGGGTCTATATGTTCATTGATGGGTTAGATGAACCTCTTCATGGGTTGGCTAAGTCTACCAAGCCCACTACCCTTCAATATGTCATTGAAAGGGCTAGATATCTTCAAGATGCCTTGCCAAAAGAAAAGGCAACATTTCAACACAAGCCCTCTTTTCCACTCAAGGGAAAAGATGAGAAGGCTCTTCTTTCAAAGGAGATCCAAAATAAAAACATCATTATGATGATTTCCGAAGAGACTTGAGGAGGAGGAAGCTTTGCTTCACATGCCAAGAATATTTGGGACCCAGACATAGATGTGCATCAGGAAAGGCACACTACATAGAGGTCTTCTCAGATGATGAGGAGGAAGAAGAACATGAACCAAGAAGAGGTCACAGCACTGACACCGCGAGAGATAAACCAACACCATCAAGAGATGGGAATGGAGCATTTTCTCCAATTGGAGGGGCTCTTGCATCATTGAGAGGAGTACCGAAGTACTTGACCTTGGGGGTTCAAGGTTCCATCTTAGATCAGAGGGTTTGTGTTTTGATTGACAGTGGGACTACCCACAATTTTATTGATGCCCAACTAGTGCAGAGGAGGGAAATACCCACTGATGATTTTGAGGGATTTTTTGTCTTGGTCTCGGGAGATAGAACTATGCAATGCATGCATTATGTTCCATCCTTGTCAGTCACCATGGGGACATATACATTGACTGATCACTTATTTGTGGTTGACATACCTGACACCAATGTGATATTGGGTGTGCAGTGGTTGATTACTTTGAGGAAATTCACCACATATTGGGAGACTTTGCAGATGGAATGGGTGGATAGGAAGAGTGGGAAAACTCAAATGATTAAAGGCATGCACACATATCCCTCACATACAACTTCCACACAGAAATCAGAGATGGATTTGCACAGTGGAAGTAAGGACCTAACAGTCCCATCTATTATGCACATGAGATTGGTTCATGGGACATTATTATGTTGTGGCAAACCACCTGGGAGGCCACATGATCCAGATTTTGTGAGACATGTCTCACATCATTATGCACCATTCATAGATCTAGGAGGAATGGGAGCATTATAAGGCCATGATACAGCGCTGAGAGCCTTGGGTAGGCTCAAGGAGGAGGGAGATATTCTCCCAACATCATCATCACCCACTCTCATTTCAGATTTTGTGTTGTGGGAGGAGAAGCATGGGAAGGATAGCAACCTTCCAACATATACCTTTGGCATGGGAGATGTCAAGGAGAAGGGAACACATATGAAAGATGTTCTTTGTGATAGATCATCAACGCTGTCACTATGGAGGATTGATCCATATTGGAAATCCCAAATGTTGGTGGATTATTCCAAGGATATTTTTACATGCATGATACTTGATGGCCAACTACATGAAGAGGGCTATTTAGTCCAAGAATAATTCATCTACTATCATGGTAGGATCTTCTTATCTAGAGCCTCCAAGCTTAAGGAGAAGTCTCTACAAAGATCACATGAAGAATTCCTTTTCAGCCATACTTATTCCATGAGGGCCTACAACAGTATCATGGAGAGCTACACGTCGGAAGGCTTTGAAGAGCAACTATATCAGCATTTTCAAAGATACATGAACTATGTGGAGTTGGAAGAGAGACATAACTCAATGAAGGAGTTATCAAAGCCACCTTTTTCCTCTTTTGGAATGAGAGGGGATCTATCTATGGACCACTCCATTTGTATGAGTGGAAATTTTGGTAAGGAACATGCTTATGTACATGATGTTTCATTTGATGATTACTTGAATTCCTTTACCATGTATATTCAGGCCATAGCTCCAAGGAGGAGCATTATTCCATATAAACTTCATGACCAACTTTGGCCATAAATATTTCTGATCATGGCCAGTCCCTTGGAGGACATAGGGGGATGTTGTATCACTATGGGTGCACTCCAAAAGCACCAAACAAGTTCCTAAAATCAAGCCTTGAAATTAAGAGAAAAGCTCATAATAGTCTTAAAAACACTTGTACTGCACTTTCTCTTAACGCTGCTTGCAGTGCCGCACCTTTTTGTTCTAAAGTATGCGGAGCTAAATGCACCTTTTCTTCATTAAGGGTGTGGACCCCTATAAAAGGTAAAATAAAGGCAAAAAGTAACATTTAGAAGCCCAACAATCAAATCTGGAAGCTTCTAGAAGCAATTATCCGGTCGAAGGTTCGCTCCTATCATGTATGTTCATTCCTCCATTATGGGAGCCTACCCCTTGGTTTATGTTGCTCAATCCCTTCAAAAGAGCATTATATCCTTCTTATGTGGAGCTGTAACTTCCTCTCTTTTCCTATAAATTGAAGCCATAGTGCAGCTTCAAGGGGAATTAGACTTTGAGAATTTTTTAGGAGAAATGTTGTAGAAACTCAGAATCTCTTAACTAATCATTATGTGGGAATGATTACACACCCATGTTCATTTTAGCTGAGAGAGTGAAAAGCTTGTCGGAGTAAAGGAAACACTTGTTCCGGACCCCAGGAAGGCATGTACGACATCAAGGCGAACATGGTTGTAAGGCTCTTTCTTCATCAAAGATAATACGAATGAAAACCGTTTTCTCAATAAGTTCTTTAATTAAGTAGCTTGTTATGTCCTGTTTTATCAATGATTTATTTAATTAATTAGCTTGTTTCTTGAATTCCTTGATCATCTTGATATATATATGATTCGTGAATTAGTTTATACTATGTAGATGCTATTGATTTTTTCCTTGTTTGTGATTGTAGATCTTTGAAGACGACTCTTTCAAGCAACTGGAAAGAAGATCATTATGAATAGTGTTGGACTACAGGTAGGTCTTCAAAACCTCTGTTGTAGCTAATTCCGAATCGAATATTATCTAGAGAAAATAGTTTTTGTTTGACTATTTGTTGCTAGCTGTCCGTAGAACACTTGGGAGGTCTGTCTTGTCAGCAAGAATGACTTATCCATCCAAAAAAATGGCGACTCCACTGGGAAGGTCTGTCTTGTCAGCAAGAATGACTTATCCGTCCAACAAAATGGAAACTCCGCTGGGGAATGGATCTTGAACTTTGATTTCTTTTATTTTTTACTTGTGAATTTATTTATTTTTATTTTTATTGGTTTATACTAGCTTGGGTAGTTTATCCCTATAGAATCCCTGAGAAATGTTTTAGAGTTTTTTATTTTTTCTTTTTTTTTTTGATATCCGCACTTTTCTTTTAGAAACAGTGCAGGCATCTCCGCTTTTTTCTTGTATAAACAGTGTGGGACCGCACCTGTTTACACTAAAGCCTGCGGACCCTGTGAAATTTTTTAGAAAACCTTAAAATTCTCTTTTTTGGATTAGTTTGTTAGATTCTCAGTGTATACCCAGACTTGTATTTTTTGTCAGAAAGCTTTGGTTGAGAGTTTGCTTCAGCATTTTTAAGTTTTGAATGATTTTCTGAAAGATCTGCATGTTATAGTGATTTTTGCTTTGCCTTTATCCCACTCAAAGATTAGAAGCTTTGGTATACCTTTAGATCACTAGTATTTCCTTGCTTTCTTGCTGAGTTTGAATTCATAGCAGAAATTGTTTTATGACATTTAGATCCCATTTTCTCATTTGCAAATCTTTAAAAAACTTTTGTTGATAAGTTTTGAATTTCACTTAAAAAACCATAATTGGATGTTTTTTGAGTTCTTGCTAATCCAAGAAAAGAATTTTTTTGTTAGATAACAAGCTAAGAAAAACATCCTCAAAATATTTAAAGTTTTAATTAAAATTTAGTCTTTAGAGTTTTTAGATCTCAAAATTAGTTTTTTTTTTAGTTTTGAGTGAGATTTCTAGAAATTGTAGTCTTCTTTTGGGGAAAATTTTGTGTGTAGTTTCGATCTTGAATGATAAAGGGATTTCTTTGAGCAATTGATCATTTTGAGTTCTCA
The DNA here is from genome assembly GCA_034641835.2 of Pinus albicaulis. Classification (NCBI taxonomy): domain Eukaryota; kingdom Viridiplantae; phylum Streptophyta; class Pinopsida; order Pinales; family Pinaceae; genus Pinus; species Pinus albicaulis. The sequence goes on from CM076581.1 coordinate 725,518,635, forward strand.
TGAAATTAGATTTATTTTCATTTATTCTTGTTTGAAGGAAAGAATTGTTTTAAAAAGATTGCATTTCTCAACTCTTTATTTTAGATAGAATTCATTGAAAGGAAAAGAATTGTTTCTCATAATAGATGCATTTTTAGTGTGTTTTGAGTCGAGTCACTACATATCATCAGTTTCAATTTCGCACCTATTGTCCTAAGAAACAGCCTATTAAAATCAACGCTTAAATTAAAATCAATCTAGTAATTTTTATATTTCTAGGGCTCTTTTCACCAACATAGCTTAGGCTAGTGTCTTGGGGTAGGGAGTAATTAACTCTCCAAGACAATTAAAACAAACAAGTAGTCGATCTTGTGGTAGGAAAAATACAATAGTCACTTGTATGCTCTGGGAAGCTCCTCTTAAAGGAGTCAAGCACGAGGTCATATCTGAACCAGTAGGATAATTAATTCTATCTCATTGGAAATGATAGCAGATGTGCGTGTATTAACAATGGTAAACCTCGGATAGACCATTGTCGAGGAGCCTGGGGTCACTTTTCGATATACCTTGGATTATTTCAAGGAGCATTCAAGGGGATTGAGCTTTGTTACTCTTCCCTTGCACGTATGTTGGATCGTAGACTGTTCCCCCAGGTATATTAGTTCCTGTTGGTAACCTTAGTGGCCATAATCTTTACAGTTTTTTCCTAAGGTGACGGTGGAGGAAAGATCCCACTGTACCTGGAACAGACGTCGACTAGACTCACTTGGACTCTCCGGAGGGTTATCTTCACTCGAGATGGTTTAAGTGGAGAAACTTGCACCGGTTTGTTTCATTAAGCAGGTTGTCGGGGTAACTGTTCCAACCACCCTTTCTACATTAAAATACTACGTTGTTGGATTTCATCACCAACTAGTGTTTTTAGTGTGGGAAATTACTGTTTGTGTGTGGTTTGATCTCCTAGATTTTTTAGGCGTGTGATTCATTTGTTTGTTTCCTTAGCGACTTTAGGAGTTTTCATTGAAATTTTCTTTGATTTCGTGTGATTAACAATTTTTAATCGTGGCTAAATTACCAAGACAATCGTGTAGACTCCAGGGGAAACCCCCTGAGTATACACCAAGCCAACTTGAAGGACTCCGAGCTTTGGTACTACCGAGTGTCAGCAGAATTAGATCAACAGAACCAGGAGAATCATCTATAATTACTCATCCTGATTATCAATCACAAACAGCAGAATATATTCAAGAGCCAATTTCAATTTCCGAAGTTACTGGTGTTATTTCTCCAACCAGTGAATTAGCTGAAGAGCCTGAAATTTCTGAGCCAGACACTAAACCTGTTGTATTGGAACCATCTTCAGGATTTGTTACTCCGACTTCTAGTGATCCTGATTCACCTAGGGTAAGACATTGCATTACTAAAAACCTTCCTTCTGACCTCATATGTATTGAAGAACTTGTTGGTCTAGATGAAGACGTAGTTCTTCCGAAACCCAAGAAACTTTGAATCTTAGGGAGCGTGAATCAATATTCTACAGTCCTTTTAGAACTGACACTTGGTATTTATCATTGACAGATTTTTTACAAAATGCAGGTCTTACTTATTCACCACCCCGAATTCCTTTTCACCCTACACCGAGAGGTTATCATCCTTCATCAGCTATGTCAGGTGAGTCATCTATGTTTTCTCAATCTCCGGAAACATTTTTATATGGTGGTCCGTTTGTTCCTTCGGGATACCAGTCTCTCTCTGGTACTTTCCCGGGGGCAGCTCCTCAACCAATTGAACAAGTGTTATCATCTGGTAAAAATGGAACAAACACTGAAACATTGAACATAGAACAAATTTTTATGATTTCTGGCAATATTCCAAATCCTCAACCTCAAGGAAGTCAATTACTGCCTGGGGGGCAACCTCAAGGTAGTCAATTACCACCTGGAGGGCAACCTTAGGGTAATTTTTTACCAAGTCAAACTGTAGAACAATATTACCTGCCTGGGGAACAACCTCAAGGACAGTACATACCTCAAGGTCAATATCAACCTCAGGGACAGTACATACCCCAAGGTCAACCCCAGAGTCAGTTTATTCCTCAGGGTCAATATCAACCCCAAAATCAGTTTCTTCCTCAAGGTCAATATCAACCCCAGATTTAGTACATGCCTCAAGGTTATCAACCTCAAGGTCAGTACCTAACTCAAGGTTTCCAACCTCCTTATGGTCAACCATTATTACAAGGAACTAGAACTTTACCAGTTAATTATCAAACTTATGTTCAACCAGGTTATTTTCCTTCATATGCACAACCTTCTATGGTTCAATACCCTGGAATGAATATGGTGTGGGATCCATCTCAAGTTCAATAGACTATGCAACTCAATGTGCAGATACCTAATCAACCTGGATAGCCCATAGGTTTTGGTCCAACCCAGCAACCTGTCTAGCCTACCATTCAAGTCTCTGCACCTGGTTCTATTCAGCAGCCTGGGCCTAGTACACCTGGAACTCCGCCTCAAACTTTGTTGCTGCTGCAACTTCTGTTCAACCTACCACACCTATTTCTGGAGTATCTGCAGCTCTTGTTTCTTCTATCCCTGCATCAATGCAAATTCCTCAAGTATTTGTGCCATAGTCATGACCTACAATTCAGACTATGACCTAGATGCCTACAGGACAAGTTGGTACAAGTATGGTTCTTACTATTCAGCCACAATTTACTTATCAATTGTACCAAGGAAAGTATCAATTTGGACAGGCTACACAAAACCCAGTATATCAGTATCAGCCATACCCTGGGTATACTTATCAAATACCTCAACAACCCCAGTATGGTTCGGTTAATCCTGGTTATCCAGGAGGTTTTACAATTCTCAATGCGCATCCAATTCCAGGATATCCTGGATATCCTCCTCCTAGAACTGGTTTGATAGCACAAGGTTATCAATACCCTAGCCATCGATTACTGTTTATAGCAACTTTAGATTTACCTGATCTATCGCGCCTTATGAACGATCCCATTTTTTATCTTCTGTATTGGTCGTCGATGCCTAACAAGTTGCCCAGTGATATTCCAAAGTTTGAAGGTAAGTCAGGAGAGAACCCATCTAATCACGTTATGACTTACCACCTCTGGTGTGCATCCAATTCACTAATTGATGATTCGATTTGATTGCGTCTTTTTCAGAGAACTCTCTTTGGTCTAGCTACCAAATGGTACATTGAGTTACCACGCAGCTCATTTAATAATTTTAATGCACTAGCTATTGCTTTCTTAACCAATTTTCAGTTGCCTGTCAGATACAACAATGGCACGGAATTGTTGACTTCATTAAAACAATCTACATCTGCGTACATATCTGATCACATTCATGAATGGAGATGTAGGAAGCGTTTGGTGAAGGTCTTTATTCTGGATCAAATTTTGGCTTAATGGTTTATCAAATCGTTATTGCCCAAAATTACTGAAGATGTGGCCAAAGGAGGCGTTGTTACAAAAGAGCAAGTCATTGCTCAGGCTCAGTACCTTGACCTTGTATATACACAGTCAAGTACTCTGTATGATAAAATCCTCAATTTACCAAGACCTGGTCAATTAACTACAACTCCTTCCGGCTCTCATGTCGTTGATGGTGTAATTGGTTCTGTTAGCATTGGTAAGAGTAAGAAGAAACCTTCCAAGACGACTTCTCCTATTATCACTTTACCCGATTCACTGAAAGGAGATTCTTCCATTGAAACGTTCGCCGATATTCATGTTGTAGAATCATCTACAACCAAACCTAAAACTGGTGGTAAGAAGAAAGGTAAGAATAAAAAAAAAAATTCTTCAAAAGATAAAAACGATAAAACTGAACCAACTGAAGAAAAACGAAAACATCGCTATCCTTGTTTGATCTATGATGAGGATCATTTTACAAAAGAGTGCCCGCATAGAGCCGAGGTATCGAAATTCGTTAAGGGTTCACCTATACTTGTTGTCTTGAAGGATCCCTTTCCTACTCAAGATAGTAACATGATTGGATCTTCCTCAAATGTGTTAGAGGATATCCTTATGGTTGCAACGCGATCACAAGATTATGGTATTAAAAATCCCAGTAAAGAAGCAGAAACATCTAATTCAGCATCAACTACATCTCTCTCAATTTCTGATCTGCTACAAATCGAGAAACAAAATCATGAATTAGTAATTAAACTGCTTGTTAAAGGTGTACTTCGTGAATCAGCTTTCAATCCACATGCAAGAGCTACTCAGAATTATAATATTGTTGAAGACTTAGCGATTTCCCCTTCAGCAATGTCGGCTTTGGAAGTGCTGCAATCATGCCCAGCCCAAAGAAAATTATTATTGTCAGCCTTAGGAGCCATAGACCTCCAGGATTTGAACCTCATGATCTTCGATTTAGAGAATTTTACACCCACCTACGCCTTCAAATGGCTTTTCAAATTCTGGTAATAGTAAAAAACAAACGTATCTTTCGTATTGTTGTTGATGAAGGGGCTTCTACATGTATTATGTCATTAAAATGTTGGAAATCACTTGGTTCTCCAACAATTAACCAATTTCTGACTATCCTCAAAGCTTTTGATGGCAGAGGTTTCCAACCGTATGGTATTTTACAGGATCTACCAATAGAGGTCGAAGGAAAAACTGTTAATCTGGATGTGGAAGTGGTTGATGCCCCTCTGGATTACAACCTTCTCCTAGGTTGCAGTTGGTCTTACGCCATGACTATTGTTGTATCGTTGATCTTTCGTCTCATCATGTTTCCTCATAAAGGAAATATCGTTAAAATAGATCAACTCTCATATTATTCATCCAACACAGCCTCTACTGATAACATCCAGCATATTGTAAAATCGACTATCACTTATAAGGATGTCGAAGTAGGTTTTCTTAAATATTCGGCTGTACTGGGAAATTTTTCCCTGCCTGCTCCCAACGTACAACCTCCTATTGCTAACATCAATATGATTACATCAAATACTATTTCCTTTGATGATCCTTGGATAGTACCTTTAGAATCAAAACTAGACTCTTTCGATGGCGCGATGCCTTTGAGTCCTTTTGAGTTAACATATCAGGTAGTACAGTCATTTTCTGATACTCCTTCAACTAAATCTGATCCCGTGAATGTGATCAATGAGGAGTCATTTTCAATATCGAGCTCAGCTTCGACATCAATTCCGGATCTTGATCAACACGTATTCAATACTGATGAACATATTTGTGAATTCTTGTCTGTCCATGAATTACCATGGGAATATCTGCATCATAGGTCTTCGTTTTTACCTGATCTCGATCATTTTGAGAATGATTTTTTCTCCATTTTTACTACTGATTACGTCAAAGAACCTCAGAATCCCCTCTCATCTTTCGATTCTGAATTGAATTTAGAAAATATGTCTACAACAGTTCCCATTGACATTTCAGTGAAACCCAGAATTGTTGGAAACATTCATATAGGTGCTTCATGTATGACTGATGAAATCCAAGCATATAAAGCCCTATTTCAGGAATTCCACGACATTTTCACCTGGTCATATGAAGAAATGCTAGGAATCAATCCATCAATTGTTGTTCATGAAATTAAGACATACCCAGATGCTAAACCTATTAGACAGAGATTACGTCAGATACATCCATGAAAAGCTGCCGCTATCAAAGTAGAAGTTGAAAAATTACCTTGTGCAAGTTTTATTTATCTGATTCCATCAACGGATTGGGTATCCAATATCATTCTTGTCAATAAAAAACAAGGAACAATATTAGTATGTATCGATTATAGGGATATAAATCAATCTTGTCCAAAAGACAATTATCCAACCCCTTATATCGATCAAATTATTGACAATTGTGCTAGTAGTGAAATGTTTTCATTCATGGATGCATTTTCTGCCTACAATCAAATCAACATACTCCCTACAGATCAACCCAAAACATATTTCATTTGTCCATGGCGAAATTTTTCTTATCGCAAATTACCTTTTGGACTTAAGAATGCTGGCGCCACTTTTCAAAGGGCAATGTCTTATGCATTTCATGACATTAAACACATTGTGCAACCCTACCTCGATGACTTGCCTGCTCATTCCTCGTGCATAGCAGATCATATCATTCATTTATGAGCCATTTTTATACAATGTAGGCATTATAAGATTCATCTAAATCCTCACAAATGTGTTTTTTGTGTACAATCTGGATGATTGTTGGGATTTATTGTCTCAAAGGCAGGAATTCGTGTCGATCCATCGAAGGTTGAGGCTATCCTCAATTTACCTGCTCCTTCTACTCTTCGCCAACTCCAACGTTTGCAAGGGAAAGCAAAATTTTTACGTCGATTCATTCCTAACTACGCCGAGTTAACGAAAGGTTTCACCAGGTTGTTGAAACAGAATATTCCTTTCTTTTTGGACGAGATCGTTGATCGATATTTTGATGTTCTTAAAAATGCATTCACCGATGCACCGTTACTGCATCCTCCCAATTACAACTAGGATTACTTTTTGTACCTCGTTGCTTCTGATTCCATGATAGGAATGGTTCTAGTTCACGAAGATGAATTCCATGGTGAACATGTGATTTACTATCTTAAGCGCAATTTGCATCCAACTGAAATCAAATATTCACATGTGGAGAAATTGGCCTTGGCGCCCTTCAAGTTGTTCAACGTTTTCGTCATTACATACTTTTACACAAAATAATAGTGGTTTCTGATTGTAACCCTATGATGTATATCTTGACCAAACAATTGCTAGGGGGCAAATACTCCAAATGGATTGTTATCCTACAAGAGTTTGACTTGGAATTTGAAAAATCCAAATCAAATAAATCATTGATATTTGCTAAACTTACGTGTGACTTCCCACGTACTGATACAGAAACTGTGGTGGAACAACCAATCGCGGACAAATCCTTGTTTCTTATCAGTACCATTGATCCTTGGTATGGAGATATCATTGTTTATCTTCAGACCCAATCTTTTCGGCCCAAAATTTCACGGTCACAACAACGTAAAATCCATTTCCAGTTTCAACAATATCATATTTTTGGCGACACACTATACCATCGTGGTGTTGACTCTGTTTTTGGATGTTGTCTCACCCATGAAGAAGCCGAAAAGGTTTTAAATGACTGTCACTCTGGAGCATGTGGCGGCCATATGTCTGGGTATGCCACAGCCCAAAATATATTGCGCGCTGGTTATTTTTGGCCGTCCTTATTCAAAGATTGTATTTATGCAATCCGAAAATGCCATAATTGTCAAATCTTCGATCGAAAAATGCATGCACCGCCCACTCCTCTTCACCCTATAATTGTTGTCAGTCCTTTTTCAAAATGGGGCATTGACTTCATTACATGTAACCCTCACTCGGACGAGGGGCATGGGTATATTATTCTAGCAGTAGATTATTTTACCAAATGGGCCGAGGTGATGCCTACATTTCCGACAGATGGCAAAACTGCAGCTACTTTTGTGTTCAGTCATGTAATTGCTCGTTTCGGTGTACCCCAAGCAATAATTATTGACCATGGGAGCCATTTTCGAAACATCATGATGAACGAGCTAACTGACCAACTTGGCCTATGCCATGATATTTCTACACCATATTATCCGCAGGCTATGTTGGAAATGTTGTCATTGATGGCAAAGGAGATGGCAAAGGAGGAGCACCTGAAATAGCAACAAGGCAAAGAGAGAAGCAAAGTAGCAGAGAGGCAAAGGCAGCAGAGAGGTAGCAGAGGCAACAAAAGAGAGCAGCAGAGATAGCAAAGAAGCAAAGAGCTATTCAAGGTGCAGAGTAGTGAGGACAGAAGGAGGGCCATTGATTTTGAAAAGGGGTCTGGAGTGAAAATATGTAGAGACAGAGTAGTGTAGTAGAGGGCCATTGAATTGAAGATCTGGCCAACATGAAGTTGTAAGTGAATGCTTTGAAATTGTTCACATTTGTATATTGATAAATAATTTGTTTATAATTTCTGTGTGAAACTTAAATGTATTCCTGGTCGAAGTTATAAGGAATATTTGAGTTCTGTGGGTGAGTTGTGAAACTCTGCATTGTTGGCTGTATTGGTAGCTTTGTGTGAAATAGAGGTTTGATATGCTTTTGTACTCATATCAGTTGGGAACGATCGATCACTGAATAGATCGATCCTATTAGAGAAAGTGGAACCAGAATATAACCCTTGAATACCTCAATGTGGTTGTAATTAATGAGGAGTCTGCACTTCTATGTTTTGATGGGAAGCATTGTTAAGTCTATTTGTTTGAGCATGTTGAATCCTATACAAAAGTTTGTTAGGAGTCGAACCCTGCTCCTTTGTTGAAATCGGTAGAAGCGATTCATACTCAGTAGAGAGTAGCAGCGTTTAATCCTGTCAACAATTGTGTTTAGATCGTAGCTGGAAGGGGATAACAAAGGCAAAATGAGAAATAGCGTTGAATTGTGTGTTGAATGAATGCTGGAGGGTTTAAAGCTTGAACAGAGCACTGTGCATGTTAAAGACTGAACCGTGAGATCGAAGTTATAAAGTTGAAAGCGGAATCTTGAGTGGAGTGCGAAACCATGAATTACACGTGAATAGTGAAAGAGGGTTTGAGTCCAAAACCAGTAGTATCACACTTTGGAAAAGTGGTAAAGATTTTTTGTCAAAAAAACGCGATATCATAGACTGTGTGATGTGTGGCAATAAGCGGTTTTTAAAAACCGTTTATATCGCATTATTTTGGAAAGTTAAATCTCTGCCGTGAAAAAACGTGATAAGCGTTATAGTCATTCAATCTGGAGCGGAGGATATCCGACGGTATGTGTTTTTTGATCTGCGTGGAGGTTAGTAATTCATGAATCAACGATGGAAAAATTTAAATCGGAGCGCGATGAACTGTGGATCGTTGGATCCGTTTGGCAATTGGTCAAGGAGGTAAGTTACTGTGGGCCCGATGCATTGTTAATGTGATGCGACGATTTTTTTGATAGCCGAATGTTAATATGTTGCGGTGGCTTAGTTATGTTGTGAGCGGAAGTGGTTAATAAGCTGTGGGGCCCGAAAGGTTATATAAATATATATTAGTGTTTAGTTTAAGTATGAGTCAAAATATTGTTATAATGTTGATGGAGGATATAATACATGTTAACATATTATCGTTGATATGAATTATCACAAGGCACGTGTATAAAATTGGTATATGTGAGTATGAACGTTGTGGGAACCAACATATATTTGTTGGCTTATGAAAGGTCGGGAACCAAATATACGGTATTATAATTTGGCTTAACCAAGGTCGAAGAGTCGAATAATTAAGGAATTATTGGCACTCGGTGCAGTGAAAGTATGGAACGCACTTCCACATGGTGATATCAATATTCACATGGATATTTGATTAATTAAATCTTGCAACTATGTAATGTGCACCGATACACATAAAGGGAAAAGTATGTGTTGAATAATGATTATTGATGGCAAATGGCGGTGGACCCTACATAAAGAAGGCCGGTACGTTGTGACTAGTATAATTATATGCTTTGGTATTATAATACGGTGAATTGTTATGCATACATTGATACATGTGTTGGTCGAGGAGTGTATATTGGATAATATTACAAAGTTGAAATATGTGTGGGCCCGAGTACATTGAATTTGAGATATCCTTTGATGCATTCAAAAAGCGGGGTTCTATTATGGTTCATTGACCAGTGGTTTTAAATTATAAAACCTGAGTTATGGGTGAATATTCGAATATTAATTCGACAAATTATAAGAAGGGTTGATTATGGTTTTAACCATAGGTTCTGAGCAAAAAATTCTGATATATGAAGATTGATTTATTTATAAAGTTTTAAATCAGATATTTAAAATATTGCACATCCAATTCAAAGGTATATGAAAGGGTTTGCAACCAAAGTTTGAAATATTAATTTCAAACTCATAACGTGGATTTTTGACCAGAGCACATAAAATGAAGAGCTACTTCTGCATTAGAGTTGTCTGGTTTAAATTGTGTTGATTACTTTTTCACAGTGCATTAAATGTGGGCTTCCAAAACTGAGTGTGCCAATTTGAGCATTTCCATTTAAGTGAAATTTCATTATTAAGCTATAGCAAAGATTTTAATCTTTGATGGAAAAGCTTCAGCATTAATTTAAGCTACCAGACTTGAAGAAAAAGCAAGGGTACATGCTTGTAAAGCAGTTATATTTGCATCTGATACACAATTGCAGTGAACAGCAGAGGTATGTAGAACAATTACTTGACAGTAGTAGAAAAGACAAATCCAGCAAGCCAAGGGCCAGAAAAAGGGCTGAGTGAAATTGATGTATGTAACTAAAAATGTGAATATAAATGTTTTAATTGATTTTATATTGTTTGTGATGCATTGGCAAGTCTCCAGTAGGCAAACAAAACTCCACTGTAAAACTGAAATTAGTACAAATTGCTATATTCCTCTGAATGAGCTGGACAAAGAAATGAGAAGGCAGAAGTCAAAGAGTCATGATTGATCATTTTGAATTCCCTGTAGAATGCAAACATCCATGAAGTTATTTTGTATAAAACAGGTAATATCCATGGGTAGAAAGTTACGAAAATAGAGAGAGAGAAAAAGAGAGTGTGCAACAGAATTGAAGAGAGTTGAAGATTGTGAGAAATCTGCAGAATGGAAGAGAGCAGAAGAATATAAGAAAGCTGCAAGAGGTTAGAGAATGCAGAAATGAAGCAGTGAGGCAGAGAAGAAGGAGGAGCTTATAGAGAATCTGAGAAAATTCAGAGATGATGCAGGGCAGATATGAAGGCTGGTGCACAACAGTGAAGAAGGTACAGAACATAGCTGATATCCAGGTAAATGAGTAAGTGTTTTTATGAAAGAGTGAGGAAGTTTGAGCTTCCCTATCAAGTTGTAGCTTTATAGAAGTCAGTTGTAGCTGGCTGATGTAGGAACCTCCTGTAGGTTGGTGCCTACAGAAAATTGATGGGAGTTGGAGCTTCCTTGCAAGTTGTAGCTTGCTGAATTGAGGTTGGAGTCTCCTGTAGGTTGGAGCCTACAGAAAATTAGTGGTGAGAGGGAGTTGGAGCTTGCCTTTGCATCACAACAATAATAAGATGTGGTTTTCTCCCTTACGGGTTTCCACTTATATCTGTTTTCTATGTGCATGATGTTTATGTGTTGATATGGTTTATCTAATCTGCTTAATACTTGCTGCTCACATATTTAGATTGTTGTTACATTATATTAATACTTGTTGCTCACATATTAAGATTGCTCTCATATTAAGTTGACCATGAAATGAAGGTATAAATAAGTTTTAAAGGAAATTTTTAAAAGTCCATGAATGTGTTAAACTGGTTCACCCCCCCCCCCCTCTCAATTTAACTAAGGGTTCAACAGACTAATGGTCTATTGAAGCAATTAATAAAGTTTTAGTCACCATGATCAAACGAATCATTGGAATTCATAAATCGAATTGGCATACCATGCTCTTTTTAGCACTTTGGGCATATCGAACCTCAGCAAAAACATCGACAGGTTTTACCCCTTTTCAACTGGTTTATGGTTTAGAAATGGTATTACCGATTGAATGTGAGATACCGTCACTCCAACTAGCCATAGAGTTACTACCAGCCACTTGTGAGGACGAGAAACATTTTTTGTACTTGGCTCAATTAGATGAGAATCAGCGCACCGCTGCATTAGCTACCGAGACTCATGTGAAACGAATGAAAGCTTAGTATGATAGAAGTGTTACACCTCGTATTTTTTCAAAAGGAGACCTAGTTTTGGTATATGATCAAGCTAACGATAAGCTAGGGGCTGGGAAATTCAACCCATGTGGCATGGTCCTTATATTGTCAAGCGACAGCTTGCAAAAGGAGCCTATGAATTGATTGATTTTGGTGGGGTCTCTTTAGGAAAACCCAGAAATGGGCTTTATCTAAAGAGATATTACGCTTGATTCTTATGTGGAGATTTTTTCCTGTATATTAGTTATTTTCTAGCTGGTGTGTTGTATATTATAAATGTGTGCCTAGCTTAAGTGTGATTTTACTACTATTCTTGCTTATCTGGATTACTCTTGATATTGCAGATGTTGACATCTTTTCAAACATACATTGGTTTTGCTAATAGCGCTTGTCATAGTACACAGAACATTTCTTCCGCAGCCTGGGTTATTTATTCACCCAGTGAAGAGTTAGTATCTATGCATGGGGTAAGCCTCGGTCAAATGACGAACAATATTGCAGAATATAGTGCAGTTATTAAGTTATTGTTTGAATCCATTTCATTTGGAATTCATAGTTTGATCGTTAGGTTAGATTCTGAACTCGTTGTATTACAATTAAATCGAGTGTATGAAATTAGAAACCCAGTGTTGTTAAGATTATTTTTGAAAATTTATATCTTGGAACGAGAATTTAATGATATTGAGTATCAACACATTCCAAGAAATTTAAACACATTATCAGATGCAATAGCTTCTAGTGTTATAAACAGACATTTGCGATAATAAAAGCAGTAAATCAACATTCGATAACATGTTGGACAAGTAACTGAAAATAGTAGTATATCATAGCATAGAGTATTGTTTCAAAAAATAGTACATTGTCCTCAATCATAGGTTCAAAATGCCTTATGATCAGGAAAAAAGTGATACAAAAAATGATATGAGTCTATACAATCGATCAACCACTATTCGTGGTAATGATCATGATAATATACTATAGCTTGAGCCACCTTGCTCAGGAATCTCCTGAACGGTCCAGGAACCCCAATGACATATCTTTGCAAACGAAGTGGAATGTCATCTATGGTAGTCTCTGGGATTTCCATAGTCAATCGCTCCAGATGGTGTTCCAAATCAGTAAGGATCTCTGATGTCTGATCCTGTGGTGGTGGTGTTGCTGCAGCTACATCCCTTTGCCTCCTCTCGAAGGGACTGAGAGTGACTAGTCAACGTGGACCCACATCTACATTTGAAATTTTTGTTATCAGTTTTGGACGATTTAAAAAACAAAATAAAAATTAGAAATTAGAGCATGTCAAAATGATTTTTTACCTGACTCATCCCACTAAACTCCTAGAGGAGGTGACATATCTCGGTCGCCGCGGTAATCCATCCCAGTATAAGGGAAGTCCTGTATCACAAAGAGTTGGTGTTCTAACCAATGGAATTAGGGCAAGGAAAATCAAACAATCTCTCCACCCTCGCTGTGACGAGCCATCAAAGCTTCCCATCGGACCATCCGAGGCTCTTGGACTCTACCAGGATCAATTGGAATATGTTGCGAGGCCAGTAGAGGAATCATCTCTAGAGCAAAAGTAACCACGATCGATCCATATCCAAAGTTATTCAACTTCTCGTTCTTTGCTCTAGTTAGTTGGCCTTTGATATTCGCCAACACTGCCTCACACTGGTTGAATATGGTGCCTCGGAAACAGTCCACTACAATTTGCATTTGAGATCCAGTAGCAACATGAAAATTTGCACTTCCACATAACTTGGTTACGGTAAATGCAACTACTTTCAACTTAGGACAGATGATGGTTTTGATATCAATCCATTTTTCTTTAGGATTGGCCTCATTATTGATAAACTCTAGTTGCAGGCTAACAACAAACTGGCCACCTGGCCTAGCCCCAAATAGAGAAAGTGGTTGGCCTCTTTTAGACAAACCAGTCAGAAATTATATGTCCTCCAGATCGATTTCGAGCCGGTTTCCTCCAATCACAAAACACTGGTCCTGTACATCCCACTTGTTTACCAACCAAGTGAGAAGGTCTACTTGAGCTCTCATGCCACTAATAGCCCAGAATTTAAGTAACCCACATGCTCTCAAAACTTGTAAAGTAGGTGGATGAATCATTGTAGCTTCATCCACCTCCTCGTGTTCATGTTCCTGCTAGATAAGCATTGTAAATATCCTACAAGGAACAAAATGAAATATTAGAATCATTTTAAAAAGAAAATTTTGGGTAATTTGGAGATAAAATAAGTTTTTATATTATTCACAGCGCCCCCGCACTTTTTGTTCAGAGACAGTGCGTAGCTCCGCATAGGCTCTATACTAAAAGTGCAGGACCATAACATTTTTCTTTGTAAAAAAATGTCAAGGTCCACAGGTACCGTGTGTCTTACCGCGAACCTCCGTGAGCAGAATTTTGAACCTATTTCTTCTCCAAAAATGAATTTTAAACCCTAAATTAAGGAAATGAACGGATGAAAAGCAAGGAAAAGAGAATTTGCATTACCTGGAGTAGACGGTTTTTTATTTGAACGGTCAGTTTGTTCGGAATCTTCTCTGGAGCGTTTTTTGCCAAAAGCTCTCAAATTTTCACTCTGAACTCAATGGTAAAAATGAAGTTGGAAAACTCCTTTTTATAAGTTTTTTCGAATAAATGAAATTTAATTTTGTTTATTTTTCACTTTAAAAAGATGGTTTTTCAAAATATTTTTATTAAAAGCAGGTACGTTTAATGTTTTGAGTTTTTGTACAGAATACCGGATTTTTCGGGTAAAATGGTCATTTTTTACGAAGAGTATACTTTTATTACTTTTTCGGGCTCTTGAAAATTACGAAAAAGCGAAACCCTGGAGTCCTATTTTTAGCCCTTTTCAGACTCTCTAAATATGAAAAGATTGCCGAGTACTTGACTATTCGAACTCGTTAAAGGAAATGAACAGTCGTCCCTTCAGTATAAGTTTACCCCTTTTCTGGACTGAAATGGGCTATTTACGAAAAAGGTATACATTGACTAATCATGGTCAATAGAGTTCTCTCCCGCATTATTTTATCCTTTTTCAGGCCTGAGAGACTAAAATTACGAAAAAGAACACCCATGGAGTTTTCTTAAGTTTTTTTTCTTCTGACTCCCTAAAAATGAAAAACACCGAGTTTATCCTGTACTGGACTCGTTAAAATTTAACAATAAAGAACCTGTCGATTACAAATAGGGACGGACCACTCCTTCTTAGGGTTCGATTTTAAACTAAGTTGGACTCATTTGAAGGATGAGCTTATAAACAAGCAAATGTTATCCTCCTCAAGCTTGTCAAAAATAAAGAGGTACTTGCCAGAAATGGTGGGGGAAAAAGAGAAAAAAAATTCATTTGTTACACTTTGATTTAAAAGCAGTATACCACTCTTGAACACGACACTTTTTGTCACACTTCTACCTGGGTTGGAAAAATCCTTTGCCTATCAGTTAATCGAACCACATTGAAGGTCTTCAACCGGTTTCTGGGTATTAGCTTAGGGCAACTGTTACCAAACCATCTGCAGTTTCGTTATGTGTTCAAGAGGACAGTCAAACAAACCATTCATTTGCAAACATTTTTTTCCATTCGCGTTGACCATCCCTGAGTCAGTCCTTACAAAAAAAAAAATCGAAACTTTATCTATGGTTTTGTGTCGTGAGCTCATCATCTAGGAATTTGATCTAGAATCTGTCAGTGCCTTGGAATCTGCATGCCTTAATGGCAGGTTTCTCACCTTCGACGACAGGTTGCATCATTGACCTTCGATCGAACAATTCCGTGAAATGTTCGACTTCAGATCACTTATTCACATTTCATAGATTATACTGAGTACTTTGAGAGCCATTTTCATTATTGGTGGTTTCTCTCACACTTGTTAAGAGTTCACATCATTGAATCGTAATCAAGTGGGTTATACCATGTTCGACTTCAGCACATTTAATCGCATGGATAGAATCGTACTAGTTTGGGAAATAGAAATCAAGACCCTAGATCTAGTTTCTACCATCCAAGCTACGAGGAGTTTTATTATTCATTATGCAGTAGACTATTCATTACAGATGGCTACGTCCATGCTGTGTCTACAATAGTGATATTAAAATCATTTCTGTATCAGAACAAGTTTAGTTAGTTTTTGATCTGAGTATGGGAATGCCTACCTCAGTGATGATATTTATATATGTGTGTGTGTGTGTGTGTGTGTGTGTGTGTGTGTGTGTGTGTTTTTCATTGAATGTTTTTACAGGATTCCGACTGGGGTGTCCACAAGCTAATCCTTGAAATGATAAAGCACATCACTCTTCGAATGCTCTTAGACTTTGCACTTTAGGGGGCAATTTGTTCCACTGAAATTTGTCACCATGACGTTTTAGTACTCCCGTAGAAGTCTACAACATCAAAGTTCCTAAAATCAAGCCTTGAAATTGAGAGAAAATCTCATAAAAGTCTTAAAAACACTTGTACCACACTTTCTCTTAACATTTCCTGTGGTGCCGCAACTTTTTGTTCTAAAGCATGCAGAGCTAAACGCACTTTTTCTTCATTAAGGGTACGGACCCCTGTAAAAGGTAAAATAAAGGCCGAAAGTAACATTTAGAAGCCCAGCAATCAAATCTGGAAGCTTCTAGAAGCAATTATCCAGTCGAAGGTTCGCTCCTATCATGTATGTTCATTCCTCCATTATGGGAGCCTACCCCTTGGTTTATGGAGCTCAATCCCTTCAAAAGAGCATTCTATCCCTTCTTATGTGGAGCTATAACTTCCTCTCTTTTCCTATAAATTGAAGCCATAGTGCAACTTCAAGGGGAATTAGACTTTGATAATTTTTTAGGAGAAATGTTGTAGAAACTCAGACTCTCTTAATTGATCATTATGTGGGAATGGTTACACACCAATGTGCATTTTAGCTGAGAGAGTGAAAAGCTTGTTAGAGTAAAGGAAACACCTGTTCTGGACCCCAGGAAGGCATGTATGACATCAAGGCGGACACGGTTGTAAGGCTCTTTCTTCATCAAAGATAATACGAATGAATATCGTTTCCTCAATAAGTTCTTTAATTAAGTAGCTTGTTATATCATGTTTTATCAATGAGTTATTTAATTAATTATCTTGTTTCTTGATTTCCTTAATCATCTTGATAGATATATGATTCGTGAATTAGTTTATAATATATAGATGCTATTGACTTTTTCCATGTTTGTGATTGCAAATCTTTGAAGACGACTCTTTCAAGCAACTGGAAAGAATATCATTACGAATAGCACTGGACTACAGGTAGGTCTTCAAAACCTCTGTTGTAGCTAATTCTGAATCGAATATTATCTAGAGAAAATAGTTTTTTTTTGGTTGTTTGTTGCTAGCTATCCATAGGACACTTGGGAGGTCTTCCTTGTCAGCAAGAATGACTTATCCGTCCAAAAAAATTCTCTCAGCTAAAATGCACATGGGTGTGTAATCATTCCCACATAATGATCAGTTAAGAGAGTCTGAACTTGTCAAAGTAAAGGAAACGCATGTTCCGAACCCCAAGAAGGCCTGTACGACATCAAGGCGAACACGATTGTAAGGCTCTTTCTTCATCAAAGATAATACGAATGAATATTGTTTTCTCGATAAGTTCTTTAATTAAGTAGCTTGTTATATCATGTTTTATCAATGAGTTATTTAATTAATTAGCTTGTTTCTTGAATTCCTTGATCATCTTGATAGATATATGATTCATGAATTAGTTTATACTATGCAGATGCTATTGATTTTTTCCATGTTTTTTATTGCAGATCTTTGAAGACGACTCTCTCAAGCAACCGGAAAGAAGATCATTACGAATAGCGCTGGACTATAGGTAGGTCTTCAAAACCTCTGTTGTAGCTAATTTTGAATCGAATATTATCTAGAGAAAATAGTTTTTGTTTGGTTGTTTGTTGCTAGCTGTCTATAGGACACTTGGGAGGTTTTTCTTGTCAGCAAGAACGACTTATCCGTCCAAAAAAATGGCGACTCCACTTGGGAGGTCTGTCTTGTCATCAAGAACGACTTATTCGTCCAACAATCCATTGTGAGAAGACTTGGGCAGCAAATAAGTGGTGGGGAAACCACTTACCATATCATTAGCTAATGCAGTTAGGAGATTTATTTTGATGGTTCCACATGTGGGACTATGACCCACCTCCATTTTTACAAATTTATGTTTGTATGTACTTAGTTTTGACCCCATGCATTGATGATGTGCTTATTCTTTTTATGGGAATGATTGGATGGAGGATGGGAGGATTGTATGTGCCCTATGGGAGAGAGATTCTCCATGTTCATTATGCTACATGTTTCAGGGAGAACATTGGGCAAACCATGTTTATTTCATTGGAACTATTGTCTCCTTGTGGGATGAATTATTTTCATCTCATAAGAACTTTGGAGGAGCATTTCATGGAGGGATGGATTGGGAGACACTTAGCTTATGAGGGAAGCTTATCACATGATAGTGTCACCAATGATGGAGGAGAAGAGTTGCAGCACTCACCTTGTCAGTTTCTTGAAGACAAGCAACATTTGGGAAGGGGGGACTGTAATATTCCCAATCAGCCATGAGCTAGTTGGAATATTAAATTTTGTTTTGATGCTTTGTTTTATGAATAAAAAGACAATGGAGGTCCATAATTCTCCTTAATAATGAATAAATCAATGCCAATGTGAAAAGGATACATCTTGGAAACTTAATTAAGCACCTTTAGGTGTGGAAAGGGGCTGGAGCACCTTGACTGGGTCAACTTTGACCAAATCAACAGTGTTGTCATGGAGGAGTGGCAATCAATGAAAGACAGCGCAGTTTTAGATGGAGATGATTTGCATAGAAGTAGTGCCATTATTGGATGGGGCTTAGGGTTTGGAAGCTCACAAATTATATAAGCAATAGGATGGCAGCCATATTGGTTATGTTGATGTATTTGATATTTTGATATATGGTATGTTTAGACATATAGCTTTCTCTAGCTGTTTAGATGAGATTGTGTGCTATTTAGAAATAGTTGTTCTTAATCAGGAATCCCACCTCTTCCATTGAGAAGCTCTTGGAGGAGTTTGTACTACATTATCCACTTTCAGGCTTAAGTCCAAGCTTCATCTTTCATTTACAGTGCAGATCTTGTTGAGGGTTGAGTTTTTTAGCAAGTTGCAATAGTGGAGACCATCTTTGGGTCATTTCATTGCTTGTTTTCAGTGGAGAAGGGTTTATTTCCATTGGGAGGATAGTAAGGAAGGACCTTGTGCTTATTGACATATCTTGGCTTTAGGCCATTGATTTATTTGCCCCTACAGTGTATTTTATTTCCATATCTGCGTTATTTTGAGGGAGGAGTTGCAGGGTGGTTTTGGCACACCAATTGGAGAGGAGGTTTTCTAGAGAAGGGATTAGCCCTTGATCTAGAGAGTCTATTGGAGGAGGCTTCATTATTTATCATATTAGATCAGCCACACTTTCTAGATCTATATTTTTTTGTGGATCTTCAGCCCTAGGGCTTAGATTCCCATCTTGTACATGGTGTTTTGCTGAAAACCCTTGAGGGTTTCTTCAAAGGAGGTTGTATAGTGCCTAGATCTGTATGAGATCTATATTTTGTGGCCTATATCAACCCTATATTTTTTGTATAACCATTTTCTGTAGTAGTGCCTTTTAAACAGCGTTGTAGCAGCCTTCCAGCTCTTTATATATAGTAGCAGCACCTATTTTGAGGGATTTTGTCCATTAGAGGCTTGTTCTTTATTATTGTACATCTTATGGCCCATTTACTATGCATATTTTGCTGCTATTATAATAAATGAAAGGTCTACACATTTTCCTCTTGCTTTCATGTAATGTTTACACTGTTATTTCCATGGTTTTGCACTATATTCCTACTTTTCCCATTTGGGAATATTACATCATTAGAGATGTACCATATCGAATACCAGAAGATGACATGGGTGAAGTCCATGGATTTGAGGATGCACTAGAGTAGGTTATAGACAATGATTAGTAACCCAGTGGGATGGAAGGACCACCATAAATATGTGACTCTGGTAATGTGGTAAACATCGATGGGGTAGCAACAGTAGATGTTGTCGCAACTGTAACAGATAGTACAGTCAAATATTTTGACTCAACCATGGTCATATGACCCACTGTATACCCTATAGGATCTATGGGAACTCGAATTGAAACAAGACCAAAATAAGCTGTGTAAGTCAACCGAGGAATAGTCTCGTAAAGATAAAGCCCCGACCGAAAATAGGTTGGAGTTGATGGGCGTGTTTCTTGTTGAGGTTCTTCTTCAATTGAAATGAAACCAGGTGGGAGGATTTTTCGATCAAGCCTGAGATATATTTCAGGTGGTTGAATATGTGATATGGGAGACTTAATGGCTACAATCGACTGTGGAGTGAATGATACAAGAACAAAATTCAGTTATTCGACTTCAGGATCTATATGTTCTGGTAAAAGAACGATGGGATTTGGATCAACTTCTAGTTGAACAATGTTGGGTTCGGGAGGTATGGTCTCACTGATTGGATGGATCATGTTGATAGGTAGATGTGAGGACTATGTTTCAATGACAGTGGATAAACCAAGATGTGTAGAAACAACTCGAGACAACTCTGGTATATATGATGAAGATGACGCACCAGAGGTATTGATGGTACTAGTTTCAATAGAACGATGTCTCCTTCGTCGACCAGAAATGGCTTCCGGTGGTAAAGGTGGTTTAAGTGTTATTCTACTCGAACGACGAGGAAAGGGATGTTCTTCTTCCATGATGACTGATTGATTTTATTACAAAAACAAATAAATAAATAAAAGGGTAATACTAGGCAAAAGGTTTACCAAGTAATTGTGAACTGCAGAATACCTCCTAGCGAACCAAGAAGTATGGGAAAGCAATCTCCCTGAATTTTGTGTTCCATGTATCATAAGTTACAAGGCGGCTGACTCGGTTACCTAGTAGGCAACCAAAAGTTGTCCTCCCAAATATACCTGAAGTTACGTGGAGGCTCGAGTCTGTATTAGTGTTGTCTACTGGGAAATCGGACAGTGAGAGCACCCCCTTATACTTTTCGTACTAGAACACCGCCCTATGTACCTGAAGGTACGTGGATGAGCTGCGATATACTTACGTACATGGAGTGGGATTTCACACTCGGAATGTATCGCAGACAAGTTTGGGATAGCTGCTATGTTTAACGACGTCGAAACACGTCTCTAGCCTAGACCTTCTAAATGTTATTATTAATGTTACAATGCTTTCTTACGTTGATTGAGGTAATTTTATGTTGATCTTGTTTAAAATTTTATCTTTGAGGTTCACCACGTGATATAGTGGGTAATTCCTAAAATTCAAACTAAATGAGAATCAAACTTTTCAATTTAGATTTTTCAATGAAAATCCTAGAAAATAAGGGGAAAGAGCAATCAGTTTTTTAGCATACAACAAAGAGCACAAACTAAATGCATATTTCCTTAACTTTTTCCTATGCAACACACACAATCTCTATATGCACATGCATGTTTTGCTTTCCAGTTCCCTTTAATGTGAATGAGAGAAAGGAAACTAAATGCACAAATCAATCAAACAAATGTTTTCTTTGGAAAAACGAGGAATGAAACAAAAATTTCTCTTAGGAAAATGAAGAATGAAACTAAAATTCTCCTACAGGAAAAGAGGAATGAAAAAAAAAATTCCTTTTCGAAAATAGAATTAATCTAATGAAAAAATTAACTACTCTGAATTTGATTTGCCAATGATAAAGAAAACATCTAATGAAACATTGAACAAATTACTTTTCAGAGGAAGAAACAAGGAAATTTTACTGGTCTCTAAGAGCAATCAAACATCTGAGAATACAGCAGACAATTAGCTAAAACTGAAAGCAAAGACAAATTTTATTGGAATTTGGTTCGCTGAGGGGGAAATGTGTTAGTATGAATCTTTTGTCGTAAAAGATCACTTTAGCTATGCATAAAAAATAGCCCTAACATCAATTATGGCTGAAAAATACCTTTAAGATTGCTGCACAAATTCAGATCTAAGCACAAAAGATATTAAGCAGATAAGAACTAACATAGCTCCATAGATCCAATGAACAAGACAAGAAGAATGTATATGAAAGAATTTTGTATTATATTAAAGAATGGGGCACCTGTGAGGAAAACAAGAAAGGTGTTTTCCGGTTCTCCTCAATGGGATGGGTTCTTGGAAGTCCTCGGTGTTTCAGATCTAGCATTTCTCTCTCTTATGGATGTGGAAAAGCAAACATAGAACTCATTGGGAGTTCACAAAGCAAAATGGAAAATGGTGACCAAGAGAATATCCAGAGTGATCTAATGCAATGAAGGTGGTTAATGAATGGGGAAAACCCCCCTATTTATAACAAAATATTGGGGCGGTCTAGAACTTGGTGCATGAATAAAATATTATTAATCGAATTCTAGAAGCACCTTTTAGGAATATTTTATTATATTTGTTGGAGGGAAAAGGATTCTTGACTTGGGTCAATTTCTTTATTTATAAATAATAAATAAATAAATGATTTATTTATCATTTTAGGGGAATGATGGGAATATAATTAAATAAATAATGGTTTATTTAATTATTTATGCATGATTTAGTCAAATTTAACTAAGAATATTATTTAAATAATGATTTAAATAACTTGTTCTTAGGAAATAATTAAATAAATAATGATTTATTTAATTAATTTCTTTGTTTTGGGTTAAATATGACCAAATAAGTTATTTTATATGGTGAAAGAAATTTTACTTAGGGTAAAATTGGTCTTACATGGTGTACTTGGGTTCATCTAATAATAATAGGTTAGATGAACAAAAAAATGGTGTAACAGATTGCCCCCCAACGTACGAGTGTTAGGAGCAAATCGTATGACCAAAGTACGTTGTAAGAACTCAATCACTAGATATCAAAAGGGAAGTGAGAGAGAGAAGTGTAATGTTGTCTGATGTGTTAAAGGACTAGACCCTGAGGAGACAAGACTTACAGGTGCAACAAGTCTCTATGAAGTGGTACATGTGCTAAAGGTGGCGGGGGAGGCATACCTATGCCCGCCGAGACAAAGTACAAAGAATAAGGCACCCGGAAAACCACGGAACGCAAGAATGACGCATGTGTTGGCCGAAACATGAGCCAGATAAATAACATGATGGATCCCACATACATGCGATGCTTGGCATAATCGTCAGGACTTATACAATAATATGGTAGTACATGAGATATAAATACACCCAAATGCCCCCTACATGCGGGGAAGGGCTCGCAACATCTGACTGATATGTGCAAATCGAAGAGGCGCTGCAATCGGTGGAGGCTGATATCATCAAATGGGAGGAGTTGCATCAGGGGCAGAAATGAAGTCATCCGGGCATGTGGGGGGCTACCTGCAGGGCCACCCCCTCATGAGGGTTGAGACATCTCACACATGCCCGGGAATCACCAATAGTTTCTGCTGCATCACTATACCATCCAGTGTATAGATCATGATCATGTTGGGAAGAACTCAAACCAATGGTACATTGCTCCCTAGACCGGGCTTCTGGAATAAATGAGCTGATGTCGACAGAAGTAGGTCTGCCATAGGTGAGGCAATTAGGGATCCCCAACTAAGGCACGAGGGAAAATAGTAGAGCGACATCCAAGTAGACACTAAAGATGATGATGGAATGATGAAAGGGCTAAAGGGGACCCGAAAAACATGAGTAAAAAATGGTATCTCATGACGGAAATCGACACGAACAAGGATAAATATGGGGGTCAAGCGGTGCCCCAAGGAAAAGTGTTGTAAGTGAGGAAATCCGATTTGGAGAAGAGGGAAAGAAAGACTTCGTGGGCAACATGTGTCCTGGTGAAGTAGTGAATGATAAAAACAAACATACGCGGGCTATCTACAAGGAGATAAAACATGCATTTCGAGTGGGAAATGCTAAGGGTAATATCTCTTAAGATAGAGTGCATTGCGGGGATTAGGAAGGGGGTGGCCTTCAAAGTCCTCTAAAATATATGCTCCCTTCCCCAGATCTTTACTGATGATGTAAGGACCTAGCCATAATGAGTCGAACTTCCCATGACCAAGGGTATCGTGGGCCTGGTCGTATACTAGAACAAGGTCACCTTCATGAAAGGTGCGAGGGTGTACTTTTTGGTCATACTGAGCTTTGGTGTGCTTTTTGGCCGCTTCGATAGTTTGCAATGCAACGCGACAGTCTTCAAAGGCGCGCTCAAGCATGATAAGTCATTGTTCGAGAGGTTGGGTATCAGGAAGAAGTTCGACGGCCAAGTGAAGGGAATGGATTTCACATTCGATTGGTAAGACGGCCTCCTCGCCAAAGACAAGGTGGAAAGGAGTGAAACCGGTGGTTGTTTTAACAGAAGTACGATAGGCCCATAAAGCTGGGAAGAGCATGAGATGCCAATTGGTTTTGTGCTTATTCACCGTTCGTTGAAGCATGGTCTTAATAATTTTGTTGACTGCTTCAACTTGACCATTACCTTGGGGGTAATAGGAAGATGAATATTGGTGTTCAAAACCTAATAGGGAGGAGAGCTCATGCCAAATATGATCTTCAAAAGGTCGGCCATGGTCTGAGACTAATTGTTTGGGAAAGCCGAATCGGGAAATGACATGGTTAAAGAAAAAGAGGGTTGCAGTAGCTGCCATATTGTTGAATGTGGGCATAGCTTCGGCCCATTTAGTAAAATAATCAACCGCCATGATGATATATTTGTGGTTACCAGCAGATGGAGGTCGAAATTCCATGAAGTCAATGACCCATTTACAAAAAGGACTGGCTGTGACGACAAGATGGAGAGAAGCGGGAGGAGCTCGCGCCTTGGGGACGAAATGTTGGCAATTGGAACAGTGTTTGACTGCTTCAATGCAATCACTGAAGAGAGAAGGCCAAGAATACTCAGCCCGCATGATTTTTTGGGCGGTGGCGAGGCCGGGGAGGTGGCCACCACAAGCGCCACTATGACACCCATTTAGGAATTGCTCGGCTTCAGCGTGGGTGAGGCAACGATGAAGGACAGTGTCTACGCCGCGACGATAAAGGTCATCGCCAATTAGAAGGTAGCGAGAGGCTTGGTGTCGGATACGTCGTCGAGCATCACGATCAAGGTGAAGGGCAAATTTTTGGGTTCGTAAGTAAGTAAGAATGTCACCGTACCAAGAATCATTGGTGGTGATGGCAAACAAATGTTCATCGGGGAGAGCGTCATCAATTGGAGTATCTTGCATCTGCGTAGGCAAATCAGAAATGAGTTCAGCTAGGACTAAACCTTTCTTACTTTTTGGGGTGACAAATTCAAGGTCAAATTCTTGGAGAATAACGACCCAACGGGCGTACTTCCTGTTATTTCCTAAATCCACCTCAGGCTGAAGGAAGGCAGAGTTCAGGGTAACATCAAACCACGCTCAGTCTGGTAGCTAGCCCTACCAGAATAGGAGAGGGCTCTCTCCAGGTCAAACTCAATAAAAATGATCAATAGGGTCTGAGATGACTTGCAATGAATACTGATTTTAGGCTAGGTATTTAAATCAAGGAGTTTGAAATGATTTTTTGGGGGTTTTGTTTGAGAAAAGGGAAAGGCAATTTTGGGCTTGGGGATGAGGCCAAATTCTTGCAGAGTTCAAGTTGGGGCAAGAAAGGCAATGACTTTGATGTCTTAGATTGAATGAATGGATATAAAAGACTGTTGAGGAGCTGAAGAGGAAAAGGGGTTGCAAGGATCATCTTCAAACAGAAGAAAACATATAAAACTAAACAAAAGTTTAAGGCAGAGCACCAGCAAACTAATGAATTCTACCTTAGTCACTCATTTGTTTGATTTCAGAAGCACAGAGAAGGAAAATGGCATACATAAAGCATTAATGAACTTACAATTACATGGAGAAAAACACCATCAAAACTCAGAGCTACAAGGATCCCAAAAAGTGCTGCAAAACCCTGGTCTTTCCTTTGCCAAAATGCAGAAGTGTATGTACAATGAAGTGCCAAACAATTCCCAAGTGTCCAACCGTGAAAATTTCCCAGAAAATACAATATATAGACAATTCTAACCCCTTCCCATGCCTCTAGGGGTCGAGCTCATCCTTCTAGGAGCTGTTTCAACCAATTCTAAACTAGGAACTGAAATCTAGGCAATCAAACAACTTGCCTCTATATGGTAGGACACTGATTCATTCATTTAATTTTCACTTTTTAGTGAATGAATCTTATAGAACAAGTAAAAATGTGCCAAATTTACATCATGGTCATGAAATTACATCAAGGTAGATCAAGAGTTACATCAAAAAGTAAAACTTGCCGAAAGTAGGCGAAATTCTGAGCTGTGGAATGAAAAATGAGCCAAATTCCTCTATGCGCTGCGCCCAAAAACTGTATGCGTAGCACAACTTTGGAGCTATTTTTGAGGCAATTTCCAAAGTCTAAATTGAGCTCATGATAGCTCTTTGGAAATCCCTTCCTGTCTACTTTCCAACCCAAGTAGAATTTCGGGATTTTGATGTCATTTTCCCCTCCAAAACTTCAATCTCCCAAGACTGGTTCCTGTGTGTGTAAAAAGTGGCAGAAAGGCCATTTTCAAGTTGTTTTTGACCCTTTAGGCCACCCAGAACTTGATGAAATCCTTAAGCCATTCCTAAGAATGCATAAATTTTCACAAAAAATCCAAAAATGTAAATTTTTCCTCCAGAAGATCTCTCAAACGTAAGCGCGTGCAAGGTGGCGCTACGCGTATGGCAGGAAAACCTGTTTTGTGACCAAAAATTCAAAATTGACAAAATTTTCTCCAAATTGGCTGAAATTTTGAGTGAAGGTCCCCCATCAAGTATCATGCTCAGCAAAAGAAGCTTCGGCCAAGATTCGGAGTCGATCCTCCCTTTTCCGACGTTTCAATGCCCTCCTTAGCCTTGCTTTCAGGGTTTTCATGCGCGCTTTGCAAACATGTGTGTGGGCCGAATAATGGTGTTTCATGTGTCTAAACATGTCCTTGTCCTTTTTTTCCTTCGCCAATAGTTTCTCGAGATGAACATTGACCCTCGTAAGCCAAATCTCCCGCTCAAAGGGTGTCATGTCACCTTGCCTTTTTGGGGCCAATTCCCGGTCTTCACGGATTTTCTGCAACTCCATGAGTGTCTGCTGATCCTCCAATTGTTTATTCCACTGCTCCAAGTAATTTATAACCCACTGAGCTCTCTGCAACTTCTGGGTCAATGTGTCGATCTCATCTTTCTGCTCTTGGATGATTTCCTTCAGTTTTGAACTAGGAGAGCTCAAATCAACATCAATGAGTGTAAAATCAGTGTCTTGGCCTCCTGAAGGGCCCTCATCCTGCATAGGCCTCTTGCCTCTGTCCTATCCCTGTACCTATGTTGATGTCGAAGGCGAGACCCCTTCCACCCCAAGTGGAGATAGTACTCGCGCTGCTGATGAAGGTAACGAGACCCCTTCCACCCCGGGTGGAGATAGTACTCGCCGTGCTGCTGAAAATAAGGCTCTGGTGCCTCTCTGATAGGTAACACATACTGGAACACTGATAGGCTCTGTCTCAGGACCCTCAAACTGATGTGAAGGTTCACCTGCGCCATGAAAAATCTCCGGAGGAGGGTGATGGGCTGTAAAAAAATCATGGGCAATGAAATCCTCCCACGCAATACCCTACAATCCAAGCTTATGTACAACAATGATCTTGATGAGCGCATAATGATAAATGTTGTTATGCTGATGCTCGAGAGTCTTATTCTACACAAGAGTAGTCATCCGCTCTATGTTTCGACACATGAAATATGGAATGCTCATCATCCTCACTCTCATGAAATGCATCAATAATCAGATATGCTAAGCATAAAGGCGCGAGAACCGGCCCTCACAGCTGAAGTATCTGATGATGAGTTTCATCAATGGTGCATAACACTCCTTCAAGAATCTGAAAGGGAACACCCTGTTGAGCTGCCTCAGATAGCCAAGCCTGATGTATGGCTCGTAATGAACTCTATTCACCTGTTGTTTCTTATTCCACTGTTCACCCACATTGGGTATCCCGGTAGCCTGTGAAATGGTTTCTAGTGTCAAAATGAAATTTACACCTACAAGATTTACATGAATATCATGCAAATGTAATACGAACAAGCGAGCCAACTTCTGATGGTAACCAACTCTTGCAATCATCTCATAGTATTGATAGCATGACTGCTGCTGAAAACAAGATATTGCAAGTGGGCAGGCTTGTAATTCAGTCAAGGAGGTAGGCTCTTCTCTGACGTGCTTGCCACCTTTACGAGGCCTTCTTGGTACATTAAGCTCGTTGGTAGAGTCACTGTCTTGCTCATAAGATGAATCTGTGTCTGTCATAGTGTTTGCAATGTGTATGACAAGTGTATGTTTGATTGGTTTGAAAATGTAAAATTGGTGTTTTTTCTTAAATGCCAAATGTGCCAAAGGGAAATAGGGAACTGTGAGGAATATGGGACAGTGGGAAAAGTGGACTGTGGAGTTTTTCAAGTGATATTTGAAATGTGTTAACAGTCACTTGACTGTATTTGGGAATTGGGAATTTTGCAGATGATATGGGAGATGGTAGGGTTTAGGGATAGGGAAAATATGATTTAGGCACAAGTGATATGAGTGATAAATAGGATTATGAGGGAATAGGAGAGGGATATTAATGACATTGTGACAGTGAGGGAGAAAAAAGCCACAAGTGGGAATGTAATGGGAGTGTTTGGCACCAATGACAAGTTTTAACACCCAATTTTAAACCCTAGAAGCAGTTTTTCACCAAGTGATAGGGTTTAATTTCACCAATCAAAACTCTCATGTCTTTGCCTCCAAAAAACACTAAACATGATCTAATAGCAGTGGCAAGGGCGCACAAACTTCCTTGCAGCAGAAGAGTTGGAGTCGTTTTTATTTTTTATGAAGAAATGGAAAAATTCCGGCTTGACAGCTCTGTGCGCCGCGCGCACAACCCAACACGTCACGCTCTCCTTGTGCGCTGCGACAGTGCAATTCTACACAGTGTAAATTGGCCCAGTGCGCCGCGACTATTATGTGCACCGCGACAGAGGCCCAACGCGCCACGCAAGCAAACTCATCCACAGTCCGGCCTTCAAACCCTGTTTTCACTCTTTCACAATCTGACTCGGTTTTCTTTGATGTCTCTTGGAGCAAATGAATTGATCAATGCGGAAATATCTTATGTATCAAAGGATTTTGATTTTCATTTTGAAATAACCCACTTTTGTAATGTTTTGAAATTGGCACTTTTCACTTTTTTAATGTAAACTCTGATTTTCTTGTTTCCACTGATTTTTGGCTGAATGATGAAACTCTTGGAAATTTTTTGCAGGGATGATTGGCATGTGATTTCGGCAAAGGAGACCAGGGTTGCGCCTAAGGATTTGTAGAACTTGAAAAACCTTAAAAATTACATATTTATTACCAAAAAAAAAAAAAAATTGATGATTTCTTCTTCAAAACAGAGTTTTCAAGAAGAATGATTCTCAGCATTATTGACGATGAAAATTTTGAAATGAAAACTTGTTAGAAAAATCCTCATGTGTCTACTGGCATTATTTGACATTTTGAAGACGAAACCCTAGACCTAATGACTGAAAAAACTCTTTGTTGACCGAAAGACCATCCATGACTATGAATGACTGCAAAATTGACTTTGATGAATTTTGATGAACTTTAATGATCAGACATAAACCAGCAGATACATGACATGAGGGAAAATGAGAGACCAGACCCTTCTGTCAGATAATCTATGCTTCTAATGGAATGCAACTGATTAGATGAATGAGACACCTAAAATGAAATGCAAAAAAGAGTTTTTGATCTCTGACGGAGGTATGACCAGACCGACTCTAACACTTCCCATTGAGGATTCGGCGACTCAATAGGAAAGCCATGGGGTTGGAATCAGTCACCACCTTGGTGCAACGCGTGAAGATATAATGACGCAATTTTTGGACCAAGAACACGACAGCTAGTGCTAATTTTTCTTCATGCGAGTAGGACATAGGTGGACCGGCAAGGTTCTTACTGGCATAATAGAGCACATGTTCGGCACTGTTATCATCCTCTTGGATAAGGAAACCAGCAACCGAATAGGTGGAAGCAGAGATGTATAGAATGAAATCTTGGTCAAATTCAGGGGGATGGATCAAGGGAGCAGATGTGAGGGCATGTTTGAGGGCATCAAAAGATTCTTGAGCGTATGTATCCCAGACAAAAGGGGTGTGAGATCGAAGAATCCTAAGGAAGTCGTGTGCAGTAGTGGCGTAGTCAGGAACGAATCGGCGAAGAAAATTAGCTTTGCCTTGGAGACTTTGTAGCCGGCGTAAGGTACGAGGCAAAGGAAGTTCAAGAATGGCTTGAACCTTCAAAGAGTCGAGATTTATCCCGTCTTTAGACACGATGAAGTAGAGGAGACGACCGGCGGGAACACAGAAGACACATTTCAAAGGGTTAAGGCGGATGTTATACTTGCGGCATCGAAGGAAAATGGTACGCAATTCATGAAGGTGTTGCGCCCGATGTTTAGAACGTGCAGTAAGGTCGTCTAAATAGGCAAGGATAATATGGGTTAATTCATGGAAGCAATAAGACATGGCTCGTTGAAAGGTGGCACTGGCGTTTTTAAGGCCAAATGGCATGACTCGATATGCGAAAGTGCCCCACGGACTAATGAACGCGGTTTTAAGTTGATCAACGCGACGGATAACAATTTGGTTGTATCCGGAGAAGCCATCCATAAAGGAAAGAATCTCGTTCCCCACACACTCATCGATGATTTGGTCAATGAATGGTGTGGGGAAGTTGTCTTTGGGACAAGCTTTGTTCAGATCACGAAAGTCAGTGAAAACACGAATGGTACCTTGTTTTTTGAGGACGGGAACTGGGTTAGACACCCAAGTGGTATAGTCAATGGGATAAATGAAACAAGCCTGTCGGAGCTTGTCAATTTCAGCTTTGATGGCTTCACGTCGGGAAAGATGGATGGGTCTCAACTTTTGATGAACTGGAATTGCATCAGGCCATGTGTCAATGTGATGTTCGACAATGGCAGGATCGAGTTCAGGCATTTCTGAGTATGACCAGGCGAAAACATCACGGAATTCTTTGAAGAGTTTTGTGTAGGCTTCAATTTCTTCCGGAGTGCATTGGGCGCCCATGGTGATATGTTCTTCAATACCGGGCTTGATAGAAATGTCGATTTTGATGGTGGGAGAGATATTAGCCATATTGCCTTCTTCGAAAGCGTCAAGTGCAGGGAGGGGGTTTTTTAACCAATCAACTTTATCAGGAATGAAGTCTTTGGATTCAAGGGCATATTGGTCATGGGATGGATGGGGGAAGAAATATGCGTGATGGTGCATATCGTCCCATGGAAAATCAGAGTGGGACATGGCTTCCATGATGTCTTCATCGGACTGGAAGATGGGAAGAGACGATGGAAGAGGTGGATCTGAGGAGGTAGAGGGATGAGACTCTTGATTGTGAGGGGAAGGGCTCACAGGTACGGTGTCATGTGAGGTGACAGAGTGAGCAGTTGAATGATCAGGCAAAGCATCGGGGGAAGGTACTACGGGGTTGGTATCCGAGAATTGTGGGGATGAGGAAAGGTAGAAAATGGTAGCTGAAGTTGCGGTCATGTCAGTATCAGGAGGAGAAATGATAATCGTGGTGGGCAGGTGGGCCGGTGTGAGGGAAGAATTATTACGAGCGAGGGCAGCTTCGAATTGGCAGTATGTGGCTAAAGAAGCACGATACTCGTCAAGGTGGGGGCAAAGGTGGGTATAGTGGCCATGGAAATTGCACAAAGAACAAGGGTGATTGGTGCACAAGTTCTTAAGTTTAGGGGTAGGATTGGGTATGGTGACATGGACTTCTGGGATGTCTGACTCTGGAAACGTTTCATTAACCATGGTCTTGAGAGGTGGTAATTTAGGACAGGTATGAGTGGCGTGACCAACAACATCACATAGAGCACACTGGATGGGATGTTTGGGAGGCCGAGGAGGGTTAGAGTTGGGCGGGGTAGGTTTCTCGTGTGATGCCCCCCTACAAGCTTTGTTATTTTTACTCGAAGCGGTTGTAACAGGAGGCGGTGCTTGTTGAGGTGACTGAGGTACCAGCGTAGCAAGAGAAGTAGTGGGGATTGGGTCAACTGTGGCTGTGCTGGTGACAGGTTTAGGTTGACCTGGCGGAGTGGTGGCGGGAGGGTCAAGATACCAGACGGGTATACCCAAGGTCAAGTTGGGGAGGGATAGGGTAGCTAAGGTAGGGACTGAATAAGCGTCGAGAGGGGGAGCAAGGAAAGGGATCTGTCTAGCATGGAAATGGCCAGGAGGAATGGTGCCAAGGGGGTTGATTTCTGGTGAAGTCGACCCATGAGGATTGGTGGTAGAAGAAGATTCAGCAGGAAGAAGGGTGGCTAACGGGGGCGGAGGGCTAGGAGCTGGTTGAGGTTGAGGTTGCTGACTAGCCAAAGTGGGCTCTGTAAGGTTAGCCCATGATGATTGCATCATGCAAACGTTCGCCAAGTTAGGATCAGAGATGGGAGGGGAGTCGAAAAAGGTGCCGAGCAAGGAGGAGTCTTTGTAGATGCCGGGGGAGACACTGGTCAAAGAATCAACAGATTGCTTGTTGGTGACAGTAGAGATGGTGGACTCAGGGGGGGTCTGAGATTTTGGTCCATGGTAAGTCAATTGGTCAATGGTGACAATCTTTCCATTATGAGGGAAGAAAATCTTGCGGTGCACTGCAGATGGGACAACAGACATCGCATAGGTGTAACTACGCCCCAAAGGGATGTTGTAGTCAAGAGGGGCGTCGATAACTTCGACGTCGACACAAACAGTATTGTCGGCAAGGGTGATAGGACAGTTACAGAATAGGCCAATGGGCTCGGAGGCATGGCCATCCCATGCACGAAGGGTGATGGTGGAAGGGGCCAGTTCAGGGGATCCAAGTTGTTTCCAAACCGAAGTGGACATTACGCACGTAGATGCCCCCTCATCAATAATGCACTGAGCAACATTGGCGTTTCGAATTTTGACTGGGATTTGGAAAGCAATCGAAGGAGGGAGAGGGGGATGGTCTGACTGGCGGGTGTCAAAAACAATCAATTGGTCATCATCAGGATCTACAGCACCCATGGTAGATAGTAGAGCCCTCTTTTGAGAAGGACATGACTGGAAGAGTTCCAGTGTTGAAATGGCAGCAGGAGATTGGGCCAGATCCTCTACTATGTTGTATGAATGGGCAGCCCGACCAGAGGCAGCATTTCAGCGTAATGGTCCCTTAGGAGGCTTGGGATAAACCTCGGCTTTGGGTAGAAGGAGTTGCAAGGGACCATTGGGTGTCAATAGAAGATCTGTAGGACCTGATGATGGAGACTCAGAGACAGATGTGACGGGAGGTGTGGAATACTGACGGGACCGAGTTTGAAGGTTGAGGTCGACAGTGAGAGGTGGGTCAAAATCCATCATGAGAATCTGGCAATCGGAGGAACTAGAAGGGGAAGGGTGAGTGGTTACCGGGGTGTGAGGTGGATGAGTGGCCACGAATCCTTGTTGCGGGAAAGGATCGGTAAACACAGCAGGTTGAGAAGTAACGGGGGTGGGAGGGGCAATAGGGGAGGAGTGTTGTCCACGTACGGTGGCCTGAGAATCCCACAGTTGCCGCATTTGTGGTAATAAGGGACAATCGTGAGTGTAGTGACCATAAATACCGCAACACAAACAGGGATTATTGGTGCAGAGTGGCCTGTCCGGCTTGGGCTGAGAGCCCTGTGGCTGGTTGGCAGTGGTAGAGTCGATATTGGAAGGATTGGGTCCACGATTACCAGAAGCAGATGGATTGCCCCGTCTCGTTCTTTGAGAAGGAGGAACATTAGGTGCCCCTTTTTATGCAAATACTTGCCCTGGGGGGGGAAGTAAGTGTGGTTGTGGGGGTGGAAAGGGCAATGGAGTGGAAGGTCCAAATGCTGGAGGAGCGGGGACATTAGGGTGGGCACCAGTAAGGTAAGCAAGAGGGTGGGAAAAAGGAGGAGGCATGTCGTAGCCTAAATACATGCTACTGGGAGGGGAGAAAACACCGAAGGGGCTGGCCCCTGAAGGAAAACCATGGCTCGGAAGAGGTTGGGCGGAGGTATGCGACAGGCTCCAATGATACCGTCGGCAGAGTGAGATGCCTCCGAGGCATTAGGGCCATCGGGTTTGGGAAGGTCAGGGAGGACGATATAAACATAACCAGAATGGGCGTAGATAAGGTCATACTTCAAGGCTCTTTGGAGGGCGGCTTCTTTGGTTTGGGGAAAATGGGATGTGACATCTTTGCCAATGGAGGTAAGAGGGAGCGAAGGAACCATTCCATGTAAACCTGATCTTCAAAGGGGGGAGCGCGGCACAAGCTCCGTCTTCACCGCCATTCCTGGACATGAGCAGAAAGGCGGGTCGAAGAGGATTGATGGAAAGAGGTTAAAATCTCGGTACCAGTGTCGTATCGGAGGGGGAGCCGGAAGTAGGATAAAAAGGCTTGGGCAATGGTCGCAAAATTGGTATCGGAGGAGGTGGCCTGTTCAACATACCATTTATAAGCGTCGCCTATAAGCGTGCGTTGGAACAATCGAAGATGGATGGAGTCATCGGTGATGGAATTAGAGGAGCACCACAGGTGGAAAGATCGGATATGGTTAGAGGGATCTTCGCTTGCAAGGCCTTCGAACTTGGGAATGTCGGAGGGGAGCTTGGTTGGCATAGCAGGCCAACTCACATCGTGGCAAATGGGATCATTAATCAGCTGATTGAAGTCGGGGATACTGAGGCCAGCCATATAAGGGAGTAATGGGGCAGTCGAGGTAGGTCCCGTAGTGGTTCCACTGGAAATGGACCCGGCGGTAGAACTGGGGTTAGGGCTAGGTCCGGAACTAGACATGGTGAAGGGAAAAGGGGGGAACCAGAAGTAGGGGGAGAACCCGAACAATCAGAAGAGGATTCGGAGTGCAGACTCAGGGGAAGACTGACTCGATGATGATGGGAAGGAGGAATTCGTCCAAGCGGAAACTGAGGATGAAGGCCAAGAAGTCTCCGGGAGCGGCGTCTTGGGGGTGCAATGATGACAGGAAGAAGATAAACCGATGAAGGTAGGGGGGACCAAATCAAGTGAGGTCAAGGGCAGAGAGGTGCAGTGACAATTGATTTTAAAGTCTTTTCCAGGCAGTGTTAACTAGGCGTTTCTTCGCTTAGGGTCAGTGTGTGGCGTGTGTAAATTTTAATTATTTAAACCCAGATGTTTTGAGAGTAAAAGAAAAAGTGTGCTGCGTAATGGAAAAGAAATCTGCAGTAAATAAAACTGAAAGAACAGAAAATTAACAACTAATAATGCAGCAATCTAACCCAAAAAGGCGAGTCTCTCAAAACTAGTCTACAAGAGGGAAAAAAACTAGGCAAAGCATGCTAAAAGATGCCAATAGATCGAAGGTCCGGAGGGACTGGGATCCAAAGGGTGAATCTGCTGAAAAGTGGTGCAGAGAACAGCAAAGAGGCAGAGGCAAGGTTGCTGCTAAAAAGGAGGAGATCAACTACAGATAGGAGAGACAAGGCCGTGGCCTTAGAAATGAACCCAAACAAAACGAGATGAGGTGGTTTTGAGAGGGAGAGGAGCTGATCTAAAGGGATCTGAAAAGGAGGTATCAGATCTGAGAAAAAGAGGGATGAAACTCTGGAAATTCAGAATTTTGAAACAGTAAAGACGCGTCCACAAAAATTAGAGGGTACTAGAGCCCTAAGGGGCAAGATTCCCTCTTAGGTGAGTGAATCAGATCAGAAACAAGTCCAAACATGCAGAGACAGAGTCTGGAAAACCCTGACAGAAGCTTCAGACAAACCCAGAAAAAGTGCTGAAAATTTTGCAAAAAAAAGGCAGGTCGCAGGTTCTGACTTGTTTTCAGTCCAAGTCACAGGTTTGGGGCAGAAAAGTGCATCCTGAGGCTCAGGTCGCACTTTTTGGGCCAATAAGTGCGACCTGCAGATCCGGCTGTCTCGACGGAAGATTTCAGAAAAATTATGTCATCTCAGCTGCGGCTGATGTCTGTCACCTGCACAATAAGGCCAGAAACACACGGAAGTTAAAAATTTTATTGTTTAAATGGTTATAGGGGTGAAAATCACCATAAAAATAGGAAAAACAAAAAATGGAAGAGAAACCCTAGGGTCTGAAACAGCTAGATATGCAGAAATAGATAAAACGACAGTGGTCGCAAAAGAAAACCCGTGTGGAGTCGCCAATTGTTAGTATGAATCTTTCGTCGTAAAATATCACTTTAGCTACGCATAACAAATATCCCTAACATCAATTATGGCTGCAAAATACCTTTAAGATTGCTACACAAATTCAGATCTAAGCACAAAAGATATTAAGCAGATAAGAAATAACATAGCTCCATAGATCCAATGAACAAGACAAGAAGAATGTATATGAAAGAATTTTGTATTATATTAAAGAATGGGGCACCTGTGAGGAAAACAAGAAAGGTGTTTTCCGGTTCTCCTCAGTGGGATGGGTTCTTGGAAGTCCTCACTGTTTCAGATCTAGCATTTCTCTCTCTTACGGATGTGAAAAAGAAAACATAGAACTCAATGGGAGTTCACAAAGAAAAATAGAAAATGGTGACCAAGAGAAGATCCAGAGTGATCTAATGCAATGAAGGTGGTTAATGAATGGGGAAAACCCCCCTATTTATAACAAAATATTGGGGCGGTCTAAAACTCGGTGCATGAATAAAATATTATTAATCGAATTCTAGAAGCACCTTTTAGGAATATTTTATTATATTTGTTGGAGGGAAAAAGATTCTTGACTTGGGTCAATTCCTTTATTTATAAATAATAAATAAATAAATGATTTATTTATCATTTTAGGGGAATGATGGGAATAAATAATGGTTTATTTGATTATTTATGGATGATTTAGTCAAATTTAACTAAGAATATTATTTAAATAACGATTTAAATAACTTGTTCTTAGGAAATAATTAAATAAATAAGGATTTATTTAATTGATTTCCTTGTGTTGGGTTAAATATGACCAAATAAGTTATTTTATATGGTGAAAGCAATTTTACTTAGGGTAAAATTGGTCTTACATGGTGTACTTGGGTTCATCTAATAATAATAGGTTAGATGACCAAAAAAATGGTGTAACAAAATGCACCCTGTAAGGCGAGACAGTGTGTTGCAGAGCACCCCTGAATGGAACACATTGCACTGCAGTGCACTGTACCTTGACCAACATTGCGTTGGGTGTAGCTAAGTTTTGGAAACAAGAAGCTCAACACACTTCTAACGCAATTTTTTCATTAAAATGACTGATAAAAGATAGTAGAGGCTACTGATGATGGTAAACAAAGGCAGAAACACCAGGAATGATGGGATTGTCCCAGGCGGAGTCGCCAATTTGTTATACGGAATTATAATCTACGGATAAACTAGATTCCCTGAGTGTGGTGTTCCTTCACTCAGAACAACAGAATAAAAACAACTATTATTTTCTCTAAGAAAAATAGATATACATGAATGAAAGAAGCCTACTTGTGATCCTTTTCGCTCTCCTTATCCTTTTGTCACTATTTTCGTCGCTCTCAATCCAACCAAAGCCGCTAGATCGATTCCTGCAATCAAAGATAGAGAATAAAAAACAACATACAAATATACAAGTATCTACTTATCTTAACCAAATCAAACCAATTAGATCTGAGAATACATACATAATCAGGAATAAATTTCACAATATATAAAGATATGTATGAGAAAATGAGCAGATATCTTTATTAAGAAAGTAGGAGGAGAAGATTACAACCAATATATCGATTTTTCGTCAACCTGCTCCAACTTCATTCCATCCTCATCACATCAAGCACCATCTCAGCAGCATATCAGTACTTCCAGCTCTTATCAATTGAGAATCCAACATCATAACTTTGCACAAAATATTCCTCCCTAGCACTTAGATTAGTGCTCAATTTATAGGGAAACTAAAGGTAGTTTCTCATTAAATAGCTTTCTAATAATAGGTAAGACATGTTTCCAAGTTCAAAGGTGGTGGATGGACACTTGTATTTGAAGTATGACACCTATGGACTCTTCTAGAATGCATTGGCCATGTGGAGATTCCCAGAACAATGATGATTTCGCTCCCAGGAGACCAACGCACCCTTGAGTGTCGGGAAGTGCACTGCAGTGCACCCTTGAATGGAGGTATTTGAACTGCAACGCAGTTAGGCCCTTACAGAGGAGCGTTGGTGATTCAATGTTTCATATAATATATACTTCAAACCTTGGAAATCTCACAGTTGAAGCCATAAAATGAATGTCTTCAATTAGGGCATATAGCAACTAAATTAAGGGGATGATAGACCCTATTCATTGGTCTTGGAGGATGATGGAAAATTTGACTAGGTCTTGGGGGATGATGCCCAAATTGAATTATAACACAAACGATATGCGGAAGTCCAAGAATGGGCTCCTAATCTAAAGATATGATCTACTAAAGTCCAGGGATTTAAAGCCTTGACAGGAATGAAAAATCGGAGCATCAGAAGTTGGAAGCCATCGGAATATCGTAAGTCAGAGAATCAAGACCTCAAGATATCTGATATCATAGGTCTAGTATATTTGACTAGGATTTATCATAGGTCAGCGAATGTCGAAGGTCCAGGATATCGGAATATTGAAGGTCTGTGATATCGGAATATCAGAGGTCTAGGATAGTGGATATCGGAGCATTGGAAGCTGGAGGATATCAAACATTGAAGGTCTAGTAGATCGGAGTAGTCTTTATTAGAGATCAATGATTATTGGAGGTCTGGTATATCACACTATCAGAGGTTTGGGATATTGAAACATCAGAGGTCTAGAATATCATAATTTCATGACAGAGCTCCTTTAAGAAGTTGCAATATCCAGCATGTCAATAAGATGTAAAACGATGATAAATGCCAAAGAGGAATTAACGAAGGATTAAGTGGTGAAACCAAGGTCCGCAGGGTCTTCTTCTCTCTCCTCTGATAGGACAAATGGCAGCATTAGATTGGCTCCAAAAATATTAGGTGGCAGATGACGTGGTGGTACAGCTAGACACGTGGCAGAAAGAATCAGCTTTATTGGGTGGCCTAGTGGGACAAATACATGTGACACGTGGCATAAATATGGAGCCGCCATGTGGGGTGAGAGATGAATCCATGACATCATAATGGAGGTTGACATATCAGAGATAATGGATCTCATAACTTCTTCATAAATACCTCGTGAGGAAAGTTCTTATGGAGGGGCTGTGATGTAATGCTAGCACTCGGTCATGCGTGAGATCATAGAAACAAAGGCGTAGTGAAAATACCAAGGGAGAGTGTCCCCCTAGCAAGAGCTTGAGGGCCTTAGAACCTAAGCGCTAGGCCCCCGATCACAGCTCATGGTCTTATGGGAAAGCAGTGCTAAAAGAGACAAAGTCTAAAGGAATCAAGGAAATTAGAGAAGTGCAATATTGCAATGTTTTGTTTTGAAAGTTGCGATATGGAGTGCCCCGATGGTGTAACTTAGTGGAGTGAAGACTCTTATATTACGACATAGAGGGGTATTCAAGGAGAGATGGGTTGGTGGTGAATTAAAGGAGTGCATAATGGATTTGTTTCATGAAATTAATGACAACAGTTCAGAGCGTTTGGTCAAGACAGCAAGGAATATGATTGCATAGGTTGATTTGAGAAAAAATTGTTTTGAGCTTTGGAGTAAGCCACCTCTAATCTTCCCATGCACACCTTAGATCATTAAACAAAGTTCAGAGAAGCCAAGGTGAAGTAAAATCCAGGCCTGAGAAGGCATGAATGAGCATGGAGAGCCTAATTGGAGTTGCAGGTGGACTAAGAATTTATTTCTTAATAAGAAGAAGTTCTCAAGAGCCCATTACTGTAATTATTTCTATGACACAATTCATTGAGAATACACAAAGTCAGAAATTCATGTCACACAAAGAAACACTTGAGTGGTTTTCACATGAATGATAGAGACGGGATGGAGCATTACGCAGAAAAAGAGAGAAACATAGGAGCTCAGATGAGCAAAATGTGGGGGAATGAATTGTAACAGAGTGAGGTGTGTAGAGAGTTCTGTGAGTGGGCATGCTAGTGGGTGGGGGGAAGTGAGAATATTCTGCAGAGGTAAGAGACCTCTAAAGAAGTTATTCTACTATGAGTGAAAGGCCAAAGGTGCCTGTGCAGAGAAAGAAGGCCAAGAGCTGAGTATATATTGTTGAAGAGCTAAAGGCCAAGAACTGAGTATATGCTATTAAAGAGAAAATAACAGAGAACTATGTGGACTGTGAGGAGTATTAATTTTGAGAAGATGTGTGTGTTGTTGCAAAGTCTGCAGAGAAAAGAGTTGAGCTATTCTCGAGTGAGCAAAGTGAGGAGACAATAGAGATGAGATCAGGCATAGGGGCTACCATAAACAATGAACATTCAATTCCTATTTGAATGTGGGTTGAATCCTAAATACAGGAAGTTGCTGATTCTATCTTGAGTAGATGCTTGAGAAGGCTTGGGGGTTGGTGCCTCCTGCAAGTTGGTGCTTGCATAAATCCAAGGAGCTGCAAATTGGTGCTTGCAAAAAATCCGTGAAATCGATGCTTCACATGGTGCTTTTGGTAAGCTGGACAGGTGTCCACAAAAGGAGGGAGTTAATGCTTCCTACTAGTGGGTGCTAGCAAACAATCAAAGGAATTTGGTGCTTCCTATGGGTGGTGTCTCACAACACATATCGATATAATAGAGTAGGTGCTCTTATTTTACATCAATAACAACAACAAGCTTTGGTGGTTTTTTCCCGAAAGCATTTCCACGTAAAACATTGTGTCTCATGTGTATGGTTCTCATGGTGTGTGCTTGTATGTTGATTTTATATTGCTACCACATGATATGTTGTTGTTGGTCATATAGACGGTTTCTCAGTTTGAATGAAAAAAAAATATTGGCATAAAAAGTTAAATAATTAGCCTTAATATTGATTCACCCCCCTCTCAGTATTAACATTTTTTCCAAAAATTGGTACCAGAGAAAAGTTCCTTCAAGAAAAGCTTAATCGATAAAAGGTAGATCAAAGGGAAACAATGGCTAATCAAACTTGGCTTACATCTGAAGCAGTTCCATTCTTAAATGGATCAAAGTATGTTTTAAGGAAAGTAAGAATGGAAGAATATTTAATGGCATTGGATATTGATGTATCACACTCTATATTGAATGGAGAAAAGAATAAGCAGAATGAGAAGGCCAAGGAAGTCATCATGAAAGGGTTGTCTGAGTCAAATGTCGATAAAGTAAGAAATAATGTGATGGCAATGGAAATTCTTGACAGACTACAATTTTTGTTTGGATAAGACATCCATGTGGCTCAAGAAGAGACAGAGGAGCCATGTTGATCTTGCAATGAATCAGAACATGCACAAGCTACTACTCATCACACTCGTGTTGAGGATGAAAACGTCTCAAAAGGGATATCATGTTGCTTAGAAGGTAAGATATATCTGTGTGATACATGCAAAGAGATAGTTCATTCATTATCTAGATGTTCATGTGAATCTCTTGAAAATGGATATATCTATGCATCTAGTAGTTATAATGAAGATAGATCCACTTTAGTAGAAATAGAGAATGAGGGATCCTCAAAGGAATAAGAGGGATTCCTTGAGTGCTCATCCATAGGAGAATATTAGAATGTCCCAGGTAGTAATGAAGAAGGGATAACCCTTAGACCTATGAGAGACTCCAAGTACATAGAGATGACCTTAGACCTATGTGGTGACTCATATAACACAATTGATAGTTAAGAAAAGGATATATGTGAAAGGATCTGTTTTAAGAAAAAAATTGATCTCTACTCTAAAGGAGATCAAGGACCTATCAAAGGAAAATCTCAAGCAAGAGGAACAAATGAAAATTTGTGAGATTTAGAATGAAAACTTGATAAAATCATTAGTTGATATAAATGATCAACAAGAAGAGGCTAGAATAATAAATGGGAAGTTAACCAGTCAGCTGAGTGAGAAGGAAGATTACTGTGAGAGACTATAAAGTGAAGTAGTCTCATTGAGACATGGCTTGGAAAAGTCAAATAAATAGTTGTCTCAATACTAGAAGCTAGAAGGGAGTGCAAAGGCCTTGGATGAAGTTCTTGTTAAGAAAAAATATGTGTTCATCAAGGTTGGTTTGAGTTTCAAACAAGAAACATGCTCCATTAAGGAAAAGACTAAAGGGTCAACTTTGCAGGTAAAGGGAATTCGAGGTTCCAACAACAAAAAAGAAAAAAGGGTTTTGGATAGTAGCAACAGCAAGGAAAGCAATAGCATCAATAGAATAAAAGGTAGCAACATGAGGATAAGATGCAGCAACAAGCAAATCATTATAAGAGATCTAGACAACTAAGAAGAAGAGTGCAAGTAACGTAAATTGCCATGGAAGGCACATGAAGAACCAACAGAAGTCCTTTCCTCCTTAAGGACAAAATATTCAAATAAAAGGAAATCTCTAAAATCAAAATCATTTTTATGGGTATTGTTTTTCTTGCAATATCTTTGGACATAAAGCCATAAATTATAGATAACGTGCAAGAAAACAAGGTGTGTTGGGTAGAAGCAACCCAAGGATGCATAAAGAGGTTGGGAGAAGGCATGTTGACTACGATAGGAGTTTTTATGAAAACATCATGAATAAGAGTAACTTCTTTACTCTTTCCTTAGACTAAACCAAATGCTACAATAGTGGAAAATTTGGGCACAAGGAAGCAGGATACATAGATGGGCATTCAAAGCATGCACCTTGGGTGATGGGATGAAATAAAGACAAGTATGTCTTCAGTTCTCTGAGTAAAAAGAGCATGAATAATAAAGGAAGGAGATTTCATCAAGGTGTTGACATGTCTCTGAAGAGTAATTAGAGAAACGTTAAGAAGGGTGATTCTCATACTCCTATGAGAAAACCAACTACAGATGCTTGTTTTAATAAGTTCATGCTACAGGTAAGGAAATCAGCAATAACCCAATTACCATTCTCTTATAAAAAAATCCAAATGGTAGCAAGTCGTTTTGGGTTAATAAAGAGGGTTTGAAGGAGAAGTTTCCTCCATCCATGTGCAGCAAAGAGAAATCTCAAACATGGGCAAAGAAGAAGCA
This sequence comes from Pinus albicaulis, assembly GCA_034641835.2. Taxonomy (NCBI): domain Eukaryota; kingdom Viridiplantae; phylum Streptophyta; class Pinopsida; order Pinales; family Pinaceae; genus Pinus; species Pinus albicaulis. The sequence goes on from CM076581.1 coordinate 725,561,626, forward strand.
AGATGGCAGTGCTTCTATCAAGTCTCGGCCATTGAAGGTATGGAAGAAGAAGGAGAATGATTTGCTCAGGGGGAGTAGATCCTCTATTTCTTTTTAGTAAAGGATACTACACGGAAAAGACCCTCTAGTGGATGTTTTTGAGGAACCCCTCTAGTGGAGGTTTTTGCGGATGTTTTTCATCCGGTGCATTTATCATCCTTAACTGCACCGGTGCATTCAACAAGAGAAAGCACCAGTACGCACAAAACATTGGCACACCGGACACTGCGTGCTCCGTACACACCAGCCTGGTGCATCTTATGATTGTAGCATGTCGGTGATTGACAAAAATTCCGCACAAGTATGTCATAAAACCCTGCACCAAAACAGAAACCTCCCGATGTTGTCTTAGGAAACCACATTGGTGCACCTATAAAACCCCGTGCACCGGCACAGGGTTAAATAATTTTTTTTTTTTAAAAGTACGGCCAAAAAACCACATTTTTCACTTTTCTTAGTGCTCCAAAGCTCTCAAGCACCAGTGCAATTTATCCTTGTCTGAGTCACCCTGACATTGGTGCTCCCGTTTCACCCATTGCACGCACTGCTGCTATGCATTGCCCACCAATCTTCAACTTGAAATTTTCAAAATGGTGGGAAAAAAGAAATTTTGCAAATTCTACAACCAATATGCCTCCTCGACAGAAAAATATACAGATATTTTTCTTGTTTTTCCATAATTAAGCCTTTTAGCGAAATAGAATTTCAAATTACCTTAAAATTAACCATTTAAAAGATTAAAAAAAAAAATTGTCGCACGGTGCGCTCGAGCCGTTCAACTCGCACCAATTCACGGTGTTGCCTGTAAATTTACAGGTCACACCACAACTAGTGCTAATTGTATCCACGTCGGTTTCGGGGCGGTACCGAAAAGTGCACCATGTTATTTTAAAATTTTAAAAAAGTGCGGTGCGGTCGATTACCTGGCTGCACCGTTGACCATGTGGAATAGCGGCAATGCAGTGCGTTGACTTAATTATCCGCCTCGGGGAAGGTGTTTTTGTCAGCGCACCACATTCTGCATTTCCATAGGGTCAACAGTGCAGCCTAGTAAAAGACCGCACCGTTGACTATGTAATGATGTTAGGAGGTCGATGCGCTGACCGAACTATATGCCCTAGGGCGTAGAGTTTATTCAACACACCGCACTCCTGACACCGTCCATAGTCAACGGTGTGCTGAAAATTTTCAGCACACCGCCGCCAGTCCGCGACAAAAAAAGATGCACCAGTACCAGTGAATGCCTATTTTTTGTGGCGCACTGACTATTTATTTTTCCAAAAAAATATATATATGTATATTCCTAAATACATGTCTCATTTAATTAAAAAATTGTATTTAATATGTCAATCATTCAGAGACGTGAAAGGAGAGAAGAGGGGGAAAAACAGCAACAATAGGCGAACCAGTATAACATGGTTTGCTTGTGGGAGACACGACAGAGGGAGAGAGATTCATACCCTCACCCTATTACAGCAGCTACACAGGGGCTCCTAAGGCAGGTAAACCTCCTCAAGTTCTATGAGGAGGCTACTTCCCTAAAGGGCCATGGTGTGTTTTTGAGACATCTTATCCGCAAGTGGAATGCCCACAGACAGGATTTCCAGGTTGGTCCTAACCATTAGTTCACGCCCATTGAGGAGGACATATATTTCATTACAAGGCTATCAAGGAGAGGGGTGGATTTTCCCTCGTACCTAGAGGTTCTAGTTGGCTATGCAGCAGGGAGTCAGTTGGTGTACTCCCAGAGATACATTAGTGCAGATATATTGTCTCCTTCAGATTTTCAGGTCTCCAAAGGTCAGTTACGTATTGGTGCATTTGGTAGTTAGGAGGTGAGGTGCCTCTCACTTCTGATTTCAACCATTTCACACAACACTAGTGATGGGAAACACATTAGTTGCTCGCTTCTATATTATGTTGATTCTTTAGTACAGGAGCCATGACTTGTCAGGTGGTTTTGTATAGCCTTATATAGATGTCGTGCTCATGCACAAGCTTCCCTTTTGCTTCAGAGATTTTTTGTTTAATTTTTGAGAGGTTTCCATAGATGAGGCCTACTTTTTTTCAGTAGCCTCGTAGGCCGATGTTGGAGGCATGGAAGCACATGTGGGGACAAATAAAAGGGGCGAGACTGAGTTTTCGACGAGGATATCGCATGATGCAATGGAGTTGCTAGCCAGTGTTGACGAGCATCCCTTCATTATGGTCCCCTGTCCTTATTTTGGTTTGGATTGGTGAGGGTGTGCCAACATCCTCTTCACAGATGATGAGTCGTCGGATGATAGAGGTAACATTACTATTTTATTTAAATTTATTCTAACATTTTCTTTAACTTGTTTTTATTAAATTGTGTAACGAACTTGTCTAATTATTGTTCTGTACTTGTATGTATTTTGCAGACATTGGGTCTTTTGATGGCGAGCACATGCCAGAGCCACCACATGATCCAATTGTGGATCTTGATGATGATCAGGATATGCCAGATTCCGAGGATCATCAAGAGGCCGGTGGAGAGAGACCTGCTTTGCTGGTGCGCCAGTACCGCCTTTTCTAGGTGCGGTAGGCTTGATAGCAGATTCAGGATAGAGTTGGGTGACCAATTCACTACATTGATTATTGAGGCAGGATTCAGGCCCACTACTATGAGAGGCATACATGTCGATGGTAGGTTGTTACATATGTGGAGAGGCATGCCGCGTGACATGTATAGCCTGATGCGGCATGTCGTAGGAGCTACGACCTTAGTTACGCGGTTGAGGAGGACTGTTGCACATTATAGGCATGGTCGAGATGCAGCACGTGATCGACAGCCCGTGAGCAGCACCGACGCATCATCTAATGATCACGATCATGGGAGTGATCATCGTTCACCTCGCATCACGCCAGATGAGCAGCCTCCACTAGCTTCGAGAAGCAGTCATCATGGAGAGCAGGTTGGACCATCGACCATGTCCAGTCATCACAATAATCATGAGAAGGTTGGACCATCGACCATGTCCAGTCATCACGATGAGCAGCTGACATTTAATCCTGATCAGCATGTATCGACTGATCAGCTTGTCGAAGCTACACCATTGACTGAGCAGACCTCGACTAGTACTGTTATTGATGATGTACCACCAGCTCATAGATGACAATTATATTACAGTTGTATATTTTTGACGTTATATATATATATATATATATATATATATATATATATATATATATATATATATATATATATATATATATATATATATATATATATATATATATATATGGTCCATGTATTTTATGTTCATGTTGCAGTTGTACTTAATTTACATGTTGGTGATCATCATGATGTGTATATTGTTAGGCCATGTTAGATATGTTCATTTAATGTGCAACTTGCAGATAGATGTGTATGTGATAGCAATTATTTCACATGATCAATGTATATTTGATGTTTGTGTTGTGATTATGTTATATAATGCTAATTGTGTTTTGTTAGATGTTCATGATCACGATGATGTTAGCGAATTTGAATGTGTTTTTTAGTCAAATATGATGTTAGTACGATGGTTACCATGATCGCCATGTTTATTAATTAATTTAATATTAAATGATCATGATATTGAAAATTGTAATATTTGTAATTCTAATTAATGTATGTAAAATTCTAAAATTGTAATTGTATTTGTATTAATTGTAATTGTTATATGTAAAATATTTGTAAAATTTTAATTGTAATTATTATATTTAATTTATTGTGAAATGATTGTAATTGTAATTTTAATTGTAATTGTATATGTGTAAAATTGTAAAATTGGCGTAATTCTAATTCTAATTGTATGTAAAATTATAAAATTGTAATTGTAATTGTAAATTTTAAGTTTGTAAAATTGTAATTGTATATATGTAGAATTATAAAATTGTAATTGTAATTGTACGTGAATTTGTAAAATTCTAATTCTATGTAAAAATTTAATTGTATCACTGTGAAATGATTATAATTGTAAAATTGTAATTGTAATTGTATGTAAAATTATAAAATTGTAACTGTAATTTTAATTGTAATTGTATGCGAAATTGTAAAATTGTAATTGTAATTGTAATTATAATTCTAATTCTAATTAAAATTGTAATTTTAATTGTATTTTATTATGCTCTTACATACCAAAAAAAAACTTTATACAGTATGCCATTGTTTTTTAGATCAACATAATTGCAGATTATCAAGTGAAATATTGATTTTAACATTAACACAATGCAAATTACGAATTAATTCAAAATACGTATTATAATGTTTCGAAAAACCCATCTTGAAAAGTATAAATATTGATGATCAAATAACACATGTACCATATCACTCTCAATTCTCATGATCACCCTCATTATCTTCCAGCTCGCATGGCATGATAACACTATTATTCTCAAAAATATGTTTTGATCTGGGATCACGTCTCAATACGAACTAGCAATCCCTATCCAACACATCTGGGTAAAAACACACCTAGTTGCAGTGTTTGGGGAAAACATAGGGCTCCTTAGCTTCATCCCACATTTTTCTAGAGTTCATACATATCAGCCTACTATCGCAATCTTCCTTTACATTATTCTGATCAAAGGTGTCCCACCACTTGCACCTAAAAATAACACATTGGAAAGAAGAGAAATCCACTTCAATGATCTCTTGTATCTTTTTGACGTAACCTAACGTCCCTCGTACTAGGTTTTGATCACGGTGGTTAGATCGACTAGATTGATCGAACTCGACTTCCACTCCACAGTCTTGTGTGTTGTTTCCAACATCGACATTTTCTGTGCGAAAATGGTGTCCATATGCCCACATAGATGGGAACAAATGCACCTATTATAAAAAAGTTTAAAAAAATCATAGTGTCATGTGTCTTATAATAACCCAACAGTTAAAATATGAAATATAGAGTTCTTATAAGTTTCAAATGTACATATAAATTAAATAGATTATTACAAACTTGTTGCACCCAATCCCTACGTTTAGCGCATCCTCTTCAGCACACGGGTAACGACCTGTTGCACCGTATTTCTCTTTGACTTAGTCAGCAACCCAACTATTGGGGCATATTTTTGGAATATTTTCTTTTAAATGATAGGGATAAGGCACACTTATACCATTCAACCATCTGAATTTGCATGAACTTGCAAATTTGTATACATTATAAATTTAATTAAGTTGTGTGTGATTGACATAGATAAAAAACATAAATTCAATTAGATAATGAATATATAAATAAAATCTGAAGTAAATATTACATCTTGAGATGGATAGGGAGAACTCCACGATGGACTTTGAGAAATATTATGGAACGAGTTGGATTTTGAAGAATTGTCCATTCGATATAATTATGATATTTTCTCCCTGCATTTGACAAAAATCAACAATAAATTTTGGTGCACACACCTAAAAGTAATTTTGGTGAATTGAAAATAGACTTCTTGTAATCAGTGCTAATGTACAAATTACCGCACCGATGCATTTTCGTTACTGTGCACCGGTGCCGTGGTATAAACGAACACATCGGTGCGGTGATATTAAGTTACGCACCGGCGACGAATTACCGCAAATAAAAAAACGCAACTCTATTTTCTTTAAGTGAAAAAAATAAAAATAAAAATAATAGTAAATTGAAAAATGGGTGGCAAAATATTTTCGAAAATCTAATTTCATAAAACAATTCTTTAAATACTAAACACTTTTCATTATTTCACTATTTTTGCAAAACTTTTCAGCTAGAAATTTGCAGGAGACATACCTGGAGCAACAGAGCACGAGAGCACTGTGGAGCAGCGAAATATGTTTGAACAGAAGTATTCAGACAATCAGAATTCCAAACCTCTGGTGATTCAAACTCTTTAGCATAGAATTTCAAACAATCTCGTGATTAAATTTTATTGTTTTTTTTTTTACTTTTTCTGCAATTTTTTTACGCAGTAAACAAAAAATTCAAATTTCTTTTTCGTTTTCATAAACAAAATAAAATAAAATAAAAAAATCCATTTTTACCCTAAACCCTACATTCTTTTTGTTTCTGCCCTTTCTTCTCCCTGTTTCTGTGATTTCAGAATTAAGGATTTTCATTTTAGATTTATAGGGTTTTTGTACTGCTATATATATGCCTAAGACAACCAACCCATGGGATGACTTGCATAGTCAGATCCCAATCCATGTCGGTCTTTGCGTGAATTTTTAAAGAAAAAGAAAAAAAAATTATCGGTGCACCCTGTGTAACCTAGTGCACCGGTGCTCTATATTATCCCTTCCACCACGAAAGTACTGTGTGATAAAAAAATTAAAAACAATTTTTTTTTAATCAGTGTGCCATATGTAAAATAGGGCACTGGTGCGCTATTTCATTATGGCGCACCGCGAACGTGTTGTTTCACAAAAAATGTTTTATTGTGTTAATTGGTGCACCCTGTAACATATAACGCACCGCATCGGGTCTCCTAGTTGACAGAGAGCACCATATGGTGGTCCCTTGTTTGCGCGGGGCGTTTATGCTACAAAATCTAACATTGGACGATTTTTATTATTTTCTCTATGTTAATCAGTGTGGTGATTAACATGTAACGCACCGGTGCTCCTTGTTGACATAGAGCATTGTATTGGGAAAAATACTGAGAAAGGGGGGTGAATCAGTATTTAGTGCAGACAATAAAACTTTGATATTTCCTTCTTAAAACCCATACGCTACTTTCCGAGATTCAACTCATAGATATACGTGGATATCCTTTTCGTAACTCGCGTATATCCAGGTTGAATTAATTATGCATTTAATTCATGACATAGATCATTGCATTACTCATTTATCGTGATGTCTCGAAACGATAAACGAAAGTGCGAGTAAAGATGAGTAATCATCACACACACATGAACACCAGGGATTTTTAGGGTGGAAACTCAATTTGGGAGAAAAACCACCGCCGCTCGTCGTCTCAGTCTTCAATCTTTATTATTAAGAAAACTTCTTACAACATGTACTCGGCGCAGCACTACACGCAAGCATGCGAGCACCCACCGGGCGGCATACTAACCTTCTCTCGCTTTACAGCTCTACCTTCTCGGAAGGGAGCACCAACCCCTCGCTCTCGTTTACTGTCACCTCTCCCGGAAGGGAGCTACTACTGATATTAACACCAGTCTCTCCCGCGGTAAAGCTACTACTTTTAGCACTAAAGGCTTCAACCCTCGCATCCCACTTCACGACACTACGTTTCATCAATTTTCAAGCTGGATCAAAGCACTGTCCTTCAACACAATCCTTCATTTATCGCCAAACGTCCTTTTCCCGGAGCATCAAACACGTAACCAGTGAAACCACTGTAAAGTCGGAATATCAGTAGATAACCCGTACTTTAATAGATATGCGGGAGTCTCAATCGGCTTTGAGCAACCATCAGCTCAAATTGCATACGCGCTTTTCTTCAAAACGGACCTTCGCGTATATACGCGCTTTTAGTAAAGACAACCCGCGTATACATCCGTGCACTTTTCGGAAAAACCCTAATAGTCCATACGCTCCTTTGTTTAAACAGTATCCGCGTATATACGCGCTTTTTCATGAAACGAACATGCGTATAGATCTATAAAAGATAAACTCTGCGTAATAGATCGAGATCTATGGACTTACCTAGATTTCTTCAATATCTTTAATAGATTTGCGCTAAGTCTTCAATACTTCCTTTCAGATCATCCTAGAGATTCATCATTTCCGGATCTAGAGATTTGAAGCTTCATCATATTCATGGGTGCATCATAGATTCAGATCTATCGATTAAGATCAGTAGTTCAACCATACGCGATATAAACTTTCGTAGTGAAGTATTCATTTATAAAGCCTGAACACATGCACCCCTTCTTGCACAATGACTTTTCTTCTCCTTATATAGATTTAGCCTTTGTCAATACCATGAGCCAAAACTACACAACTTCAATGGTTTTCCACGAGAAGCGGGATCACATAGAAAATCTACCACTCAATACAATGGGTCAATACCATGGTAGTAACCCCTGGTTTTATTAATTTAGAGCACAATTTACCATACGCGACTTGGCACGTACTTTTCCACGTACATACGTGACTTCCCTTTACTAAACTCGAGTATGCCTTGTGACATACATTTTTCATCATTGTTCGCCCGATTCTCGAAATTCTTTCTTCTCGCACCTTCGTAATGATTGTAGATACATCGGATGTAATACTCTAATAACAAGCTCATCAAGTCAAGAACAACTTCATCAAGTAGGTTGCCTTCATCTTCATCGAGAGTGGGTTTGCCACTGCAGGAAAATACCGCATCATATTGCCAACAATCTCCCCCTTTGGACTTGATGGCAGACCGGGATGGTGTTTGATCACATGATGATAGATACATTAATTATAACCATGTTACTCTCCCTCATTCAAACACCATGTCACTCTCCCCTTTGACATCAAGGGAAAAGAGCGGATCAAAACCAACACAAGGTTTCTCTTTTTTTTCTTTTTTTCTTTTTTTTCTCATGTAGAAAGAAGAGGGTCTTTGTAGATCTGATGTACATTGAGAGTTACCATGCACCCGAGTTCATGCCTTTGAAATGTTCAAACATATTTTTTCAATGAAGTACATGACTCTATGACCTTCCTCTCACCAAGGACTCATACTTACATCAAATGATCCAACCAAGTGGATTTACATCAATGACTCAAGTACCCAACCAAGTGGGTTTACACATTTTGACTCAACTACCCAACCAAGTGGGTTTACAAATTTGAACAAGTCCTTACATGACCGAATATTACAAATTTTACATCATAGGGCTCAACATGACTTTTTCATCAAATTAAAAATATGACTTTTCATGACCAATACCCACGCAGGGACCTCAAGAGAGATCACATTTCAGTAACCATCATAATGCCAATAATGCATTATAATTAGCAAGGCTTCAATGCTCCCCGCGAAAAATGTGCATCCAAGCATCTTTTCTATATTACCAAAGCTCCCCTTTTGCTCAGCTGCATCCCGAACACTTTCTACTGACAAATCATCAAGGCATCTTCACCTCAAACGAGAGAATGAAACAAAAATATAAGAGTCGAAATACCACCAAAGTGACTCCAAACAACATCGCACTGTGTTGATGAAAAATCGCGACCCAAAAAAATTTGCCAGCCCAGAACCATCCATACGCGGCTTTCTATGTTTAAACTCATGTATACGCGACCGTCTTTCAGGGAAACCCGCGTATCCAATTTAATCTTCTAAATTTAATCGGATCCGATCTTCGAGAGGCAAGAGACAACACCCAACTTCCGTCCTCGAGATATCCAGAGACACTTCCCACACAGGCGGAGGTTTGGTAAATATACAAGCAATTTGTTCCTCGGAGGGAACACACTCTCAACTTCACCTTTTGTTCAACCACTTTTTCATGTAGGAAGTGATACTTGATGGGAATGTGCTTGGTCTTCGAATGCATAACAGATTCTCTTTGAGATATTGATGGCACTTGTATTATCACACATAATGGAGATAGGGGGTGAACATTTTGATTTGAAAAATCTTGTAAGGTTTGCATCATCCAAAGGAGTTGAAGTGCAACAAGATGCGGCAACCACATATTCTCGCTTTCTATACGTAGATAAAGCAATAGAATTTTGCTTACTTGCCGAACCAAGATACTAATCGGGGCCCCATATAGAATGCACCACCACTAGTGCTTTTTCGATCATCAACATTTCCATTTCGTCTACACTCGCACGTTGTAAGCATGAAGAGTAAGATCAAGCATTCTTTGGATACCATAGTCCAAAATCTTGAGTTCCTTGTAGATATTTGAATATTCTTTTGTGCACTGAAGGTGAGACTCTTTTGGATTAGCTTGGAGATCAATCCAGACAATCCCAACCGCATGCATAATGTCCCAGTTTAGTCCATTGAGATAAAGTAGACTTCCTATCATTGATCTCTGAGACTGGTTGATTCACCGTGGGAGAATCATCATGAGAAGCCGAGATTGCATCCGGTTATCATTGGTGTACTTACGGTGTTTGAATTCTTCCATGCCATACTTCTTCAAAATTTTCTTAAGATATTTTTTCTTGCTGATAGGAATATACCATCTCGTAGTTTGATGCACTTGCAAGCCAAGAAAGAATGTTAGTTCCCCAAGCAAGGACATTTCAAATTCCCTCGTCGCAGTGAAAGCAAATTTCACGACTCATAGATTCTTCATTACTCCCAAAAATGATATCATCAACATAAACCACCACGATCAATAGTTTATTATTTTCAATTTTTTGTGTATAAGTTGCTATCAGCAGACTTTGAAAATCCTTGTTGATGAAGATATTTGTCAAGACGTATAATACCATGCCCTTGGAGCTTATTTGAGACCATATAGAGCCTTTTTAGAAGTCTACAAACAAGATTTTCATCATTTCCCAAAAATGAATCCTTCGCGGTTTTTTCTATATAAACTTCTTCCTTCTAGATCACCATTGAGGAATGCAAGATTTGACATCCATTTTATAAACTTTGATTTGTTGAAAAACTTGAAAAAGCAAGAAACATTCTTATGGCTTCAAGTCTAGCTACGGAGCAAAAGTTTCTTCCAAAGTCTATACCTTCTTGCTGAGTACACCCTTTGCAAACTAGTCTAGCTTTGTTTCTTATAACGTCCTCCATTCTCATTTAACTTGTTCTTGAATATCCATTTGGTTCCAATGACATTTTTGTCATGTGGTCTTGGTACCAATTCCCAAGTGTGATTCTTTTCAATTTGATCAAGCTTCTTCATTCATTGCTTGAATCCAACATTCATCTTTCGTTAGCTTGATTGACATTGTGTGGTTCAATTGTGGATAGAAAGGCAGCGATAGCTAGAAGATCCCACAAGAGTCCTCCTTGTTTGTACACCCGATTCCTTGTCTCCCCAAAATTTGAGATTCGTGATGATTCTTTTGAACATATCTCGGATGGAGCCTTTCTGCATACATCATCATCTTCGGGTTCTCTACATGGATCCACCGTCATACATATCATTTCGTTTCGATGTAGAAGGACAAAAGTCACCATCATCTTCTTCGTTGTTTTGTCTTTCTTCTTTAGGGAGCTTTGCACAGAGACTCATCAATAACAACATCAATACATTCAACAATCTTTCGAAGCCTTTTATTGTAACATTTGTATGCTCCTACTCATAGATGAGTAACCTAAGAAGTATTCTCTTCATCCGATCTAGGTTGTCAAACTTGCCAAGTTTTTCATCAATATTTTTGATAAAGAATTTACTTCCAAAAACTCTAAAATGCTTCACAGAGGGAGAATTACCATACCGTAGTTCATATGGAGTTTTTGTCACTATTTTACTCGAACATGTGCCTTGTTGAGAATGTTCTATGCGTCAGTATGTGCTTCTTCTCCCGTGAAAGTGTCGTGTGTTCCAGAATCATCAAGCATAGCTCTAGCCATTTGTTGAACTATTCTATTCATTCTTTACGCTACGCCATTTTGTTGTGGAGTGCCACTAGCGAGAACTTGTCTTTTTATGCCATGTTGTTCACAAAATTCAAGGAATTCATTTGATGTATATTCTCCCTCCTCGATCGGATCTAAGACACTTGATTTTTAGATCTAATTCATTCTCCACTGCTTTGAAGATCTGAAATTTTTCTAAATGCTTCATCTTTGTGTTTAATCAACCCAATCCAACACATTCTAGAGAAATCATCAATAAATAAGATATAGTATTCTTCACCGCGTGGTGACTTTTTTCCTCATAGGTCCACATATGTCGGTATGAACGAGTTCAAGAGGCCTACTTGATGAACCTTCCTTGGCATTAAAATGTACTACGGTCCTGTTTACCGAATTGGCAAGATTTGCATATATGATACTCTCTCGAGTAGAGTAATATTGGGGAAGACCACGAACAACTTTAAGTGCTCGCTTGTTTTGTTGATTTGAGAGAAGCTCGGATGCCCCAACCTTCTATGCCATAGCCGCTTTTCCGAGAAGATTTACTCAAGTAGCATTGTTCTTTGCGTTTCTTCAATACATATAGAGTTGCTTGGAGTTCTTCTTTTTCCTTTTATGATTGTTTTTAACCGTATCAAGATCATGAACCACACATTCTTTTGAACTAAAGACAACTTCAGTTCCTTGATCACACATTTGACTTACACTCAACGAGGTTATGCCTTAATCCATCCACATACATGACATCATTAGCCTTCACCTTTTCTTTTAGAAACACGGACCCTTTTCCTTTAATTACATCGGGGAGTATCATTTTCCAAAAGTAAATTTCTTTTTCTTTTTCTAGAGCACTATATGAAAGAAGTTTGTGTTTGTCATTCGTCATGTGTCTTGAGCATCTACTATCAATGTACCATTGATTTTCTTCACCTTCTGTAAATAACGCTATGCCACAATTTTCTAACTCGTAGTTCCTTCTTTTTTCCATACTTTGGAACTTGAAGGAAAATGCTCTTTTGGGTGAACTTGCTCCCGTATTCGATTCTTCATGCACCCAAATTTATTGCAATATGCACATTCAACTTCCTTTAGAAGAGGAGAAAATGTTGTTATAGGTATTCTTCTTTGCTTTCAACGTCAATCCTTTTCTTTCTTGCTTCTCTAGTCAGTGATGGTTTTATATGCAACACATTGACAACGCCTTTATGACCAAAAATTGTGACATGAGAAACATTGTCCATTGAAGAAGAAATTTGCAGTGATCATGAAATCTTCTACTTGAATTTACCCGATTGATCGTGTCTTTGAGAAATATTCCTCGTTAGTGTTCTTTGAATTGAGATGATCATGCTTTACCCGTAATGAATCTTTCACGAGTAAGCGAGGTAGCAGACCAATTGTAGCTTCTTTTAGATAATTTGGAGCTCAAGTTTGAGAAGATTCTCCCAGATATACCAAGACCCGTCTCTATGAGAGGAGAACGTTGTACCTTGATAATCTCATCTCAAGGTTTCGTGATCCTTTAGTAAATCTAAGATTCGGAGTCTTTACTTTCTCAAATTCTTTTCTTTGACTTACCACTTCACATTCTAATTTCTCAATGTGTTTCTTCGCTTCTTCAACCTCGCTTTTCCGTAGTCTCTATGGTAATTTTCCTTTTCTTCTCTAAGAGAATTTTACATTCTTTTAAGCGTAATTTTTTAGTTGATTGTTTTCTTCAAGAAAATAATTGTCCTCTAGAGCATCCACAAAAGTATCCTTTTCATCTTTAGATTCAAATGCCCATGAGAGAAGTCTAAGATCTTGTTCACATTCTTCCTCACTCAATCATCGAACCCATCACCGTGTCTTCATGAGTGTAGTAACTTTTCCTAGTGCTAGACCGTGCTTATTCCTTCTTGCTACTTCCTTCCCTTTTTGCGAGATGTTTCTTTATAAGGACACTTAGCAAGATAATGACCAACTCTCTCCACAATCAAAACATTTGAAAGGAAGCTTTACCTTCCGAGAGCCGAATCCGTGCCCGAGTTGAAGTTTTTTTGACAAAATTTACCTCATCTTCTTCTAAGATATATCCCGATCCCTATGCCTTTTTTGTACTTATTTCCCTTTTGCTTAGAAGCTCTAAAGATGGCTTCTTTGACTTCGTGATGGTCCTCCTCTTCTCATTTCATGTAGCGCTAGTATGCCATGGAGTTGCACCATAAAGATAGATTTTGAAGATCTCCCGTTTTTCTTCAAGAGCATAAACTTTTTGACTCAAATTTTGCCGTTAGTGATCTTAATATTTTCTCAACCAAAGTAGAGGTCTCGCTATTATTTCTCCCATGTTTACTCATACGATTTACAATATCATCAAGAAGTAAAAAGAAATCTGTAGCAACACTCTCATCATTATGCATCTTCAAATTTTCATATTCAATTTCGAGAGTTTGGAGTTTTGCACTTTTTACCTTTGGATCTCCTTCATAACTTAGGATGATTTTGTCCCATATTTCCTTTGCTCGTGATTCACTGCATAACCTTGACAAATTCGATTCAGGGGCTTAGACTTCCCAATAGTGCATTGACCGCCTTTCGCATTTGTTTCATAATTCTTCTTTCCGCGTCGGATCCGCGTGGTACTACGCGGCCGGATATTGATATCCCTTGTTCAACAATGGCCCATACATCCGCTCCCTATAGATCGAAGATAGTATCTCATCCTTATTTTCCAGAAGATTAAATTGCTTCCATTAAAGAGTGGAGGCTTGATAGATGTTGTTCCATCTTGATTGCTCATCTTGCTTGATCTTCCTTCTAGCGGCGTAAGCTTTTTGGCAGAGGACCTCGCTTCGATACCAATTGTTGGGAAAAATACCGAGAGTGAATAGGTATTTAGTGCAGATAATAAAACTTTGATATTTCCTACTTAAAACCCATACACTACTTTCCTGAATTCAACTCGCGTATATACGCGGATATCCTTATGTAACTCGCGTGCATATCCGCGTGAATTAATTATGCATTTAATTCATGACATAGATCATTGCATTACTCATTTATCGTATGTTCGTAGCAAGAAAGCAAAAGTGCGTAAAGAATGTGAATAATCATCACACACACATGAACACCGGGATTTTTAGGTGGAAACCCAATTTGGGAGAAAACCACCGTTAGTCGTTAGCCTCGACCTTCAATCTTTATTATTAAGAAAAACTTCTTACAACATGTAACGGCATTGCGACTCATACCAAAGCACGTAGGCACCCACACGCATAAGGCTACAACCTTCTCTCATTTACCGACCTTTTCTCCCCGAAGGAAGCACCAACTCCCCTACTCTCAGCTTTACCAGCCTTTTCCCGGAAGGGAGCTAATACCCCACGATATTAACACCGGCCTCTCCACGGCGTAAAGCTTCTACTTTCGACTAAAGGCTTCAACCCTCGATCCACTCTGAGCACTCACGTTTCATCAATTTTCAAATCGGATCAAATAGCTTCAACACAATCCTTCACTTATCGACAACGTCCTTTTCCTAGAGCATCGAAAATGAACGTTGGAAACCCACTCAGTAACTGTATCGGAGAGATAACCCGGATTCTAGTAATAGATATGCGAGAATCTCAATCGCCTTTGAGCAACCATCGCTCAAATTGCATACGTGCTTTTCTTCAAATAGTACTCGCGTATATACGCTCTTTTAATAAAGACAACCTCAGCGTATACATCGTCGTGCACTTTTCAGTAAAACCCTAATAGTCCATACGCTCCTTTGTTTAAACAGATCCGCATATATACGCACTTTTCATGGAAACGAACATGCGTATAGATCTATAAGAGATAAACTTTGCATAGTAACATATCGGATCGTGTGACTTACCTGCATTTCTTCAACATCTTTAATAGATTTGCGCGAAGTCTTCAATACTTCTTTTCGAGATCATCCTAGAGATTCATCATTTCTAGATCTAGAGATTTTGAACCTTCATCGTATTCATGGGTGCATCATAGATTCGGATCTATCGATTAAGAGCAGTAGTTCATCATACGTATAAACTTCGTAGTGAAGTATTCATTTTAAAAGCCCAGACACATCGCACCCCTTCTTGCACAATGATTTTCTTCTCCTTATATAGATTTAGCCTTTGTCAATACCATGAGCCAAAACCACACAACTTCCCAATGGTTTTCCGGGGAGGGATCACATAGACAATCTCAAAGACTCAATACAATGGGTCAATACCATGCAGTAGTAACCCCTGGTTTTATTCATTTAGAACGCATATTAAATCATACGCGACTTTAAGCACGCACTTTTCCAGTGTACATCACGCGACTTCCACTACTAAACTCGCGTTATGCCTTGTGACATACATTTTTTTCATCATTAATCTCAGCTCCATTCGAAATTCTTTCTTCTACACCTGTCTTAGACCGATTGTCGATACATCATATGTACATCAATAACAAGCTCATCAAGTCAAGAACAACTTCATCAAGTAGGTTGCCTTCATCTTCATCAAGTGGGTTGCCATCAAGGACAATACCCTGCATCATATTGCCAACACATTGTACAATCTATTATACTGTTTGTGTGGTGCGTTTGTAAGACCCCCACGCACTGATGTCGGTGTGTACACCATGAATGGCGCACCGGTTTCTCGAGATTTTTTTTTACTCGAAAAGTTGACAATTTATTTATAAAATATATCGATGAATGATATGGTACAGGTTTCATATTGATAAAGAAATGGCTAACAAGAGATCAAGTAACAAAAATATTGATAACACATCAAGAAAAGAAAAAAAGGCAAGTTCTTTGTAAATTATTTACAAAAAATATGATTTTTGAACTATATGTAAGTTTAACTAATATGTATTGTTTACTATGTATCATGCAGAGCCACAAAATGACGAAGCTCGATAAAATTACTTATGATATAGGACCAGAAGAGCGTAAAATCTTGCTGGAAAAATTGCAAAAGGATGAATCAGGTGAATGAAAAAATACTATCGATCCAATATGAGTTTATTTTTTTAATTTTCATTAATAATATACTTAAAATTATTAGATAACATGTGTCAAACAATATATTAATTCACATCTGTTTAATGTTCTACAGGGACTAACAACTCATAAAATTAATGTTGTTCTAAGAAAAGAAAAAAATAGAACATGCAAATGAAAATCAATTACTCCTTAGCTCATCTAGAGTGGTGTTGGAGGTTAACGAAAGGGTGAAAAACTTTTACAAAAGTTTGAGAGATCTAGTGAAATGAATGTATAGATTTTCTTTCCACTTACAATAAAAAAATCAATCCAATGATTCCAAGAACCAAATTTTATCTAAACTACAGGAAGAGTTTCCAAAGAATTGGTCAATGAGACATGTCAGACTTTTAATAGCAAAAACGTACAACCACAAAAAAGAAGGAATGAAAAAGTAATATTACTTTAAATGTTTGTCTAGAATTATTTATAAATATCACTTTTGTTATATTTACTTTTCATAAATCAATATAAAAATTAAATAGTTTATTGTCATGTTACATTTTCAAGAAGATTATGAAAATTTCAAAAGATGAATGAGCTGATATTATAAATATGCCAGTAGGAATGTCCAAAAAGATGTACAAGGAGATGGTCAAATAAATGGACAAAATTGCATCGTAGGAGGATCCATCTCAACAACAACGTGCTTCAAATGTAATATGTAATCATTGAATTTTTCAATCATTAGGTACAATAAATAAAAAATTTAGCATTAAATATTTATTTTCAAGTATTTTCTTGCAGAAAAGAAAAGAAAACGGAACCCGTTCAGCGCATAAAACAGGACGACAAGGAAGAAAAGGGTTGATATCTAAGTTTGTGAGTAATTGTTACTTCCTTATAACAACTTAACTAGATTTCATTTTTGTATTTTTTAAGTTTTTTTACAAAAATCATCATTGAATTTCTTCAAACAGGTGCTAATAAACAAAGAAGAACCATCAGACAAATTGATTGACATTGGGTTAAATATGGGTTGTGAGTATATGTTGGCATATCATAAATTAATTGTGGAATTTGTAAGCATCTATCGATCTTGTTTTACTTAGCTCCGTATATAATTAGTAGAACAAAAAAATATTTTATATTAAATATATGATTTTTTATGGGGTATAAAACTTGCAGGAAACAAAGTATGGAACTGTGCCAACAGATGAAATCTTGAAAGATGGCATACTACATGGTTTTGAAAGAATGTGTATAGTTCATGAGTCAATTGTTGCTATGGTACATCATTTATTTTCGATTTACATTGATGTATATTATTTAATATTGCAATTTTCATTATTCTCACCAATGTATATATACTCATTACAGTTTATTTTATCTTTGCAGATGGAAGGTGAAAAAGATCAAGAAAACAATCAACACTGTGAACAAAACATTCTTGAAAATAACCCAGGTCATGGAAGTAGCTCTAGCAGTGACGGTAGTTCAAGCGAAGAATGATGATCTCTATGTTTGGATATCAAAGCAAGGCATTGTATTTTTTGAAATATTTGTCTGTGAAATCAGACATTTTGTTTAATGTAATGGACATAGTGTCCCAATAGAAAGACAAAGGGATACCAATAACTGTCCCATTTTGTATGACAAAGACTGTCTTATATATATAATAAAATATGTTTTAATTCATTCTATTGTGTTCTCCATTGTCATTGCGAAATGTTACACCGTTGATTAAATTTATGGATGATTAAATATTATAATTAAGAGATGTGAAATTTGATGATATGATATAACAAATTAATCCAAACATCACATTCAAATGCACTAATAAAAATTTAATTCATATGAATACTATTATAAGATATGTGTCGTCTTTTGATGAATAATGAATTTTAAAAAATCACAAATATTATGATATGATACAACAAATTAATCCAAACATCACATTCAAATGCATTAATAAAAATTTAATTAATATGAATACTATTATAAGATGTGTCAACTTTTGATGAATAATGAATTTTAAAAAATCACAATAATTGCACTGTCACAGGTCGATGTTTCTAAAAAATACAAAGTGAACATAGATGTGTATCAGTTACTGTACACCGGTGTGTTTGTATGATAGCGCACTAGTGCGTTTCTACGACCTATAGGCACCGAAAAAATACCAATACCATTTTTTAATCTCGGTGCGTTTGTGAGATACTGCACACCGGTGCGTTTATGTGATTCTACACACCGAGGCATTTGTAAGACCTATGGGCACTGCACAAATACCAATACGAATTAGAACAAACGGTGCGTTTGTTGGATATTGCGCACTAGTTCATTTCTATAACTTGCCGTACCGATGCATTTAGACGACCTATGGGTGCCGCACAAATCCCAAGACCAATTAGAACAGCCTCATGCTTTATATCACCAACACTGCGCCCCGATGCGGTTTTATACCTTGACGACCCGATGCATGCACCTTCAACCGCCCCAGGCCACCTTCAAGATGACACGCACCAGTGTGTTGACACCTTAGTAGCACACCGATGAAAAAAACATCCGTAATAACCTCAGGCCACCGAGTTTTTTTAGTTGTGTTGAAATTCCATTAAAATATCTGCCAAAACCTCTATAACCATAAACGGATGTTGTATCAAATGTTTTTTTGACGATTTTGGCCAATTTTATAACACTAAAAACCTCCTTTATAACCACCGCTAGAGGGTCTTTTCCTTGTAGCGGGAAGAGAATGGTCTCAAGGAAGGTTGAATAAGTAAAATGAAAGAAACTAAAAGTAATGAAAAAAAATATGCATTGATTGATGAAGTTATGGCTGTGATTTCTTGTTGAGTACAAGAATAAATTGGTTTATTATTAATGCATTAGCATTGAAAAGGAGGAGTGCAAACAACATGAAGAATCCACAACAATATCATATGTTGTCAAGAAGATGGATTGTAGTCTATAAGTGTGGAATGACATGAATCTCACAATCAATACAGGTCCACAAGATCAGTCCCCACACATATGCAAGAAGTATAGTTGCAAGAGATCAGAGAGCATTATCTCAGGGGGAGTTGCTTTGATAAGCAGTAGCATAAAACAATTGTCAACCTCAAAAAGGAAGATTGTCGTTCAAATGAAAGGTTTGCATCTTAGCTAAATATCTTCATTTCAATTAAGTTGTGAGTTTGATTATGCATAGTAGTCTTGTGTTCATGAAACACAATTGGTATAAGCTTTCAATGTCCTTTAGTCTTTCAATTGGTATTGTTATGGGAATTGGTAGTTTGGGCTCATGTTGAGTAACCTTATGTGCAAATGGACTTTTCTCTTTGAGAGAAAGTATTAGAGTTTTTTTGGTACTGATCTGGATTTATGCAGGAATGTAACAGAATACACATATAACCATAAATAAAAAGATGCATCAGAAATAACACTTCATTTAATTAATATCAAAGAATTGAAATTTGCTTACAGACATAATGGAAATAAACTAGCTAGGGCGCTGGTAGCTTATCTCTGAGAAGAGATGTGGCAGCTACAGGCCTCTGAACTGTGTCACAATGAGGCTCGAGGGCCTATTTATTATGGAGAAACAATGGAGAACTCTAAACGTCCAAAAACCTAACCCTAGGAGATGAAGCGCCAAAATTGTGGGCCCCGTTTAGGTAAATTGGTGTTTCAATTTCCCTGGGACGTAACTTCGGCATACGATCTCCGTTTGACGCGTATGATACAGTGTTATAAATATCTATACGAGGACTCCAACTATTGCCATGAATATCAATTCCAAAATAGAATCATATTAGCCGGACAAACGATGCCCAAAAAACATCGCTTAGGGCCTCAAAACGGCTCTGGAAGTTCAGGACCTGAAAAAATGCTAAAAATAGTAAGTTATGTCGAAACTGAAAAAATGAAAGAGAAAAATGTGGGGCCCCAAGTGGAATAGGCGGGTGGCCACCAATATCCACCTGGATCATTCCTCCCCCCTTAGGAAGCAATGGTCCCCATTGAATTGAGTTCCTCCATGAGATGAGGAAACTTCTGCTGAACTTGGTCCCTAGTGAACCACTTGCGTTGGTGTAGGAGTTGGCCAGCTTTGACAACTCGATATAGTTGGATCTTCTATTGGCGAGTGTTCTTGATTTGCATGTCCATGATATAATCTATGGTGGCATGTTCCATGCAGTCTAGGTTTAACTCTTTTGGTGTGAGTTCTTCTGCAATGTCAAAGGTGTCTAGTAGAGGTGGGAAGTAGGGATGAAGGCAGTCTACATTTAATATTGGGTGCAGACCAAGGAATGGTGGAATACTAAGCTCGAAGGCATTTTTCCATACAGCCTTGGTGATGGTGTATGGACCATATCGGAGTGGGCGAAGCTTGCGGTGGGGTCCAATGAGGAGCTCCTTCTGCAAATGTAGCCACACTTTTTCACCCACCTGGAAGTTGTGTGACAGCAGATGTTGATCATGTCGTTACTTGTACTTAACATTGGCTCTATCCAATATGTCATGAAGATGTTCGAAAATGTGTTGAATGTGCTCGATGAAGTTGTTTGCTTTGTCAACTTCAGACTGGACATAAGCCGAATCGGCCTGAGTAGCCACAAATGGCATGGCTACGTCAATGGGACATAGTGGCTGGAATCCCAAGCCCACCTGAAATGGGTTGTGGTTGGTTGATCTGTGGAGAGCCCGGTTATAACTGTGTTTTACATAAGGGAGGCTCTCATCCCATGTGCATGTATGCTTTGAATTGTACATGCGTAGAATGTGTACAATCATCCTGTTGACGACCTCTTTCTCGCCATCAATTTGGGGATGGAAATTTGTGGACTTGGTGAGCTTGGTGTCCAAAATTGACCAAAGGCTGGAAAAAAATGTGCTAAGGAACCTGCTGTCACGATCTGATATGGTAGACTATGGGATCCCAAAGTGCACCCACACTCGTTCAAAGAAGAGTTTAGCAGTGGCTTCTGCTATGATATTCTTCTTGCAGGCTGCCATAATGGCCATCTTCGAGAATCTGTCGACGACCACGAAAACGCAGTCATTTACATGCTTAGTAGAAGGAAGGCCTGACATGTAATCCATGAAGATGGATTCCCAAGGTCTACTATGGGTAGGTAGCGAAGTATAGAGCCCTTGCTTCTTGATGGTCGCTTTGGCAATGGCACAAGCAGTGCAGGATATTATGTACTTCTCGACAACTTGTCGAAGGTTCGGCCAATAGAAATACTTCTGCAGTACTGCCACTATTTTCTCGACCCCAAAATGCCCAGTGATTTGACTGTAGTGCACTTCCCATATCATCTTGGCACGCTCGCTTGAAGGAACACAAAGGTGTCCCATGTGACATAACAGTGCATCTTGGAGGTGAAAATTTGGAACTTGCATACCCCCCAAGAGTGCCTTGTGTGTGTGGTTGAATTCTGGATCTCTCTTGTAGAGAAGCGGCCAATTAGAAGTCTCGTGCCCACAATAGTTGCGAACGATGGTTCGGTGGTTAGCTAAGGCAGTCTGCAACATTATTGGTGCTACCCTTCTTGTACTTTATGTTCAAATGAAATTGTTGCAGATATGTGGACCACTTCTGATGGCGATCGTTCTGCAACTTCCCTTGTGTCTGTATGAATTTCAAGGGTCGGTGGTTTATGTGGATGATTGTCTCCTTCCCCAAAATGTAATGCTTTCATTGTCGACAAGCCTGCACAATGGAATACGTTTCTTTGTCGTAATTGGGATACTTTCAAACTGTGTCATACAATGTCTCACTGTGATATGCCACTGGATCCCCCTGTTGAGTAATAACTACCTCAATATCATAGTCAGAGGCATCTGTCTCAATCTCAAATGGTTGTTGCAAGTCTGGTAATGTGAGCACTGGGACAAAACAGAGGCGATGTTTCAATTCTACGAACACCTTCTGTTGAGATTTTGACCAAAATAATTTTTCTTTCGCTCCTCCCTTGGTGACTTGACTCAAGGGCTAAGTGATATGAGAGAATCCCAACATGAACCTGTGGTAGAAATTAGCAAGACCCAGAAAGCTGCAAAGCTCTGTTAGAGTGGTTGGGGCTGGCC
The DNA here is from genome assembly GCA_034641835.2 of Pinus albicaulis. Taxonomy (NCBI): domain Eukaryota; kingdom Viridiplantae; phylum Streptophyta; class Pinopsida; order Pinales; family Pinaceae; genus Pinus; species Pinus albicaulis. Next base: position 725,584,211 of record CM076581.1, read on the forward strand.
AATCCTGAATGACTTAGATCTTGGTTGGATCCACATGCACCCCCTTTTCATCAATAATGTATCCCAGATATTGAATCTGGGTCATGCCAAAAGTGCACTTCTCCAAATTGGCACACAACTTGTGTTGTCGTAGTGTTTGGATGACTTCTTGGATGTGGTCGGGGTGCTCTTCCCAAGTCTGGCTGAACATCAGAATGTCATCCAAGTACACCACTACAAATGAGTTGGTGAATGGACGTAAGATGTCATCCATCAACCTCATGAAGGTTGCAGGAGCATTCGTCAACCTGAAAGGCATGATGAGCCATTCAAAAAGGCCCTCCTTGGCTTTGAAGGCAGTCTTCCACACATCAGAGGGTTCGATTGGTACCTAGTGATACCTAGACTTCAAGTCGATCTTGCTGAAATATTTCGCCCCTTTGAGTTGGTCCAGAACGTCATCAATCCATGGGATCGGGTACCTATTCCAAACAGTGATCTTGTTCAGTGCCCGATAGTCAATACAGAGTCTCCAAGTCCCATCCTTCTTCTGTACCAACATGATCGGGCTCCCACAGGGCGATGAACTTGGTTGGATGTGACCTTTATGCAGTAGTTCCTGAATTTGTCTCTTGATTTCATCATTCTCTAGAATAGAGCGCCTATAGAACGGTCCATTGGGTAGCGGCGCACCTAGGGTCAAGTCAATGGGGTGCTTGACCTGACAGTGCATAGGCACCCCTGTGGGTGAGGTGAAGATATCCCCGTACTCCTCCACAACCTTGTCCATTTGTTGTTGTTGTGTAGAGGAGCCATGTCTGGAGATCGCGGCCACAGTCTTCTTCTTGCCCTAGGGGCAGATCATCAGGAAAACAAATTTCCTGGTTTGGGAAATGAGCTTACTGCATTATTTTGCAGTAACCAAAGAGATAGTGGGAGGTGGTGGTACGTCTAGTATCCTGTACAACTTAGTTCCCAAAGTAACAATAACAGAGCGAGGATGGGACTCATACACAGCATGTCACTTCCGCAAGTATGGTTGGCCTAATAATACATCAGAAACATCAATAGGAGCAATTTCACACGATACCTCATCCGTGAAGGGCTTGATGCTATAGGGAAGGCAGCATTGCTGGCTGACGCAGAGATCCCGTCCTTGGTGAAGCCACCCGATGGTGTATGGTTTTGGGTGCGATGTGGTCGGCAAGCCGAATCGCTTCATGAAATCTGTTGAAATGAGGTTCTTTTAGCTCCCATTGTCAACAATGAACTATAGCGGGGAACCCTTTACCCACATCTGAGACTGGAAGAGATGCTCTACCTCCTATGGATCTTCTAGTTCCTCCTTTTGGATCTTCCCAGTGGCAACAGTGGCGTTGGGCTCCGCATCAATAATCTACTTCTCTTTATCATTCCCCTTGTCAAGTTATGATTCAGAGTCATAGCATGCATCTGATTCATAAGCCCTCATCTCAGCCACCAGCGACTGCTTGGCCCGACACTCACTTGTGTTGTGAGTGGAGCTCTTATAGAATTCACACCACTTTCATATGTCCTTCTTTGGCTTCGCAGTGTTATTCTTTGCTTGTGGCTTTGGCAGGTTGTCTTGGGCTGCCATGCCTTGGCTTTGTCCTTTGCTCTGTAGTTTTGGGGTGCCTTTCGCTTGCTTTTGATTCGCAAATCCAAAGTCTTGCTTCTTCTGTTTGAATTTATGCTCAATCTTGGCAGCATACCGGTATGTCATACCAAGCGAGGAGATGTTGAGGAACTCCATTTCCTCCTGAATGTATCTATGCATACAACTGCGATACTTTAGCACCAAATGTTTCTCTGAACCTTTGATACCCAACTTTGTGCGCAGGGTATGGAACAGATTCGTCAGCTCATGCACATCTTGATCCCTTTGTTGCCGCAACGTGGTCCATTGTATGTACATGTCCTCATAGCTCCCCACGGGATAGTATTGTTCCCTGATGTCATCTCAGAAAGAATTCCAAGTGGGTATGATTGAGAACAGAGAGGGTTATTTCTTGTCCTTTTTCTCACAATAGGTTTCCCACCATTCCTTGACATGGGGGGTAGCTTTGAGGAGTGCAAAAATAATCTTCTCCCGATTAGAAAAGTCATGAACCGAGAAATATCCTTCTAATAGATTCAACCATCTATCTATAGCATCTACATATATTTGACCGTCAAATATGGGAATGTCAAATTTTACTTGTACCTTAAAGGGATTCGTGCCTCCAAAGTGGCTGCTGGATGTAGATGTGCCACCGGTGGGCAGTCGTTGAAGGATCTAGGCAAACTTATCCATCATCGCATTCCTTTGTTTTTCAAGGGCCTCCTCGAGAAATATTTTGATAAGATCTCCTGCTCCCTCATCTTTCTTTTTGTCCCCCATGGGCGTCCATCGGGTTTTGCAAGGCTGATCTTGCAAAGTTTCCACCAGATCAAGCCCTAACTCCTTATACCCCAAGATCGTTGGGGACATGCAAAAAAGGATCGAGAAAAAGCAGACCGCTCTGCTACCACTGATCCAGATTTATGCAAGAACACAACAGAATACACATATAACCATAAATACAAAGATGCAATGGAAATAACACTTCATTTCATTAATATCAAAGAACTAAAATTTGCTTACAGACAGAATGGAAATAAACTAGCTAGGGCACTAGTAGCTTATCTCTGAGAAGAGATGTGGCGGCTACAGACCTCTGAACCGTGTTACAATGAGGCTCGAGGGCCTATTTATTATTGAGAAACAATGGAGAGCCCTCAACATCCCAAAAACCTAACCCTAGGAGATGAAGTGCCAAAACTATGGGCCCCATTTGGGTAAATTGGTGTTTCAACTTCCCGGGGACGTAACTTCGGCATACGATATCTGTTTGACACGTATGATACATCGTTAGAAATATCTATCTGAGGACTAAAACTATTGCCGCAAATTACAATTTTGAAACAGAATCATATTTGTCAGACAAAAGATGCCCAAAAAACATCGTTTAGGGCCTCGAAACAACTCTTGAAGTTCAGGACCCGAAAAACTGCTAAAAATAGTAAGTTGTGCCGAAACTGAAAAACTGAAAGAGAAAATGGTGGGGCCCCAAGTGGAATAGGCAGGTGGCCACCAATATCCACCTAGACTAGGTACATTGCTCCATTTTTATCTTTTTGGTACAGTTGGTATTGTTTAAGCGGTAGTCCATATTTGGAGGCCTGGACTCAGGGGGAGCAGTGTTAACTGAAAACATGCTCATGAGAATTGAGCATAGAAGATGAAGAAACAACAGAGGAGAAGAGAAAGTTGAAATGCTTCATCATTGATTGGTATTTGTAGTAGCATCAATATCATGAGCAGTTTAATTAGTATCATTTTTTTTAACCAATACAAGAGATTCATTGGTACAAGGATTATTCAGCCAGTAGCCATAAGGAGTCCAAGATAGGAAGCACAAATAATAGTGAGTATATGTTTAGGGGGAGCACCTCACATATGCCCATTTTATGTAGCACATCTCGACAGCTAGACCCTAGTCTTGACAGCCAGTAATTGCATGGGGGAGAAGAAGGCAACTTGTAGCCCTTTGCCATTAATGTGAAAGGGGGAGAGAATTTGTGGAGAAGTTGTGATGGCCCATGCATAAGGAAGAAGAGATAAATTTATTCGTGGCTTATGCTAAGAGAATTCAAACTCATTGGTGGCTTATGCTAAGATAAGTCTAGAAGCAACATCATGTGTAATGGCCATCAAAGTAAAGACAAGGATGAGGTGTTGTCATCAATTCCAAAGGGGGATATTGTTGGACAGTTGGCATTGACTATCTGTTGGCAAGATTATTGGCGTTGATATCAACCAGAATAGCATAGATGCTTGACTACAACAAGTGTTGGCATTGATGTCAACATGAGTCGATGGTGATCAATGATAGTTGCGGGCTTATGGTAGAGACTCATTATAGTAGCATGCTTATTGGAAATCCATAAAAGATGAGTGTATTGACAGTTGATGTCAACCATAGGACAATGGTGATCAATGATAGCTGCAGGATTATGGTAGAGAATCACCATAGTACCAATCTTATTTAAAATCCATAAAAAGATGTGTGCATGGGCATTTTATGTCAACATGGGACAGTGGTGATCAATGATAGTTGTAGGATATTGGTAGAGAACCACCATAGTAGCAATATTATTGAAAACTCATAAAATATGTCTCTAAGTGTCCAGGAGGGATCCAGTGAAAGTTGCAAGTTATTGGTAGAGAATAAACAGAGTAGCAAGATTATTAAGAAGTCATAAAATGATGACTATGGTGGTTAGGTGCTCAATATTCAAAGCACAAAAGGAATAATGTTTGGAGTCACCTCAGAGGAAGAAAATGTGCTCCAAGCCTACATCTAACCCTATCCATTGTAAATTTCTCTGGAAAATATTTCCAACGATATGCGTAAGTGTTGATCAACGGTTGTCATTAATGTCAACCCAAGTAGCACAGGGGCTACCCCAATATTACATGGGAATTTTGACCTACCAAATTAATATATTCTGGGTTAAGAATGATTTTTATGGTTTCTACTTGTCGAGATGTTTCCGTTGATATATGGCACGCCACGTAATTCTTCACGGTTTGAGAGATATTCATGTTTGAAGTTTGTACCCCCAGTTAGTGGGCTAAAACCCCATGGGGTTGTGGCATGGGTCATTGAAAAGTCATAATTAATATTTTTAGATCTCCTAAAATCCCTTCCACTTTCACTTGTTGAAGCCCCTCTCAACCTAATCATTTATATAAATTGTGATCCTCATATCCTCCTTATGCAAGGGATTTCCCCATCTGAAACATGTCATCATGGAATTTTCGCTCTAAATTTTTTTCTACGAAGTTTCAGAAGCAGAAATTTTTATGAGGGGAAGCTGAAATCCTGAGGAAGCTCCTGTAAAAATTTCAAATCAAGGTGCGCAATATTTTCAGAGATCTGATCTTTGGAAGTCAGTGCTTTTGCAGGCTCTTGAAATTCATATCAAAGAAGTGACCTTGGTAAGATTGTCATAATTCTCTCTCTGAGTATCGGATTGGAATTCTGTAAAAAATAGCATACAGTGCATGGACAGTAGTTTTTTCTCTATCAATTTTAGAGCTGAATGAAGAAACAGTGACACGTGGTATGCCATACAAGTTAGCTCTACTGAAATAGTCTATAATTAGGGCATTGAGAGAGATTGGGCATAACTCTCCCTTGAAGAATCAAAATTGGGTCAGACCAATGGCATTGGAAATAAGAATCAAAGGACTACTACAGGACCGAAAATCACATATTGGGGATCTTAAATAACAGAGATACACCAGATTAAATATCGAGCTCCTAGAAGGCAAGAAAAAGCTAGATCATGTGCTGTCAAGGGCTGCAAAGGACCAGACTTTCTATGGTAGTAAAGCAAAGCAAGGTGCAGCAGAGGGTAGCATGACAAGAGCAACAACCAAGGTGCATAACAGCAGCAAGAAGTTCATCACATGAAGTCTTCAAGTGGGCAGCACTACATACATTCACTGTAAAGGTAACATTATACTAAGTCATTGTAAATAAATTATTGTAAAATTTGTTCTAGTGTCTATCTGCTAAGAGTTGAAGAGGCAGTGTCGAGAGGTCTAGGATCATCATTAGGTGGTTGTGTCATATTTGGGGTTATTATCTAGTGTGTCTTCTTCTTCTACATCATTCTATATCATTGTAAAGTGGACCATTTTCCCTAGTACGGGAGTCCATTCTTCTTTTATTCTTCTATAGGGTGGTAGGGTGGTGCTGGGGTGAGTTGTAGCTCATTGGGTGTTAGGGCATCCATTCAGTTGACTACTGAATAATCTCGAGCGTTGGAGCATCCATACAATGGGAGCTGGAGAATAATGCTTTTCTATATTCTAGGAAGTTGGAGTTTTATTTTCAATTGGAGTTGAATATTAAAGAATTATTAGAAAAGAATTAGGTGGTTTTTGTCCTGGAGTGGGTTTCCACCTTAAAAACTGTGTGCATTTGTGTTCCTTTTGTTTACTGTTATCATTGTACAAACACTAATAATAATTGAAGATTAACTAATTCTCTAATTGAAAGGAATATTGATTCACCCCCCCTCTCAGTGTTTCCAACAGTAAGTCCAAAAATGGGCTCCGGTATCAAAAAATATGATCTGTTGTAGTCCAGGGATCTGAAGCCTTGAGAGGAATGAAAAATCGGAGCATAAGAAGTTATAAGCCATCGAAATATTTTAGGTCAGAGCATCGAGACCTCGAGATATCCAATATCGTAGGTCTAACATATTGGAGCATGCTTTATCAAAGGTCAACGATTATCGACGGTCCGGGATATCGGAATATCATAGGTCCAGGATAGCGGATATCAGAGCATTGGAAGCTAGAGGATATCGAACATCAGAGGTCTAGCCGATCGGAGCAGGATTTATCGGAGGTCGGAAATTTTCAGAGGTATGGGATATCATAATATTATATTTCTGGGATATCGGAACATCAGAGGTATAGAATATCAGCATTTCATGACAAAGTTGCTTTAGGAAGTTGTCTATCCAGCATGCTGATAAGAAGCAAAATGTTGATAAATTCCAAAGAGGATTTAACAAAGGATTTGGCGATGAAACCAAGGTCTAGAGGGTCCTCTTATCTCTCCTCTATCAGGAAAGTTGGTAGCATGAGATTGGCTCTGAAAATCTAAAGTGGCAGATGATGTGGCGGTACGACTGGACACGTGGCACACATATTCAACTTTATTGGGTTGCCTAGTGGGAAAAATATAGGTGACACGTGGTATCACTATGGAGGCACCACGTGGAGTAATGATGCATCCATGACATCATATCAAAGTTCGGCATATCATAGATAATGGATCTTGCAACTTCTTCATAAATACCTCATGAGGAAAGTTCTGATGGAGGGGCTCCAATGTAATTCTAGCACTCGGTCATGCGTGAGATCAGAGAAAGGTGAAATGAAAATACAAGGGTAGAGTGCCCCCCGGAAGGAGCTTGATGGCCTTAGGACCTAAGCGCTAGGCCCCCTATCACAACTCATGTTCAAGAGAGAAAGGACCGTGATTGCACAGGTTGATTTGAGAGAAGTCATTTTTGAGCTCTAAAGTAAGCCACCTCTAATATTCTTGTGCACACCTCGGAGAATTAAATAGAGTGCAGAGAATCCATGAAGAAGTATAGTCCAGGCCTGAGAAGGCATGAATGAGCATGGAGAGCCTAATTGGAGTATGCAGGTGGACTAAGAATTTATTTTTTAATAAGAAGAAGTGCTCAGGAGACCATTTCTGTAATTAATTCTATGACAGAATTCATCAGGTAGACGCAAAGGCAGAAATGTGTGTCACGCAAAGAAACACTTGAGTGGTCTATACACGAATGACAGAGATAGGACTGGGTAGTACACAATAGAGGAAAAAAATAGAGGAGATCAGATGATTAAAATGTGGGGTAATGTAGTGTAACAAAGTGAGTTGTGTAGAGAGCTCTGTGAGTGGGCACTTTGTTGGGGGGCGAAGTGATCATGTTCTGCAGAGAAAGGCTGGTAGTGCCTATGCAGAGGTAAGAGACCCCTAGATAAGTTGTGTTGTTGTGTGATAAAGGCCGAAGGTGCATGTGTAGAGAAAGAAAAAAGAGAGCTTAGTATATGTTGTTGAATAGAAAAAGGTTGAGAACTGAGTACATGTTGATGAAGAGAAGAGAACAGAGAACTTTGTGGGCTGTAAGGAGTGAATTTTGTTGAGCGGATGAGTGTGTTGATGCAGAGTATGTAGAGTGAGCAGAGAACAGAGCTGATTTGTTATAGAGTGATCAAAGCAATAAGAGAACAAAGCTGAGATTGGGTAGAGGCATTGCCATACACAGTGAACATTCAATTCCTATTTGAGTGTGGGTTGGAGCCTGCATACAGGATGTTTGTGCTTCTATCCTGAGTAGTTTCTTGAGAAGGATTGGGGGTTGGTGCCTCCTGCAAGTTGGTTCTTGTAGAAATCCAAGGAGCTACAAGTTGTTGCCTTCAACAAATCTATGAAGTCAGTGCTTTACATGGTGCTTCTAGTAAGTTGGACAGGTGTCTACAAAAGGAGAGAGTTGGTGCTTCCTGCTAGTGGGTGCTAGCAAACAATCAAAGGGATTCGGGGCTTCCTGTGGGTGGTGTCTCACAAAACAGATCGATGTAATAGATTAGGTGCTCTTATTTTACATCAATAACAACAACAAGCTTTGGTGGCTTTTTCCCGAAAGGATTTCCATGTAAAACCTTGTGTCTCATGTGTGTGATGCTCATGGTGTGTACTCGTATGTTGATTTTATATTGTTGCCACATGATATGTTGTTGTTGGTAATATTGATGGTTTCTCAGTTAGAATGAAAATAAAAGTGCCATAAAAAGTTAAATAATTAGTCTTAATGTTGATTCACCCCCCTCTCAGTGTTAACATTGTTTCCAACAATCCAATGATATTTTTGTTGATGAGACTATTGTAATTGTTGATGTCACTATAATAGTTGACACTTATATGGTAGTTGATACTGTAGATACAATTGAATCTCTTATAATAGTTAATTTTATTGCTATATCAAGGCTTGTAACAACCGAATTTTCTATCAATACTGAGACTTCTATAAATCCACCATACCAAAAAAGATTAACTATAGCTAAGGCTAGCCCTCAACCTGAGTCCAATTTTCTAAAAAAGCTAAAGAATTTACATGTTTGAATTGCACTACTTCAAGCAATTAAATATGTCCCAATTTAAGTGGAAATGGTGAGGGAACTTTCTGTGAAGAAACCTAGTAGAAAACCTCAAGATCCACTTACTATGCATGTGATAGGAAAATTGTCGAAATTGATGTTAGGAGAAATTCCACCTACCAAGTATGAGGACCCTAGGAATCCAATAATGATTTTTAATATTAGAGGGACAACCATCCCAAACACCTTGGTTGATTTGGGTTTTGCAATCAATCTAATGACTCTGGAGACCAATGAGTTGTTTGGATTCACCAATCTAAGGCCAACCCCTACTTTGTTAGAACTAGCTGACAGTTCTAAAATTCAACCTGAAGGGACACTAGAGGATATAGTTATTTTAGTTTATTTTTGGGATTAACAATTTGATTTTGTACTATTGCATCCCAATACTCACTTGGGAGGATACCCCCTAATTTTAGGCAAACCTTGGTTGACTATTGCATATGCATCTATCAATTGTTGATCAAGGTTTATGACTATATCTAATGGAAATACTACCAAAAATATTGTTTTTTATCCTCCAACTAAGCGAGGTTTTAATTATGAGAACCCTTTATGGCCTAAATTTGAACTTGAAGGAGATGATACACAACCACTTTTCACTATTAGAAAGGCCTTGTATTTTAAAAACGAGACAAAGGATGACACCACTACTGGTTTTACCAATGATTCCTATGTTATTACATAACCAATATCTCGAATATTAAGTTTTATAAGAGAAAAACCCAGTGAGAATGAAGTTGTTGATGATCTTATTACAAACAAATATTGATTTCCCCTCGCCTTAAGAGTATTCCAATTGAAATTGAACCTGGAAATATCTTGAACATTAACCCTGACCTATCCCCTACACAAATAGAGAAGTTGGTACATTTGTTGAGGAAGTATAAGGAATCCTTTGCATGGGATTATAAGGACATGAAGGGTATTCACCCTGGTTTATGCACTCACCATATGTATTTAAAACAGGGTTCCTAGCCTGTAGGAAAATGTCAAAAAAAGAATGAACCCAACCTTTGTTGAAAACTGTAACTAGGTCGGTCTTCATATTGACTATGAAACTATGTATTTTGTGTAAAGAAGAAGACAAAAGATAATAAAATGCATTTTGTACTTGCTTCATGGGTTTCATGAGCAATATTTTATTATAGGTTAAATATACTTCTTCTTGATGGCTATCTAGGTTTTTTCTTCTTAGTAAAAATATAATTTAGTGTCATATATATATGAGGGATCTAGTGCTCCAAGACCTTGTCATAATATCAGTGAAAGAATAAGCTTATGACATCCTTCATATACGATGAAAGTTCAGCTATCAAAGAAGTGTCATGTCGGCCTTCCATCAACATGACTAGTCAGCATACAAACCATAGAATGGTCAGTCTAAATTCCGTGAATATGTTCATTTATATATACACATGTTTTGCATTCATTTGTGACAAGTAACTTCGAACAGATCTAGGCCAAAATGCAAAATTCAGACAGCATCTAATGAAGACATAAGTTTGAAATAAGACGTATATACTTGATGACATCCCAATGTAATAACGAAGTTTTCGGTGATCTCAGCAATTAGAAACATGTGGATTTATTTGTGAATGAAACAGTATAAATAGCAGACAATTATATGAAGTAAAGTGCGGATATGCTTTGGGTTCTTGTAGCTTTTGATGCGGATTAAGGAGAAGAGATATGCGGTCTTTTTGTGGAGATAGTATTTGATAATCTCTGAGACAATTTACTGCAGTGTAGTGCATAGCACATATATGAAGTGGCATGCGAATATCAAGATGAGTTTAGTGTGGATATTTGGATAGACTTTAATGCGTATCTTTGGAAAGTTACAAGCATATATACTCTTGTGATAATTCACTATAATAAGTGTCACAGATGACTAAAATAAGAATGCGGATTATACACCAGATGAAGTGCAGACCATACTCAAGAACTTACATCGAAAAAGGGTTATATCAAGAATAACATTTTATATATATTGAAGTATGGTTTTGCTTCTATGTTGACGTGCAGATCTATTACAGTGCAACAATAGTGTTGAAGTATAGATCTATCAAGTGCATGAACATGAGCATGATATCATCTTGAAATATATGTTTGTCCAAAGATAGTCTGCAGACTAAGAAAAGGTGAAGTTGTTAGTAGTCTTCAAAGAAGAAGAAATTTGAAAGTGAAATAAAGGAGGAAAGTAAATCTGATATTTAATTTCATATCTACAGCCTATATATATCTCAAGCAACTAAATATTTATCTAAAGTACGTTAAATAAGTAAGGACAAGGTCTTGGATGCATAAATAGGTCAAGGGTCTAATTATGGGTCATGGTACTTGTCATCTAAAATCTATAAGAAGAATTTCTCGTGGGTTTTCCTCTCTAAGAGGGAGAGGTTTTTCCCTGGCTCTAGGAGCCTAATTCTTGTGTCTCGTGCCTTTTGATAATTGACTTGGTGAAATATTAAATAAGCCAACAAAGGGAAGACATAAGTAACTCAAGTAATCTCACAAGTAATTATCAAGAAGAGAATTTTGAATTAATCAATAGCCCTCCAAATTCTCAACAACCTTGAGAGACGTTGTCAAAGAAGAACTTCAAAAACTCTTTAATGCAAATTTCATCTACCCAATTTCTAACAGTCAATGGGTACCCCCACATGTTGTTGTTCCTAATAAAAATGGCAAGTGGATAATTTGTGTTAACTAGAGGGAGCTTAATAAAGCCACTCAGAAGGACCATTTACCACTACCAAATATTGATCAAGTCATTGATACCCTATCTGGGGAAAAAAAATCCTATTTCTTGATGGGTTTAGTGGATATAATAAAATTAAAAATTCCCCTAAAGATCAATACAAGATCACCTTTAACTGCCCTTAGCGACATTTTCCTATAGAGTCCTTCCTTTAAGACTATGTAATGCACTAGAAACTTTCCAACGAGTTGTCTTAGGATTTTTTTTCTAATTCAGTTAATGACTATTTGGAAATTTTCATGGATGAATTCATAACATATGGTAATGATTTTGATGAAGCCTTAAATAATATTTAAAAAAATTCTTGAATTTTGTATACAAATCAATATTTCTCTCATCACATAAAAACGCCACATGATGATGAATGAAGGGATTGTGCTAGGACATTGTCTCTTTGTTACATGTATATAAATAGATTCAGCAAAAATCAAGGTAATTTTGAAGTTTCCTACTCCTAAGACACAAAAGGAGATACAAATATTTTTAGGGCATGTAGGCAATTATAGGTACTTTATAGAATTTTTTTCTAAAATTGCATATCCATTGTTTTCCATACTATCAAAAGATAAATAATTCATGTGGACTCACAAGTGCATAAATACTTTTACAAAAATTAAGACGTGTGTAACAATAGCTCCCATTTTGCGAGGAACAAATTCCATAGTTGTGTTGGGACAACAAGAAGGAAACAAACGTCATGCCATCTACTCTATCAACAAAAATTTGAGCCCTGCTGAATTAATTTATATGGTAACTAAGAAGGAATTTATTATAACATCCTTGGCCAAAATTCCATGTAATAAAGTTAATAAAAGTATAAAATAATAACCAAGGTCATGGGACTCTTATTCCAAGTTGAATTTTGGGCAAAACATTGTAGTGTGGGTGTCCATTTGGTTTATTATGGCTAAGGAAATTGGCAAAGATGAAGGCTTTGGAAAGGGAAAATGGCATTATTTGGAAATTTATTTATGAAAATCATAGAAATTAGGAGAAAAGGAAGGTGAAAGTCATAGGTTGCATGTGGGGAGGAAAATGAAGGAAAATAATGGAAAATTGAAGAAAATGGAGGCCTCGTTAATAAAAAGGCTTATGAGGATCAGTTGGTATCTTTTGTTAGTTTAGTTTTGGAGCTCTCTCTCTCACTCTTGGACACTCAGAACATTCTTGGAGCATTCTAGCATTGGAGAAAGGAAAAAGAAGGAAAAGGGAAGCAAGGATCAAGCAAGGAAGAGCAGAACCAAGTGGCTACACCGGGATTACTTGCAGGTATTGATTTTCATGTGTGATTTCCTTGCTATTTTTGGCATGCATGGCACATTCATGTCTGTTCTTGGTTCTCGTGTTGACATTGGCATGGGTCTTTTCATATGTGACAGTGTTCTTCAGGCCGTCCTTGCCATTTCTGGATAGCCATGGTGTGGTGGGCTCTCTTTTATTTGGTTGAAATGGATTACAAGATGGATTCAAAGTTGAGTGGGTTGGTCTTAGGATTATTCACAAGTCCTAGGAATCTCGGGATGGGATACACAGTAAAGCGTGGTTTTGAACACCTCGATTGGGCCTATGAATTCTTGAACGGTGAATGGCAGGATACACGATAAAGCTCAAAGGTGAATACCCTTGATTAGGCATAGGAAACCTTTGACCAGAAATGGCAGGATACATGGTAAAGCCCAGAGGGTGGTGACCTTGTAGGCCTAGGAATCCCTTGACCAGTAATGGCGAGATACACGGTAAAGCTGAGAGGTTGAGACAGAAAAATTCCTCACAGTTTAGGTGGAGAGATCCAGAGGCGTCCATTCTTGTTTAGGGCTTACTGATCTAGTGGGATTGTGGTAAATCCTAGTTGTATTGATTAGGGTTCAGGCCTAAAAATTGCTTGGAATATTAAGGAAGCTCTGGTTGGTTTTGTTGTGAGTACCATATTCATGCTTGGAATATGGGACATGGGTAATTAGCTGAAATAAATATTTGGTTTAGCCTAATATATGGTCAGGTGGTTCATAGAAGTCCTAGACCTGGTTGGCTTATGCATTCATTAATAAGAGATCCTTCTCCTTGGTATTTCATGTGTAAATGTATTGGTTCATATGTGATTTTTATGGTTGTTATATCCTTTTAATTTATGTATGTTATGAGTATGTTTTATGATAGACTTGATGTATGGATCTCATCATGTTTTGATTAGAAAATGAATGAATGGTGAATATATGACCTAATAGATGATATTTCAGCTATTGTGATAACGAATCAATGCTTCTTTACAAATCTCAAATAATTATGAGACTCCTATGCTCGGATTTTTTGTTATGACCTGTAGATTACATATTTGTGACATGTTTGACGAAATTTCTGTCATGGCTAATAGGTTTCAGATCAAGTACTTGTGATAATGATTGCATTAGTGGCCTTGTTACATTTTTTTTTATCATTTCTAAAAGTTTCGTGAAGTTATGGGCAATGGCATGAGTCCTCACCCTGAAAAAGTGGCATAGAATTTTGGGTCATTGGCTTGGAACTTCCTAAAAAATTCCACAGTCTTTGGCATTCCTTGTTGTGGTAGCAACTGGAAAGCCTGAGTCACATGCATGGCTTGTCATGGGAGTGATTGAAGGTCAAGATCAAAAAAATGATAAGTTGTCTCAGGGGTTAAGCACCTGGAAGGGTTTGTTTCCTCTTGGAGGGTCTGTAGCTCCTCAGGAAGGTCAAAGTAGTTTTGTTTTGTCGGTTCCACTTCCATATTTGTACATGGGGATTTTAATCACATCGCAATAGCCTCTCATCACATGTTTACCCCAGTGGACCGGTTAGTTTGGTAAATGTGGAAGGAGGATGTTACAGAGTGGTATCATAGCATGGTTCACCCCTTGGACTGGATGGGGGGTGTTTTTGTCATGCGTACATGTCGGTTGCATATGTGTTATTTATGCATTTGGTGTATGTGCTTGTAGTTTATGCATGGTGTTGGTCATGGTCACAATTGTGTCACCATGTGAAGGTTGTCAGTGTTTTTTTGGATGTATTTGTTATGAGTGTATGTCGGTTATGCATTGGTTATGCATATTAGTGTTTATATGTTGTTATGCATACATTGACATGAATATAGTTGTCATGCATGAGGCCATGGCGGTTGCTATGTTCATGCATTAATAGATGGATAATGGTTGAAATGATGATTATATGTTGACATGATTATGTTTATAAATGTATTGCACTAATATAGGTGATCTTGCAAACGATATATCCTCCCTTGAACTATATTGAGGTATGTTGATTATGTTATGTTTTGGTTTTAGATGACATGGTATACTTGTAGGAAAAAGATCAAAGATTAATAGCAAGATGGTAGAGTACAGTTCAAAATATTCTCCCTATGGATCAGATAAGTAGCGTGGTGGTGGGAATTCTTCTGACTTAACAGAAACATTAAGAAGATTAAAGGCAGAAATAAGAAGTTTCAAGGTAGACAGCGACGGGATCATTCAGGCATAGGAGAAACAAGAAAAAGTTAATTAAGTAATCCTTCAAAGTTTTTCAGAATTGCAGAGACAGTGACCACTTCAGATCAGCCATGGGGATGAGGATAGGACGAATGGGGCATATGATAGTAGATCTCATGGTGGGCATAGGTAAGATATAGAGGAAATGATCATATGGCAGGCTCTTGGATATTCTAGATAGGAGGGGTGATGGCCATAAATTCTATTCTAGTTCTGGTTCTGATAGGCACTATGATCGTCGTCATTATCATCCTTATAAGAGGAGTGACAGGAGATATTTTCTAGATGAGTTCAAGAAATAAAATACACATACCTTTGATGTGGATTTGAAGAATTTGGAGGATGCAAAGGTATGGCTACTCGATATGAAGAAGTTCTTTGAGTTGCATGATTACATATATATTATGAAGGCAAGAATAGTTATTTTCAGCCTCAAAGGGAAAGCAGACATCTGGTGGGAAGATGTGAAGAGGGTTAGAGACATCAAGACAGAAGACTTGAGTTGGCATTAATTCAAGGCACTTTTCAGGAATAAATATTTTTTAGAGAGGTACTACGACAACAAAGCTAAGGATTTTTATGAGATAAAGATGGGATCAATGACATATGAGTATACGGCCAAGTTCTTGGAGTTATTAAGGTATGTATCATATCTTAAAGATGAAAAAGATAAAGTTCAGAGATTTGTCAGTGGATTACCATTAGCATTTAGAGATCAGATTAATTATGATGAGACTCAACCACTTGAAAAATTCATTAGGAAATTGAAGCACTGCTATGAGAAAACAAAGCGTAAGACAGAATCTAAACAAGGATGGAAATGGAAAGACAAAGATAAAGGTAAATGGTAGCTGAAGAGAACAAGACCTCAGGATGTAGGTGAGAAATAAAATGTTTCACCTTATAATAATTTCAACGTACTTAGACATGGACATGGGTCACAGCTTGGAGGGCAGCAGAATAGAGGTGATGATATGGGGTTGTTGTGGTGTTGGATATGTGGAAAGAATCATCTCAAGAGAGATTGTTCGTAGTATCAGGGTAGTATGCCTTAGATCTACAATGCACAGTGTTGAGAATTAGGTAGGGTGATGATTAATTCATATTCTCTTCTTGATAATTACTTGTGAGATTACTGCTCTTACTTATGTATTCTCTTCTTAGCTTATTACATTTTTCATCAAGTGAATTACCAAAACACACTAGACACAAATATAGGCTGTTCAAGCCAGGGCCAAAACCTCTCCCTCTTGGGTTGGAAAACCAACAAGAAATTATTCTCATATAATTTTAGATAACAAGTACCATGACCAGGACATAGACCCTTGACCTTTTATATGCCTCCAAGACCTTAACCTTGTCATTGTTTCTTCAATGACTCCTTGAGCTGATCCTTCTTTCCTGCACCTTCCTACACCGATCTGCACCGTTTAGCACCAACCTTAGAGAGCTCGGTCTCTAGCCCTTGGTTTCTCCTTTACTTTGGATCCCTCTTGAATTCTTCTTATCTAGCTTTATACCCAAGACCGTGGTACATGTTTCTGTACCTTGGATCCTTCCTTTCTATGCACTATTTCTTGTTGCAGCCATGATATTTACATTAATTTCAGACCTTCCTTTTCACTTATATCATGGTCCTTGATCCAAATCTCTTCTTTGTTGAATTGACTATTATATATGTAGCAAACCACAGTTGTTTCCATTAATTTCAGACCTTCCTTTTCTCTTATATCATGGTCCTTGATCCAAATATCTTCTTTGTTGAACCGACTATTATATATGCATCAAACCGTAGTTATCACCTTCCTTTCTTTCTCTTTTATTTAGTCCTGAAGCTCGTACTAACCACAGTCTTGTTTTCCGCACTAGATACAGTTCTTTCTTCATACTAATCGCAGTCCCTTCTATGCATTAACCACAGTCTTGATCTCGCACTAACTGCAGGTGTATATCACCGAAATGATCTCAGAATTGTCTGAACTTTTCTGGCTAAACGAGCCACAGATCCTTTCTTTATATAGTGTACTTCTCTAGGGATTTAGGCCGAAATTACTGACTGAGGGTAGGCCGACAGCTCACTACTTATAGGCTGACTTGTAGAGTTTATTTTCCAGCGAGATGGAGGTTGTCTTGAGGGCTGGTTTGAGTAGTAGTGCTAGCATCATACTTGAGCCATTTCTTCAAGGTTTTATGACAAGGTCTTGAGGCATACTTCTTTGAATAGACTCTTTATATACATGACTCTTAATTCATACATTTATGACAAGATTAAAAATCCCTAAAAGGCATCAAGAAGAAGTCTTTTGACCTATAAAAACCTTGCTCATGAAACCCATGAAGCAAGCATAACAAAAATCCATTTTATTATCTTTGTCTTCTTCATTACATAAATAAATAACTAAATCTAGTTAAACTTTCCAACACTCCCTCTTAACTAGGGAGGTATTCATAGAGGTACATGGTCACTTTCAATCTCAAAAATATCATAAGAATAATCGAATTGGTAATCACATATGTATATCATCATATCAACCAACATTTTCCTAGCGCAAGGCCTTGACTAAGAGCCCCATCTCTCAAAAAGACTATGGGATACAATGTTGGCGAGACACATGTCTTATAGACACCATAGTCATTGTCTCTCCAAGGTACATACTCCACCCAGGTGTTCCCAAAGTATGACCTTCTTGGACTATTCTTCTCTAGGATAGTCAACCCTCAAAGAATATCAGCCCCTGACTACTCTTATGTTGTATGCCCTATCTCATTCTCAAAGAGTATCGGATGCTAGATGATTACCCAATCCTCCATTTTGTCTTCCTAGGTGAAGACCAAAATGATGTGTGTATCCATTCTCTCTTCATGGCCTTCACTAAGACTTGTAATTGCGTTAGTCTTGGTCTAGGTGCATGACACATGAATTACATAATCATATACGTCACTCCCTCTTAACTCAAAAAGGACATACTTCAAGTTTCTTCCAAGCAAGAAACTTACCACCAAGATCCCTCTCAACCAGGGACCTATAGCAACAATGGTGAGACACCCAGATACTCATGAAGAATTCCTCCCCTCGATGTCATGGATTTCGATATTGAGGAATCTTCAACTTTTGGCTTCATAGGGCACATATCATCCATCACTTTCATCCACAAGTTATGTCAACTATCAGAAAGTGATTAAACAGTCTTTCTCATCTAGTCCACCTTTATGCCATGCTGCTTTCCTTTGAACCATCTCTCAAGGAACTTACATCCTTCCATATGATTGGAAACCCTGCATAAACTCATCCAGATAAACATATACATTTGAACTTTTAAATCAAAAGTTACCTCAATGATGATATTTCACCATGACATCTTCCTGTAGTCATTTGCATCCACATATCTTCCTGTAGATATGTTTTTTCAAGGGTCTTCTTCTTTATTTTACTTCTATCAGAGTCCACATACCTTCCCGGGAGATCTCCTAGTCACATCATCTTGGCATTTGGATGATAATCGCCTCTTGACATGGTTTCATTTCATGATCTCTTTCCTTGCTTTCTCCACACAGCTTTATTCCCAGGAAATTTCAGTATCCAGTTCCCTGTTTGCATACAACCACCTCCCACCTCATATTCCATATGAGGAAATATTTAATTTCATCTATTAGTGGAAACTTGTGCACCAGAAGAGATCTTATCAGCATATAGATATATGTACCTCATCCTTTTCCTCTGAGTCATCCTGCAACAATTTTACTAGAATGAATAACTTCATTCCCTTGACCTTCTTCATCAACATGTCATCCTATCCTAATCCCAGAATTATGTAACATAGAATTATTGATGAAAACCTTTTTCTTTCTTTCTAACCAGTGAATCCATAGAAAACTCCGTTAGAAAAATGTTAGCACATGTTTCTATATGGATGATTGAATGATGACCCTTGATCTTAATGACTCCCTTCCATCAATTTTTATCAGTGAGGTTTCCAGGAGCTACTTCGCCAAGTCCTCCTTCCAGGCTTCTATCATGATCCATTAATATACATTGCTTCCTATCATACTATTTTACAACCAACATAAATCTCTTGAGGAGAAAGATGATCATAATAGAGATCTTTCGCTTTCTTCTTTCTTAGATTTATTTGCATCAGGTTATTCTCTTTCATCTGTGACATGGGTTTCTTCCCTTTTCCTCTTGTCATTTCTAGATTTAGGACAACCTCGTTTATAATGCCCAAAATTATTACATACAAAGCATCGTGATTTGTCCTTATTTCTTCTTTTATTCTGAGGACCAAATTTACCGAATCTTCCTTTCTTCCTGGACATGGCTGCAAAGGCTTGATTCCCTTCACTTGATACTGTATCAGATTTGGCTTTCAATCTTGTTTCTTCTATCTGACCTAGACCCTGAAATGGCATGGCTTCTTCTTTCCCATCTACGCTTGAAGTGAAACCTCTCATTCTTTCGGTAGAGCATTTTGTACCATAGTGAGTATTTCTCCATCAGACATTAGTTCACCCAATTTCTGCAGTTGATCTCATATTGCGAAAATCTCCATCAGGTATGGGATTATTTCTTCCTTTCTTGACATTCTCAATTTGTATAATTTTTTTCTCGGGGATATTATTTCCACTGTAGAACCTTCCGAGAACAACTCCACCATTTTATCATATATTTCTTTTGAGGATTCTAGATTTGACACATAGGGAATGAGAGAGTATTTTATGGATTCTATAAGAATCCTTTGGGCTCTTATGTCTCCCTTCATGTATTTGATATATGTTAGAATGTCTTCTTTTGAAGGTTGAATTTTAGATCCTTTGATGTAGCCCATAACTTAATTTTCAATTAGATTCAAATATGTCCTCTTATTCCATGCACTAAAGTTTGATGACCCAACCAATTTGTT
This sequence comes from Pinus albicaulis, assembly GCA_034641835.2. Classification (NCBI taxonomy): domain Eukaryota; kingdom Viridiplantae; phylum Streptophyta; class Pinopsida; order Pinales; family Pinaceae; genus Pinus; species Pinus albicaulis. Next base: position 725,604,152 of record CM076581.1, read on the forward strand.
GCTCTCTATACAATAAGTCATTTTAACAGATGTAGATAAGGTCACAGATACCTACTTGAGTAGGTTGACTTTCTCCTTCCAGCAGATTCTTAGATGAATATGAAGTTAGGAACTCCTTAGATTGAATTCTCCAGTGTAGATGTCATTAATGGTGATGGTGGCAAATATCTTAAATATAAATCTTTGATGGCAAATATTATCTTCTTGGTGAGTGAATCCTTGAGAATCTTCCTTGCAAACTAAATTAATCTTTCAATGGAGACTTTGATTCTTGCTTCTTTGAGTGTATCTTTGTCAAGTATCCCTTGTCTTTAGCACCTTAGCTCTAATACCATGTTGAGAATTAGGTAGGGTGGTGATTAATTCAAATTCTCTTCTTGATAATTACTTTTGAGCTTACTGTTCTTACTTATGTATTCTCTTCTTAGCTTATCACATTTTTCATCAAGTGAATTACCAAAACACACTAAACACAAATATAGGCTCTTCAAGCCAGGGCCAAAACCTCTCCCTCTTGGGTCAGAAAACCGACAAGAAATTCTTCTTATAGACTTTGAGATAACAAGTACCATGACCATGACATAGACCCTTGACCTTTTATATGCCTCCAAGACCTTGACCTTGTCATTGTTTCTTCAATGACTCCTTGAGCTGATCCTTCTTTCCTACACCTTCCTACATTGATCTGCACCGTTTAGCACCAGCCTTAGAGAGCTTGGTCTCTAGCCCTTGGTTTCTCCTTTACTTTGGATCCTTCTTGAATTCTTCTTATCTAGCTTTATACCCAAGACAGTGGTACATGTTTATGTACCTTGGATCCTTCCTTTCTATGCATTGTTTCTTGTTGCAGCCCTGATATTTACATTAATTTCATACATTCCTTTTCACTTATATCATGGTCCTTGATCCAAATCTCTTCTTTGCTGAAGTGACTATTATATATGCAGAAAACCGCAGTTGTCACCATTAATTTCAGACCTTCCTTCTCGCTTATATCATGGTCCTTGATCCAAATCTCTTCTTTGCCGAAGCGACTATTATATATGCATCAAACCGCAGTTGTCACCTTCCTTTATTTCTCTTTTCTTCAATCTTGAATCTTGCACTAACCACAGTCTTGTTCTCCGCACTAGATATAGTTCTTTATTCGGACTAACCACAGTCCCTTCTACGCATTAACCACAGTCCTGATCTCACACTGATTGCAGGTGTATATCACCAAATTGATCTCAGACTTGTCCGAACTTGTCTAACTAAATGAGTCGCAGATCCTTTATTTATATAGTGTACTTATCCAGGGATTTAGACCAACCTTACTGACTGAGGGTAGTGTTACATGGGTGAATCCCTCTTGCGGACAAGAGCAATCTCCCTAGTATCCTAAGGATGTCTAGAAACAAACAAACAGATGTAGACCATTTTCTCTAGACTATTTTGCTTAAGAATTTCTTATTAACTATAGATAGGTACTCCTACCTAAAGTCTAATGCTTATTTGGTCTTCAATCCAGTTGCTCTAGAAGTTATCGATCCAGCATATAAGATCTAAAATCAAAGACAGGAAAACAAGATCAAAAGCATCTGCAAAATATGATAATTCGAAAGCAATAATCGATCTTAGTGATCAAGGAGTCTAAGAATTAAATCATTCAAAAGATACATGAACAACTCAATGAGAAAATAGAATCCATTTGTATTAAATTTAAATAAAAGAAGAAACCTTACAACCTTAACGCCTTGATGTTTGTACAAGTTCTTCCAGGGTCCCGAACAGCCATTTTCCTCAGTTTGACAAGACTTCAACTCTCTAAATCAGCATAAGACTATGGCCATGAGTATGTAATCTCTCTCATGCCAACGATGCCAAATGTTGAGAGTATAATTCCTTCAACAATTCTCTTCTATAAGCTAAGAAGTAAGTATCAACTACGAAGTATCCAAAAGTACCCTTAAGACTGAAACTTGGTCTCAATTTATAGCTGAAGAGAGGTAGTTTCAGCTCCAAAAAGGAAGGGATAAAACCCTCTTATTATTGGATTTTAGCTCCAAAAACCAAGGGATAGCTCCATTTATGAAGGGATTAAGGTTCATGAATGGAAGGGACGAAGCTCGACCAAATAGCGCTTCTAGAATGCCCCAGATGGGAGAATATTCGACCAGTTGGGCTTCTAGAACTTACTTTTCTCCTTATTTTACCTTTTACAGGGGTCTGCAGTTTTAATGAGCTTTACGTGCAGGATGTATCACATTTTTTATAGCAATTAACCACGGTACCGCAAGGAATGACTAGGAAAAGTGTGAGAGTAGGCTTTTCAGGATTTTTAAGAGCTTACTCCAGTTCCAAGACTTGATTTGGGGAAATTTATGTTTTTAGACTTCTGAGGGAGAAATAAATAGGTAATGATGAGCCCATATAGACAGCTAAATGTCATGGTGACAAATTTTAGTGTAACAGATTGCCCCCTAAAGTGTGAAGTCTGAGGATTTCTGAAGAATTTTGAAGAGTGAAGTGCTTTATCATTTTGAGGATCGGGCTGCAGGCACACCGGTTGAATCCTTGAAAAAACATTCAATGCAAGCATATATGTGTGTGTGTGTGTGTGTGTGTGTGTGTGTGTGTGTGTGTGTATTTATATCATCGCTGAGGTAGGAATTCCCATACTCATATCAAATCTAACTACATGTTCTGATACATAAATGATTTTACAATTACATGAAGAGTAGACATAGTATGGACACATCCATCTGTTAGAAGTGGTCTACTGTATGATGAAAAATAAAATTCCTCGCAGCCTGGATGGTGGAAACTAGATCCAGGGTCTTGATTCCTGCTTCTCGAACTAGTACGATTCTATCCATGCGATTGATTTTGTCAGAGCCAAACATGGTAGAAACCACTTGATTACCAGTCAATGATGTAAACTGTTAACAAGTGTGACAGAAACCACTAATAATGACAATGGTTCTCAAATTACTCACTACAATCCATGGAATGTGAATTTATGATCTGAAGTCCAACATTTCACAGAATCATTCGATCAAAGGTCAATGATGCAACCTGTCGTCGAAGGCGGGAAACCTGCCATTAGGGCATGTAGATTCCAAGGTATTGTTAGGATTTTAGATCAAACTTCTAGATGATGAGCTGTCATCAATAGAAATTGATTCGTCGTAGGAAATTCCACGACACGAAACCATTAGTTCAAGTTTTGAAGAAATTTTTAGCAAGGACCGACTCAGGGATAGTCAACACGAATGGAGACAATTTTTTGTAATGAATGGTTTATTAAATTGATCTCTTGAACACATAACGACACTGCAGATGGTGACGATTGACCTAAAGAAAATACCCAGAAACTGGCTGAATTCTTTCAATGTGGTTTGATTAACTGTTTGGTCAAAGTATTTTCCCAACCCAGACATGAATGTGACAAAAGTGTCGTGTTAAGGAGTGGTATACAACTTTTTAAAACGAAGTATCAAAATTGGATTCATTTTCTCTCTTTTCCCCCACCATTTATGGCAAGTACCTCTTTATTTTTGACAAGCTTGAGGAGGATAACATTTGCTTGTTATATAAGCTCATCCTTCGGATGAGTCCAAATTAGTATTAAAATCGAACCCTAAGAAGGAGTGGTTCGTTCCTATTTATAATTTACAGGTCCTTTACTGTTAAGTTTTAACGAGTCCAGTATAGGTGAAACTCAGTGTTTTTCAATTTTAGGGAGTCAGAAGAAAAACTTAAGAAAACTCCGTGGGTGAACTTTTTCATAAATTTAGTCTCTCAAGCCCAAAAAAGGATAAATAATGCAAGACAGAACTCTATTGACAATGATTAGTCAACGTATACATTTTTCGTAAATAGTCCATTTCAGTCCAGAAAAGGGGTAAACTTATACTAAAGGGACGACTGTTCATTTCCTTTAAGGAGTTCGAATAGTCAAGTACTCGGCAATCTTTTCATGTTTAGAGAGTTTTAAAAGGGCTTAAAAGAGGACTCCATGGTTTCGCTTTTTATGTAAGTTTTAACGAGTTCAAAAAAGTGATAAAAACGTACTCATATAATGTCGCTTTTTCTATAAATTTTAACGAGTTCGAAAAATTGACAAAAAGCATACTCATTTGCCAAAATGATTATTTTACCCGAAAATCTTGTATTCTGCACAAAAACCCAAAAAATTTTACATACATGTTTTAGATAAGTAAAAATTATTTGAAAAACAACCTTTCAAAATGGAAAATAAACAAAATATTATTTTATTTATTCAAAAAATATTTATAAAAAGTAGTTTAACCAATTCATTTTAACCATTTGCATCCAGAGTGAAAGTTAAGAGCTTTTGGTAGAAAAAGTTCCGAAGGAGATATCAGAAGAACCGACCGTCCGAATCCCAAACCGTCGACTCCAGGTAATCCACAATTTTTTCATTTTTGTCCGTTTACATTCTCTTTTTAGGCTTTAGAATCATTTTTTAGGAGAAAAATAGGTTCAAAAAATCGCTCTCGGGGTACTGTAGGTAAAACACACAGTACCTGCAGACCCTGATAATTTTCCAAAGGAAAATTATCGGGGTCCCACACTTTTTGTGTATAACGCGTGCGGTAGCTCGCATTGTCTCAATGCAAAAAGTGCAGACGCGCCGTGAACAAAATAAAAATATGTTTTCTCTCAAATTAAGCCAAATTTTTCCATTCTAATTGAATCTAATCTTTCAATATGTCTATTGCAGAGTATCCACAATGCTTGAATGGAGAGAACGTGAACATGAGGCAGTAGATGAGGTAGCTATGGGAAGTTTGCCCACAATGCGTGTTTTGAAAAATTGTGGACTATACAAATATTGGGAAATGCAGGGCATGAGAGCTCAAGTAGAGCTCTTGACATTATTGGTGAACAGGTGGGATGTTCAAGAACAATGTTTCATTATTGGTGATCACCGGCTCGAAATTGAGCTGGAGGAGATATACTTTCTTACGGGTTTGTCCAAAAGAGGAGAACCTATTTCCTTGTTTGGGGCTAGGCAAGGTGGCCAGTCTATAGCTAGCTACCAACAAGAATTTTGTAATGAAGAGGCTGATCCAAAAGACAACCGCATTGATATAAAAACCATTATCCGTCTTGAACTCAAAGTGGTTGTGTTCATAGTGGCTAGATTGTGTGGGAGTGCATCTCCACACATGCCTACTAAAGCCCAGATGCAGACAGCGATTGAATGCTACAGAGGCACCATCTTCAACTGGTGTGAAGAAGCATTGGCTAATGTAAAAGGCCAATTGACCAGAGCTAAGAACGCAAACTTGAAAAACTTTGGATATGGAGCTATTGTAGTTTCTTTTGCTCTGGAAAGGATTCCTTCTCTTGCCCCCCAGCTTATCTCGGTTGATGCTGGTAGAGTCAGAGAGCCTCGGATGTCCCGCTGTGTACAATTCATGGCCCTTCATGAAGAGGTTTTTGAGATAGCTCGATTTACACCTGCATACTTTCATTGGCTACAGAACCAAATCTTCGCCATTGAATATTTTTCGTATGCTAGGACAGATTTCCGTGGCAACCCTAATATGCCTCTTCCTTCAGGAACACAGTGGGACGAGTCAGGTAAATCAATAATTTTAATGTGTTTTTAATTTTAAATTTTTTTATTTTGTTTTCAATCGTCTTAGTACTAATGTCAAAAATTTAAATGCAGATGTTGGTCCACGAAGACCAGCCAATCTCCGTCGCTTCAAGAGGAAGCGAACAGACGCTATTGCACCGCCAGAGAATTAGGCAGCAGAGGTTCTCACTGATTTAGAGCAGAACCTGGAGAGATTAACCAGAGATATTCCAGAGAATACTATGGATGATATTCCTTTACGCCTCCAGAGGCATGTTACTAGTTTTCCTGGCCAGTTTCAGAGATATCTGCGTAGAGTGACACGAGCGATAGTGTATTATCATGATCATCACCACGGATAGTGGATGATCATCATAGATCATTATATTTTTGTTTTTTGTATCACTACCTTTCGGATCATAAGGTGTTTTAAACCTATGTTCCTAGACAATGTAATATTTTTTGAAATACAAACTATATCTATGATATGACTACTTTCGATGGCTATCTTGTTCAACACTTATCGAATGTTGTTTTAACTTACTATTTTAATGTCGCAAATGTCTATTTATAACATTATTAGCTAATGCATCAACCAATGTATTTAAATTTCTCATAATGTATTGATATTCAATGTAATCAAACTGTCTTTCCAAAAGACGAACCTTCAAGAATAATCTCAGTAACACTAGATTTTTAATTGCGTATACTCTGTTTAAATGTAATACAATGAGTTCAGAATCTAACCTAACAATCAAACGCCAAATGCCAAATGAAATGGCATCAGATAATAACTCAATCACTGCGCTATATTCTACAACATTATTCATTGTTTGACCAAGGCTTACCCCATGCATAGAAACTAACTCATTGGTGGGTGAATAGATGACTCAGGCCGCGGAAGAAATATTTTGTGTACTACGACATAAACCATCATCAAAACCAATGTAGGCTTGAAGGGACGTCGACATCTGCAATATCAAGAGTAATCAACATAAGTAGAAATAGTAGCCAATGCAAACTTTTAACTGGACACACTCATCTAATCTAAAGCAGCTAATCTAGAAAAAACAACTAATCTACATGTAAGATCTTCACAAAAAATAAAGCATAATATCTCTTTAGATAAAGTCCATTTCTGGGTTTACCTAAAGAGACCCCATCATAATCAATCAAGTCGTAGGCCCTTTTTGCAAGCACTCTCTTGACAATATAAGGACCATGCCACATAGGTTCAAATTTTCCAACTCCTATTTTATCGTTAGATTGGTCATATACCAATACTAGGTCACCTTCTGAAAAAATACGAAGTGTAACATTTTAATCGTACTGAGCTTTAATGCGTTTTTTATGAGCTTCAGCTACTAATGCAGCAGTGCGCCGAGTCTCATCTAATTGTGCCAGGTACAAAAAGCATTTTTCCTCCTCAGAGATAATTGGTAGTAACTCTATGGCTAATTGGAGTGATGGTATTTCGCATTCAATCGGTAACACAACTTCTAAATCGTAGACTAGTTGAAAATGAGTGAAACCTGTTGCAGTTTTTGCTGAGGTTCAGTATGCCCAAAGTGTTGAGAAAAGCATAGTATGCCAATTCCATTTATGAATTCCGATTATCCGTTTAATCATAGTGGTTAAAACTGTATTGACAGCTTCAACTTGACCATTAGCCTGTGGATAATATGGAGTAGAACTATCATGGCACAAGCCAAGCTGGTCAGAAAGTTCAGTCATCATAATGTTTCAAAAATGGCTCCCATGATCGATAACAATAGCTTGGGGTACACTGAATCGAGCAATCACGTGATTGTCGCAAATGTAGGCATCGCCTCGGCCCATTTGGTAAAATAATCTACTGCTAGTAGAATATACCCATGCCCCTCGGCCAAGTGAGGGTTACATGTAATGAAATCAATGCCCCATTTTGCAAAAGGACCGACAGCAATTATGGGGTGAAGAGGAGCGGGTGGTGCATGCATCTTCCGATCAAAAATTTGACAATTGTGGCATTTTCAGACCGCAAGAATACAGTCTTTAAATAACGAAGGCCAAAAATAACTAGCACACAATATCTTTTGGGTTGTGGCATACCCAGACATATGACCGCCACATGCTCCGGAATGGCAGTCATTCAAAAGTCGTTCAACCTCTTCATGAGTTAAACAGCGTCGAAATACAGAATCCGCACCACGACAATAAAGCGTGTCTCCAACAATATTGTATTGTTGGGATTGGTAACGAATCTTTAGTTGATGTGAATGTGAAATTTCAGGCCGAAAAGTTTGGGTTTGGAGATAAATGATGATATCTCCATACCAAGGATATAATGTACTGATAAGAAACATAGATTCATCAATGATCGAATGCTCTACCACAGTTTCCGTTTCAGTGTTTGGGAAGTCACACATTAGTTCCGTGAACACTAGTGATTTCTTTGATTTAGATTTTTCAAATTCTAAATCAAACTCTTGAAGGATAACTATCTATTTCGAGTATTTTCCCCCGAGTAATTTTTTAGTCAAAATGTACATCATTGGGTTACAATTAGAAATCATAGTTGTTTTTCGTAACAAAATGTAATGACGAAAATGTTCAACAGCTTGAACTACTACCAAGGCCAATTTCTTCACATGTGAGTATTTAATCTCTATAGGATTGAGATTCTGACTGAGATAGTAAATCACATGTTCATTGTGGAATTCATCTTCCTGAACTAATACCATTCCAATAGTGGAATCAGAGGCTGCTAAGTATAAAAAGTAATCCTGGCTATAATTGGGTGGATGCAGTAATGGTGCATGGGTCAACACGTGTTTTAAAGCATCGAAAGATTGATCAGCGATCTCATCCCAAATGAAAGGAACATTCTGTTTCAAAAGCCTAGTAAAACCTTTGGTTAACTCAGCATAGTTCTGGATGAATCTACACAGAAATTTTGCTTTCCCTTGCAAACTTTAGAGTTGGCGGAGTGAGGAAGGAGGAAGTAAATTGATAATGGCCTCAACCTTGGAAGGGTCGACACGGATGCCTTCTTTTGAAACAACAAATCCCAGTAACCTACCATATTTTACACAGAAAACACACTTATGTGGATTCAAGTGAATATTATAATACCTACATCTCATAAAAATCACTCATAAGTGAGTAGGATGATCTTCCTTGTGTAATGAATGAGTAGGTAAATCATCGAGATAAGGTTGCATAGGACATTGCCCTTTGAAAATTTGCCCCAGTATTCTTTAATCCGAAAGATAATTTACAGTATGCAAATGTTCCCCAAGGACAAATGAACGTTGTTTTTGGTTGATCGGCGGGGAGTATGTTTATTTGATTGTATCCGTAAAATCCGTCCATGAATGAATACATTTCATTTCCAGCACAATCGTCAATAATTTGGTCGATATAAGGAGTTGGATAATTGTCTTTAGGACAAGCTTTGTTAATATCCCTATAGTCAACACATACTCATATTGTTCCTTGTTTTTTGGTAACAGGAACGATATTAGATACCCAATCCGTTAATGGGATAGGATAAATAAAACCTGCTCTTAGTAATTTCTCAAATTCAGCTTTAATGGCAGCAGCTTTTCCTGGATGTATTGGACGTAATTGTTGTCTGACAGGTTTAGCATCCGGGTAAGTATTTATTTCATCAATGACAATGTTGGGATCAATTCCTGGAATTTCTTCATAAGACCAGGCAAATATGTTGTGGAATTCTTGAAATAGGGCTTTATATGTAGAAATTTGATCTGGTGTACATGAAGCACCTATATGAATGTTTTCAATAATTATGGGTTTTACTGAGATGTCAATAGGAATGGTAGAAGAAATATTCCCCAAATTTACTTCAGAATCCAAATTTGTGATCAATATTGGACTCTGAGGTTCCTCGACATAATCAGCTGTAAAAATAGAGGAAAAATTGTTTCGAATTTATCAAGCTCAGATAAAAATGATGACCTATGATTGAGATCATCCCATGGTAACTCATCTACAGACAAGAATTCACAAATGCTTTCATTAGAATGAAACATTTGTTGAAAAGGATCAGGAATTGATGTTGTAGTCAAGCTTGACATTGAAAATGATTCTTCGTTGATCACATTCATTGGATCATTATTAGTTGATAAAGAATCGAAAAATCACTGTACTGCTTGATATGCTATCTCAAAAGGACTCAAAGGCATCCTGCCATTGAATGAATCCAATTCTGATTCTGAAGGCACTATCCAAGGATCAGCAAATGGAATAGTGCTTGATGCAATCATATTGATATTAGCAATATTATGTGGTACGTTAGGTGGAGGCATAGAAAAAGTTCCCATTAAAGCGGAATATTTGATTAAACCTACTCCTACATCCTCATAAGGGATAGTCGTTTTTCCTACGTGCTGAATACTATCAGTAGAAGTTGGGTCAGATGAATAATATGAGAGTTGATCGACTTTCACAATCTTTCCTTGATGAGGAAACATAATTATCCGAAATACGGATGACACGATTGTAGTCATAGCATAAGACCAACTTCGACCCAGAAGAAGGTTGTAATCTAGAGGGGAATCAACTACTTCCACATCTAAATTAACGATTTTCCCTTCAACTTCTATAGGTAGATCCTGTAAAATTCTGAATGGATGGAATCCTCTTCTGTCAAAATCTTTGAGGATTATTGGTGACTAGTTAACGATTGGAGAACCAAGTTATTTCAAACAGTTTAACGACATGATACACGAAGATGCTCCTTCATCAATAACAGTACGAAAGAAACGTATGTTTTTTACTAGTACTGGGATCTGAAAAGCTATTTGATGAGGGATACGAGGTGTAAACTTTTCTAAATCGAAGACTATGAGATTTGAATCCTGAAGATCTACAGCTCCAATTGCTGATAAGAGTAATTTCCTTTATGCTGGACATGATTGCAGTACTTCCAAGGCCGACATTGCTGAAGGAGAAATTGCTAAATCCTCCACAATGTTGAAATTCTGAGCAGCTCTCGCATGTGGATTGAAATTTGATTTACGAAGTACACCTTTGGCAGGTAGTTTGATTACTAAATCAGGATTCGGTTTCTCGATATGTAATGGATCAGAAACCGAAGGAGATGTAGCTGGTGCAGAACTAGAATTTTCTACTTCTTTACCAACAACAGGGTTTTTACTACCATAATCTTGTGATCGAGTCACAACCATCAAAATATTTGCTGATGTATTAGAGGAATATCCAATCATTTTGCTATCTTTAACAGGAAAATGATCCTTAAAAACAGCAGGGGTGGATGAACCTTTGACGAATTTAGATACCTCGGCCCTATGCAGATATTCCTTGGTGAAATGATCTTCGTCACAGATAAGACAAGGATAACGAGGTTTCCGTTTATAATCAATTGATTCATTTTTATCAGCTTTTTCCTTGGGAGATGAAGTCTGTTTATTATTTTTCTTCCCTTTCTTCTTGTTGCCAGCTTTCGAATTTGCAATAGATGAATCTACAATGTGAATATCAGTAGAAGTTTCCAGGGAAGATTCTCCTTTTGGTGAATCGGGTAAAGTTATTATGGGAGAAGTAACCTTTGAAGATTTCTTCTTACTCTTAGTTGTACTAACTGAACCAATTACACCATCAGCGGCATGAGACCATGAAGGATTTGTTGTTATCTGACTAGGAGGGGGTAAATCAGAAATTTTCTCGTACAAAGTTTCGAACTGGGTATATACCAAGTCAAGATACTGAGCTTGAGCAATAACTTGTTCTTCTGTGACAACTCCTGCTTTGGTTACATCTTTAGTGATCTTTGGTAGCAATGATTTGAAAAACCATTCTGCCAATATTTGATCTGGGATAAAAACTTTTACCAAACATATTCTACATCTCCATTCATGAATATGATCTGATATGTATGTAGACGTAGATTTTTTTAGTGAAGTTAATAATTATGTGCCATTGTCGTATCTGACTAGCAACTGAAAATGAGTTAAGAAATAATTTTCTAGAGCATTGAAATTGGTAAATGAGCCTCGTGGTAATTCATTGTACCATTTGGCAGCTAAGCCTATTAATGTTCTCTGAAAAATTCTAAGTCGAATGCAATCGTTGATTAATGAGTTGGATGCAAACCAAAGGTGGTAAGTCATGACATGGTTAGAAGGATCCTCTCCTGAATTTCCTTCAAACTTTGGGATATCATTGGGCAACTTATGCGGCATAGGCGGCCAATACAGATGATAATAGATAGGATCATTCATAAGGCGAGATAAATCCAGTAAATCTAAAGTTGCTATGAATGGCAATCAATGGGTAGGGTCTTATTGATAACCTTGTGAGACTAAACCTTCCTAGGAGGAGGATATCTAGGATAACCTGGAATAGGTTGTGCATTTGGAATCAGAGTGCCCCCTGGATAACCAGGAATAACCGGGCCATACTAGGGTTGAACAGGTGTATGATATGTATACCCAAGGTACAGTTGCTGCAAGTAGAGTGGAGTTTGAACAGGTCCATATTGATATGGCCCTTGATACATTTGATAAGTAAACTGAGGTTGACTTGTTATAATTGTACTTGTGCCAGGTTGTCCTGTCGGCATCTAAACAGTAGTCTGAATTGTAGGTCTAGACTGTGGAATAGAAACTTTAGGAGTCTCTACCGATGTTTGAGGGGTGGATGTGATAGGAGCTGTAGACACCCCAGGAATAGGTATGGTTTGTTGAACAAAAGTCTGAGCAGCAGTTTGGGACGGAGTCACAGGTGTACTCAGACCAGGTTGTTGAACAAGACCAGATGCAGGTGTTTGAATGACAGGTTGGACAGGTTGTTGGGGTTGATTATAACCAACTGGTTTTCCAGCTTGATAATAAGGTACTTGCATATTTGTTTGTAAATTCTGTTGTACTTGAGATGGATCCCACACCATTCTGGGATTTGAAGGTCCCAATGAAGGTTGTACATAAGACAGATCATAACTTGGTTGAACATATGGCTGATAATTGACTGGATAATTTCCACCTCCTTGTAACATTTGTTGTTCTAGATAGAAATGTTGTCTTAAAGGAGGCTGCAATGCTTGAGCTGGGTACTACCCTTGAGGTTGATATCGACCTTGAGGCATATACTGACCCTGAGGTTGACCTTGGGGTATGTACTGTCCTTGAGGTTGATACGGACCCTAAGGTATGTATTGTCCTTGAGGTTGCCCCCGGGCTGTATTTGACTATTTTTAGATTGCCCCCCAGGCGATACATTACTACCTTGAGAACCAAGGTTTGGGATATTTCCATACATCATATAAACTTGCTCATTGTTCATTGTTGAATCATTTGGACCAGATGATGACATTGGTTTGTTAGGAAGAGGAGATGCTCCTAAGAATGTACCAGAGAGCGACTGATAGCCTACAGGAACAGACGGACCACCATAGAAAAAAATTTCTGGTGATTCAGTAAACATAGATGACTCACTAGACATGTTTAGCTGAGGTCTATAACCTATTGGTGTAGGGAAAAAGGGAATTCAGGGTGGTGAGTACTGAAGACCTATGTTTTGTATAAAATCTGTTAATGAAGAATACCAAGCGTCTTGTCTAAAAGGGCTGTAAAAAATTGATTCATGTTCTCTAAGTTCTAAAGTTTCCTGAGTTGACGGAAGAACAACTTCTTCCTCAATATCAGTGATTTCTTCAATACTAATGAGACCAGGAGGAAGATCTTCTGTAATCTGATTTCTTACTCTAGGTGAATTAGGATAATTGGAAGTTGGAGTAGCAAATTCTAAAGTAGGTTTTGATGTAGCAGGTTCAGTTTCTGGTTCAGAAATTTCAGGTTCTTCAAGTGATAATTCACTTGTTGTAGAAGCAACTTCAGTTAATTCGGAAATTGAAAAATTTTGTGGAGTATGTTCTGCTATTTGCGGTTGATTTACTTCAGAATCAAAATGAATAATTATGGATGATTCTCCTTGTTCCGTTAATCCAGTTCTACCGATAGCATTTGGTATCAGAGATTTAAGTCCTTCTAGTTGGCTTGATGTGTACTCAGGGGGCTTCCCCTAAGTTCTATGTGATCGTCTCGGTAATTCAGCCACGATTAAAACTTTTAACACACGAAAACGAAGAAAAATTCAAACAAACCCTAAAGTCGCTAAAGAAACAATCAAAATAAATCACACGCCTATAAAAATATAAGAGATCAATCCACACAGAAACAGTAGATTCCCGCACTAAAAACACTAGTTGGTGATGAAATCCAACATCGTAGAATTTTAATGTAGAAATGGCAGTTGGAACAATTACCCTGACAACCTGCTTAATGAAACATACTGGTGCAAGTTTCTCCACTTAAACCATCTCAAGTGAAGATAACCCTCCAAAGATTCCAAGTGAGTCTAACCAACGTCTGCTCTAGGTACAGTGGGATCTCCCCTCCATCGTCACCTTTGGAAAGAATCCTAAATTTTATGGTCACTAAGGTCACCAACAGGAACACATATACCTAGGGGAATAGTCTACGATCTGATATACATGCAAGGGTAGAGTAACAAGCTCAATCCCCTTGAAGGCTCCTTGACATAATCCAAGGTTTACCGACAAGTGACCCCAGGCTCCTCCTCGACAATGGTCAATCCGAGGTTTACCGTTTTTAATACGTGCGCAACTTCTATCGTTCCCAATGAGATAGGTATGATTACCTCACTGGTTCGGATATGATCTCGTGCTTGACTCCTTTAAGAGGAGCTTCCCAGAGCATACATGCTACAATTGGATTTTCCTACTGCAAGATCAACTACTTGTTTGTTTTTACTGTCTTGGAGAGTTAACTAAAAACTATTCCAAGACACTACCCTAAGCTATATTTGTGAAAAGAGCCCTAGAAAATATAAAATTTCTAGATTGATTTTAACTGAGCGTTACTTTTAATTGGTAGTTTCTTAGGACAATAGGTATGGAAATGAAACTTGATGATGTTTTAATGACCCGAATCAAAAATGGCTACAATGCATCTATATGATAAACAACTCATTTCTTTTCAATGAAGTCTAACTAGAGGAAAGAGTTGAGAGATTTTCAGTCAAAATATCAATTCTTTCTTTCCTATAAGAGAAACTTTGAAAAGAAGACAATTCAGAGATTCCAATTCCAAAAAATATCTTTTTCTCAAAATGAAATCCCTTATATCATTTAGATCAGAAACAAAACAAACTTCTTCCAAAAGAAAACTAAAAAATACTAAAATAATAAAATTCAAAACTAAAATGAATGTGTAATCTTGAACTCTATCTACAAGTTGGAGGATGTTTAAGCCTGGTTTGTTATCTAACCAAGAATTTTGCTGCTTATTCCAGCAAGAAATCAAAGCATCCAAAAGTAGTTTTAAAATGAAATTCAGTCCTTATCAATCTAAAGGTTTTATAAGTTTGCAAATGAAAATAAAATCAAATTTTCATAAGAATAACAATTGCATCAAGTTCAATGGCTCAACAGAAAAGTAATGAAATACCAAGTAGCTGAGGTATACAAAAGTTTCTGATTCATAGCAATGGGAGGACTTGGCAAATTGTTTACTCATAATATGCAAACTTAACTAAATAGATCACTTAATCACAGAAATTGCTGAAAGAAACTTTTGACAGAAGTCTTTGGAAGCCAAGACAAATTGGGTAAAGAAAAAAAAATCATGTAATGGGGTGCCAGAAAACATAATTTCTACTTTTTCTAAAATTTTCCAGAGATCTGTAGTTTTTAAATAGAATAAGGTGTGGTACCGCACTTTATTCTACTAAAGATTGCGGAGTCTACCGCTCTGTTTTAAAGGAAAAAGTGCGGAAGGTAGGAAAAGTAGAGAAAAAATAAAAATATAGATTTACAGTCAAGGATCCTATTGATTTTTCTACCCAATCAAGTTTTGAGCTAATCTCAGTCAAAGAAATCTCAAAGAAATTTCAAAAATAAAACTGAAAATGGAAGAAAACTAAGTTCATAATTTCCCCAATGGATTCGCCATTTTGTTGTACGGTTGAATCCCTCTTGCGGACAAGAGCGATCTCCCTAGTATCTTAAGGATATCTAGAAACAAACGGACAGATGTAGACCATTTTCTCTAGACTATTTTGCTTAAAAATTTCTTATTAACTATGGATAGATACTCCTACCTGAAGTCCAATGCTTATTTGGTCTTCAATTCAGTCGCTCTAGAAGTTATCAATCCAACATATAAGATATGCAATCAAAGACAGGCAAACAAGATCAAAAGCCTCTGCAAAATATGATAATTCGAAATCAATAATCTATCTTAGTAATCAAGGAGTCTAAGAATTAAATCATTCAAAAGAAAGATGAACAACTCAATGAAAAAATAGAATCCATTTGTATTAACTTTGAATAAAAGAAGAAACCTTACAACCTTAATGCCTTGATGTTTGTACAGGTTCTTCCAGGGTCCCTAACAGTTGTTTTCCTTAGTTTGACAAGAATTCAACTCTCTAGATCAGCATAAGACTATGGCCATGAGTATGTAATCTCTCTCATGCCAACGATCCCAAATGTGGAGAGTATAATTCCTTCAGCAATTCTCTTCTATAAGCTAAGAAGTAAGTATCAACTACTAAGTATCCAAAAGTACCCTTGAGACTGAAACTTGGTCTCAATTTATAGTTGAAGAGGGGTAGTTTCAGCTCCAAAAAGGAAGGGATAAAGCCCTTTCATTATTGGATTTTAGCTCCAAAAACCAAGGGATAGCTCCATTTATGAAGGGATGAAGGTTCATGAATGGAAGGGACAAAGCTTGACCAAATAGCACTTCTAGAAGGCCCCAGCTGGGAGAATATTCGACAAGTTGGGCTTCTAGAACTTACTTTTCTCTGTATTTTACCTTTTACGGGGGTCCGGAGTTTTAATGAGCTTTATGTGCGGGATGTACCACAGTTTTTACAGCAATTAGCCGCGATACCGCAGGGAATGACTAGGAAAAGTGCGAGAGTATGATTTTTAGGATTTTTAAGAGCTTCTTCCATTTCCAAGACTTGATTTGGGGAACTTTATGTTTTTAGACTTCTGAGGGAGCAATAAATAGGTAATGATGAACCCATATAGACAGCTAAATGTCATGGTGACAAATTTTAGTGTAACAGGTAAGCTGACATGCTCACTGCTTATAGGCCGACTTGTAGAGCTTATTTTCCAGCGAGATGGAGGTTGTCTTGAGGGTTGTTTTGAGTAGTAGTGCTAGCATCATACTTGAGCCATTTATTCAAGGTTTTATGACAAGGTCTTGAGGCATACTTCTTTGACTAGACTCTTCATATACATTAATCTTAATTCGTACATTTATGACAAGATGAAAAATCCCTAAAAGGCATCAAGAATAATTCTTTTGACCTATAAAAACCTTTCTCATGAAACTCATGAAGCAAGCATAACAAAAATACATTTTATTATCTTTGTCTTCTTCATTACATAAATAAATATCGAACCTAGTTAAACTTTCCAACACACAGGAGGCACGGACTGTTAGCGATGGAGGGTAGAATATGTTAATCCTGACCTGGTGGATAAGTGTGATTTGAATAGAGAAGTGCATGCAGAATCTTGGTTAGTGAAATTGGCTACAGGTACAAAGAAGAGAGTTCATCATTGGTTAAGAGCATGTGCATTCGAGTTAAGTGGTATGCCTACATTAGCACATTTGAATGTATTTTCATTGGGATCATAAAGTATGATTTTGGGTATGTAATGGTTGTATCTTCACAGGACTAAGGTGGATTTTTATGAAAAATATATTGAGTTTTTGGGTGACAATGGGGAACAGAGGATATTTCACTGTAAGAAGAAGGCAACATCAATCAAAACGGTTACATCTTTGCATGCAAAACGCAGTCTCAAAGAAGGGTGTGTGTTATTTGCAGTACAGATTTCCAGTTATAAAGGTAAGGAGGATGAGGATGCAGAGGTATTGAGCAGGTACTCGGTTCTACAACAGTTTCAGGATGTATTCCCCACATATATTTCAAAGTTTTCACCTCATATAGAAGTAGAATTTTCTATTGAGTTGGTACCAGGGGCAGCACCAACATCAGAGGCACCATATAGGATGAGCACTACAGAGTTAGTAGAGCTGAAGTTGTAGTTGAAGGAGATTTTGAAAAAGGATACATTAGGCCAAGTGTATCACCTTGGGGTGCACCAAAGTTGTTTGTAAAGAAGAAGGATGGTACTCTCAAGATATGCATTGATTACAGTCAGTTGAACAAGGTGACCATCAAGAACAAGTATTCATTATTGAGGATTGATAGTTGAAGGGAGAAACATTGTTCTCAAATATTGATCTGAGATCCGGATATCATCAGGTACACATCAAAGAAGAGGATATTTACAAGACAAATTTCTAGACTTCGTATGGGAATTATGAGTTTTTTGTAGTTCCATTTGGTTTGACTAATGCTCTAGCTACTTTTATGTGCTTGATTAATAGTACGTTGCATCCTTATCTGGACAAATTTGTTATTGTATTCATTGATGATGTAGAAATTATATGCACTACGCATGCATATGTCTAAGATTCTCCTGATCACACACTATTTGACTTCATGCATCAATACAGAATCTATTCCACCATTGATCATCACATGCGGAAATAAACACATTTGCAATGCACACATGAAACCATAAAAATTCACACACATTAACACAGTTGTTTTCACGGGAAAGCCTGAAGCTAAAAACCCCAACTATCTGTATATAATATATGTCATAGATATCATGTAACAACCCTCATACAAAGCCTCTCACAAGCTCTCAGTACAATCCAATCGCTACACACTAATCAGCCCCTGATCTTGCAAATCCATGCACCGATCTTTGCCAGCCTCTAGCCTGCCTCTACTGTGCAATCCCTGCTGAAGAATGGCTCTGGATGAACTCAAATTTCCCCAGCCTTTCTCATGCAATCTTCATAGGCATCTCCATCAATGTGTGGTGCAAAATCATGCAAAACTATAGTCACACTTGCTCTTTCACCTACCTCTCCACTGGTCTCCACTGAAACTGTCCATGCACTATAGTTAACTAATGTATTCTTTAGTTGATTAATGAGTTAATATTTAGTGAATTAGTTAACTAATTAATTCACACCACTCTCACTAGTGTATCAATCAGTTAGACTAGATACAACTAGCCCAACTGTGTCTAACTGAGTTAAACTGAACACAACTCCACCAAACTCTGTCACATGAGTTCTAACTGAATTCCTGCATGAAATAGCTCTAGTAAACCATCAGGAAGAGCGTAATTCCTTCTGTCAGCTCCTGTGCCACATCTGTGCACTTAACTGAAGTGCTCCAAGAGAATAAGATAATGTTTAGAGTCCAAATATTATTAAGAGCTAATAATATTCGACATATCTATTTTTAGACTGGCAGTCTAAAAATAGACTCCACCCAATATGTCTAAAAATAGAAGTCCATCTATTTTTCCAATTTGACCAACCATCCACAAATAGCATCCTGCAACTCATAGAATATGATAGACACATCTAAAAATAGACTTTGCGACAAAAATCACCTGTGTGGGCCCCACCTAGTTTAGGTGATCATTTTCCAACTAGGATCAGGAATGATGTTTCAGGATGCCTCCTTCACTATTTCTTGTTGCAATCTTCAACACTCCCTCTCAACAAGAAAGGACTATCTTTGCATGCGACATGCAACTCCATGCATTCGCCATGGAACCTTTGCAAGCGCCATGCAACTCCATGCATCTACTCTGCAACTCTTCCAAAACTGAATAGGCTCCAAACAACTCAATCAGTCTAATGCATCTACCATCAAAGTCTTTGACTTCTACTTAGCTACTGCACATGTCTTCAAAAACCACTGCGTTGTTGAACTCTGCACCCATGCACTCTGCACTTGCTGTCAACTCTGAACCGCGCTCCAGTATCCGACACTGTCACTTTGATCTTCCTGCATCAATCCAACTGATCATGCTACTGCTGCTCTATGGGCACCTCGTAGCCAGGTTCAATTCATGAGATCCACACCATCTCAATGAATCCTGCCCAGAAATCTCCTCTTGGGATTACTCATGCATGTCGCCCCACCTCTCACCTGGTGATATAGATGCATGCACTCCCTCTGCCCATCTGGCACACATGAGTGGTTTCTTCCACTCCATGATCCTCATCTTGTGGCTACTCCACATCCCGAGCTTCACTCTTACCGGCATGCAAATCTAGCTCCCTCTCAAGCTTCAATTGCATGGCTTTCCTGCACTTCCCAACAGTAGGAAGCTCTGTAGAAATCCCATCTACTTCGAGTCTGTAGAGATTCTTGGCTCGAATCCAAACCTTCTTGACTTGTCCTGTTGCTTTGTACTGAAGGAAAACTTTTCCTTCACTAAAGACAACATCATACCCTTTATCCTCTAACATTGCGACTGAGATTAAATTCTTCTTTAAACCTGGAACATGCACAACATCTTGTAAAAGAATGAGTTTACCTGACTCCCTCTGAAAGGTAATGGTACCAATTTCGATCGCATTGTATCATCCATTTTCGCCCAACTCAACATGCAACTAGTGATCTTTCTCCACCAAGTCACTGAAAAGATTCACATCCCCCGTCATGTGAAAGGAAGCGCCACTATCAAAATACCACCCCGATCCCAATGCACTAGACACCATGCATGCGATCAATGAGAAGTCCAGCTCAAATTGCGAGGCAAGAGCCTCACCAATTGCAGCTCCAGCAGCCTGCTTGTTCTTCTTCTTCTATGGACAATGTGTGGCGAAATGCCCATGCTCGTGACAGTGAAAACACTTCACTTTGGACATGTTACGCTCTTTGCCATCCACACCGGATTGAGAAGGATTTTTCTTTCCCTTCCCTTTCCTTTATTTGGCAGCCAAAGCGCAATCCTCTTCATCATCATTCTTTTATGAAGATCCATCCCTGGTACTCCGCCTTATCTCCTCCTGCACAAGATTCGACCAAAGTCGCTCCCATCCTGGAAGTTTCTCCAAACCATTGATAGAGTCCTTGTAGCTATGCCAACTCTTCGGAAGCCCAAGGAGAGCCAAGCTCACCAAGTTTCTTCATCCACACTAACTCCTACACTCCCAAGCTCATCCCTGTAGTGGACAAACTTTGTCAAGTATACCGGAATAGTGTCATTCTTCTCCATTTTTATTTTCCTGAGCTTGTCTTTAAGCGCCAACTTCCTCTAGCCACTTCTGCTTTGGAACAATTCTGTCAAAGCCTTCCACATCAAGAATGGAGTGGCTTTGCCATGAAGGCTGGACACAATGTGATCCTTCACACCTTCCAACATAATCCTTCGACACCTTGCTATCTTCTTTTGCCATGCATCAAGTGCGGCTACATCGCTAGAAACTGGTTTAGGAATATCAGTATCTATGAACTCCTTCAACCCATTATCCTCCAGCACCGCCTCCATCCTGTCCTTCCATGCAACATAATTTGAGCTTCCCTCAAGGGCATACTCCAATCGCAATCCATTGAAATACATTCCAATGAATGCTTAACTTCGACACCAAGAAAACACTGCAGCAATTTCGAATTCCACCAGCACAAAACTCATTGTTTCAATAATTTCAATCTAATCCAATGATCAATGCTCTGATACCATGTAGAAATTATATGCACTACACATGCATGTGTCCAAGATTCTCCTGATCACACACTATTTGACTTCATGCATCAATACAGAATCTATTCCACCATTGATCATCACATGCGGAAATAAACACAATTGCAATGCACACATGAAACCATAAAACTTCACACACATTAACACAGTTGTTTTCACGGGAAAGCCTGAAGCTAAAAACCCCAACTATCTGTATATAATATATGTCATATAGATCATTTAAAAATCCTCATACAAAGCTTCTCACAAGCTCTCAGTACAATCCAATCGCTACACACTAATTAGCCCCTGATCTTGCAAATCCATGCGCCGATCTTTGCCAGCCTCTAGCCTGCCTCTACTGTGCAATCCCTGCTGAAGAATGGCTCTGGATGAACTCGAATTTCCCCAACCTTTCTCACGCAATATTCATAGGCATCTCCATCAATGTGTGGTGCAAAATCATTCAACACTATAGTCACAACTGATAGTCACACTTGCTCTTTCACCTACCTCTCCACTAGTCTCCACTGAAACTATCCATGCACTATAGTTAACTGATGTATTCTTCAATTGATTAATGAGTTAATATTTAGTGAATTAATTAACTAATTAATTCACACCACTCTCACTAGTGTATCAATCGATTCAGACTAGATACAACTAACCAAGCTTGTGTCTAGCGAGTTAAGCGGGCCTAACTCCACCAAACTGCGGCTCATGAGTTCCTAGCGAAGTCCTCGCGTAAGCTCGTAAACGCTCGGGAATAGTGTAATTCATACCGTATCACATGCCACATACGGCTGCACTTGAAGTGCTCGAAGAGAATAAGATAATGTTTAGAGTCAAATATTATTAAGAGCTAATAATATTCGACATATCTATTTTTAGACTAGCAGTCTAAAAATGAACTCCTTAATATGTCTAAAATGAAGTCCATCTATTTTTTCCAACTTGACCAACCATCCACAAATAACATCACCTGACTCATGAAGATAGAGTAGACATGTCTAAAAATAGACATAGTCTAAAAATAGACTTTGCGACAAAAATCACCTGTGTGGGCCCCACCTAGTTTAGGTGATCATTTTCCAACTAGGATCAGGAATGATGTTTCAAGATGCCTCATTCACTGTTTCTTGTTGCAATCTTCAACAAATGACATATTGATATATTCTAAGAATGAGGAAGAGATTGTTGAACATTTATAAGCAGTGTTTATATTACTGAGAGAGCATCATTTGTATGCTAAGCTCAGTAAATGTAGTTTCTTTCAGACATAGGTACATTACTTGGGACATGTTGTTTCCAAGGAAGGTATAGCAGTGGATCCAGAAAAGATAAAAACTATCATGGAATGGCAAGCTCCTAGGAATGTGGATGAGGTAATATCTTTCATGGGACTAGAAGGTTACTATAGGAGGTTCATCGGGAGCTTCTCTCGGATTGCATATCCTATTATGTCACTGCAGAGGCAAGGTAAGAAATTTGAATGGACATAGGAATGTGCATCAAGTTTTGAGTAATTGAAGCAATTATTGACGAATGCTCTAGTGTTAAAGATTGCAGATCTGGACAAAGAGTTTATGGTGTGTACAGATGCTTGGAAGAGAGGACTTCGTGGAGTCCTTATGCATGAAGGACAAGTGGTATGCTATGAATCAAGTAAATTGAATGAGCATGAGCATAATTATCTAACACATGATATTGAGTTGGCAGCGATCATCCATGCATTAACGATGTGGAGGAACTATATTCTTGGTAGGAGGTTTGTATTGATGAGCGATCACAATGGATTGAGGTTTCTATTTGACCAACTGAATCTGAATGTTAGGCAAGCTAAATGGTTGGCCATGATCAGTAAGTTTGACTTCGATATATTGTACAATAAGGGAAATGAGAACAAGGTTGTAGATGCTCTTAGCAGGAGAGTACAGGTGAACCATATAGCAATTATTAGTTCTTATGGGACAAACTTACAAAATTAGATCTTACAAGAAAGAGAATAGGGTGAAAATTATAGGAAGCTTAGGAACATGTTACAACAGGGTACAGGTGATAAGGATGTGGACTACTGTCTTACAGCAGATGGTTTGATCATATTTAGGGACAGGATCTATGTGTCGAATGATAGTTAGCTCAAGAATACTATGTTGCGAGAATTTCATGCAAAACCGTATTCGGGTCACCTAAGATACTAGAAGACAATGACAACAGTGAATAAATTTTATCATTAGTCGAATCTGAAGAAGGAAGTGGCAGATTTTGTGGCTATATGTTCGCATTATCAATAGGCGAAAGCGGAATGTAAGCATCCAGGTGGACTACTACAACTGATTCCAGTTCCATAGTGGAAGTGGGAGGTAATTTCCATGGATTTCATCCTAGGTTTGTCGAGGACATATAGACAACAAGATTTCATCATGGTTGTGGTGGACAGATTGAAAAAAGTAGTGCACTTCATTGCAGTGAAGTCTACTTATTTAGCTAATGATGTAGCACAAGTCTTCATCAGAGATGTAGTGAGGCTGCATGGTGTTCCAAGGAATATTATATTAGACAGGGGTGTCAAATTCAATTCCAAGTTTTGGAAGGATTTTTTTGTAGGTTTAGGGAAATATTTGGTCTTCAGCACAACTTATCATCCATAGACAGAGAGCGTTAATAGTATATTGGAGGATATGTTGAGGATGTATGTGATGGATCAGCAGAGGATATGGAAGGAGTACCTTCCATTGGTTGAGTTTGCTTACAACAATGGGTACCAGGGGTCACTGAGGATGGGTCTGTTTGAGGCACTCTATGGGTGGAATTGTAATACTCCCATTAGTTGGAAGGATCCAATGAACAGGGCGTTGATTGGATCGGACATGTTGAAGAGATGGAACAGGAAATGCAGGTAATTAATAAGAATATAAAGGTATAATAGCATAGACAGAAAATTTATGCAGATCAGAACATGGTGTTTAAATAGTTTCAGGTTGGAGAACAGGTGTACATGTGCATCAAGCCCAAGAAGAGCTCCTTAAGTATTGGATCATGTGCCAAGATGGCACCTCATTTTTGCGGACCTTTCAATAGTCTTGAAAGGATTGGACCAGTAACCTATTGACTTGCACTACCTTCTACAGTGAAATTCCATGATTTTTTCCATGTGTCATTGCTTAAGAAGTGTGTTAAAAATGTTGATCATGTGATTGGCCGGTATGTATTGCATGTGGAGGCAAAAGGAGAATTCCAGCTACAATTGCATCGTATTTTGCAGATAAATATGCTCATTCTCTGGAACCAAGCAATTAAGTAGGTTAAAGTGTAGTGGAAGCACTTATGGTCCGTGAAGCTACATGGGAGATGGTGGATTAGACGCAGGTTATGTATCCTTCTCTATTTGCTGGTTGAGCGAAATTTTTTGGCATATTTTTTGGTGTGATGTTTTGGTATATGTATATATGTATATGGATGTAAATACCACAATGAGTTGTGTTATAAAGCTACAATAAGCAATGTGGGTGTCATGTCATTATGGTTGTCATGTTGTTACGTTGTCATGTTAGTTTTATTCTTAGCGGTTTTATCATTGTAAATACTACGATGAGGTAAGTTATCAAGCTCCATGGGTAGTATGTTTTTCTTTTCAGCGGTCTTGTTGGTTGTAGGTGTCATTGAACACCGAGGATGGTGCTTCCCAAAGGGGGAGGTTTTTGTAACAACCCTAGTCAAAATTCCATGTAATAAAGTTAATAAAGTCAAAAAAAAATAATAACCAAGGTCATGGGACACTTATTCCAAGCTGAATGTTGGGAAAAAAATCTTAGTTTGGGTGTTCATTTGGTTTATTATGGCTAAGGAAATAGGAAAAGGAAAAGGCGAATGATTTGGAAACGAAAATTGATATTAATTGAAATTTATTTATGAAAATAATGGAAATTAGGAGAAAAGGAAGGTCAAAGATCACAGGTTTCATGTGAGGAAGAAAATGAATTGAAGAAAATGGAGGCCTCATTAATAAAAAGGCTTCTTAGGATCAGTTGGTACCTTTTGTCAGTTCAATTTTGGAGCTCTCTTACACTCTTGGACACTTAGAGCATTCTAGCATTGGAGAAAGGAAAGCAAAGAAAGGACAAAGAATGCAAAGGGAAGCAAGTAAGGGCAAATTAAAGCAGCTACAATGGGATTACTTGCAGTTATCGATTTTCATGTGTTATTTCCTTGCTATTTTTGGCATGCATGGCACATGCATGTGTTTTCTTGGTTCTCTTGTTGTCATTAGCATGGGATTTTCTAGGTGTGACAATGTTATTTGGCCTTGCCTTGCCATTTCCAGATAGCCATGTTGTGGTGGGTTCTCTTGTATTCGGTTGAGCTAGATTACCGGATGGATTCGAAGCTAAGTGTGGTGGTCTCAGGATTATTCACAAGGCCTAGGAATCCTGAGATGGGATACATGGTAAATCATGGTTGTCAACACCTCAATTGGGCCTAGGAGTCCTCAACCAGTGAATGACCAGATACACAGTAAAGCTTAGAGGTGAATACCCTTGATTGGGCCTAAGAATCCCATGGCCGATAATGGTGGGATACACAAAGCCAAGAGGGTGGTGACCTCGTAGGCTTAGGAATCCCTTGACCGATAATGGCACGATACATGGTAAAGTCAAGAGGTTGAGACGGAAAAATTACTCACAATTTAGGTGGATATATTCAGAGGTATCCATGCTTTTTTAGGGCCTAGTGATCTGGTGGGATTGCGGTAAAGCCTAGTTGTATTGATATGTTTTTATGACTTGTAGATTACATATTTGTGACATGTTTGAAAAAATGTATTCATGGCTAGTAGGGGTCATATCAAGTACTCGTACCAATTATTTCATTAGTGGCCTTGTTACATTGTTTTTTATCATTTCTGAAAGTTTCATGAAGTTTTTGGTAGTTGCTTGAGTCTTGGCCTTGAAAAATTTGCATAAAATATGGGGGTGTTGGCTCAGAACTACTTGAAACAATCCATAGTCACTACCATGCCTTCTTGTGGGAGTGAGTGGAAATCCTTAGTCACATGCATGGTTTTTCATGGGAGTGGATGAGGGTCCATATCAACAAAATGATAAGTTGTCTCAGGGATTAAGCACATGGAAGGCTTGGTTGCCTCCTGGAGGGTCTGTAGCTCCTCAAGAAGGTCAAAATGGCTTTTTTTTGTCAATTCCACTTCCTTAAATGTACATGGGGAGTTGAATCACATCATAGTAGCCTATTGTCGCATGTTTACCCCAGTGGACCAGTTAGCTTGGGTAAATGTGGGAGGAGGGCGTTACATTTATTGTCGATGCTATCAACAAATTTAGGCATTATATTATTGGTTACCAAGTTTTTGTTCATAGTGATCATTTTTCTATTCAATTTTTAATGAATAAACCAACCACCAATGGTAGAGTTACTAGGTGGTTGTTGTTACTACAAGAATTTGGCATCACCATTGTAAACAAGCTTGGAAGAGATAATGTTTTATTGATTTTATTTCTAGGTTTCCAAAAAGTGGTGATAGTTTGCTTGTTGAAGATTATTTTCTAGATGAATATCTTTTTATAGTTTCCACTAACCCACCTTGGCATGTAGATATTGTGAATTACCTTGCTATATGGAAACTTATGCACCACATTTCTCCAAGATCGAACAAGAAATTATTCAAAAAAGTGCCAAATATTTTTGGTTGGATGGTTATCTCTTTCATATCGGTCCTTATTATAAAATCAGGATATGTGTAAGAGAAGATTAAATCCATGACATTTAAAATGATTTTCATATCAAGCCTTGCAAAAGACACTTTGTTGATAGGTGAACAGGTCATAAGGTGTTTCAAATAGGTTTTTTTTAGCCTTCCATATTCCAAGATTCAAGGAAGTGTGTGCAAGGATGTGATAGTTTCTAGAGGATGGGCCAACCTATATTATCAGATGAAATGTTGTTACAACCTCAATTAGTGATAGAGCCTTTTGAGAGATGAGCTTTAGACTTTGTAGGACCAATCAACCCCACTCTTGGCAGAGGTCTTATATTTTAGTATGTAAAAAATACATCACCAAGTGGGTTGAAGCTAAGGCACTTACCAAAGGCTATTGAACATGTTGTTTCATATTTTATATCTAAATACATATTCGTTCGATATAGGGTTCCAAAGAAGATAGTTACAGATGGAGGCACATTGTTCACTTCCCAACTGATAAATAAACTTGTCAAGAAACATAATATCCATCACTGACTCACTTCACCTTACCATCCACAAGCTAATGGGAAAGTGGAGAGTACTAATAAATTTCTCGATTCAATTATTATAAATACCATGGTAAGTCATTGTCGATATTTCACCTAAATACTTCCAGAAGTGCTTTTGGCTTATAAGACTACTTGACAAAACACCATAGGTTTTTCTTCTTAGGAGCTCGTGTATGCTAAGACTCCTATCTTTCCTATTGAGTTTGAAATCAAGACACCTAGAACTGCTTTGGAGGTGAACTTTGACTTAACTACAACTTAGAAACATTGTCTAGATCATTTAAATGAAATAAGAGAGATGCACTTGGTTATTTTGCAACGTACTGATATATCCAACAACAGTGTACCAAGCGGCATGATAGGTTCGTAAAAACAAGTGTTTCAAAAAGGTGATTGGGATCTATTACGTGATTCTAGATTTAATGATTTTAAGGGAAAGTTCTATACCGGGTGGCTAGGTCCTTAAGAAATGGATACAATCTTTAACAATGGAACTTGGAAGTTAGCAATCGAAATCCTAAGGATTCATTTGTTAACATTGTATTATATTTAGATCCCAAAGTCATTGGGGAAAAGGAATATGTTCCTGCACTTCTAGCCATTTAATTTATTTCTTTTATTGTAAAAAAAAAGAGAAAATAAATAAATATAATTTTTAGTGGTTAAAACCCCTTTTGGAGCACTATTAGACAACGTGGTGACTAAAAACCAACTTGTTGACGGTCAACACACCTCCTTTCTACAGTAACAATCTTATGATGTTTTATCACTTATCTATTGATACTGGAGGTTCAACATGGTTGTTGATACACAACCAAATGTACATCCTCACCACCATATGTTGCTACTAATACACAATCAGGGCCAAGCGGCATGATAGGTTCATAAAAACAAATGTTTCAAAAAGGTGATTGGGATCTGTTATGTGATTCCAGATTTAATGATTTTAAGGGAAAGGTCTATACCAGGTGGCTAGGTCCTTAAGAAATGGATACAATCTTTAAAAATGGAACTTGGAAGTTAACAATCCAAATCCTAAGGATTCATTTGTTAACATTGTATTATATTTAGATCTCAAAGTCACTGGGGAAAAGCAATATGTTCTTGCACTTCCAACCATTTAATTTATTTCTTTTATTGTAAAAAAAAAAAGAGAAAATAAATAAATATAATTTTTAGTGGTGAAAACCCCTTTTGGGGCACTATTAGACAACGTGGTGACTAAAAACCAACTTGTTGATTGTCAACACACCTCCTTCCTGTAGTAACAATCTTATGATGTTTTATCACTTATCTATTGATACTGGAGGTTCAAAATGGTTATTGATACACAACCAGATGTACCTACTCACCACCAAATGTTGCTACTAATACACAATCAGGTGTACTTGTTGGCCACCATATAATTTTGTTGATACAAACTAGATGTACCTGCTAATCATCAAATGTTGTCATTAGTAAATTCTATGTTGTTGATACTCTAGTTATAGTGGACTTTTCCAATGAATTTACCACCATTGTTGCCACTATAACTGCATCAACGGACCCACCGAGGACAAGTGCCACGAATTTACCATCAATCATCTCTAGTTGAGTCGAAATTATCTTGTTAGCTAATGTATTAACGTGATTGGTAAGCTCATATAGGTAAACTTCTATCATTGACTAGCATTACTACAAATTAGGTGTGGCATCCACCATCCATCACAATAATCGTTGACATAATTCATTTCAAATTTGGGAGGGGTGGATTCATATTGTACTTTTGTATGATACACCATCAATACTGTAATTTGGTACGATGACCGATCAAACCTCTGCATGCACAACATCATTTCCAATTACACCACCATGTCATTGTTACTCTAACGTAACCACTTCAAACCCATTTGTATATATGCACCATATTCTAATTATGTCATGAAAAAACAATGATTAATACCCTCCTATAGCTAAAATCTTGCCAATTTCTGTGAGCTCAATTTCCTCCTTCCAATAGTGACTGCAGGCATGATTTTTGAACATGTAACAATGTTTGTACATGAGAAATAAAAGTCATGGGAGGAGCAGTAGTGCGAAAATAACCAAATTCTATTGATGTATTGATGGATTATCAGAGAGCTTATGGGATATTCAGGCCACAGGTTGGCTATCATATTTTAAGAGGCTACATGGTTCAATGTGCATATTGTTTTAGAATTTTCACAAAACTTGAATGCACAAGTTTCCATGGTTAGAGGGGTATAGATAATTTCTACAAATGAAGTCATCATTAGGGTGATGACCTTACCTCAAACAGGGATGTGTTGGTTTAGGATAAATACTGCAGTTCCTACAATTAGGGCTACATTTTTACAAGAAGGATAGGATATAAGGAACAAGAAAATAAGTGTAGAAAAACCTCACTTCCACATCCTTGGAAGATGTAGCTTATTTTATTCAAAATTTCATCACCTGTGAAGGATGATTTGAGATCATTTTTCATTATCGCTTCCAACTGTTGGCACACTTGCGTAGTAGGTAGTTGGGAAATATGCCTTACTTCCCTTTGAAATCATTGTAGCATATGGAAGAGGTTGTTTGAAATTCTAAATACGATGAAACATGTGTAACCAATCATTGGTTGATTAAGCTCATCATCATTGATTCACTAGAACAATAATGGAGTACATAGCCAAGGTTTTTTGTCACTGTTGGAGTACCAATTTGAGAAAATATTAAAGAAAGTGATTCTAAGGAGCCAAGTGGAAATTCTGAAGTAGATGAAGCTGGGTCAAGCGGGAGGAGCGATTCCCTTGCTAATACACCTTCTCAAGACCCTCAAGATGAAATCTCTACAAAATCCCTTCCTATTGATACACCAGCAATGGACTCAAAATTTGAGAAAGGAATGTTGAAACACTATTGGATGTTACCAACAACCCCCATAGAAGAAAGTAAAGAAGATATTGTTGAATAAATCCGTTGGAGGAAAATTTCCAAAGAAAATGATTAAAATTGTTTTTTCACCATCACCTACTCCAACATCATCCAAAAATCCCATTGTTTCTACAAGAGAATTGAAGAAATCAAATAAGTA
Source organism: Pinus albicaulis (assembly GCA_034641835.2). NCBI lineage: Eukaryota > Viridiplantae > Streptophyta > Pinopsida > Pinales > Pinaceae > Pinus > Pinus albicaulis. The sequence continues at coordinate 725,634,728 of CM076581.1, forward strand.
GACCAGCAAGGATATGAAGGAGAAATTTAACCGAAAATAAGATGATACCCCCTTCTTGGTAAGTCTGGATCTGAGCTCTTGTCTGAGCAAGTTGAGGACTTAAAAATAAAAATAAAAAATAACTTGTTATGCTAAGGAAAATTCTCATGCCAAGAAGCACACAAGATTAGAAACCCTAGCTAAGGCATTTGAAATGCTTTCTCCTTTGTCTGAAACTAAAAAAGTTAGAAAACCATTGTGTAAAGTGTGTGGGGAGTTGCTTGGAGAAGTTGGTTATGTAGGGGAATAATTTCAAAATCCTGTGACTTTTTTAGTAGGAGGGAAAGTAGAAACAGAAGTGGAGAAGGTGGAGTTTATGGTTGCATGACAAGAACCTATTGAAGATGTTGTTGTCACACAAGAACCAACAGTTGAAGCAGAGTAGCCTGAGGGAAATAAAATATTGATACACAAGAACCTACTGACAATGCTACTATGACACAAGAACCAATAGTTAAGGTAGCTTAGTTGGAGGTAAAGGAAAAATAAATGAAAGAACAAGGGAATTTGCAGAATTTCTTTAAATACAATGTTGTAACAATACTAGAGACAACACGGCCTCAACTTGAAGAGCACTTGGATTCAATATTTTTGCTTGTTGAATTGGGAAAATGGAGACGACTGGCGATCTCGTTGCAAGGAGTTATTTCTTTAAGTGAGCACAAGAAAATTTTCCATAACCTTAAGCACACCTACATTAAGGAATTAATGCTTCAAAGGTTAAAATGGGACAAGGTCAAGGAGGGGAGAAATAACTTGCGGGAGTTGCAGGAAGAAATTTGACAGTTACAGGAATACAAGGAACAAATGTATGACCTTTCACTGAGTGTATTGAGTTGTAGGAGACCCTCTCCTTCTTATCTCATGTCCTTACAAGAAAAAAAAATCCACTTCATATTAACATCATAACCTTCCTGGGGACATTTCAGCAGGCCAATTTTGTGGAGCAACATTTTTTGTGTGAGTTGTGTCTACATGAGTTTGCTTGCTTTGGATAATTTTTTTTTAAGTTTTCACCTTTTTTAGGAGACATCCAACTAACATATTTCACATATTTTATGCAGAACCAAATAAACTGGAAGGCAACTCATGAAACTGTAACAACAAACCCGAAAGACAAGCCATCATATATTTGAAACGAACCTGGTTCTTCTTATGAAGTATTAAGAACACATAACAATTTCTTACAATCTCTGGAACAAGGGTGTAAGGTGATGGAATTCAGGAATATATTCTTAGAACATTGTTCCATGAGCATTCAATTGATGAGACAAGGTGTATTGGATGGGGGCAAGTTAAGATTTGAAGTATATGATAGAAAGCTAAAAAATGAGGACATGTATTGCTTCGGGAATTTTGTTCATGCTCTTTCTAGGATTCCTAAATATTTATACTATATCGGTAGATGTGGGTCCAGTTGGCTTGGGCTAAGATTCAAATTCCAATTTATTTGGCTCCTTATATTTAAGTATCAACATTTGTATCAATTGAAGCCAATAGATGCATAGATGTGGTGGTTGGATTTAACCATCACTCGTTGTTACAAATTTTACATAGATGATATAAAAATGGCCTATAATTTCTCTTAATTACAATCACGACATGTAAAAATTGAATAAGGGGTTTTCATGAGGGCATGTAGATGCTTCAGTTTGGGGGAGATGTTGGGATGTGGAATTGGCATCATTTTTTCCCTCATTTTTCCATATGTTCCACCATATTTACCCCTCTAAGTCATATTATGTTACTCCATTCATCGCATTTTATTCTAATGTATGCTACTTTCTTATGTTGCCATAATGAATGAAATTTTGCTTGTATTTTGATAATAGGTTGATTGTTTTGAGAGTTTTGAGGGTTTTAATAACAAGATTGACAAAGGAGTTGTTTCAAGATAGTTTGGCTTGTTGGAGTATTTTTGTTTGCATGCTATATTGTTTCTTCGGGTTTTTTGTTGTTGATATTCCAAGATGAGATTATGTTGATATTATTGTCGCAGTGCTAATACTTTGTTCATAATACTCGGTTTTCATGACAACACCAACAAGGCTCAATGCGGGTTGTCACACGGTTGTAGTCAATATAGACCGCCATGCCATCCATGTAACTACTTCTTGATGACACAACCAATTCAGCTTTGACAATTATGAATTTCTATTGTTGGTGTCCCACTATTTGAAGATGTTAATGTAACATTATTTTATTCTTAGTAAACTATTATAACTTATTATGTAAGGCTCTCAATTTGGACAACATGAGAATCTCTCTATTCTCATACTTTATTACGATCTTAAGAATAGACATGATGTAATCTATAAAGAAGGAATTCCTCTACCTTGAGCAGGGTGGTGAGACTACTATGTTTTCGGAGAAACTATGTATCTACAATCCTTTTTATGATATTAATGCAAACTCTTTGGTTCGTGGCTTTATAATATCTCATTGACTTAGCTCAAGATTTGTGCATTGCTATATCTCTGCTAAGGAGGAAAGGCCTTCCTCTTTAGCATATATTTTTGTGACAGTAAGGTGGTGTAGCAGTTAATTTAATTTACTCTTAGTTGTGTTTCATGCTATTCCATTGTTAATGTTATAGATTTCCATTGATGCACCACAATTAATGATTTATTGACTTGCGGAATAGTTTGTTTTTACTATTGGTGTAACAAAATATGTCCTGGATTGATCCATTTATAAGTGTGTGGTATTTCATTTAATTGTTACATTCTTTAGGGGTTTTGCTAGATGCATTGTTGTTTTTATGTTATAGTAAGATTTCACATATTTATGGTGTGATGATTGTAATAAATTTTATGATTGAGTGAGAATTTGCTTAAATGGTTGCCACAATTATTTCTAGAAGTGTTTTTTCCCTTTTTGAAAAGAGTGTCTAGTAATTTATAGGGTAAGTTCCTTAGATCAAACACCAAAGGTCACCACTCACAAACATATCACAGATCATTACACCAGTATTTGACGTGAAAAAAACCCTCAAAGAGGGAAACATTCCACGACCTGAGCCAATGCAACCACTACAAGAAATTTATTAATGTAAAGAAAGAAAATTTACATAAGCTTCTCTCATAAACGGTCACTGGACAAATGACCCTCCATGCTCTTTAAATATAGATCATGTACCAATCGGGTGTTAAGCCACAGATCAAGTGATGGTAATACCGAGGAGAGAATGAACCATCGGATCAATACATATCATGGCAGTCGGATTATAGGTTACAAAATTACATACTAAAGAAACACATTGTACCTAACTTTACGCTAAAACAAGTTATACTTGACTATTTCCTATGTCAGAATATCCTAACATCCCCCCTTAAGAACAAATTGGGATAGAATTAAAGGATTTACAAAAGTGACACAATAGGAGAAGGAAGCAGGAATTAGAGCCTATCCCCCCTTAATGATAACTTTCCTGAACTCCAAGCATAGATCAAAGTTTGGTAAACTTCGCTTCTGTGAGATCCTTTGTAAAGATATCAGCAACTTGATCATTGGTTGAGCAATAGTGCATTTCAAAAACACGATCATGAATGAGCTTTCTAATGAAGCATATGTGTAGCTCAATGTGTTTTTTGCGTTGATGTTGAACTAGATCTTTGCATAGCTGAATGACACTATGATTATCACACCAAAGTGTAGTTGGATGTTGCTAATGAAGACCAAATTTAGGAAGGATCTCATGAAGCCACGGGGCTTCCTTACTGGCTTCAACAGCACCATGATACTCTGCTTCTACCGAAGAAAGGGAGATGGAACTTTGTTTCTTACAAGACCATGTAATAGGTCCTGAACCAAGAGTGAATACATAACCTGCAATAGACTTTCGATCATTAGGGTCACCATCTGCGACAGAGGATCGATGAACGGATATGGAAGTGCAGTATAAGACTGTGCTCGAGGTGGTACAAGTTGGGATCCAAGAATTAAACATACAAGCGAGCCTGATTCAAGCGAGTGTTGTTCAAGCAAGCCAAACACAAACAAGTGCACATGTAACTAGCGCATAGCCGCTGGACATAGCCTTACCAGCGATCGGAGACGTTTGTCTCGTGCAAATCATTGTGCCAACTGGAGTCTATAGGGATGGTCGGTGCAGGCATCTACACAAGACGAACATCTTCGATCGCTGGTAAGGCTATGTCTAGCGGATGTGCGCTGTTTACATGTGTGCTCGTCTTTTTTTGGATCACCTGAGCAATGCTCGCTTGAATCAGGCTCGCTCTTACTGTTAATTATTTGATCCCAACCTGTACCACTTCAATCATAGTCTTATATTTCACTTCCATATTCGTCCATCGATCCTCTGTCGCAGATGTGACCATGTTTACAATTTCATTTAATTCATCCTCAGTAAACGTCAAGACCACCTCTCCAGTGTCCTTAGAACCTTTTCTCTTATTACTCGTTCCTCCAGTGGTCTGAGAACCATGCTTTGTTCCTTTGGAAGTCTGTGCTTCTACTTGCTCCACGGTGTCCTTTAGCGCAATACCATTTTTCTCCGGTTAAGTGTCTTTATCCAAGTCAATAGTTTCGCTAGTTGTTGTTGGTGTCATTTCCTTCTCTATCGTCTTCTCAGTTGCTTTCTCTGGTTGAGTACCAGTGCACGACTTCTTTGGTGTTTTAGGAATGGATGTGGACGCACCATGTTCTAACCACGCTAGTGGCCATTCTGCGGTACAATCCTTCACAATTTTAGCTTCAGCCCATCGAGTTATATAGTCCGTCATAGTGATAATGTAACGCGCACCACTCTTCTTCCCTAGAGGATTGATAGGTCCAACAAATTCTATACCCCATTTCTCAAATGCCTGCAGCGCAATCTGTGGATGCAAGGGAATATCATCTTTGTGTAATGGCTTCCCAATCCTCTGGAATACATCAAATGTGTGGCAATGCGCAAAGGCATCATTGTGCAATGTGGGCCACCATAACCCAGCTCGCAAAATATTTTGCGCGATCACCTTACCTGCATAATGACCATCGGCAACCCCTCCATGAGCTACATCTAGGATTGCACGCCTTTCATACTCCAAAACATATCTTCACAGAACTTCATCTGTACCCATTTTGTACAACTATACAGCAATAATAGTGAAGTCTGCTACACGTGCCATGAGTTCTTTCTTCTGTTGGACTATATATTCTTTAGGTGTGTGTCCAGTAGTCAGAAACTAAATAATATCAGGGAAGTGCTCATCAACTACCTTGATCGCAAACAACTGCGCATCCGGTAATCCATCCTCCAAATTCGTAGGTTCCTCACCAGTCTCAATGCGCGACAGATGGTCTGGCCCAGCATTCAGTCGTCCTGATTTGACCATAATCTCAAAGTCATACTTCTGGAATAGAAACAACTACCTGCAGATCCCCCCCACCCCCCCCCCAACATAGGCTTATTGACCAGGTACTTTAATGCAGAATGATCAGTAAACATCTTAAAATGGCCTCCTAATAGGTAGTGGCAGAATTTATGTAGTGCATACACCATCGCTAATCCTTCCCTTTCTTTGGTTGAGTAATTTCATTCCATGCTTGAGAGTTTTATACTGGCATAGGCAATAGAGTGATCAATCTCTCCAGCTCATGGTTGTGCTAAAATAGCTCCGAGCATGATACAAGAGGAATCAACATGCACATGAAACACCTTTGACCAATCTGGAAAGACCAGTATGGGCGTAGTGACCATCTTTTCCTTAAACAATTCAAAACTCTTCTGACAGTCCTCATCCCAGCAGAATTTCACATCCTTCTTGAGCAGCTTCTCCATGGACATAGTTATCAGCGCATAACCCTAACTGAACTTTTGATAATACCCAGTGTGCCCCAATATTAAGCACAATTGCTTGACATTCTCAGGTATCTCCAGAATAATTATTACTGCGATATCCGCAGGATCTACCATCAATCCTGGATGGTAGATAATGTGCCCCAGCAGTATCCCAAATGGCACACAGAATATACATTTCTTCAAGTTCAAGGATATATAGTATTTTCTACAGGTATCCAGCATTTAGCGCAGATTTGAAACATGCTTCTTCAACAGCCCAAACACAGTCCAATCATCAAAGTATACCTCCAAGAACTTGTGGATAAATTCTTTGAAAGCAGCTACTACTACGCGCGATAAGATGGCAGGCACATTCTTCAAGCCAAAGGTCATGACTATATATTGGAAAGATCCCCATTCAGTTGCAAAGGTGGTCTTACTACGATCTTCTGGCACAATCTGAGTCTGATATACCCTGAAAACCCATTTGTGAATAAATAAGCTTCTTGGCCTCCAACTTATCAAGGATTTCATCATAGAATGGAGTTGGAATGGATCATGCACACAAGCATCATTCAATTTTCACAGACCTACATAGATCCTGATTTCTCCCTTGGTCTTCTTGTCTTGCACTACCATTCGATTTACCCAATCAGACTCTTCTACTGGTTTTATGATGCCTGCAACAACCATCTTATCCAACTATTTCTTTACCTTCTGCTTATATCTCGGATTCAGCCTATATGGGCGCTGCTTTACCAGGCACGCATCAAGTTTCAAAGTGATCTTCATGACTCCAAGTTCCCCAATTATTCCTTTCAACTCTAAGAACTTTGTAGGGAACAAGTCCTAATATGTTGTCATCAACTCAGCAACTTTTCCTACTGTATCAGCATCCCAATAGTCTCCAATATTTTCCAACTTAGGTTGCTCTTCAAATCCAATATTCACCTACCGGATCTTTAGAGGTTTTGTCACCTCCAGCGAGGTGATCGAGGGCCCAGCCACTACGCGTTGTCCCTGAGATTCTGGAACCATGATATTCCTTAGATTCTCTTCACTCTCTTCAACCGCCATATTTCTACAATTCAAAATATCCTTCATTTGTGCATCCCATGCTGGTGGAGCACACTCGATTGCAGGCTTTGTTGTATCAAATATGACTTCTTGAATATTATGCAATGCTTTGCCAATCTTATCAAATCCACTCTCGAAGCTGAATGTTAGGTAAAAATATCCATCAATGTAGACTATTCACTATTACCTTGGCCCAGCTCTGTCTCCATATACCAATCAGTATGTACCTTCCCCAATGTATGAATAAACATGTGAACCCATTCAGGTCTTGGTTCTACGCCCCATACCTGATTCCATCTAGCTAAATTTTTGTGTGGATCATCCTTTCGAGAGTATACTTCTTCCAATCTGATGGTTGGATTCTCAAAGCGTAACCTCATCATGCACACACATTCCTCCTAGTTGCCCATGTTTTCTTTATGAGTTTCCCACCATCTTGTTGGAATAGCATGCAAACTGAGATCCAAAGTACGGAATCTCTTTCCTTCTTGTACAGTTCTTTCAATCTCTCCTAAAAACACGTTTATATCACTTAAACCATCATAATGCGGTAATTCGCATACCTCATATATTATACATCGAAGAGATCTAGTCACACGATTACAACGCAGTGCAGAGACTTCATGCAATCGGTTCTGCCAATTTTCCAATTCTTCATCAGAATATGAGAAACATGAATTTTCCTTCTCCCAATGAAGATTTCCATCTGACATTGGGTTGATCCAATCTTCCTCGCGAAAATTCAACTTGTAAATCTAATCAATATTATCATCAATGTGCACAGCCTCTATGTATATTTATCCTTCTATAGGGTTTAGAGGAGTTATGACTCTAATTCCATTGCTTTCGAGCTCCATTATTCTTTTCATCAGGTTTATGAAACCATCCATATCAATAGCCTAGTCTAGTCCCAACAACGCGAGATAAGGATTAGTATCATCTACAATTTGTATAACTTCCAAGTTTTCCATCACCTTAACACCCTCGATACTAACTACAACTTGCGACAGCCTCCCTAATGGAATGATCTTCTATTGATTTTTCATGCGCAGTTGAATGGTATAACACTCCAGCTTGGGTTCTCCCATGCACTGCCAAGTTTTCTTAGGCAGAACATTTGCATCTGATCCCAAATCTAGAATAACATGGTCCATCTCATAAGCACCGATCTACAAGGTCATACACATCTCTCTACCCGTTATCTTCTTATTTTTATGTATTATGTTGACAGATCTCTGTTATACCATCGGTTGTTCCTTTTCTGTGTAATTTTCTATCAGAGCTTGGAGATTCTCTATTGCCTTTTTGTTGCGCAGTAACTTAATGCATGCTTGTAGAAACGGTTTGATCTCTTCATCTCCTCTTGCTTCCTTCATTGGTCTACCTGATGTTGATGTGCTTCCCTTTGCAAATTATTTTTGCGCCTCAACAAAAGTCTCCTTTATGCACTGAAAATCAAATCCCTCTTTGTTCTCAGGTGCCTTACGGATCCGCAAGTCAATAGCTGGTTGCTTTCCCCCATCTTAGTGACCACATTCACGCTGGGATCTCCTTCGTGGGTTTCTACTCTAACCATCTAAATATTGTGTGTTGGAGTCTGCATCTTTTTCTCCTGCATATTAGCAATCAAAATAAGGAAATATTCTACCACATGGTCAAACTTTCTACAATACCTGCATGATTTTAGCGTTGGATTTGGGCAATCACGCGCATAGTGACTAGAATATCCACAGTTGTAGAAAATAACTTGTCCTCTTCCTCAACCAGCTAATCCACCTCTTGGTCCTCTTCCTTTGCCCTGGAATCCACCAAGCTTAGAGGGGGATGCTAGTGAGGTAGGTTCAACCTGCATTATAAATATTTCAGTTTTGTCCAACATCATATCATACGTGCGACAGTGTTGCTCATCATGTCCTAGCGATGAACAGAATCTACAAAATAGTTTATTCAACTAAGGTTGATACTTTCCAACCCTTGGACAGAAATTTGGTTCATGCAATCCGGAAACTTGACAAATTGTGCACCATACTGTGCTCTCCAATGGACTAGGACCTCCGTCATTCAGATAGTTATTGAAGACAGTACATTGATCCTTGTGGTGCCCATCAGCTTTGCATTTTATGCACCATACCTTCTTTACCTTGTCTTTGCGTAGGCTTTGAATCTCTAAATGCATGGCTTCCAACTGAATCTGAATCTCTTGAGTTCTGAGCGCAACAATTTTTGGGGTAGCTTCTAGTTTCATGGCAATCTCCATAGCCTCAGCCTGTGTGGCAATCTTCTGTTGACCCAATGGCTGACATAGATGCGGGAGTAGCATAGCAATAAACCATTCCTTATGTTGAGTATCATCGATGAAAAATCCACCATCTATGATAGTGCGCTTCAGCCTCTAATCTGCCTCCCACACAGATTAATTAGCCTCTTTATGAATCTCTTTCATTTTTGTAACTAACTGCGTGTATGACTTAGGCTTCTTGAACTATTATTTTAGGGAATATTTTATTTGTTCCAAGGTGGCAGTAGGGTTTTCTTGAATGTATCTGATGTACCAATCTAATGCGCGATCTTGGAAAGCAGTGGCTAGCTGCGCTTTCTTAATATCATCATTATTAACCTGTTGATCCTGCCATACAACATGAGTCACAAACCAAAAATGCTTAGTATCTTCATTTCCAATACCTCTGAAATTAGGTAGCTTCATTGACGCGACCATATCTACGCCTGGGGGAGGTGGAGGTGGTGGTGGAGATAGAAAAATAACCAAGGTTCTCTAATCATTCTGGTTTGATGAAATTTCTTCTTCAGAGTCAATAGAGCTACTAATTTATGTTTCACCTTCACTGTCAGATCTATGCTTCAAAGGGCTATAAATAATTTTTTTTGGATCTTCGCGGTAAAGTTTTCCACTGTGCGTAGTCGGGCCTCTTCGCGGCATTCAAGAAATATGTTGAAACAAAGAGCCCTGTTCACATAATATCATATTCAGAAACAACTTCAAAGAGCGCAAGAAATTACCTCTAGGTCCCTTTAAAAAACCTTCTCTCTGCTTCAGATATGACACAAATTGATGAATGGACAATTCTGCCACAAGTCCTCCCAAGAGGCGATCAATCCAATGATCTACTACGCAGGTGATCTTATTGTCTAATTTTGCTAATTGTTGAATCAATTCAAGAGTCCACTCGGTGGTTGCGTCGTCCTTCACACACGTATTGAACTCAACCAATTGCGACAACCACTCCTGCAGCTCAGTTGCAAAGGAACAAAAGAATATCTCGTGAACTTATATATAGATGTATTTATGTACCCACTTTTCGTCAGATAGCTTAGTACTTTGATTCTCTTGGAGTGCGAATTCAAGGATCTTTCTATCTAGCCAATCTTGCAACTCGTTCCGCGAAGGGTGCCGTGACAACATAAAATCTTCCTCAAAATGATCTCGGTCCTGGAAATAGAACCATTTTTTGGCTTGAGGGGTCCTGACCCAGGTTAAGAGTTTATCGCGCAACCAAAAAACCCTCCAACTACTGGCCCTTTCAGCAATGACCTGCTTGCGCAGATCAAATTTTCACCCGAAGAAGTATGGGGGGGTGTTGGAACCAAGTTTCCACACCCTGAGGAAGAAAATAATGTAGTGGCCCTAAATAGATTGATTGCAGAACTTATACATATCTTAACAGATATGCGCAAATACATAATACGTATCAGAATCGCAGATCACTTTGTCGCAGATTTATCATTACAGAACCAGATCCAGATCTATATAATGCACAATTACTTAAGCAGATTCATCCATTTATTCAACCATCAATATAACTTCAAGCATAAATAGCATATGTATTCGCACAGATACAAATAAGCATAACAGAAGTAAAGCGATCTAAGACAGACATTAAATAGATAACACAGAGAGATAACACGATGCTTTCCACCAAAATCAGTCCTCGTATTAATTCAGATCAATTCAGTATGTCATATTTTCCCTTACACTTCACCCTTCCGTGCACACAGCAAGCGGAGTCCGCACAGGACTAGATCTCTACGCACACAGCCAGCAAGATCATTTCTACCCAACCCAGACTAAAACCCTTACAAAAGTATCACAAACGCATAAATATTTAGATCATAACATGAATCATTATTGACTACTTCCTTAGACTCTATCTATATATTTATATCAATCTAGCGAGCAGATACTATGGTCTCAAACCATGGTTTGAGGCCCACAATTTACCCTTAAAACCCTTTTACATCAAAAGAGGGACTTTGACTCGACCCAAAGCCCCTTGACCTATCCACACAGCGCGCATATACAATACTTATACAAAAATATACCAAAAAGTGTACCCCAAGGGACCCCACTCCATCACCAGCCCAATCAGAATCAGTGAAACCAACCAAAAAAGGAGATGTTCCTACACTGTAATGAATCACGAACTGAATTGAACCTCAAACATATCAAAGTATTCTTTTAGTTGCTTTCCAGTGACTTTCATGAGGTTTTTTCATAAACCGAGCAACAAGACCAATGACAAAGGAAAGGTCGGGACGGGTATGGGTTAGATACAAAATTTTACCAACAAGTTGATGGTAAAAGGTAACATCAACTTCAGGGGAAGTATGAGTGACTGAAAGCTCGACTCCAGACTGAAAGGGAGAAGGGGCTATATTACATTATTCCATGTGAAAGTGGCGTAGAAGATCACATACATACTTGGACTGAGAAAGGGTAATACCTTCTTTGGATTGCAAGAATTGAAGACCAAGGAAATAATGCAAGTGTCCTAAGTATGTCACTTCAAACTTCTTTTTGAGGCTAGACTTCACATGGTTTATATGGTTGGGATCACTACCACTAAGGATAAGATCATTAACATAAATAACAAGGATGATTAAGGACTTACCCACTTTCTTGGGGTAGACAGTGTTGTCGGAATGACATCTAGAAAAGCCATTATCTAAGAGAAAGCTATCCATTTTGGCATATCAAGCTCGAGGGGCTTGTTTGAGACCATAGAGAGACTTCTTAAGGCGACAAAAAAGGCTAGAGTCTTTTTGGATAAAGCTAGGGGGTTTTTCCATGTAGATTTCTTCATGCAAGTCCCCATGTAAGAAGGCAGATTTAACATCCATCTGGTGGACTTCCCATTTAAAGGAGGCAGCAAAGGAAAGAACAAGGCGGATAGAATTCATTTTGGAAATAGGGGGGAAGGTTTCAGTATATTCAATGCCTTCAACTTGTGAAAATACTTTAGCAACAAGACAAGCTTTATTCTTATCCACTTTTCCATCTAGTCCAAACTTTGTTCTGTAAACGCATTTGCATCTGACAATTTTTCTTCCCTTTGAAAGAGGAACAAGATCCCAAGTATCATTTTCCAATAAGGAACGATATTCTTCATTCATAGCTGCATCCCAATCTGGATGACCTGAAGCTTCTTCAAAGGTATCTGGATCATAAATTTCTAGAACTTGAGCCAATAAAGAAGAGGCTCTATCAAACTGAGAATGTGTACGACGTTGATCTGTGGGGTCACCTGCAAAAGAACCTGCTACATCCCGAGTAGAGCGAAACCATTTTGGAAGCTGTAGAGCTGAAGGAATATCCTGAGGAGGTGTGGGAGGATTGTCAACCTCATTTTAATCAACTGAAGTAGAAGGAATGTTGTCAGAAGTAGAAGAGATAGAGAGAGGTGGCAGATATGTCGAATCAATATCGCAAGCCAAAGGTGGCACGCCCACCGAACTAGGCTCACAAGCCAGTATATTTTCATCAAATTTTACATCTCTTCTAATGATTACATTTTTGGATTTGGGTTGAAGAACTCTATATCCTTTGACATCTTCAGAATATCAAACAATAATACATTTTTCACTCTTAGGTTCTAAGGCTTTATGTTTCTCATCTAGAATATGGGCCAAAGCTGCACTTCCAAAAACACGAAAGTGACTTACATCTAGTTTGATTGACCTCTAGGCTTCTTCTGGAGTGATATTCCTTAAGATCTTAGTAGAAGTGCAATTTACTATGTAATTTGCACAATTAATTGCTTCTACCCAAAAATTAAGATTAATTCCTTTAGATTGAAGCATACAATTATCCATTTCTTTTATAGTGCTATTCTTCCTTTCAGCTACACCATTTTGTTGTGGAGTATACGGAACAGTATGTGGCAACTGAATGTCTTGCTCAGTGCAAAAGTTGATAAATTTGTTGTTAACATATTCTCCTCCACTATCAGATCTTAACATAAGAATTTGATGTCTAGATTTTTTCTCAACAAAGGCCTTAAAGGCCAAGAACATGTTAAAAACTTCACTCTTGAGTTTTAAGAAGTATACCCAAGTGTGTCTGGCAAAATCATCAACGAAAGTTAAGAAGTGCTTGTAGCTAGAGAAAGAAACAACTAGAAGTAGACCACATAAATCACTGTGCACAAGCTGCAAAGGGGTTGAAGCGTGCCAAGAGGCACATTTTGTAATGTCTCCTAATAATAATAATAATAATAAATAATATAACAAAATATTAAAATAAATAGTAAATAAATAATAAACATAACAATAATAATAAATAAATAAAATGGTAAATAATAAACTAGAGTTATAAATAAAAATATATATATATAAGTAAACTATAAAATAAGTGAAGTTAAAAAAAGTAAAAATGAATAAAATAAGAAAGAGTTAAACTAAAAGAACCATAAAAATAGTAAAAAGAAGTAAAAAAAAAGAGTTAAATTAAGTAAAACTTAAAATAAGGAAATAAAGTTACATGTTAATACATGGAATGTGTGCATGCGGTTCCATTTCCATTGTTTGGTCTATTTAATAGACGTTGAGGAAGATGAGATTCATCATTCCTTCATCCATTCTCTTGAGAGAAAGGTATAGTGAGACAAGCCAACGAGTATGACATGTGGATTATAATAATTTATTTTTATGGGCTTGGAGGTCATATTTAAATGTCAAGCGAAATTGTGCCTTGACCTCCTTTACTGTTATTATAAAAGTCCAACATAAATCAAAAGCTAACTCGGGCTTAGACCAACATCCAATGGCAGATCAAGATACCATTGGTTCAGAATCTTGGCCATGGTATTTGAAAGTAAAAAAAGTTCGATTATTTCTAGAATTTCTAATTATTGTGGAGAATATTCCCCAAAATTTTATTATCCATCATTGAGTAACCTCTACATAAATTATGAGAGAAATATTGTATTAAATTTATAAATAAATTTGATTCTAATAAAATTTAACTCTAATCCAATTTCAAGTTAAGGTAACTATTATATTTCCATCATATGAAAATAAAAGCTTAAAATATATTTTATATACAATGGATTGTATATGGGATTGTATATGGGCTTAAGAATTATTAACATCAAAAGTTATTTTAAAAAAACAAAAAATTTAAGATCAAAAGTTCAAAACAAAAAAAAACGAGGTGAATTTTTTTTTATTTAATTCAATTTCCTTGTAGCTTTATTGGAAACTCCGGGTGTTTTTTTTCAAATATGGAGCTCTCTGCAATTTATTATTTAATTCAATTTCCTTGTAGCTTTATTGGAAACTTCGGGTGTGTTTTTTTAATATTGAGTTCCTTACCATTCATTTTATGCTCCATTAAATTTGATCACGGTGGAACTCAAACGCACAATCTACCACTTCGGAAGCAACCAACTTATCTATTTCGCCATGATATCACTTTTTGTTTCAGTGCAAAATGAAGATTCCCTCTTACCTTGATCCAGATTTGATACCTTGTTGTGATTACATAATTACAAGAAGGATCCCGCCTATCGTGATTCGAAAATTACTTTGAATATAATTGCATGAAATATATATATATTAAAAGAATTTGGGATAATTAACAATTAGGAATTAAGAAGTGCGTGTAGTCAGAGAAAGAAACAACTAGAAGTAGACCACATAAATCACTGTGCACAAACTGCAAAGAGGTTGAAGCGTGCCAAAAGGTACATTTTGTAATGTCCTAATAATAATAAAAATAATAAATAATATAACACAATATTAAAATAAATAGTAAATAAATAATACATAATAAATAATAAATAGAACAATAATAATAAATAAATAAAATGGTAAATAATAAATAGACTTATAAATAAATATATATATATATATATATAAGTAAATTATAAAATAAGCGAAGTTAACAAAAGTAAAAATAAATAAAATATGAAAGAATTAAACTAAGAGAACCATAAAAATAGTAAAAATAAGTAAAATTAACAAAAATAAAAATAAAATAAAATAAGAAAGAGTTAAATTAAGAGAAATATTAAATTAAGTAAAACTTAAAATAAAGAAATAAAGTTACATGTTGACACATGGAATGTGTGCATGCAGTTCCATTTCCATTATTTGGTCTATTTAATAGACGTTGAGGAAGATGAGATTCATCATTCCTTCATCCATTTTCTTGGGAGAAAAGTATTGTGAGACAAAGGATTCTCTAGCAGTAGTACGTTGATTGAAGGCTCGGGGGTTGCCAGTTGTAGAAAGATTACAAGCAGTTGAGTCTACGGTTGGATGGAGAGTCGTCTCCAAAAATTTGTTGCGGTTAGTAGAATTCAAATAGCGTTTAACTCTGAAAGCACAAGTAAGGAATATCGTCACTACAAGTAAGTCGTCTCTGCTCTAGTTTTTCTTAAAATGCTATGCTAATTAGTTGAATAGTTTTTGTGTTGATTAGTTGAATGGTTTTTCTTCATCAGAATCTTGACCATGGTATTTGAAAGTAAAAAAAGTTCGATTATTTCTAGAATTTCCAATTATTGTGGAAAATATTCCCCAAAATTTTATCTTCCATCATCAACTTCAAAATTCTTTCAACTACTTAAATTTTTTGTATAACCTCTACATAAAAATATGAGAGAAATATTTTATTAAATTTATAAATAAGTTTGATTCTAATAAAATTTGACTCTAATCCAATTTCAAGTTAGGGTAACTATTATATTTCCATCATATGAAAATAAAAACTTAAAATAGATTTTATATACAATGGATTGTATATAAGCTTAAGAATTATTAACATCAAAATTTATTTTAAAAAAAACAAAAAACAAAATTTAAGATCAAAAGTTATTTTAAAAAAAAAAGAGTGAAAGATAAAGTTGTAACTAACGAGGTGAATTTATTTTATTTAATTCAATTTCCTTGTAGCTTTATTGGAAACTCCGAGTGTTTTTTTTAATATGGAGCTCTCTACAATTTATTTTTAATTCAATTTCCTTGTAGTTTTATGGGAAACTCCGGGTGTGTCTTTTTAATATCGAGTTCTTCCACTTCGAAGGCAACCACCTTATCCATTTCGCCTCGATATCATTTTTTGTTTCAATGCAAAATGAAGATTCCCTCCTACCTTGATCCAGATTTGATCTCTTGTTGTGATTACATAATTACAACAAGAATCCCGCCTATCATGATTTGAAAATTACTTTGAATATAATTTCATGAAATAAATAAATAAATATATATATATATATATATATATATATATATATAACAGATTATAAATATAAATTAAAAGAACTTGGGATAATTAACAATTATGAATTAAATCTCCAACTATAAATAAAAAAGGATTACAAATTTTTCCTTCCATAGTAAAGTATTGAATGTCCTGTAAAATTCAAAGAAAATTAAACCGAAGCAAGAATCCTCCAGGGGCTTGCGACAGAGCGACCTCAAGACAATATTAAACAAGGATGGCTAAAAGCAGCTAGTCCCTGCCTTGAGCGGGAGTTCGAGCAGCTAGCAGTGAATCCAGCAATTGACTTTGTGGATGCAGAGCTAACCTATTTTGGATATTAGATGTGAGTAACCTTAAACAATTGGAAGTGAGTAACAATAATTTGAGCGGACCGGTTCCAGTCTTTGATACACAAGTAGGGATTAACACTCAGGGGAATCAGTTTATCAATACCATTAGTTCTGCCCCTTCTGGTAATGGCAGCAATAGTGGATCTGGATCTCCATCTAGGTCTGTTGACAGTGCAGGGACTTCCAAAAAGAGAAGGCATTAGGTATGATCGTTGGATTGTTGTTGGTTGTGTTGTTTATTTTATCTTTGTAGTGGTTGCGATTTTTATTTACTTAAGGATGATGAAACCCAAGTTCTCAGAGTTGTCGTCACATCCTCCGGCAGCTCCACCGGATACAATCAATGGAGCAAGGAGTGGTGAAGTTGGTAGCAACTTGGTTGGGTCTTATGGAAACGTCGTTTATCGTTTGTGGGTTCTTTAAAAGGCCACAAATAATTTTAGTCCAGAAAATATGTTGGGAAAAGGAGGGTTTGGATCTATTTATAAAGGTAAGCTCGAGGATGGTTCAAAGGTTGCAGTGAAGAGAATGGATCCTGAGCTTGTGAGTAGCAAAGGACTGCAAGAGTTTCAAGCATGTTGTGCAAAGTCCACCATCGAAATCTTGTTGCACTCCTTGGGTATTGCACTGAGAACAATGAAAGGTAAGTGAATTGCAGGGAGTCAGGCAAGGAGGCAGGGATTCAGGCCCACCATCGAAATCTTGTTGCACTCCTTGGGTATTGCACTGAGAACAATGAAAGGTAAGTGAATTGCGGGGAGTCAGGTGGGTGTGATATACTAAAAATTGTATGGAGTCTCACATTGCAATGCTTATTCAAAATGTCGAAATGAACAGTTTTAATAATAACTCTGAAAAAAGTATCTCTCAGAGAAATACATAGAACTCGCGCTGAATGAATTTCATGACAACCAGAATTCCCTTTCTCATTACCAATTAACACCAATTTCGAGTAAGTAGCTTATTTAAAATATTGAAATTCTGGAAAAAGTATCTCTTAGAGGAATACTTGGAACAAGAGCTGAATGAATTTCATGAAAGTCACAATGTCGTTTCTCATTACCAATTGAGAATGAGTGATATTTTAGATTATAGTTTAATATTTTGTCACTAAATTTGTTTTTATTTTAATAATATGAAAAATAAATTGATTTCTATCATATGACTATGCTAATAATTTAATAAATGAAAATTTATATTTAATAGGTAGCCAGACCATTTCAATAAGGAAGACGTTGTTGAAGGTGTTGGACAATTTCTGTTGGATGAATATTTTGCTACTCATTCACAATTACTCGAACTTCAAGACACACCAGACTCATTTGAATCTGCATATATTGGCTCGTCCTCAAGTTCAAATGTGAGTAGCTGACACCCAAGTGTATTAATCACTAACTTAAGTTAATTGAAAATTATAGAAATGTGCAACGTCAGATGGTTTGATTTTTGTTTAACTTTGCTTATATTTGTTAAATGTATAATCTACATATCCTCAACTAAACAAAGTCATGATTATTATTTTAACGGACAGATTCCCATTTCTACTGCCCGGAAAAGATTGGTAAAAAGGTTTTGGAGGGAAATGAGCACTGCTCACTTATATCCTCAACTAAACAAAGTCATGATTATTATTTTAATTGACAGATTCCCATTTCTACTGCCCGAAAAATATTGGTAAAAAAAAATTGCAGGGAAGTGAGCATTGCTCACATTGAAGTAAGTATCGGATACTTAAAAAGTTTGAAGTGAAATAAAGTATTGGAAACTAAAAATTTTTGAAGTGAAATATGTATGTTGTAATGCGTTGTTCACTGGGCCCCAACCAAATTATATTCGTCTAGTTTTCCATTTAGTCAAGAACCAAGAAAATAAGTGCAAGAGTGATACGACACCTAGACTTGGGCTTACTCACACCAACCAAAATAAGGAGCAACACCCATATTATTAAAATCTGCAAATTTGCATGTATTACACGTGCCCTCACCTATGGAGAAAATTGGATGGAAAATTCTTTTACTAAGTAGCTCGAGCATGAGAGATAATTGGATGGAAAACTCTTTTACTGAGCAGCTCCTGTATGAGCCGCATGAAGAGAGAAATGAAAAGGTTATTTGTAGGCAGCAAATGGGAGTTTTCGTTGAATCTAGGGTCGTTCAATACAAAGGAGAACGTTCTCATAAGTCATAACCATCTTTGCCAATGCAGGGGCAAGAACTGTATATGCAATTCACATTGTCAGTGCAGTCAATTTTTCTACAAGAAGAACATGAGCTCTTTCATTTCTTTGCTAGTTTGCATGACAACCCAGGTTAGGGTTTGACCATTTCTGCTCGAGTTTTCTTCAGATAATCGTTAAATTCCTTCTTGTCTGTAATATTTCTCACTGCTTTATATATGTAGATATTGGGGTTTGGATGAGCAGGGGTCTTAGAAAATATCTAGTGGAGCCTACTGCTATGTGGTGGCCTCAAACCTTGTTCAGGTTTCTCTGTTAAGGAAAGGACTCTCATTTCATACGAATACATGAAATTAACGAATTC
Organism: Pinus albicaulis; assembly: GCA_034641835.2. NCBI lineage: Eukaryota > Viridiplantae > Streptophyta > Pinopsida > Pinales > Pinaceae > Pinus > Pinus albicaulis. The sequence goes on from CM076581.1 coordinate 725,654,021, forward strand.
TTTTTATGTGGGTTTTTTCAGATGTTTGACGAATTTTGTGTGATTTCTTATTAGTGTTATTTTGTTTCAATTGTCGTTACTTATGGCGGTGGGTTCCCTGTGTTAACTTCCAGAGTGGTTCACGTCCTCCTGTTCATGGAAAGTGTTGGAACACCTAATCCTACATGGGTAGGTGTGGAATACGAAAAGTCACAATGGAGTCCAAGTGACCTTGGAATATGAAACCAAGAGTCACACCATTGTACTATAAATGTACATCTTTGTATAATGGAAAATAAGAAAGCTTCACGCTTATCTTTCATTGTGTGTGTGCTATCTTCCCCATACACCATGTGTGTGCTTCAACATGGTGTTTAACATGGTATCAGAGCGGGCGATTTCTGGCCCTGCTCCACTTTGAGTGAGCCATTTGTGTTTATGGCCTATGCATATCTGCAAAAATTGTTGGTTTTTTTGCAGCACTCAAGTGTTTGTAGCAGTGTTTTTGCCACATTCAGAAAGTGGTTTTGGAGAAGGAGCAGCATTCAGAAGAAAGAGCAGCATTCAGAATTTGTTTTGAAGAAAGGCAGCACTGCCCATCTGAAGGTTTTCATTCTCATTTTTCCTGCAATTTCTATTAATTTCTGCATTGAAGAGTTGCTGGAAAACTCTGTTTTAAAAATGGGTTTCTGAAGAAGAAGTTTGTGGTTTCACTGCAAAAGAATTCTGAGTTTCTACTGGATTTTTTGCTGCTATAATATTTTGGAAAATTCTGGGGTTTTCATTAAAAAAATTCTGAGCTGCTGGACTACTGAAAAATCTCTGAGTTTTCTACTACTGCTGGAATTAATTCTGCTCTATATTTAGAAGAAGAAAATTCTACTGCTGTTTTTCAAGTGAATTTCATATCTCTGCTCTGTTGTTTTATTTATTAAAAAAAAAAAAAAAAAAAAAAAACAACAACAACTCTGCATATCCCTACGCCCTACATCTCTCAACGCACAGTCCCATACGAACTCTGCATACCCCTGGCAGTACGCCCCCAACTAATATACACCCTACGCCTACCCTTCCCCTTATCTCACCACGCTGCGCCTCCCCAATCTGCAACTTGCATACGCCTTCCTAAACTACCTCACACTCTTTTTTAAATCCAACACACTGCCCCATTTCACTGTTATCCTACCCTTTCCCCTATCGAATCCCCATCCCACGCGGCGCCCCCTCTCGTCCCTATCCGCTCATAACTCAACTCTGCTCCACGCACTGGCCTTTCGGCTCTCATTCCCAAACCCTGTCATACCTCACTGCACACTCCTATCCACCGCGCGCCCCCACGCACTATTACACATTTAGTTTTTAAAATTTTTAATTTTACCTACGCCCCACGGCATTAACTCCCTCGCTATCTCTCTACACCCCGCTTCCCACTCCACTGCATAACGCGACATTGTTAAACGCTCCCCTTACACGCCTGTCTGCATACCCATCTCTCAACGCACCTGCAGCTACCCTCGTTGCACATCGCCCCAGCACCGCTCCTCAACTCCCTTCCCCTCTTCCTACAACCTGCCGCCTTCCCACGCCGGCTTCTCACCACGTTTCAACGCCGCCCTCCCCAACGGCCTTTCGGCCCTACCTCCATTCCTCCTTGCAAACTCTTATTCCACCCTCCGCTCAACAGCGCTCTTACCCACGCCTCTCACCTGCGCGCATACACACTATCTCTGCGTTCCAAGCTGCCTTATCATTGAACGCCAGCTCCCCATCTTTATTATTTTCAACCATTTAAAATAACGCCAGCTCCCCATCTTTTATTAATTCCGCCCCTTCTCCATAACAAATACCACTCCATATAAATACCGCCTTTCCCATTTTATATTTTTTTTTAAAGCTCGTGCCTCCATCCCATTTAACATAATAATCCTTCCCTTTTTATATACGTCCCTTCCCTTTTAAATCGATTTTATTCCATCTCATATTAATAATTCCCTTTCTTTCATTTAAAATCTCTTTTCCCATTATTAAATTCCCTTCCTTTCTTTTTAATAGTCCCCTCCCCATTTTTAATAAATTCGCTCTCCCATATCATTAATTCTCTCATGTTACATTAATTCCCTTTCCCATTTTAATATTTCCTCTCTTCAATTAAATTCCTCCCTTTTTTAATCAATTCCCATTTTTAATTATTTTTTTAATTAATTTTTAATTAATTAAAAAATAAAATAAAAATAAAAAAAAATAAAAAACAGCAGAGAGAGAGAAAGCGCAGAAAGAGAGAAAAGAGAGTTATGAACCGCAGTAAAAGAAGAAATGGCATATGAGCAGATAGATTGAATACATTGCAGATTTACATTCTATGATCTGTGGCATTGATTTGAAGGGTGATTTTTTGAAGAATCTTACATGAGAAGACAAGTTTGAAAACAACTCCTTGAAGAAGATTTCAGCTGCTTTAAAGGCTTTTTGCACAGTGGTTTTTGCTGCACATATTTTTGCAGAGATTTTGTATTGAACTCATATTGTATTGAGTAGACATTGCTTCATTCATAGTTGGAATCAGAAAATTTGAGTTGTTGGATTGTTGATTGCCCTCCATCATTTGAGGAGCACACTTTGTACTTTGAGAATTTCTTGAGTCATTTGTATTTCTTGTCACATTGTAAACGGGTGCATTTTCGGTTGAAGCCGACACCCTTTCATTTTTTGAGCCTAACTTGTTGAAATGGCCAAAATCAATGAGGTATTAGTGTTGTTGAATAACCTCATTCATTCAAATGTTGATGATGTGATAAAAATGAGCAAGGATGCTCTTTGTAATATTCAGATTTGTTTACAAGATGCACAAGAAAAGATCGAGTTTTTGCAGTTGGAATCTCAGCTCCAACAAGAAGAACTTCAGCAAAAGAGTCACCATTCTGAACCTGTTTCTGTTCAGAAGATTGTGAAGGACTCTCATCAGAAGAAAGAAGATAAAGATGCAGTTGATTCCCATTCAGTTCCTTGTACTAGAGCAGATTTACATGCAGATGCAGCCACTCATCCTGCACTTCCTAAGCCCATCATCAGACCTTGGGAAGAGCTTGTACACAACAAGCACCGAACTGGTCTTGGATATGACAAGGATGTGACCTTTCATATTCCAGACTACACAAAGCCCATCAAATTTCAGAGTGCCGGATTCTTGTATGACAGTTCACCTGCAGCTGTTCCAGATCCTGTTCCACTTCCACAGCAGATTGAGAAATGCCAACACTGTGATCGAGTTGGTCATATGAAAGATCACTGTTTTGATCTTCATCCATGCAAGCACTGTGGTCGGCACACTCATTCTTCAGACAGATGCTTCAGACACAAGCCTCCTGCAAGAACAAAGATTCACCTTGGATGGATCGCTTCTTGGCAATGGGCATCAACAGCCAAGAAGATGTTTACAACACATGTTAGAACTTGTTCACGAATATTGAACAAACTTGCAGTTGAGTTTTCGCCATCATCTCACCTTGTCTCTGACAGGGGGGAAAATGGTGGTCATGTACAAGCTTCGATGTCAGATCAAGCGAGCCTGAGCCATAATCTCTCATTCCAGATTCAGAGTTGCAGCCAGAGTTCAAGCGAGCCTGAGCCACAATTCGTCATTCCGGATTCAGAGATGTAGCCAGAGACACGGATGCCCATGAGCATACCTTCGGTTGGTGGATAACCTCAAACCATCATCTTTGGTTGGTGGATAACCTAAAACCATCATTTTCGGTTGGTGGATAACCTAAAACCATCATCTTTGGTTGGTGGACAACCTAAAACCACCACAGGTGGTAGACCTCCCTTCTTTTAGGTCGAAGGTCTCCCTTTTTTATGAGGGACAATTCCTCTAGCAGAAGCCTTCAGCTTCTTGCCAGTTTTGGAAGAGTTCCGGGAACTGCAACATGTATTGCGTTCCAGTGTTTGTGGTCATCCTAAAACCACCTCTTTTTCCAACATTTCAGAGAGTTGATTCAGCCCAGTGCTGCCATGCATACTTTGCAGATTTGTATTACAACTCTTTTCTTGGACTCACACATACCCCTTCGGATTAAGGGGGGATGTTGGAACACCTAATCCTACATGGGTAGGTGTGGAATACGAAAAGTCACAATGGAGTCCAAGTGACCTTGGAATATGAAACCAAGAGTCACACCATTGCACTATAAATGTACATCTTTGTATAATGGAAAATAAGAAAGCTTCACGCTTATCTTTCATTGTGTGTTGATTCTCTTGTGTGTGTGCTATCTTCCCCATACACCATGTGTGTGCTTCAACATGGTGTTTAACAGAAAGTATGTTATACTCAATTCCTAAATTCATCCAATTTATTTTTGGAAGTGGTTAAAAAACATGCTACAGGGGTTGCACAGCAAAAGGAAGACTTCCTTCAGCTTAGAGTCCAGGTCTGAATGACAACTATGCTGCCAAAATTTCCCAAGCATGACCCATTTACACTTGTGTTATATATGTGGGTAGATAACAGTGAGAACGGAACCTGGTAGAGCTGGTGGCAGATTTCTTAACAGTAAATAAGCCTCAACAACGAATCCAAGCTCCATTTTTTTGTAATCTAAAACCCAGATACGATTATCTTAGACCTTTGTAAGTCGAATAAATGTATAAATGTTGAAAGGGAATAGTAGGAGGAGGAAACAAACCTTTGGGCATCCAAGAGGCCTTTGTTTTGCAGAGATTGCCTTCTTCGGCGTCAACAATTTGTGTTTCGCGTCCTCATCACTAGAGGACTCAGACTGTTCACCTTCTATGGAGGGCCGATGCAAGTACTGGTAAGCGAATGGCTTGTAGCTTTGCTCTGTTCTCCTCAATTATTTGTTATCTCTGTCTTTCATATTTTGTTATAATTGCAGGATAGTTATGTATTTATTACAGCTTATACTCGGATTTTCTTATACCAGGGGTGTTCATACTCTATAGCTTATACATGTAAGTTATATCTATAATGTTCAAGCTATGCTTCATCGCCCAAAATATAGAAGATCAAACAACATCAGCAGAAGCAGCGATCCCTGCCCCCTTCCTATTTCACCAATGGAAGTGCTTTCGGTGATGAGGAAACCGCGGATGCTAGGTGATGAGGAAACGACGGACGCTAGGAGAAAATGTCTTCGAGTGCAGGGGAATGATGGAGTCCCCAAGCCTACGACAAAGAAGAAAATGACAGTGCAACATAGCCAGGAAATCCCCGTCAAAGTACATAACAAAACTTAGAAACAAAAAGTCACAGGAGATGTGAGCACTTCTAAAGAGGAGGACGAAGGGCCACAAGGCTCTGTTCCATAATGCACGCCACCACAGCAACCTGCTGGTACCTGCAAGCCACGAAAACAACATGCATCCACGTCAACATGCATCCACTTGCTGGTTGTTGGTTTACCCTTCAACCGTTATTCAACCGCCGTCAATCGTTATTCAACCGCCTTCTTTCTTTCTTTCTCTCTTTTTAATTTCAATCTATTGGGAGAACTATTGAACATTTGTTTTTAGGGCCCATGGCCGCTTTGTTCTTACAGGTGGAACATTGAAAGTTGCATCGGTCAAACAGAAGTATCGCATTGCAAACCGTAGGGGCAGGGTGAACAGTTTTTATACATCTCAGCTTTGAAAATAAATCCTCGTAATTTTTATCCTGTGATGCTGCTTTAAACTTACGAAATTTAGTTTCAAAAAATTTGGTTAATAGATCCATGCTATTGATTAAAACAGATTTGTTCTAGTGGCATATGTCGTTATGGACAATTTAGATACCCTCAGAATGCTCCAGGGATTTCCGCAAGTGGCAATTGTAAGTAATGGCAATTTCTCTCAAGAGACAGTTTGAGAGAGAGGTTCTTCAGAGCACCAGAAAAGTAGCACATAGGATAGTAGTGAACAGTGCGGAGAGCAGCACAGAGGACAAGGACAGTGGGCAGCACAGCAAGGGCAGAGCAACTAGTTTTCAGTGGACAGTGGGCAGAGCAGCAAGGATAGAGCAGCAATTTTTCAATGGTCAGACCAACAGATATTGAAGAGTTAAGCATAAAACAAAGGGTCAGTTTTGGGTAGAGATTTTGATTTCCCTTAATATCATCATGATAATGGGACAAGAAACTATAGAACCCGTGGAAACAAATGATATAGGGCAAGTGAAAATTGCCTCATCAACGAAAATTGGGAAGTGGGTTTGGGTCAATGCCAAACAATATCAGGGCATTTTAAAAAGGAGACTAGCTCGTCTAAAATGGGAGCAGACAAGGAAAAAAAGGTCTCAAAGGGAGAGTATTGTTCGCAAGAAACAACATTCAAACAAGTCTTCTTCGCAAACATGTGGCAACAAGTCCAAAGGAAAAGAAAAAATTAGTGATGATTATGCTTTATATAGTCCCACATCCACACCTCTCACTTGGTCATCTGATCTTTATGTGAAAGAACTCTTAAATGTAAAAGAAAGGTTGGAAGTAGTAGAAGCTAAAGAGCTGGAAAGAGATTGTACAATCCATATAATAACAGCTGAAAATCAGGCTTTAGCAGAAAGCAACAAAGTTCTGAAGGAACAAGTGTCATTACTGCAGGAAGCTCTCCGAATAGGGAAAACAGAATGGAAACGCATGAAAGCGGAGGTGCAAAACATGAAGAAATTTGCAGTGGAGAATACAGAGGTGATGAATGCGAAGCCATCTCAGGATAAGGGGAAAGCAGTTGCTCAAATAGACAACAATGAAGAAACATCAACAGAAGGGAGGAAAGGAGATCCCACAAAACTTTCCAAAACTTGGGCTCAAGTTATTAGCAATTCTGCTAAGAGGGAAGGAGAAACAAACATTCAAGTTAACAACATGCAAGATAGAGAAAGCAAGGAAAGACTGGATAGAGCAACAAACATAATTATTAAAGGGGTGAAGGAGTATGGGAAAAATGAATGTACTCTTGACCTTGCAAGAGACTTCTTGAAAGACAAGCTCCAATGGCAAGGACAAATATGTCAAGCATGGAGAGTAGGTAAGCTTAATGGTGAGAGAGCCAAGCCCATAAAAGTCATCATGCCCAACTTGCGTGATAAAGATATCATTCTAAGCAAGAAGCAACTCTTAAGGGGTTCTCGGTTTTTTCTAGAAGAAGATTTAACTGTAAGACAACAAGAGGAAAGGAGGGATGAAATGACAAAAGTTAGGGCAGCAAGAGATGAGGGAAAAAGAGCATGGATTTATAAAGGTAAAGTCGTGATTGCGCAATTTGGACCTCCTTCCAAAGCAAGGCAGCAAAATGATAACAAAGAAGAGGCAGCAAACTCTTTAGCAAGAAATGAGGAAGCAAGGTCATTATGGGCAAGCAGGGACAAAGACTCAACTGTGAGTCTTGCATGTCAAAACAAATAGCAATCAAGTCTTACCCAAGTTTCCTTAAGATTAGTTTGTTGGAACTGTAGGGGTTACCCATGGAGACGAGGACCTGGGTTAGGGCCTATTGCGGAAGGTAGAGACATAATTTGCCTCATAGAAACACATGAGCATGAAGGGTGTAAGACACCTTTGTTTGAAGGGTACTGGAAGATAGCAGTGTGGAACAAGGCAGCAGGGAATGGCAAAGGGCACGGGGGTATCATGGTATTAGTAAGAGAAAAATAAGGTTGTTTCATTCAACTAGAAAAAGAAGACCCAAATAAGCAATTTGTTTGGCTTAAAATATCAGAAAATGGAAATCACATTAGAATTGCAGCATGTTATTTTGCGCCGCAAGTTTCAAAAATCTACAAAAGTAGAGGGCTTGACCACAAAGATCCCTTTGCAGCCCTAAAAACAGATATTGCAATATATTCTCAGCTAGGTGAAGTCCTTATAGTGGGGGATTTCAATGCTAGAATTGCAAGTGAACAAGCTAGCATTCTTTGTTGTAAAGAAGACAATGACCCTATCTGGCTTACAGAAGAGAGTAATCATCAATGGGAACGAATTTCAGAGGATAAAGGCTGCAATCTCTTTGGAGAACAACTGCTTATGCTATGTGGGGCCTTCGATTTAGTCATTTGTAATGGTTTGACTAGATGGGAAAAGTCCGGTAATTTCACCTGCAATACTTACAATGGAGCAAGTGTAGTAGATTATGTAATTTGCTCGCATAGTTTGTGTGAGAAAATGGAGGAAGTGTTGATTGGAGATCAAATTTGGGATTTAAAATCAGATCACAAGCCAATCTATTTAAGTTTCTCTTGGACCGGAAGGAAGCAATTAGGGTCAAAAAATCAGTGTGTTCAACAAAATCCCCCAAAGGGTAGAATTCTCTTGAATCCAGAGAATTGTAATATCTTCAAAATAATGCTAGAGAGGCTCTTCAAGAAGGAGGAAATCCCATCTCATGGCCTTCATAGTCACAGATTAACACATTTAATTCAAAGCGCACTTGCGGAGTGCAAAAGAGCAAAAATTAAGAAGTCTGAAACAAATTGTTTTCCGGTTAATGTTTGGTTTGACGAGGAATGCAAAAAGGCAAGGAGAAGGTGGAAGGAATCAGACACGGATAACATAAAGCTCAAAGCTTACAAGCAGATAGTAAAAAAGAAAAAAGCTGATTTCATGGTTTCAAGGAGAGAAGAACTAATCTTCCTCGAGAAAAATAACCCCAAATTATTTTGGAAGGAGCTCCAATCGAAAAAGGTGCAAACTGAAAACAACATTACAGCTTCTAAATGGTTTGACTATGCAAGACAACTTTATGAGCAAGATCCCAAGGTTGACCCTCCTCCCTTGGTCAACACAGACACAAAACTCTTCACGGTGCAAGAGGTAGAGATGGGTATCAAGAGGTTGGGCGCTAGAAAAGCAAAAGACTTAGATGAACTCCAAGCAGAGAATCTAAAGTGGGGCTTAAAAATTATTTCACCTCACATCACAAAAATTTTCAACAACATCTTACAGCAAGGGTTCCCCACAGATTGGACAACTAGTATGGCAATACCTCTTTTCAAGAGTGGTGACATCAATAATCCCTCCAATTATAGAACCATAATGATAAACCCCTTGTTTGCAAAGTTATTTGGAAGCATGTTAGAAAAGAAAATCAGCAAGTGGGCAGAATAAAGAGATAAACGTGCTAAAGGGCAAGCAGGTTTTAGACCTAAACATTCCACAGTTGATCATTGTATAACTTTAAGGCACATCATTGAAAAAGTTTGGGAAAAAAAGGAAGAAGTTTTATGTTGCTTTGTTGATTTCAGAAAATCCTTTGACACGGTTCCTAGGGATAAGCTTTGGGGCAGAATGGAGGAACTCGGGGTTCCCAAGCATTTGAGAGCAGCTGTGCATAGGTTGTATGAAGAGGTGAAAGTCAAAATCAAAACTTCAGCTGGCATTTCTGAAAGTTTTAGAAGCGATATCGGGGTCAAGCAAGGTTGCCCATTGTCTCCTACCCTTTTTGGGTTATATATTGACAAGCTTGAAGAGTGGCTAAATTCGCAAGGGGGTGATGGTATCCATTTGGGCAAGTTTGTTATAAGGTTTCTTTTGTACGCAGATGACCTTATATTGATTGCTAAATCGGCTCTTGGTTTGCAAGAGCATTTACGTTCCCTTGAGCATTTTTGTAGAAGGGTTGGGATGCAAGTCAATATTAGCAAAACGAAAGTAGCGGTTTTCTCTAACAAAAGAAAGCATAACCAACATAAGTGCTATTTTAAAGGCAACGTTCTGGAAGAAGTTGCAGAATACAAATACCTCGGAATTGACTTCAACAGAAATTTAAGTTGGGATGGTTGTAGAAAGAAAAGAACTTTAGGGGGTTGGAAAGCATTTTATGCTCTTCAAAACAAGTGTAGAGAGGCAGAGCTGTGGGACTGGAAAACCACCCTAACTCTTTTTGGGCTTCTAGTGATTCTGATGATTCTTTACGGTTGTGAACTATGGGCCAGCAGCACAACCAAGATGCAGTGGAAACAAATTGAGAAAATTCAGAAACGTTTGATTACAAACAAATTCAAAATTAAAAGTGCAGTTCCTTATGCTATCCTGTTAAGTGAAACAGGGGCTGCTCCTGTTGAAGCAATTGCTATGGTGCGAGTCATAAGGTATCTGAAAAAAATTGAGCAAATGGAAGAGGGTAGATGGCCTAAGGTGGTGTTTAGTGACAGATTGTGCAAAAGACAGAAGACTTGGATGCGGCAAAATAACAAATGGTTTAGTAAATGGGGTATTTGCTTGAACATGTGTCCTACAAATAGTAAAGAGATAAAAACTTTTGTTATGGATAAATTCCACAAACATACTTGGAAGAAAGAGCTAGAGAGAAAGAAGAAGTACTACATGGAAGAGTTTAACCCCACGCAGAACCATCAACAAAAGGCGTACATAGGGGCTAATATTTCTTGGAGATCTAAAATTCTTATTGCTCAATTAAGGACCAATTCTCATCAACTCCGTTGTGAAACAGGGCACTGGAAAAGGCCAAAAGAAATGTGGGAAGAAAGAGTATGTATTTTTTGCTCCTCCGGAAAAGTGGAAACAGAAAAACATTTCATTCTAGAATGTGAGGCCTTCAAAGACACCAGGGAAAACTATGCAGGTATTCTGGCAGCTAATTCTTGGGATAAGCTATTCAGCGAAGAGTTTGTCGATAAGTTGGGAGTGGTCATTGTAAAACTTCACAGGAAAAGGGCCAAATACAAGAGTCAGATAGAGAAGCAATCTATCCCATAGGCTATTTTTAGCGTCGTGGACATTAAAAATTCTTTCTTTCTTTCTTTCTTACTTTGCATAATACCAAAGCATAGCATTCCCATGAAGATTAAACCTTGAAACATGCTTGCCAGTACCTTTTATTCCGCTAGCATTTAGTACCAGCGAACTAATGCTAGCATTAGTTTGTCGTTATGATAATTTAATACTGACGACGTAATGTTAGCATTAGTTTGCCATTGTGAAATATCAATCGCTCATTCTAAATAATATCAATCAATAGTTATGGCTTTCCCGCCTCGGGAAGAGGCCAATAAGACAAGAAAAAAATTAAAATTAAAAATAAATAAAATAAAATAAAATATATATATTGGTCTTCTCAAATAAAATAACTAAAAAGTTAGGTATTTATCATAAAAAATAATGTTATTGTGGCGGAGATTAATACTAAATAGCTTATTTCAATTACTATAGTCCCGGGCCTGACTGCCAAGGTTAATAATATTAAATACAAGCATGTTGAGTAATTCCTAAATAGATATTCTACGAGGACTCTTCCATAATATCTCATCAATCTATTTCGATACAAGCCATGCAACTCATTGCCAATGAAAGATTAAAAAAATTCCCTTAATTTTTTGTCCCACCTTCCTCCAAGCTCTACTCTTATTTTATCAAGATTTCAACTACCAATCTAAGTGCTGATGCTTTGCTTTCACTTTTTATTTTTGAATTTAAAAAATAAAAATAAAAGCTAGCTCTCAATTATATTATTTATTTATATATAATTTTTAATTAAGTCAAAATCTTACTTATTAGGTGTAATAATCCAATAATTTATAGAATTTAAACCAATAAAACAAACATTTATTTGTTTAATCTTCTTATAAATTTTAATATTTTTAGAAATTAAAACATATCATAAAACTATTTTTTTCACAAACGACATGCATTCTCCGGTTTTTTATTATTATTATTATATAAACAACATCATTATTGCTTCTCTGGTTTGTTTTTGTTAATTATATCAACAACATCATTGTTTCTTTCTTCCCGTATACTCATTTTTAAGTATAATATTGAAGTTTTTAAAAAAATAATAAGTTACAGATTTATAACAGGTCAAATTTGTTTTGAAAGTGCTATTATTTATATTTTTTATGAAGTTATAATCTAGTTAGCCAAAATAACTTTATTTTAAAATTTTAATTTATAAAAATAATATAGTTAAAAATACATTCTCATTTTAATAAATAATTAAAATAGTAATGTATAATAGAACTATATATATATGTGTGTGGAATCTCCATTTTATGACTTTTATTTGTGATCAAATTTTATCAATACAAACTAATATCCAAAATAATATTGGTTATAAAATAGGGATATACATATTTTTATGAGTGAATAATGCAAATAAGGTGGGGATATTTTTTTCAATTAAATTAGTACTTTGCTTTGCTATTTTTGGAAGAGAACAATAAAAGTAGAGATATTTTTTAACGAGTAATATAATTAGCATTTTCACTAAATCGTGAAAAGAAACGCCAAAGCAGTGCCCTTCCTACTGCATTTGATTCAAAAACAGAAGGAATTTGTCTGATATCTAATGACTCCCTAATATTAGTACTTTTGTGCCCATAAATAGGCCTTCCAGTAGCAACTAAACCGTCAGACGAAAGATACATGGTGGATATAAATCCTTGATCAATGTTATCAGTCTGAAACTTTTTTGCATTTTCAGCAGTAACAATGGACTTCGAGTAGGGTAAACCAAGGACAAAGGTCTTCTGCTCACTATTTCTTTCATGAGAAAATGAATGAAAATTTTGCATCGTTTCCTTGTGGTTGAGCATCTCTTCTCTCCCTCCAAGTTAACCAACCACACACTAGTGGAATTTGCCTTGTTGTTTCCCACGCCTGAGGCAATATCAGTGAATCCAGTGCTAAAGAAATGCTTACCACCACCAACATCATCATCGCTACTATCATCATACTTTTCGTTTTATCAAATTTTTCATTTGCAGAGCTCTGTTTATGTAAAGGCCCCCAGTTTTGAAAACGATTCACCAAATCATCCTCATTATTTGCGTGATCTTTTTATGCTCTTTGTAGCCCTAGCCTTCACACCCATATTTTTGTCATTATTGTGTTTGTTTAAAGCACCTATTAAATCGAACAAAATTCATCAAAGGAAGAAATGCGGTTACGGCCATTGTTTTCTGAGGGCATCTCCGACTCATATAAAGGACAGCATTTTGTTCCATATAAAGATGAAGAAAATGCAAATTCATTTACCGATTGTTCCAGATTTCCATGATGTTGATGATGAAATAAATGAAGATTGGGTGTCGAGGATCCGATTGCCCGCGTCGAATTCGAATCTAGGGTTGTTCTAGTTCCTGCTGTCGAACGAAGGAGTAGGCGAAGGCGATCACGCTAGCTTTCAGATCTGATGGCGATGACGTTGGGGGTTTTCTGAAACCTTTATTTGTTATTCTTGGAAGGATCCATGGGATTCAATTGCACACGGAAAATGTGGAAAATGAGAAACTGTATTGCCAATTTGGTATATTCCTTTTACGACGAATCTACTACAGTGTCGCGAGGTAAAACCCCACAATAGAATGCCTTCAGCATAATTACAACTTTATGTTATGAACTTTAATTACAATTTAGTTTTTAATATATGTGAGTTTTCTTTTCACACTAGTAAATTTTAGTTGTAGAATGTGGTGTTTGAAATTGAATTATTAATTTTCTTTAAATTAAAGTGTTTTGTGAAATGTTAATATTTCTTTGATATAAATCATTTTGTCAATTTTCTTTTCATAAGAAATGAAAGTAAGTAGTTTCTAATTTTATTTATTTTTAATCATTTGGGTAATTTAAGAAATAAATAAATATTTTGTTACCTCAATTTTTCTTAATTGTAAATACATAAATTTATTTTCTATTCAAAAATATATGCATGTATGTTATAGAATAGCTATTGCAACCATAATTGTAAATTTACTCAAGCATGGCTTAATTTGAGGCTTACATTTAGTTATGCATGAGGTTTTTGGGTATGAAATTCTTCTTAGGGAGACTATTGGAACAAACCATGATATACATGACCAAGGGAGATTTGAACAACCATGGAAGAATTTTGAAACTCGATAGTGGATATTATAAGTTAGAATATATTTTGAGTAGATTATGGACATAAAGGATATTATAGACTATGCCCAAGCATGGTTTCATAGACCTAGAAAGAGGACATAAACTCACGATCAAAATATACATTGGAAGAAATTGAGAGGAAATGAGCAAGATCAACTAATGAGGGAACCCTTCATATTCACCCTATAACAAACAAATTTTCGTAAATGAAGTAAGAAAATATTGTAATTACCTTAGTAGACTTGCATTGATGAGTACATGAGAAAATTAAGATGTATTTTAAGTTCCTGATAGTGTAAACATAGAGACTTGACATGGACATTAAAAAGAGAGCATTAGATATGAGTGTTATATAATCAATAATATGCAGAACTAACCGAGGTAACCTAAGGAAGTAAAAAAAAACAACGACAACAACAATAATTATTCAACCAAGATGTGTAATTGAGAAAATAGTAGGCTAGTTCCCCTAAGGTAAGTACTGGTATCCCCTGTAACATTGACCAAATTGGAATGATGAACATAAAATAGTGTTGGATAGATACTTAAGGTCGTTGAGTGAAAGTGTTAAAACAAGGATAAGAAATCTATAAGAAGGGTATCCTATTTTTAGAACATAATGGAATATTTTAGAAGTCATAACTTCGTACTCTAAAGGTATTCTTCAAGGGAACAACTTGGTGGAAATTGGTTGTGGAATCATATAATTATTTCCACATAAGAAAATTATGGGAATCATTATAAGGTTGATTTAAGTATGATGGATATAGGGAAGGAACATTGGTGATCAACTAATGAAATTGAATAATAAAGACGGTCATTTTAAGGGCTCTAAAAGGTCTGACAACATTGGATTAAGAAGTGGATCCATAATAAAATTGGTCAATTGGAGGAAAATAAATTATGTGATTAGAGGAATAGTAACAACATTTCCAAGTGTAACAATTTTATCCATTTACTAGAGGCGGAAAAGAAACCATAATGACTCAAGGTGAGACCAATTTAAAAAATATTTTTATCTTTGTAGGTAGTAGACATAGAATATTAGGAAATTGAGAATATTGGAAAAAGAAAAAAATATATCTATAAATATTTAGTATGAGGAAGTGAAGGGGTGATTCTATCGAGAATCTAGTTCCCTTCAATATATTTATGAGTGGATTGATCAATGTGATTCATAAGGGTCAAGGGATGACCTATATAATTTAAGAGTGTCAGGGTAGGAAGTTTTGAGCACTTGTGATAAACTAGGAAAATATTTCAAGGATAATGATTGTTAAAATATTGGAAAAATAAAGGAACTATCATAAACTAATGAGAAACAATGAGAATAAATAATATTGGAAAATCTATAATGAGACTTCAGAATGATTACACATAAATTGGCAGAAGAAGTGAGAATCAACTAATAAAAGTTGTACTTGAACAACTTAGTAGTGTGTGTTATTAAGAAGTTAGTGCCAAACACAATGAGCACACCAAATCATTCATGGATGATAATGGTGGTAGTGGATACAAGTATTTCAAATTCAAAACTAAATATCTAACGAGTGAAAATTAAGGTGGAAGAATCCCTAGTCCAACTTGAAGATGAGTGAATCTACAATAAAAGAGATCAAGTGGGAACTTGATGAGATAAGAAAATATTTTAAGATGAACAGGGACAATTATGCGAGTGGTGGATAAATCATTAGGGGACAAAAATCCCCCATGCGGGTGGATTAAGCATATTAACATAAGACTTAAATAAGGATGACCTCGTGTAAATGTGTCAGATAAGCTGGCACAATATGTATATAACATAGATCCTAGAGGGATGTTGAATAATCTTAATTCATAGTTAGTATGCATTGTTTATATAAGTAAATGAAATTAATTCATGATAAGAATGCTTATAATGTATTGTTGTTCTATATTTGATAAGTATTGAGATGATTCTCATGTTAATGATGTTTCATGTTGTGATGGTATGCGGTAAATGGATATACTTCTTATGAGAGGTGGATGATGCATATGTGGTGCTTATTTATTTGGTTGTTATGATAATGATGTTTTATGTTAATGCATAGGGATCATGATGTTATGATATGATGTATATTGGCATTTTGTTCATTTATTATGTGATGTCATGATTCATATATGTTGATGTTATAACTTATGATGGTATTTCATGATGTGAAGAATGTGGAATCGATACAGATTTTGTGACATGCATGAGCATGCAGTTCTTTACTATTTAAAAGGTGGTTATTAACAATGATGTTATATTATCGTGGTGAAATGCAAGAGTTGGCATGTGAATTATTTTCTATGATGTTATGATTATAACTAACGCATTGGATGCACGTTGAGATGTGGTGATTGGCAGGAAATCCAAAAATGGGTCGGTAGCGCCGGTTTATAGTAAATAAATAATACATAATAAATAATATAGAGAACAATAATAATAAATAAATAAAATAGTAAATAATAAATTGGAGTTATATATATATATATATATATATATATATATATATATATATATATATATATATAAGTAAACTATAAAATAAGTGAAGTTAACAAAAGTAAAAATGAATAAAATAAGAAAGAGTTAAACTAAGAGAATGATAAAAATAGTAAAAATAAGTAAAGTTAACAAAAAGTAAAATCAAATCAAATAAGAAAGAGTTAAATTAAGAGAAATATTAAATTAAGTAAAACTTAAAATAAAGAAATAAAGTTGCATGTTGACACATGGAATGTGTGCATGCGGTTCTATTTCTATTGTTTGGTCTATTTAATAGACGTTGAGGAAGATGAGATTCATCATTACCTCATCTATTCTCTTGGGAGAAAGGTATTGTAAGACAAAGGATTCTCTAGCAGTAGTACGTTAATTGAGGGCTCGGGGGTGGAAAGTTGTAGAAAGATTACATGCAGCTGAGCCTACGGCTGGGTGGAGAGTCCTCCCCAAAAATTTGTTGTGGTTAGCAGGATTCAAATAGCATTTAAATCTGAAATCACAGTAAGGAATATCGTCGCTACAAGTAAGTCGTCTCTGCTCGGGTTTTTCTTAAAATTTTATGCTAATTAGTTGAATAGTTTTTGTGTTGATTATTAATTGCATATTTGATGTAATTAGTTGCATGTTAAATTTTGGGGGTTGTTACACATTTGTAAAAAATATCCCGGTGATATTTTCTGAGTACAGAACTGGAACTAACACCATCTCGGAAAGATACCATAGGAAGACCTGTAACCATATTTTCTTTACATAGAGTTTGAAGAGAGCGATAGTTTAAGTGAGAAAATCGCTCATGCCAAAGTTTGCTCACTTCATCATTATGAGCAACAAAAATTGATGGAATACTTGATGACCCAAAGTTGTCAAACTTATACAACCTTGTGGAATCATCAACAATGATAGTAGCTAAAATATATATAGGATCTCTTAGGTCCTTAATTACAACATCATGCGGTGAGAATTCTATGGTTTTCCCTTCACTTGAATGAGTTACCTGATAAACAAATAGAAGTTTGCAGGACAAGGTAGGAACACATAATACATCATTAAACTGACCATTATCTAGATGAATGGCTCTAGACCCTACAACACTAAGAGATCTATCAACACCAACATAAATACATTTGGTGTTACTATCATTTAAAGAATAAACACATGGCTTTATTTTTGGCCATGTGGTAAGAGGCTCCAGAATCAATGATCCACTCATGAGAATGAGAAGAAGAAGATACATTCAATGCATAACTAGATCTTGATGCCTGACAACCACATGCAGAAAGTGTCATTCCCGAAGATGAAGTTGAAGAGTTCTCCAAATGGATGGTGTGCTTCTTCATTGTTGTTTCCAAGGCTTCCCTATTCTTAAAACATTTTGACTCTACGTGGCCATCACGATTACCAAAGTTGAAGTGTCTATATGTCTTCTTCCCTTTGTTTTTATTTGTCTTATTAGTTTGTTGAGTTGATTTTTCAATATGCAGCTGAGATTGCTTAAGACCCTTGTTTGGTTTAGGACCATTCTTTTTAGGATGTTGCTTCGTAAGATTTTTTGGATCTGGTTGTTGCTGGTATGCTAAGGCTTTCTTAGAAGATTTTTCAATATTAATAAGACCAAGGTGTAAGAGTTTTTCTTGTTCTCTTAAAAAAGAATCACAAAAGGCATCAAAAGAGGGAGACTTGTAGGGTGTTCCTTGAGAAATGAGGGCTTCTCTAGTGGAATGGAAGGTGGAAACAAATATAGAGTATGCAGGGCTTAACTTGGCAATAATGGAATAGATAAGACTACCATTTTCCTTTTTGACCTTACAACCTTCTATGAGAAGTCTAAGGGTCTTGAATTTTGACAAAAATTCTTCAATATAGGAGATTTTTTTTTTTTTACAAAGTCGTTTATGCTATTATGTATTCTAAAAAGGAAAATGGAGCATGCTCTGGTTACATATGGGGCTGGAGAGAAGCATGCTAAAGGAGAAGATAGCGAGAGTGCAGTCACTGGTACCTTTATCAATGTTTCCGAAATTTCCAGAGTTTCCTACTGCATTTTTGGCATACTGCCTTACGAATTGAGAGAGCAACAAAATACCTTTAGTTAACATAATTTAAGAAAACTAGAATATGTTGGGTAGATTGTCAAAACTTCAGAATGAGGTCTCTTCTTATTGGAATGGTAGTTAGAATTATCTCCTTCATGTTTCAAAGTAGTACTCTTGAAGTAGTTGACTGTCCCTTCTAGGTGGTTTCACTTGTCATTAAGTGATTCAATTTCCACTTTTTGTCCCTCGAACTGTCTCTTCAAAGCTGATTTTTCAAATGTTGCACGAGTCTTTAGTTCATGGTTTGTCTCTTTTGCATTGTCAATCATGATATTGTGTGCTCTACATGTAGCACATCTCTTATTTTGGGAGTCTCTGTCTGTTGGGAACACGTTCATAACTGAGCAGCCATATATTGTTTTGAGATCATTGATGAGGTTCGTTGTAGATGGCTCAGAGTGTATCTGCTGACTGAGAGTGTTGAATTTGTTCTATTAATCTTCACAAAAATAGGGCTTAAGGCAAGCTGCCCAAGAGGGGATCTCCGATATGAAAAGGAGGAAGGATTGACGCGGAAGGGAAGCTTAAAGGGAGCATATTTCTTGACTGAGGGGGCATAGGGGAAGGATAGGAAAAGGAAGCCCGAGAAGAGTGCACAGAGAGGCAGGGAGGCATAACTAGAGTTGCACGAAGAAAGGAGAGAGTGCACCGAATTCTATGTGCGCACTGAGGGAGGACAGAATGGGATTAGAAAAGGTATTGTGCGGAATGGGAACCAAGCTATGGAGGAGGATAGCTGATGGATGAAGAAAAGCTCAGGATCATGGGGAGGGAGCTCAGAAAGACATAGGTTAGGTAGCTTACAGAGGGTCACAGGCATAACAAAGAAACTACAAGGGATGAAAGAAGGATGGGAAGGCCCGAGAGAGAGAGGGAGGAAGGCCACTTTGGGTATCAATAGCAACAAAGGAGAGCTGAATAAGGGGAGATGCCCATAGGAGATAAGATGACTAGGACCGGCAGGGAACCAGATAGAATGATTGGGATTCAAAAATTTCCAAAGCCTGACAGGCATTATGGATATCTTTCAGGGAGGAAACTGGATACTCCAGAATGAGCAGAGAATATTGCTCAGAGAGAGGTGTGTGTTGCAGATGTTTTTCATGGTTTTTGACATGTCTGAAGAGGCTAAGGATGGGTGTGAAGAACATCTCTGATGAAATTCTTGTTTCCCCTTCTGGTCTGGCCACAACCATATTTTCATGGTGGTCATATATGCTTTTGTTTTCCCGCAAGATGTGTTTAAATGAAACATGCCCCAAATCAGCCAAATTTTTCCATATTTTGTTTAGAATTTGGACCATTCCTGCATTTGGTGGATTTATTTTGTTGATCATGCCATCAATGATGATGGTTGAGTCTCCTATGATTATAGGGTCCTTAATATCCTTATTTTTTAGAATCCTGGTGCCCATTAGCAACTTGTAAGCCTCGGCCCCATTATTTGAGATCTCCCCCAATCCCCATTCATAGGTGACAGAATTGTTTCCCCCCGAATCTAAGAGAATTCCCCCGGCTCCGGCTCTTCCCGGATTGTTTTTTGAGGTGCCATCGAATAAGAGGCAGTGCTTGTTTTTATTTTCCTTCTAGAGTGTAAATTATTCCTTATTTAGTCTTATTTTCTAGTTTTGTATGGGAGGTTTGGCATTGGGGTTGATTGTCCAATTTCTTATGACTGTTGTGAGGTTGATCCAGTTCCTTTTTTCCTGCTGAAGGAGGTTGTTGTCTATTCTTTTAGTCCTTTCACGTTAAGGAATTCGGAAGTGAGACCCCATGTCTTCGACAGAATTCTTCCAATATTTGGAGGTTGGTATTTGAAAAATGTTGATTTCTGGAAATCCATCCCAATAGAGAAAGTACGGAAGGCTTTCCCAATACATTCTGATGGTAGGCTTATTCTTCATAGAATATGGGTAATTTTTGTTCTATTCAGTGTAAAATTCATTGAATATTTTCAAGAAGTTGAGCTCCATTTCCAAAGGGCTTATAAACTGCTTCAAACACTCTCTTGCAAAGGGGAAATCGAAGAAGAGGTGTTGGATGGATTCTTCTTCATTTAGGCACATGGAGCACCTTGATGTCCTAGAGAATCCTTTTCTTTTGAGGTTGTATGTTGTGATAATTATGCCTTATAGGAGAGTCCAACTAAATATCTTGACTTTGGGGAGACTTTCTGCCTTCCATATTGATTTCCATGGAACCCAATCTTGTTCATTTTGCTGAGCCTGGAGAGTGGTATACCCAGATTTCACTGAGTAAGATCCCCCACTAGGATTCCAAATAAAAGTGTCTTTAGATTCCAGATTAGTAGTGGCTTCTCCTTTGAGGCAGATAACTAATAAATCCCATTGGCTTTTTAAGTTTGGGGGCAAGTTGGGAATACGCCAATCAATCCAGGTTCTATTTTTCCATCTTGAAATAGAATGTAAAGTGGATAGCTCCTTAGCACACATCCATCTCCTTAAATCCTAGAAGCCTGGGCAGAGTGAAATTGGCTCTTTCCTCATGATTTTATCTTCCTAAACCATGATATTTTTTCCATTTCCTAGAAGCTTTGAGGTGTTCTTGATGATGGTTGGTAATATTTTTTTGACAAGCTTCCAGACTTGCGAGAAAGGCCTGATAGGAGCGTTTTCTTTCAGCAAGAGAGATCTATCGTAGTTTGTATATTTTGAGATTAGAATTTGTTTCCACCAGCTATCCTTTCCAGTAATCAATCTCCAAACAATTTTTGCCCCAAGAGCAGTATTCATAATTTCGGGCAGCCTTATGGATAATCCTTCCTTCTCATAGGGCATAATTACTTGCTCCCATTTTACCAAGCTAGACTTTTTGGTATCATTTTTCACTCCCTGCCATAGAAATCCCCTTATTAATAATTCCATTTGTTTATGAATGCTGGCCGGAGCCAGAATAGCTGCATATTGATAAATAGGCAGTGTTGAGAGCATGGCATTGATAAGGTTCACCCTGCCTGCTATGTTCACCCACTGCATACCCCAGGTTTGAATTTTTTCCTTCATATTTTCAAATTGGGTGCTCCATAATTCAGCCTTCAGGTTTTCCTTTGATATAGTGAGTCCCAGATAAAATAAGTGGCTCTAGTTTGCTTGATTCGGTATCTCTAAAATCAGTGATATTCTTTGCATGGTGCAGAAGGGAGCATTCCAACCATATATTCTACATTTTTCATTATTGAGGAGACCTCCTGATACCTCCATGTATTTATCTAGTAATTTTTTTAACCTTCCAGCTATAATTCAAGAGGCCCCACCCATCAACAAAGTATCACCTGCAACAAAGAGTGATTAATGCTTCTTACTCCTTGAGATATGTGCATACCTGTAAGGTTACGGTCTCTCCTGCTCTTTTCCAAAGCCCTACTTAAGGAATTTACCATTATTATATATAAAAAAGGAGAGAGTGGGCATCCTTTCCTCAGCCCTCTAGAGCTTTGAAAGAATTTACTAGGCCTTTTGTTAATCAATGAGGCTATCCAAGGTCCCATTACGCAAGCACTGATCACTTCAATGATGTCATTTGAAAAGCCAAATTTCTTTAAGACAATGGTAAGGTAGGGAAGGATTACTCAGTCAAAAGCATTGGCCATATCCAGATTTATGATGATTTGTTGCTCTTTTTTCAACATACTTGAGTGCAAAGCTTCTTGGACGATCAGAACGTTGTCTAGGATCTGTCTGTTTGGTACGAAACCACCTTGATTTTTTGATATAATCTCAGGAAGAATTTTCTTTATTCGATTGGCTATGATCTTTGTTATAATTTTATAAAAATAAATGCACAAGGAAATAGGTCGAAATCTGTTGAAGGTGGAGGGCCTTGTGTCCTTTTGGAATTAGCACCAGATAGGATGATTTAGTAAAACCACCTAAAAAAAAAATCAGAAACACATTCCCTATCATTATGATTAAGTCCTTTTTTATTATATGCCAGTGATGCCTGTAGAAAGCAATTGAGAAGCCATCCGGTGCCAGAGATTTTTCCAGGTGGAGACTCCAAACAGCCACCTCTATTTCCTCTTCTCCTACTTCTTGCATAAATTTTGTATTTTGAGCATCACTAATCTTTTTAGGAACATGCTGCAGGAAAGAGTTGAAATCTACACTTTCTCCATTTGATATTAGGAAGTTTTTAAAGTGAATATGAGCTTCTTTTTTTAATTTTGTAGAGCCACTAATTTCCTTTCCCTCAACTTGGATTTTTTCAATCTGATTTATGGACCTTCTAATTTTCATAGAATTGTGGAAAAATACAGTATTTTTATCCCCTTCTTTTAACCATATAATTCTCGATTTTAATCTCCCCACTTCCTCTTCTATCCGATTTTCTCTGTAATTTTCCCAATAGAGGGCCCTTTCTTGTAGATGGCTTTCTTTGGATTCCTCCTCATTTTCCTTTACCTCTTGAGTGCCTTCATTTTTTTTAATAATCTAGCCTTTCTTTTCTTTGTTTTTTTTTTCATTATCTTTGGCCCATGTTTTTAGTTCTTTTCTCAAATTTTTTAATTTGGTTTCCCAGACATAATAGGGATATCCTGAGACACTTTGAGACCACACTTCAGCAATTAGTTTTTTAAAATCCTAGTTGTCGTTCTATGTTGTACAATATATAAATGGGATGGGGCCTTGATTTTCCAGCAGCCCAAGAGAAGTTACCACCGGCTTGTGGTATGAAGCTGTTGTGTGGATGATTCTTGACCTCACTTAGTTGTGTTTTGAGATGCTTTCATCCTAAAATAAAATACGGTCTAATATTTCCTTTATATTGTTGATTCCTACCCTCTTATTTCTCCATGTATACTTTCCATTGTTGGGGGTTATGTCTATTATCTTGTGCTTTTCCATTATGTTTTCGATGGCATCCCTTGAGGGGTCAGAGTGGTAGACTCCACCAAATTTCTCTTCCACATTTAGGACTAGATTTAGGTCCCCGCCCAAGATTATATTTATGTTTTGGATCTCATTTAATGTCTCTTTAACAGTATTCGAGCAATGTTGTTTTTCCCTAAAGTGGTTGGGGGTGTATATGTTGACTATACAGTATTTCTCATTGGTGATTGTCTCTTCTAGATCTATTCTAATCCAATGTTGGTCCATTTTTTGCTGGAGTGGCTCCCATTTTCCTTTTCTCCATGTACAAATGCCCCCTGAGGCCCCTATTGCTTGTTGAGCTATTCCATCATAATTTTTTAAGTTTTTGATCATTTTTTCATAATCTTGGCAACTAGTTTTGGTCTCTTGTAGCAGTAGTATATCTGGGGTTTCCCTACCTAAAATATCTTTTGATGCATTTACTTTATGTGATGTCCCAAAACCACGACAATTCCAAGAGACCACAATCATTATTTATTTTGGTGGTAGGTTGAGGGACCTTTCCCTCTTTGCTGGTGTTGATTTTTCTCATTTTTCCCAAAGCATTTCCCAAAGAAGGAGTCCATGGGTTGTTGTGTGCCTATTCCCATTTCTTTTGTTTTCGCTTCATCTCTCAATTCTTTATTACTCTTTCTTCCTGGTATCTTTTGGTGTTCTAGGGTATGTAAGGATTATTTTGATTGGTTCCTTGTCAAGATTTTGTCAACTGAAGGATGAGGAGGACCACGAGGGATAATAGGTGCGGAAGAGGAGAGGGATGGGAGAGGGATTGGGTGGGGGGACGAAGGGGGTGAGGAGGGAGGAATGGGAGGTTCTTCAAGGGGCCCAAAGGGGTTGGGGTTGATAAAGGATGTGGTATAGAGAGGAGGATTGGAAAAGGAGGGAGAGGAGGGTGGAGGAGGAGGAGGGGGAGTGAGAGGCAAATTTGAGGAGGAGTGAGTTTGTTTGCTTGCTATATTTTTTTTAACTTGTTCCCATTTCACTTCTAGTGCTTCTACGTCTTCACTATCTTGTTTTTTTGAGTATTTATTAGCAAAATGACCATATTCATGACATACCTTGCATTTGAATGGCATCTACTCGTAATCCAGCTATTGTATGTGCCTCCATTGATCTACTTTGATCTTCACTGCCTCCAGTAAGACTTTTCCTAGGTCAAATTCGACGCATATCCTCGCATAGGCGTGTATGTTCTTTTTTGGCTTGCATGTGTCAATATACTTCCCCGCCGCATTCCCAATGGCCCTGACAGACTCATCACCCCAGCAATGGAGGGGGAGATGGGGGAGTCTGACCCAAACCAACACTACATTAGCAACATCTATTTCAGGGTCGAAATCTAGGGTCCATCTATTTAAATAAAGGCCTCGCATGTCCATGAATTAAGGGTCATTTCTGAAGATTAGATCTCGATCTTCCTTTGTTTCAAAGTGAAAAGTGTAAAACCCTCTTCCACAAAATCTTATGGAGATTCTCCCATTTGTTGAGGAGGACGAGTTCCTCTCAACCCATTTATGAACTTAGCGAGGAGAAAGCCAGAGACCTGTGATCTGACTGACCAAGCCCCGTTCAAAGAGAGACAAGGTCGCCCGACGAGGAAGAGAAATCTCTGGGATGTCTTTGAGTTTCTTTACAAATTTTGATACTGATGGTCTCGTTCTTGGAGGTCCAATGGCTTATATCAGGGATGCAAAGGCTTTTGTGTATTCGTTGTGATAACGTGGTTGAATTTTTGGGGGAGGTTCCTCGTCCTCTGGTGGATCCATATTCTCATCAAGAGGCCACACAGATTAGCAGCAGGGGCCGAGGGAGGCCCGCAGGCCATGCCAGGAAAAGGCTCACTGGTTCTTGCGCGTATTGGTCTCTCCTAGGTCAGCTCCTAGTCATCGAATTCTTACCCAAATCGAACACCAAGTAGAGAAAGAGGAGAAATTATTGGGGTCCAAGGTAAGCAACTCATTTTCAAGCTGGTGGGATTTGATTTCATTTTGAATGCCAAAAACAGTATTTAACTTTTTCATAGCTTCATTAAGGGAGTCAATTTCTTGGATACGAAACTAAGATCTTGAGCAATGGAAATTCATATAAACCCTCGTGCTTGATCTTGTTTATTTTCCCATTTAGCCTTTTTATCTTCATCGATAGGTTTAGATTCTAATCCTAAAGTTATTCTATAAAGCCCCTTACTTCTAAGTAATTATACCATGTAGGATAGCCATTGGAAGTAATTGGTATTGTTAATAATAATCGGGCATGTACTTTCTATTTTTAAAAACTGTAGCTATAAAGGTTGAAACTAATTTCTCCAATGGAAAGATCTTGAAAAATTAGGCCGGTTAAAAAAAAAACGGCTCTAAAAACGGCTTCCAAATGAAGAAGTTATGCATTTTTTAAGAAAAGTTGTAGTAGATGTCAAGTAGTCATGTGATAGATTAAAAGTTGATGATAAAGTTGTACATTTATTTTTTCAAATCCCCCCCCCCCTTGATGATAAAGTTGTACGTTGTTTTTTTTTAATTCCCCCACACCCCGCCTTCCAAACTTAATATAATAAGTTCACTTTTTTTTTAACTACTTTATGTGACCGAGTTTTATAAATAAGTGAGAGTCACTTTTTACAATGTTACTTTATGAACTAATGACAAAGTAGACTGGAACTTAAATAAAAGATAAAGTGACTGAAGACTCTAAGTGACTCACCTTTTATAATAGGTGAAAAACACTAATACATAAAGTAACTTTAAAACATAAGTTACATGTATTGTTTTTAAATAACTTGTATTTTTATTTTATTTTAAATAACTTGACAAAAAACTTTAAAAATAAATAACTTGACAATTTTTTTATAGAAAAAGTAACTTGACAAAAAGACTTGAACCCAATACCTCTATTCTCATAAAGTAACTTTAGACCAAGTGAGCTAGTTAACAAACTTAATAATTGTTGGAAAGCAGGATATATATTTATTTTTTATATATTAATAAAAAAATAAAATAAAAAATAAAAAAGGGATCTAAAATGACATAGTTAGGGCAACCAGAAACCTTTTCACTTGAAACAAAAAGGGTTCCTCATTGGAACAGAGACTCCTAACACAACAGAGCAGTTCTCCATGCCCGAAAGTGGTCAGAAACAATAGGTCTGGAAAACGGCAGTCATATGCAGTCAAAACCGGCTTCAGATTTGGATCAACATCGAATGCAGCCTTCAAACAGGCTTTGATACCATGTAGGAATTTACAATTTTAGTTCCTTAGACCAAACACCAAAGTTCACTGCTCACAAACAGATCACAGATCAGTACCCCAATATTTGAGGTGGTTAAAACCCTCAAAGAGGGAAACAGTCCATGGCCTGAGCCAACGCGGCCACTTCAGGAAATTTATTAATGTAAAGAAAGAAAATTTACATAAGCTTCTCTCATAAATGGTCATCGGAAAAATGACCCTCCATGCTCTTTAAATAGAGATCATGGATAAATCGAGTGTTAAGCCACAGATCAAGTATTGATAATACCGAGGAGAGAATGAACCATCGGATCACTACATATCGTGACCGTCGAATTATAAGTTACAAAAGTACATACTAAATAAAGACACTTTACCTAAATTTACGCTAGACCAAGTTATACTTAATTATTTCCTATGTGTCGGAATATCCTAACATAGTGATCTCGAATGAGTGAGTGATTTTGTTCTACAATGTATTTTTATTTTCAGAACCGTGTGTAGAGTCCTTTTGTTGTTGAAGTGTGACAATAATGATTTTAAACGTTGAGAGTGGGTAGTTACAATGACTTGTTGATGTTGTGTCATGCTCACAGAGAGTTTGACATTAAATAATGTTAGTTAGCATTTCTATCTGCATATACTTTGCACAATAACCTTGAAAGAAAAAGACTTACCCCAAATGACAATTTATGTATGGATGAAATTGATTGATCTTAATTAAAATACAATTAATTTTCCTAACAAACATTAGTTGAGTTTTAATGTGAGGTGAAAGGGTGGTCAATTGTGAGCTTAGGAAATTGAAGAGGAACAAAGAGACTTATCCTACTCATAACCTGTAGTTTTTGGCAATTGATCAATATTTTATAAAATAGTGTCATTATTTGATTAGATGTAAGTTTGAGTTGCATTCAAATCATGAAATTTTGAAGCATTTGCAAGCTTGGCCTTCATTGAATGCTAGACAATGATGTTGGGTGGAGTATTATAACAAACAAAAAATATATAAACAAACAATAATAATAATAACATGCTACTAAGGGCGATAACCCTTCTCCATAACCTTTCATCTAATGACTCATCAAAGTTTATATATATCATCACACAAATAATTGTAAATCATCTTTCTCTATTCTATATAAAATAAATTGTTTTTATTGTATGGATTCCTTCATGTTATCATATTTCTTTTGGATATTCAATAAATGAGCATTGATCATTTCATCATGTATTAGAGTATATTTTAATCCACATTTCGGCCACATCCAAAATTTCTAGACTTTTTCTAAATTACTTGGTTTTTTACTACATTTTAATGTAACACTTAGTCGCTCAGTTTATTCGAGTTTCTTTGATTTCATGATATTTTTACTATTAAATAAACTTTGACCATTCCAAATATATATATATATATGTGTGTGTGTGTGTGTGTGTGTGTGTGTATGTATGTATGTATCCTTGCTATGGAAACAAGTCTACAAGTATTCACATAGATAAAATGACTCTCTTTGTTAGGTCCCTATAATACTAGTGTAGCCCCCATATTGATATTGTTGTGCCCCATGTAGCCCCCATATTGTTATTGTTCTGCCCCATAGAAGCCCATTGTTGTTATTGTTGTGCTCTTACTTTATCATAGTTATGTAGGCCCTTATTATATTATGATCATTTAGAATCCTATATATATAAGGAGGTCTTTTCATTTGTAAAATCCAAGAATTTTTCATTTATGCGATCTAAATGGAGGTTTCCCCCTTGAAGAGGATCATTTTCAAGTTGTTGATCTATCTCTTCTTCTGTATTTTTATCTTGTTACATAACATTTGGTATCAGAGCTTTGGATCCTAAGGTCTTGCTGCTTTAAAGAGGTCATCATGGAATTTTCACTATATATATATATATTGCGAGGATTTAAAAGCTGAAATTTCAACCACATAGAGCTGAAATCTTGATGAACATCATGTAAAAATTTCAGAGCTTGGTTAGCTATACTCTTGGATGCATGATTCAAGGAGGTTAGGGTTTTTGTATGCTCTAGAATTCTATCTCAAACAGGTGTCTCGAGAAAATCGTCCTAAATTTTGTTTGAGCATCCAAATTGAATTTCATAAAAATTGGCTGAAAGAGAAAAAATTGTAGTTCCTTGGGTACCATTTTCAAGGTTGAAGGCTAAAACAATGACATGTGGCATTTCGTACAAGTTTTCTTTACTAAACCAGTCCTTAAGCAGGTCATCTTGGGATATTTTACCTAAATTTACCTTGAAGAATCCAATATCGGTATAAATAGTGGCATTGGAAAGAGAACACAAAGGGATACCATAGGATGAAATTTCAAACCCTGGGAAACCAAAATTACAGAGATACAACATTTTCAAGATCGAGCTCCTAAAAGCAAGAAAAAGGTGTGTATTTTTTACAAATTTGCATAAATTTTGTTTGAAAAAACAGTTTGAAGTGATTTAAAGGGCATATTGAAGAATAGTTATCATTATTTGGTTATAAAATGTCTCAAAACAAAAATATGGATACACCCAATTAGCCAATATAAATCTCTACTACGACACATGAAGAAGAGGAAGAAATGCAACATGCTATATTAAAATAGTGAGACCAAGTGCAATAATTTCACTCTCACAAAGAGTAACCAAAAATGAATTGGAAGCGATGATGAATGTTAAGATGGATGGTTTAAAAGGAGACATGGATGGTTTAGAATTAAAAATAAAAAGCGACATGGAAATTTTGAAGGATGGTTTAAAAACATAAATGGAAGGTTTGAAAATTTTGCTACAAGAAATTCTTCCTAATGGTAACAATATATTCCATGAACTCGTGATGAGAACAAAAAAATTGTGAATCCTGATTTTAGAGACTTTAACTTTGGGTTGAAGACCAACCACATTCAAAAGATTGATATGAGGAACTTCGATGGCAAGGATTCGGTAACATGGATACTGCAGATGGAGCGGTTTTTTGAACTACACGATGTGCAACACACACAAAAGGTATGTTGAAGTCCAACAAGAAATTGCAGCACACACACTAGTGTGGGACCAATAGGTCCTAGCGATACATTAGTGTGAAAGCCAAATTAATTAATTAATTTGGTGCAGTGTCTAATTTACTCTTCCCTTAATTAAATTGGACAATAAAATGTAATATTATCTCATGATCGCTTGTAATATTTAACTGAGTGTGATAAACTCAGTTAGCTCATGTATTTCGAGTTGAGGGTGGTTGGTGAGGCATGCAAAGTAATTCTATTAGTTATGGAGTTCGAATTGTAGATGGTGCATTAGTTTAATGCATGAGTAATCAGTTAACTCAGTTAGGTGAGTTAGATTCAATTGAACTAGTTGTAACTATTTTTTTCACTAGTGAGAGATCAAGTGAATTAAATATTATTTAATTCAAATCAGTGATCTGCCATGCAACTGATGGTTTAATATTAATAGTTGCATGCATGTCAGTTCCAGTGGAGACCTAGTTGAGACAAAGATTAAAGGGATGTTAACTATCAGTTGTGTGATTAATAGGTTGACCACATGCAACCATACATCAATTGGATTTCCCATGATCCTTGTGTAGTTTAGGAAGGCCAAAATTCCTAAAGAATGGGGATTGCATTCATTAGGAATTGCGCAAGCAAGGCAAGCTGTTTAGAGGCTGAGAATTGGCTAAGTGTTGGTCAGTTTTGTCCAGGACAGTGTGAGACAGTTGTGAGAGTGCAGGAGACTCTTGTGAGAAGAGTGCATTGTAATTGTTTCATGATTCCATGGTTAATATACAATAGAAGATAGAGGGGTTTTGAGAAGTAAGCTTTCCCCGGGAAATTATATGTGTTGTGGTTTGATTTGATTCTTTCTTTTTGCTTCATGTGATTGGCGATTGTGTTTAATTTCCACAATTGATTTGTAGAAGGATTCAGTATGTATCTTTAGTACATTGTTAGATCGGATTGAATCCATTGATATACATTTTTTTGTATAATTTATACATGGTATAAGAGCATATGAAATCGCTATAGTGGAGGATAATTTGAGTTTGTGACTTAATAGAATTTGAATTTGCAAAAGGTATTCTTGGTGCGAAAGGCAATTCAGGATCGAAATGGCTTTCAATGGCTTTAGATTGGAGTATGCACTCGAGGGAAGCTCTAACTATATTGCGTGGAAAGACAGGATGGAGGCAATACTCGAGGACAATGGGTTGAGATAATTCATTGGAAATGATATTCCCAAACCCGTTGTAGCAGATGCTGCAAATATTGATGCTTGGCAAAAGAAGGTTACAAAGGCAAGGAGGATCTTATTGGAGGGAGTACGAGACCACATTGTCTCAAGTCTCCATGGAAAAGCGACACCATATGCAATCTGGAAAGCTTTGACAGTGTTGTCACTCATAAAATTGTGAAACATTTTAGATAAGGTCATATAGGTCACTCACCAAATGGATAATGTCTCCTAAGCCATTTCAAGGTGGTGTAGGAAAATTTTAAATTTTTAAGATTATCCTAAGTTTCAAGGCCACCTCCATTTAGGTCATGTCATGTCCCATCAGTCATCATATGGTGTCAGTTTTTGTTCCCCAAGAATTTAAATTTAAAAAGGGCGCTTAAGTCAGTTTTACAACTTTTAGTAGCGTTTTATACAACAAAACAACAATTTTCGCTATGAAACTACCTAATAGTTTCGTAGCAAAACTGTCAGAAGTTAAACTAATCATGCTACGAAAAAATGTTTTCTTATCTGTCTTGTCAAACTCGATGTGAAGTGTCATTACATGATTGGAGGAGTTAGGGTGGAGTTCATTAGAGTTCGTTATGGTTAATACAAAGGTACAAAGCCATGTCTGAGGTCATCATTACCCTTTTTAGCGTGCATGTGTCATGATTAATGCATGAGTTGTCATTTAAACCATCAAAACCTTACCCAATTAGTATTTTCTCATATTCCGCTTTATCTTTGCATGTACTTGGATTTTTGGAGAGCTGCTTCATCGAGCTAAGCAAGTTGTTGGCAGATTTAAACTTTGCAGGTGTCATCAAACAAGTGAGGCTGAGAAGATATAAAGCACCCATGGCTGCAAGGAAGAAAACAAGGTGGTCATTTCCACATGTATGAGCCCATGGACATGAATTTTCTAAAAGAAGACCCAGCTGCCATGGAGATTTTTAGAAGAACAGGTTGCTTGCAATTCTGTCAAAGGTTGCAAGGTTATCAGCTACAGGTTTCCAAGGATTTTGCTAATAGTTTCACAGGAATAGCTTCAAAAGTGGGAATTCTGAACCTTACAGTGACACCAGGCAACGTTTCAACAACAACAGGAATCCCTAGAGGAGGAGAAGAGTGGTTTAAAGGCATCAAGTTCACAATGCAGGATTTCAAAGAGTTCATCAAACCAGAGCATAGTGAAATTGATCTGACAAATTCTATCCCTAGGAGTTTCATGAAGGACAACTATTCAAAGCTGTTGATGATCATTCAAAAGTATTTTACCTGTGAAGGAAGGTTTCACATGGTCTACTCCTACCACCTTAGGCTTCTTCTCCATTTTGTGGGTAAGAGGTCACTTGAATTGCCCTTTTATATATACAGAAGTCTAGGTAAAATGTCAGATAAGGTTCAAATTGAAACAAAAGGCAATGAAACTTCTCTATTTCACCATGGTTTGATTAAGTTGTTGGTGTTAGAGGAGTTGAAGAGGCTAGAAAGAGATTGGACTTCCTTTTTTTTCATGAGTGGTTTTGAAATTGATGTTGTCACTTCTAAGAGAACCTCAAAACCTAGAAACATTTCATCACCAACAGGGGCAGAGGAAGTTGAAGAAGGGAATAGATCATCCCCACCAGAACCAGTGAGCATTGAGACAAAGCCTTTGCAGAAGATTGACACACCTAAAACATCACCTGTAAAACAGAAGAAAACAGTCAGCAAACAAGACAGCAAGAGAGTTACTATGAGCCAAACAGTGGCTAAAGGAAACTTAGAAGACATCTTCCATGCAATTAACATTGAAGAATCACCCATTGTCCAAGCTGAAGATATTCAAGATGGAGGAAGAAAGCTGAAGAAAGGTAAGACAGCTAAAAAATTAGAGTTTGCAGGTGATGATGTTGGTTTCATGTTTCAACCTAGAAATCCAATGACCATACAGACAAGAAAGGTCATGGAAAGCAGTAAAGAGACTCAGAAGGTCAATGAAATTGCTCAGCCGCCAAGCATCATAGATCTCTCTTCACCTACAGAAGAAGAGTTGGTTATCAAACAAAAGAAGGGTAAAGATAAAATTAATGAAAAATCATAAATTGAAACCCTTAAGGAGCAGTTGAAGGAGGCAGGTAAGGAGATATCAATCTTGAAACAAGAAGCAAAGCAGCATAGAGCTAAGAAGGTTCAGTTTGAACAAATGGTGAAAATTTGGGAAGATAAAGTCACAAGTGTCTCAATGACCTTGGACAATAGAAAAAGGTTGATAAAGTGGACTTAGCCACTAAGGGGAGAATTCAAACACATCAAAAAGATAAACCTGCACTTGCAATCCAAGAACAGGGCATTAAAGGACAAAGTGAAAGATCTAGAAGAGCAATTAGATCTGATTCATGTAGAGTTGGAAAAGAAAGGATTGAAAATTACTGTGGTAGAAGAGCCCATTAGCCAACTGATTGTGAATGAGGAAGAAACACCACAGGAGTAATAATTTGAGATGGAATATGCCTTAAGAGGTTCATTACATGCAGAGAACCAAAATTTTTGAATTGGAAGTCAATTTTTGAAGATAATTTTGAAAGGAGCAATTTCTGGTTTTTTCACAGTTTCGTAGCGTACTTCAGGCTTGAAGCCAGAAATACGCTACAAAAAAACATGTAGGTGCCTTTTTGCATTTAAAGTTAGTTTTTGCATGTTTTAAGGAGAAGGATCCATGATTTTAAGGTGTCATGACATGATGAAGATGATGGAATAGCAAAGAAGTAAAGAAGATGGATGGAAAAGCCACTTTTCCCACACTACTGAAACTCGCTACGAAACTGTCATGTTTTCGTAGCGAGCAATTGTTGAAGGATTTTGAGCATCTTAAAAGCAGTTTTTACCTGCTAGAGACCTCCAGCATGTTAGAGGACCTTATTAGCATATATTTATGACCCAAAGGGAGTGCCATGCAGTCAAGTCATCAGTCAAAATAGCGTTGAAGATGAAGGTCATCCATTCCAAAAAAGCAGGGTTATGTTCCACAGATCTAAGGATGATTTAAATATGTAAAGTGGTGGTGAACTTGGTCATATGTCCTTCAATTATGTGATATTCATTATGTGACCATCATGTAATTGTTTCATAGATAGGATAGAGGAATGTAATAAATAGGAGATAGAGTCCTATTAGGAGTTGGTTTCCTTAAAAGGTAGCTGTCAGTTTTATGTTGTAAGTTATTATTTCAGTTATGAAAGGTTTCATAGGATAATTCGAGGATCTAGCCACCAGGCAGATCATCCTTATTGTAAAGAATGTCTATTTATAGACAAAACATCGAAGAAGCAAAGGGGGTTGGAAGATATTACTTGTGACTACTACTATTGTAAAAAGGTTCTGATCAGTAATAGACAGTGGTTGTGGGCTTTCTCCTTCACCTGAGATTCATTTCATGTTTTCATTAACCTTGTCCATGTATCTTGCTACTTTTCTTTAAATATATTAATGTTTGATTACTTAGAATTCGTGCTTCTCATGCTCTGACTTCCTTCAAGCATTAAACTATTGTATGTCTTTCTCAATATCCTGTTTTCGATATTTTAATGTTCATTACTCAGAATTCAAGTTTCTCATGCTCTGATTTCCTTTGAAAAATTATCTATTGAGTAAATTCTGTGTGTGGTGTCCTTTCATTTCAATATCTACATGCCTCATCTTCCACAAGGAGAGCCATTGTCATTGAGTTCCCTAGCACTAACTCCATAAGCCCAATGGTAGTAAATCTTCTACATTTTCCACCTGCAATCAATCACAATCAAGTTACAATTATAGAGTTAGCTATCTAGTAGATTTTTCATTGCAAACCCTTTGATAAGTTGACAGAGCCCTCTCAGGCTTAAGAGGATAATCTTTAGTCAAAAGCTGGTTTGAAATAGTTACTCCAAATTTACCATTATAGCAGCCCAACGGGACTTAATTTGGTGATAACATTTTGGCATCGCTACCGGGGACGAAGGTATCAATTTTCTCCAGGAAAAACGACAAGGTTCAGATTTGACTTCTGATGGTGAATAGAAGCCAAACACAGGAAGGTTGTACCATTCATCTGGCGACTCCATTATTCAACATCCCGAGCTTCAAAGTTCAGAGAGACTTCACTAGGAAGAATCCAAATTTCAGAACATTCATGGTGATCCAAGATGATAGGGTATGTGGCAAACTCTTTATGTGATGAAATGTTACAAAGTGTAAGGGATGAGTTACCAAAATTTCAGATAGATGAACATTTCTCCACAATAGTATTTCGTTGTTTGAAATCCAATCGACTCACACCTGAAAATAAAATTTGTTTTCTTGGTTTAGCTGCTGAAATATTAGAGAATGAAATTGAACTACTGGATGTTAAAATTGGATCATATGATTTCCAATATCCTAAACAGTTCTTGGAAGGTCTTCCTCCTCCAAAAAAGGATGAAATTGTTATACCATCTGACTTGCAGATAGAAGAAGAATATAGTTATGTGCTTTATATTGTAGAGTTGGAATCAAGGTTCAGCCTTGATGAAGAAAATGAAAAGGATATCCAGGATCAATTTGTCATAGAGAACTTAAAAGGGATATAAATAAATTGTGTCTTCTACGATCCCATAGCTAATTACATGGAAGGGTACTACAGTCCAACTTTTCAATTATTTTTTCATTATGAAAAACAAATCCATCTTCTCTTACCTTTATCATTTCAGAATACTGTTTGCTTTTGGTTTAAGTGCAGTCAAGGGGTTCAAGTATCAGATTAGCTCATTGACTGGCTTTATTGGAGGTTTCATATTGCTTGAATCAAATATGAATATTGCAGTTGTTAGGGTAGGTAGGAGCGTGTGTGAATAAGCTCAAGTAGACTGAGCATATTTTCAGTATGTATAGATTTGTTTTTTCAGCAGTAATCATCAAGCTTGAGCGTGAGGAGAAGGCCATAAGAGCTTGGCGAAGTCTTCATCAATTTCAGAAAATTTTCAATTTTTCAAAAGATGGATGGCACTGGAACTACAGGTTCTTTGGTGTACCACAGGGGCACAAAATCCCAAGTGGAGACATTGTTATCACTCATAAAATTGTGAAACAATTTAGATAATGTCATATAGGTCACTCACCAAATGGATAAGGTCTCCTAAGCCATTTCAAGGTGGTGTAGGAAAATTTTTACATTTTAAGCTTATCCTAAGTTTCAAGGCCACCTCCATTTAGGTCATGTCATGTCCCATCAGTCATCATATGGTGTCATTTTTCGTTCCCCGAGCATTTAAATTTAAAAAGGGCGCTTAATTCAGTTTTACAACTTTTCGTAGCATTTTATACAGCAAAACAACAATTTTAGTAGTTTCATAGCGAAACTGTCAGAAGTTAAACTAATCATGCTACGAAAAATTTTCTTATCTATCTTGTCAAACTCAACGTGAAGTGGCATTTCATGATTGGAGGATTTAGGGTGGAGGTCATTAGTGTCTATTATGGTTAATTCAAAGGTACAAAGCCATGTCTGAGGTCATCATTACCCTTTTTAGCATGCATGTGTCATGATTAATGCATGAGTTGTCATTTAAACCATCAAAACCTTACCCAATTAGTCTTTTGTTGTACTCCGCTTTATCTTTGCATGTAATTGGATTTTTGAAGAGTTGCTTCATCGAGCCAAGTAGGTTGCTAGCAGATTTAAGCTTTGCAGGTGTCATCAAACAAGTGAGTCTGAGAAGATATAAATCACACATGGCTCCAAGGAAGAAAACAAACAAAGGTGTTCATTGCCACAGGTATGAGCCCATGGACATGAATTTGCTAAATGAAGACCCAACTGCCATGGATATTTTCAGAAGAACATGTTGCTTGCAATTCTGTCAAAGGTTGCAGGGTTGTCATCTACAGGTTTCCAAGGATTTTGCTAACAGTTTCACAGGAACAGCTTCAAAACTGGGAATGTTGAACCTTATAGTGACACCAGACAGCATTTCAATAGCAACAAGAATCAATAGAGGAGGAGAACAGTGGTTTAAAGGCATCAAGTTCACAATGCATGATTGCAAAGAGTTCATCAAACCAAATCGTAGTGAAATTGATTTGACAAATGCTATCCCTAGGAGTTTCATTAAGGAAAACTATTCAAAGTTGTTGATGATCATTCAGAAGTATTTTACCTGTGAAGGAAGGTTTCACATGGTCTACTCCTACCACCTTAGGATTATTCTACATTTTGTCGGTAAGAGGTCACTTGACTTGCCCTTTTATTTACACAGAAGTCTAGTTAAAGTGTAAGATAAGGTTCAAGTTGAAACAGAAGACAATGAAACTTCTCTCTTTCACCATGGTTTGATTAAGTTGTTGGTGTTAGAGGAGTTGAAGATAGTAGAAAGAGATTGGACTTCCTTTCTATTCATGAGTGGTTTTGAAATTGATGTTGTCACTCCTAAGAGAACCTCCAAACCTAGAAACATTTCATCACCAATAGGGGCAGAGGAATTTGAAGAAGGGAATAGATCATCCCCACCAGAACCAGTGAGCATGGAGACAGAGCCTTTGCAGAAGATTGACACACCTAAAACATCACCTGCAAAACATAAGCAAAAAATCATCAAACAAGGCAACAAGAGAGTTACTAGGAGCCAAACAGTGGCTAAAGGAAACTTAGAAGACATCTTGCATGCAATTGACATTGAAGAATCACCCGTTTTCCAAGCTAAAGATATTCAAGATGGAGGAAGAAAGTTGAAGAAAGGTAAGACAGCTAAAAAAATAGAGTTTGTAGGTGATG
This sequence comes from Pinus albicaulis, assembly GCA_034641835.2. Lineage (NCBI taxonomy): Eukaryota > Viridiplantae > Streptophyta > Pinopsida > Pinales > Pinaceae > Pinus > Pinus albicaulis. Next base: position 725,691,564 of record CM076581.1, read on the forward strand.
ATGTTGGTTTCATGTTTCAACCTAGAAATCCAATGACCAGACATACAAGAAAGGTCATGGAAAGCAGCAAAGAGACTAAGAAGGTCAGTGAAACTGCTTAGCCACCAAGCATCATAGATCTCTCTTCACCTGCAAAAGAAGAGTTGGTTATCAAACAAAAGAAGGGTAAAGAGAAAATTAGTGAAAAATCAGAAATTGAAACCCTTAGGGAGCAGTTGAAGGAGGCAGGTAAGGAGATATCAGCCTTGAAACAAGAAGCAAAGAAGCATAGAGCTGAGAAGGTTCAATTTGAACAAATGAGGAAAATCTGGGAAGATCAAGTCACAAGTGTCTCAAATACCTTGGACAATACAGAAAGGTTGATAAAGTGGACTAAGCCACTAAGGGGAGAAGTCAAACACATCAAAAAGATAAACCTGCACTTGCAATCCAAGAAAAGGGCATTAAAGGACAAAGTGAAATATCTAGAAGAGCAATTGGATTTGATTCATGTTGAGTTGGAAAAGAAAGGATTGAAAATGATTGTGGTAGAAGAGACCATTAGCCAACTAATTTTAAATGAGGAAGAAACACCACAGGAGTAATAATTTGAGATGGAATATGCCTTAGGAGGTTCATTAAATGCAGAGAACCCAAATTTTGCAGCTAGAGGTAAATTTTTGAAGATAATTTTGAAAGGAGCAATTTCTGGTTTTGCACAGTTTCGTAGCGTACTTCAGGCTTGAAGCCAGAAATACGCTACGAAAAAACTTGTAGGTGCCTTTTTGCATTTAAAGTCATTTTTTACATGTTTTAAGGAGAAGGATCCATGATTGTAAGGTGTCATGACATGATGAAGATGATGGAACAGCAAAGAAGTGAAGAAGATGGATGGAAAAGCCACTTTTCCCACGCTACGAAACTGTCTTGTTTTCGTAGCGAGAAATTGTTGAAGGATTTTGAGCATCTTAAAAGCAGTTTTTTCCAGCTGGAGACCTCCATCATGTCAAAGGACCTTATTAGAAAATATTTATGACTCAAAGGGAGCGCCATGCAGCCAGGTCATTAGTCAAAATAGCGTTGAAGATGAAGGTCATCCATTCCAAAAACGCAGGGTTATGTTCCATAGATCTAAGGGTGAATTAAATATGTAAAGTGGTGGTGAGCTTGGTCATGTGTCCTTCGAACATGTGATATTCATTATGTAACCATCATGTAGATGTTTCACAGATAGGGTAGAGGAATGTAATAAATAGGAGATAGAGTCCTATTAGGAGTTGGTTTCTTTAAAAGGTAGCTGTCAGTTTTCTATTGTAAGTTATTGATTTCAGTTATGAAAGGTGTCATAGGAGAATTCGAGGATTTAGCCACCAGGTAGATCATCCTTATTGTAAATAATTTCTATTTATAAACAAAACGTCGAAGAAGCAAAGGGGGTTGGAAGATGTTACTTGTGACTACTACTATTGTAAAAAAGTTCTTATAAGTAATAGACAATGGTTATGGGCTTTCTCCTTCACCCGAGATTCATTTAATGTTTTCAAGAACCTTGTCCTATGTATCTTGCTACTTTTCTTTCAATATTTTAATGTTTGTTTACTTATAATTCGTGCTTCTTATGCTTTGACTTCATTCAAGCTTTAAACTATTGTATGTCTTTCTCAATATCCTGCTTTCAATATTTTAATGTTCATTGCTCACAATTCATGTTTCTCATGCTCTAATTTCCTTTGAACATTTATCTATTGAGTAAATTTTGTGTGTGTTGTCCTTTCATTTAAATATCTACATGCCTCAACTTCCACAAGGAGAGCCATTTTCATTGAGTTCCCTAGCACTGACTCCATAAGCCCAATGGTAGCAAATCTTCTACATTTTCCACCTGCAATCAATCATAATCAAGTCACAGTTATAGAGTTAGCCATCTAGTGGAGCTTTCATTGAAAACCCTTTGATAAGTTGACAGAGCCCTCTCAGGCTGAAGAGGCTAATCTTCAGCCAAAAGTTGGTTTGAAATATTTACTCCAAATTGACCATTGCAGCAGCCCAACAAGACTCAATTTGGTGATAAAAGATAGATCTATTTTAGAATAGCAGTGATCATAGAAAATTGGCACTGAAGGATAAAATCAGGAAAATCAAAATGGAGAAAGGTGACACCATGCCGAAATATTTAACAAAGTTTGTCCAATGTCGGGATGATCTTGGGAGCGTCGGAATTATTGTCGTGGATGATGACTTGGTGATCATAGATCTTCTAGGACTTCCCAAGAGTTGGCACAGTTATCAGGACTCTGTCAATAGAAGGAAAAAGATGTCAGATTGGGAACTACTTTGGTTGGATTTGGTGCAAGAAGAATTCAGGCAGAGTACAAGGGATGGATCTTCATCTAAGCATGATGATGAAGTAGATTGTGCTTTGGCTGCCAAGGCGAAGAAGGGGAAAGGAAAGAAATTCCATTCCAAATTTGAGTCCGGCAAAGATGGCAAGAAGTGCAACATGTCCAGACTGAAGTGTTTTCACTGTCACGAGCATGAACATTATGCCACTAATTGTCCACAAAAGAAGAAGAACAAGAAGGCTTCAAGATCTGCAGCTGGTGAGGCTTTTTCCTCACAATTTGAGCTTGACTTCTCGCTCATTGCATGCATGGTGTCAAGTGTAATGGGATCGGTGTGGTACTTGGATAATGGTGCATCCTTTCACATGATGGGAGACAAAGAACTTTTCAGTAGCTTGGAGGAGAAGGACCTCCAGATGCATATCAAAATGGGTGATGACGGGCAATACAGTGCTACCTGGATTGGTACAGTTACCTTCCAGAGACATTCAAGTAAACCCTTTAAATTTAAAGATGTAATGCATGCACTAAGCTTGAAGAAAAATTTGGTCTCAACCGCAATGTTGGAGGTTAGAGGCTATGATGTTGTTTTCAGTGAAGGAAAATCTTTCCTGTGACACAAAACAACGGGACAAGCCAAGAAGATTGGGATTCATGTGAAGAATCTCTATAAACTTAATGTAGTTTGGTGTGCATCATTGATGGGTAAGGCGGACAAAGTGGTTAGCCGGGAAGAGGGTGAGTTATGGCCCAAGAGATTGGGCCATCTACACCACAGAGCCTTGAAGGTCATGCAGCAGATTTCTAGGGGTCTTCTGAAGGGTACTCTTGCGCAGTTAGACACATGCAAGGTATGTACTATCGGGAAGTATGCACAGGCCAATTTTCATGAGAAGGAGAACCAAGCTTCAAAAATCCTTGAGAGAGTTGACTCAGACGTGTGTGGACCATTCTCTACTGCTTTGACAACAAAGCATAAGTACTATGTGATATTTGTTGATGACTTTTCTAGAAATTGTTGGATCTACTTCATGCAGAAGAAAGATCAGACGTTCTCAAAATTTCTTGAGTTCAAAGCACTGGTGGAGAAATACACGGGGAAGCATGTGAAGACTCTTAGGAGCGACAATGGTGGTGAGTACATCTCCAATGAATTCAAGAACTTCTACAGCAAAGAAGGAATTCAGAGAGAGTTAATTGTGCCTCATAACCCACAACAAAATGGGGTCGTATAAAGAAAGAACAGAACAATTGTGCGTGCAACAAGAGTGATGTTGCATGATTAGGGCCTATCGTTGCATTTGTGGGCGAAGGCATGCAACACAGCGGTATTTGTGCAAAACCATTGTCCTCATCGAATACTTGGCATGAGTACACCAAAAGAGGCTTTTACTGGTAAGAAACCTGATGTTTCATATTTTAATATTTTTGGCTCGTATGTTTATGTGCATGTGAGAAAAGACACCAGGAAGAAGCTTGAACCAACAACTGAGATTGGGATATTTGTGGGGTACACAGAAACTCCCCACAACTATCGGGTGTATTTTCCAAACAACAAAATGATTGTTGTGTGACAGGATATAAAATTTAATGAGGAGAAATCCATGTGATTGTCCCTTGAGAGGGAGACGTATTTTCATGTAGAGGAGGAACTATTGGTTCCAAAGAATGAACCTCAAGATGTGGAGCAGCCACATGCGGAGGATCATGGAGCGACAAAAAACACTCATGCAGATCCATCCACCGGAAATGGTAGAAGATGCACCATAGAAGCTGATACATTGACACTTGATGCTGCAGAGAATGTAGGAGCCCCTATTTCACTACACAAACAGAGACAGTCTCCAGACAGGTTTACTGGATACATGGCTCATATGATAAAGTGTATTTTGATAGAACCATCTTCCTTTGAGGAAGCAAAGTATGTTAACCAATTTGGGTTGATGCTATGGTAGAGGAGTATGACTCCATCATTAAGTCCAGTGCATGGGAAGTTGTCCCAAGACCGATCAAAAAATCAGTGGTTAGATCTAGATAGATCTATAAGGTGAAGCAAGCAATGGATGGGAGTGTGGAGAAGTACAAGGCCAAATTTGTGGCCTATGGATTCTCACAAGTTGAGGGGATTGACTATGAAGATACTTTCGCACCAGTCGCGAGGTACTCTTCCATTAGATTTATCCTTGCACTCTCAGTGAAGATGGGGTGGTGAATTCATTAGATGGATGTGAAAATTGTTTTTCTCAATGGATTTATTGAGGAGGAAGTGTACATAGAGTAGCCAGAAGGTTTCGATATCTTTGATAGTGAGTCGCATGTATGTCGACTCAAGAGAGCATTGTATGGGCTGATGCAAGCACATCATTCTTGGTACACTCGGATTGACAGTTATTTCACCGAGTTAGGCTTCACCAAAAGTGAAGTGGATGCAAACTTGTACCAGATTGTGGTTGAAGGTAAGCTCTTGATTATCGTACTATATGTTGATGATCTGATTTTGACAGGCGATGAGCAGCTGATAACTTCATGAAAGGAGGATCTTTCAAGGGAGTTCGAAATGAAGGACATGGTACTCCTTCACTATTTCCTTGATTTGGAAATATGGTAGCGGGATGGTGAAATTTTTGTTTCTCAAGTCAAGTATTCCAAAGAGATATTGGGTAAGTTTCACATGGAAAGTTGTAAACCCATAGACACTCTTCTTCTAGGAAATTAGAGGAAAGAGGATGTTACTTCAAGAGAATTAGTGAACGCTATTGTCTATAGGTAGCTAGTGGGTTCACTGATGTACTTGGTGAACACCATACCAGAGATTTTCTACGCAGTTAACCAGTTGAGTCAAGCTATGGTTAAGCCGACGAAGCTATTTTGGAAGGCAGGGAAGCATGTCTTGAGATATATCATGGGCACTACAGAGTGGATTATGGTACAGACGGATAGAGGGAGTGAAGATTCAAGGCTTCACGGATGCAGATTCGGCAGGCAGTCCATCAGACAGAAAGAGCACATCAGGAGGGATCTTCAGCATAGGATCGACAATAGTTTCTTGGTACAGCAGGAAGTAGCGATCTGTGGCACTCATTTCAGCCAAGGCAGAGTACATTGCAGCAAGTCAAGCTACATGTGAGGCCATCTGGTTGAGAAAGATCTTGGTTGGCTTGTTTGGTTCTCACATAGATCCGACTGTGATACATTGTGATAACCAGAGTTGCATTAAAATCTCGGTTAATCAGGTATTCCATGATAGGTCCAAGCACATATACATTCGTTACCACCATCTCAGAGCTTGTGTTCAGAGGTGCATTATGTTACTTCAGTACATTCCCACGGAAGATCAGGATGTAGATATTTTGACGAAGGCGCTCACCAGGAGAAAATTTTGAATACCATAGAGGCAGGATCGGGGTGGCAGATAATCCCTTTCCTGTTGAGAGGTGGTGTCGAAGTCCAACAAGAAATTGCAGCACACACACTAGTGTAGGACCAATAGTTCCTAGTGATACATTAATGTGAAGGCCAAATTAATTAATTCCCGTTAAAGCCAATTTAATTTTCCCTTAATTAAATTGGACAATAAAATGTAATCTATCTCATGATCAATTGCAATAGTTTATCGGAGGTGATTAACTCGCTAGGGCTCATGTATTTCCCGAGTTGAGGGTGGTTGGTAGTGAAGTGCAGTGAGTAATTCTATTAGTTATGGAGTTTGAATTGCAGCTTGTTGCATGGCTTAATGCATGAGTAACTCCACAATTCTAGTTAGGTGAGTTAGAGCGCTGGAAATAGTTGTAATTAATTATTGTACTATTGAGATATCAAGTGAATTAAAATATTATTTACTCCATCGTTGTGGTTCCTGTGATTTGGAAGATTTGGCAATACCAAATGACAAGACAACATCAAACCACTTTGGGATCTCAGGATCTAGCCCTCCTAGATCCAGAGAGGGATCTCTCTATAAATGTAAATAATGATATATCTTTAAGGTCAGTTTATGGTATTAGGCTAGGTATGAAGCACAGGGGTTTGTTTTGTTTGTTTGGTTGGAGATCATTAACTGAGAAGGTTATGTGAAGTGAAGAAGGAACTAAGTAGTAGGATGTTTCAGCATGGGATGATAGGTCGAAAGAAGTGCCAATCCATTGGGCTATGGAGTCATAAAAGGGTTTACTCGCATAACAACTATCCAAGGGTTTCCATAGGGCAAGTCATCTATACCAAAGGATCTCTTTAGATAGGTGGTGAGATGGAACATTAAGAAGTGAGGTGAAAGAAAGAAACCAAAGTGAAGCCTAAGATCAGGTAAGGACTTTTAACCTATCCTGCTTTTGACATACTTTCAAAGGAAACTCTCAATAAAGACACAAAGGGTAGCTTAAGATCAAGTAAAGACTTTTAACTTAGCCTGCTTTCAACATACTCTTAAGGGAAACAATCCAGCAGTCCTCATAACCACTTTCAGACGGTAGAAAACATTTAAGATTAAACACAGAGTAAGGCCTAAGATCAGAGAAAGACTCTTAACCTTCTCTACTTTTGACACCAACTCACAGGGAAACCTTCAAGACAAACTGTTGGAGAAGAAACTAGAGGACAGGGCTAACCATAGACTTCCCTAGTTCCAATCTTTACTTAGCATGAAATGAAAATATCATTTAAGAACGATATCTCGAGTTGTACTCAGCAAGACATGGGATCACCAACATTTCTTGACTGGTTATACTCTATAGAATTATCCTTAAAATACACAATCAAAGGAAAACATAAAGATAAATATTTGACAGTGAGATTTAGGGTACCTCCAACAGTATGTCCTAATCTATGTTTGTTGTTCTTTATCAGAGAATAATGGACAGTATGAAAAAACATGAAAGGAGACAATTACAGTAAGGAAAACATCACCAATAATATAGACCAGGATCCTGTGAATCTGCTTGTTCAATTGATGTGCAAAACCAGTCACATACTTTGAGCCCAGTGGCTTTTTACAGTCCAAACTTCTCTTCATAACCTACTATATTACAAAATACTCAGCTACTTCCCCTTAATAACAGTTCAAACAGTCAATAAAATCCCAACCCTTTACAATGAGTTTTCAATGAATACTTATAGGTGAATGAGGAGGTGGAGTAGTAGATATGAACTTAAATGATCCATTAATACAGAGGGGAGGAAGTATTCGAATGCCCACTCTGCTTAATGGCTCTGCATTAACATGTTGGTACCCTTTAGGCTGGTTTACAAGTCTTTTTCAGGTTGACAATAACTTCAGGTTTGTCTCTTGAAGTACTCTCTGGCTTTTGGTACTCTGATTTGTCTTCTGAGATAAGTAAGGTGATAGAAAGTCTCTCAGGTCTTCCATACTTCCATAACTGTTGTCCTGACAATTTTTAAAGCCTCTATCAGTGCAATAATTGTTCTAGTGCTTGATGGAAAATGGAGGAGGTCATGTAGCTAGTCTTTCTTTGGAGAGGAATGTTCTGCTGATCTGGCTCTGATTTTGTTTAGGCTTCATTTAGCCTCTTTAATCATCTTCATGGTTCTAATCCTTGCTGACTGTGGATTAGGATTCTTAGTCTTCAATATTATGCACTAATATTCTTAATCTTCTTTTGATACTCTTTAAACTTTTTGCTGACCTGTTTGTGTGAATATACAGGTTACAGAGGCGCTGGAGGGTTTATGTCAGGGTTAATAACCCGATCTTCAATGAAAACATGCTATTAAACCCTCTCTGGTGTCTTCCTCCGCGATCTTTGGCTCTAGGATAGTCCTTTTGCGCTCTATATCACCATGACTGTGACTATGAAGACAGAATGAATTCACCACTCTGTAAATCCTGCAAAACATGATAAACACATTATAAAAACCTATGGGAGTGATGATGGCTGCTTCGGAGGCTCATGAGGATGGAGGAGAATTGAGGAAAAAAGATGGATACAGCGGGAAAATGGGGAAAAATCCTGGCAGAGCAGCTAACCAGGTGCATTGGATTTTTGGGCGCGAGGATAAATGTGGACTGTTAGATCAGGATGATCAATGGTGGAGATTTGGTTAATGAAGTCATTTGGGAGATTCGGTGAAATGGAAAAAAGATGGGGGCGAGATTAAATCAGAACCGTCTGATCTCAGAGATAGACGGCTGGGAGAGAACGTGAATGGAAACGATGTAGAGAGCATCAGTTTGGTGAAAAACCATAAATGGTTTTCACGCGGGCTCTGAGGCGGTAAGTGGTTTTCCCAAAAAAAATGTGATTCCATATAATAGGCGACGCGTGGATTTTCAAAACCACCCATATCGCGTAATTTTAAAACGTTAACTCCCGGGCACAAAAATTACGTGATATGGAGTTTAAGCCGTCGGATGAGGGGCATCAGATCCAACGGCGCGGCTTGAGCGCGATGGACCAAAAGACACACGGGGACTGTATGGTGGGACTGACGATTGCGTATGATTTTTGTCGTGGAGCGAGCGGGTGTAATAGCCTAGTGGTTTTAGTGTGAGCTGTCGGATCTGATGATCGGACGGTTGCGATTTGATATCAGGTGGAAGTTTTGAACGGAGGATGAGATGTCAAATGAATAAGTGGGGTGCGATGCAATCTCGGTCGTCGGTTCTTGTGGATTCGACGGTCGAGATTGGATCGGGAGATTGGATCAGAAGATCGGAGGAGAAGGGGCTCATCGCATCGGGAGAGGGAAGGGACCGATGGATTTGAAATTTGACGATGCGATGGGGTGGGACCGACATAGGCGCTGAGGCGTGGTCCTGTGGGAGCAAGCAGGACCGGGGTTTTTAGAGGAAGGCGCTTATCGCATCGGGGAAATAGAATGAACGGAAGTTCGAGAAAAAGGAACTTGTGATTGTGATTAGGCCTTAGCGCTTGGTCGTAGTGCTGGTTATATGTAGAGGAGAGGCTAAGGGATTCTAAGCCCTCGAGGCTAACACTTTATAAGGTAAAAAGACTGTTTTTAAGGTCAAAAACAAAGTTTTTAAGGCTTAGTAAGGGGTTTCGGTAGGCAAAAGAAGGGATTTTCAAACCAAATACAGGGAAATATAAGGTTTAAAAGGGGTTTAGGATGAGATGTAGGTTGAAATGAAGGTATTCAGAGGAGTTTTTGTGAAGGGGATGAGGATGAAAAATGGGGAATTTTGTGGGAGTGAAATGGAGAAAATGGAGGCCTTTTTTAGAACAGCTTCTTTCATAAACAATAGGGTTCAATAATGGAAACAGTAGTGAGGCTTCTTTAAAGGATAGAAGACACATGGAGGCTTCAAGAATGATAGATTTACAAAGGAAATGTGTCTCTTGAAGTCTCAAAAACATATTTTAGCCACCTGTTTGCTTTGACAAAATTTTATAGGTGGCTAACATTCAAAATCAGTGATCTCCCATGAAACTGATGATTTACTATTAATAGTTGCATGCATGTCAGTTCTAGTGGAGACCCAGTTGAGAGAAAGGTTAAAGGGATGTTAACTATAAGTTGTGTGATTAGTAGGTTGACCACATGCAACCAAACAACCATTAGATTTCCCATGATCCTTGCATAGTTTAGGAAGGCCAAAATTCCTAAAGAATATGGATTGCATTCATTAAGAACTGTGCAAGCAAGGCAGGTTGTTTAGAGGCTGAGAATTAGCCAAGTGTTGGTCAGTTTTATCCAGGACAATCTGAGACAGTTGTGAGAGTGCAGGAGACTCTTGTGAGAAGAGTGGTTGTAATTGTTTCATGATTCCATGGTTAATATACAATAGAAGATAGAGGGGTTTTGAGCAGCAAGCTTTCCCCGAGAAAGTATCTGTGTTGTGGTTTGATTTGATTCTTTCTTTGCATATTTATATTTAGAGCCCAATCAATATGTATGCTATCGATGGATTTTTTCTCATAAATCACTAGTCACTTTGACAATTTTTACGAAGGAATTGATAACACATTATGAATATACAAAAGAGAAATACCTTCTTTAGCCAATTGGTAAATCTCAAACAAAAGGGTTCAATGGTGGAGCACAATGAGAACTTCCAAATATTGAATATCAAGGTAACTATTATTTGGGAGGAGAATATGATTGATGTCTTCATAGGGACTTTAAAGGATAACATCCAACATGAGGTTCACCTTTGGGAACCTAATTCATTGGAAAATGCATTTAGGGTGGCAAGAAAAGTTGAAAGCAAAATTATGGCAATAAGGAGATATACCACTCACAACTATAAATATGGAAGGGTTGCATCTCCAAGCCTCCCACAACCTACAAGATTCACACCACAACAATTGGAGAAAAAAAGATCAAAAGGGATTTGTTACAATTGTTATATAAAATACACTAAAGGTCATAAGTGCATTGAGAAGAAATTATTTTACAAAGATTATGAAGAAGAGGAATAAAAGGAACATGAAACATCAAAATAAGAGGATATACACCACGAACCAACCTCAATTAAACAGGAAATGAATCCGACAATATCTTGTAATGCATTAGCAGGAATTACCACTTCTCAGACTCTCAAGATAGAAGGATATATCGAAAAGAAAAAGGTAATAGTGCTTATTAATTCGGATAGTACCCATGATTTTATTCATTGTAAGGTAGCCAAGGAATTGAATTGATTTCTATATCCAGCACCAGAGTGTCAAGTGATGGTTGCAAATGGAGGAATTATAAATTTCTCACGAAATTTCCATAATATAAAGCTAACCACAGGGGAATATATATTGAATAGTCCAATGCTTTCCATTCTAATGGGTGGTGTTGATGTTGTGTTAGGAGTCCATTGGTTACAATATTTAGGGGCGATGGCTTTTAATTGTCAAGAATTTTTCTTGATTTTTTTCTCGGAAGGAAAGGAAATTGAATTAAGGGGTATCACGGGGAAACTGAGGAATATAATAAGCTCTAATGGCATGACAAAGCTTTTGAAGAAAGGACAACAAGGCATAATTGCACAATTATGCTCACTCAATGTTCAAACATTGAAATCATCCAATTCTCCATATCTCTAAAGAGTCATGGACAACCATTCCAAGGTATTTGAGACTCCCAAAGATCTCCCTTACCTAATTGGAAGACGCTTAAATCACGACAATCTTAAATAATTTTTGGAACAAAGATTATCTTAAGACGAGCAACAAAAATGGGTCACGAAGATGGTGAGTTATGAATTTGAAATCATCTACAAAAAAGGGAATCAAAATGTTGTTGCAGATGCATGCTCAAGAAGGGATTAGGATGTGGAAGCATTGCTCTATGTCATTTCTATTATCCAATCTGATTCGATAACTAAAGCAAGGGATGAATGGAATAATGATGAAGAGGTATGGACACTCATTCAAAAGTTGTAGAAAGATCTAAGTACACCTCATACATTTATCTACAAAAATGATTCATTATGGTACGAAGTTCACTTATATCTATGTAATAGCTCCCAACTCAAACAAAAGTTTATTTTGGAATTACGCACCTCTCCTTATGGAGGGCACTCGAGATTTTTAAAAGCTTACCACAATGGTCCAAGTGGATATTAGTGGCCACCTGCCTATTCCACTTGGACCCCCAACATTGTTTCCTTTCAGTTTCCTTGATTTTAGCACAACTTCTATTTTTGGTATTTTTTTTGGGTCTTAAACTTTCAAAATCATTTTAAGGTTCTAAAAGATGTTTTCTGGGAAAACAAAGAGACCAATTTTTTTTTATGAAACTAGCTCACAAAATATAAGAAAAGATAGATCAGCGACTTACAAACCAACCTCTTTGAGGGGGAAACCTCCTTTACATTACATAAATGAACAATTCTTGGATGATACAAATCACAAAACCTACCTTCTATATATAGGAGTCTAAGGGGTAACAATATGACAATGTGGGGACCACATGGGAACAATAATAAAAATAATGGGGCTACACCTATGGGGCATAATAATAACAATATGGGGACTACATGGGCACAACAATAACAATAATGGAGCTACAATAACAATAACAATAAGGGACTATACTAGTGTTATAAGGACCTAAGATGCCCCTCTCCTTCAAAAAAGTGTTGTCCTCGATGCTTGAGTAGTTTTGGATGCTTTTGTATAAAATTCTCATCCTCCCATGTGGAATCTTCAACGAGTAAATTTTTCCACTTGATGAGATACTATGAAATTGATCGATTTCGTTTAGTTCTTGTTTATGTAACTACTTCATGTTCTAATATGATTTTTCCTTCCTCGTCAAGTTCTAGAAATATTGTTTGAACTGGGTGCTTATCACATATAACCTTCTTTAAGCATGAAACATGGAAAACTTGGTGCACTCGGGAAGATGCAGGAAGCTCCAATTTGTATTCCATATTACCAATCTTTTGCAATACCTTGCAAGTACCATAGTAATTTGGCGATAATTTATTATCCTTCTTAGCTAGTTTGAGGGACATTTGTTTGTATGGTTGTAGCCGTAAAAATACCCAGTTTCCTACATCAAAACCTCTTTCACTGCTATGTTGATTTTCCTTTTGTTTCATTTGATTTTGCGATAAATTTAGGTTATCTTTCAAGGGTTGGAGAAATTTTTGTTGATGCTCGATGTAATCTTCCACTACTTGAACCTTAGAATTTTCTCTTAAAGATGATTTCAATGTTTGAAACTCTAGTGAGGATAATTTTGTAATTACGCCTCATTGTTATTTATTTAGAAGCTTTGTCATGCCATTAGAGTTGAATATCTTTCTTGGTTTCCCTACGATACCCTTAATTCAACTTCCTTTCCTTCCCAAAAAAAATTCAAGAAATTTTTTTGAAAATTCAACGCTATCGTACCCAAAGATTGTAACCATTGAACTCCTAATACAACATCAGCACTTCCCATTGGAATGGAAAGCATTGAGCTATTCAATACATATTGCCCCATGGTTATCTTGTTATTATGGCACTTTCCAGAGCAATTTATAGTTCCTCCATTTGCAACCATCACTTGACACTCTAGTGTTGGATATAGGAAGCAATTCAATTCCTTGGCTATCTTACAATGAATAAAATTATGGGTACTACTTGAATCGATCAATATTATTACCTTTCTCTTCTTGATATGTCCTTATATATTGGTTGTTTGAGGAGTGGTAATTCATGCCAATGCATTACAAGATATGGTCGAATTCATTTCTTATTTCTCTAAGGTCGGTTCCTGGTGTATATCCTCTTCTTTTGAAGTTTCTTGTTCCTTTTCTTCCTCCTCTTCACAATCTATGTAAACTAATTTCTTCTCAGCACACTTATGACCTTTATAGTATTTGCTATCATAATTGTAACAAATTCCTTTTGCTCTTTTTTCTTCCAATTGTTGTGGTGTCAACCTTGTAGTTTGTGGAAGGCTAGGAGCAACAACACTTCCATCTTTATATTTGTGAGTGGTAGGCTTCCTTGTTGCCATAATTTTGCTTTCAAATTTTATTTCCAACCTGAATGCCTTTACTAATGAATCAACTTCCCAAAGGTGAACCTCATGTTGGATGTTATCCTTTAAAGTCCCTATGAAGACATCAATCTTATGCTCCTCTGGAATATCATTTACCCTTATATTCATTTTTTGGAAGTCCTTAATGTGCTCCATCATTGAACTATTTTATTTGAGATTTATCAATTGGCTTACGAAGGTGTTTCTCTTTGTATCCTCATGATGTGCTATCATTTCCTTCATAAGTGGTTTATGAGAATAAAGCCATTGATACCATACAAATTGATTTTTTTTTAAATGTAAAGTTGCAATGTGTACCTTTTGTATGTGTTGCACATTATGGAGATCAAAGTATTGCTCCATTTGTAGTATCCATGTTATCAGATCCTTGTCATCAAATTTCCTCATATCAATCTTTGGAATATGGTGGGTCTTCAATCCAACGCTAGAGGCTATGGAATCATGATTAACATTTGTTTTGTTTTCATCATAAGTTTCATCTAATACCTTTTCACCATTATGAATCATTTCTTGTAGCAACTTTGTCAAATCTTCTTTTAAACCATTCTGCAAATCCTCCATGTTTCCTTTCATATTTTCTTCTATACCATCCATATTAGCTTTCATGTCATCCTTCAAACCATCCATATTACCTTTCATGTCATCCTTCAAACCATCCATCTTAGCTTCCATGTCTGTTTTTAAACCATTTATGTCATATTTTTTTTCTCTTTGTGAGATCAAAATTTGTTGCACTTGGTCCCGTAATTCTGATGTATCATGTTGTAATTCTTTGTCTTCATGCATCATAGTAGAGTTTTTTGAGGGATTAATCGGTGTAGAATTAATTTTTTTGAGGTATTTTAGAACACAATACAAATATTTGTGATCCATGTGAATATTGGTGGCCACCTGCCTCTTCCACTTGGGGCCCCACCATTGTTTCTTTTGATTTTTTAGTTTCCTTAATTATAGCACAGTTTACTATTTTTATCAGTTTTTCGGGTCATGAACTTCCGGAGCCGTTTTGAGGCCCTAAAACGATGTTTTTGGGAAAAACCGGGAGCAACATGTAGGTTCCTTAGATGTTGCTCACGTCAAGAGTTATAGTCCTCAGATATATATTTCTGATGAGGTATTGTGAGCATCAAACGGAGATAGTATGCCAAAGTTACATCCCCGGGAAGATTGATGTACCAATTTACCTAAACGGGGCCTATAGTTTTGGCGCTTCGTCTCCTAGGGTTAGGTTTTTGGATTTTTAGGTTTAGCCATTGTTTCTTAATAATAAATAGGCCCTTGAGCCTCATTGTAACATAGTTCAGAGGCCTGTAGCTACCACATCTCTTCTCAGAGATAAGCTACTAGCGACCTAGCTAGTTTATTTCCATTCTGTGTGTAAGCATATTTCAGTTATTTTTTATTAATGAAATGAAGTTTTATTTCTATTGCATATCTAATTTCATGAGTATTTATATATTTCATTGTGTTCCTACATAAATCTGGATCAATTTGTGCTTCAGTATGCCTTGGAATCACTTCAAACTGATTTTTCAAACAAAAGTTATGCAATTTTTAAAAAAATACACACATTTTTCTTGCTCTTAAGAGATTGATCTTGAAACGGTTATAACTATGTAATTTCGGATCTCAAAGATCTTGACTTTATTCTTGTAGTAGACCTCTGAGTCTTTTTTCCAATGCCACAGGTAAGACCTAATTTGGATACTTCAAGGTAAATTTATGCCCAATCTCCCACAATTACCTAATTATGGACTAGTTCAGTAGAGAGATCTTGTACAACATAAAATGTGTCATTGTTTTGATATTTGGCCCTGAAATTGATACAAAGGAAACTACAGTCCGTGCACTTTCAGCCACTTTTTATAGAATTCAAATCTGATGTTTGAAACGAAAGTTATGATGATTTTCCCTCAATCACCTATTTGAGATGAAATTATGGAGCCTGCAAAAACCCTAACTTCCTCAAATCATATATCTGTAAATATAGAGAACCAAGATATGAATTTTTTACAAAAATTTCCTCAAGATTTCGGCTTCTCGTGGTAAAATTTTTACCTTCTGGACCTTCGTATAAAAAACATTATAGCAAAAATTCCAAGATGACCTGTTTGTAGTAGCGAAACCCTAGAATCCAAAGCTCTGATACCAAATGTTATGAAACGAGCTCACAAAATAGAAGAAAAGATAGATCAATGACTTACAAATCAACCTCTTTGAGGGGGAAACCTCCTTTACATTACATAAATGAACAATTCTTGGATGATACAAATGTCAAAACCTATCTTCTATATGTAGGAGTCTAAGGGGTCACTATGGGGACCACATGGGAACAACAATAAAAATAATGGGGATACACCTATGGGGCACAATAAAAAAAAAAATGGGGACTACATGGTCACAACAATAACAATAATGGAGCTACACTAACAATAACAATAAGGGGACACACTAGTATTATAAGGACTTAACAAAAAGTGCTAGAATCTATTTCACAAATTCTTTTTGTTTGTGCCTCCTCATGGACATCTTCAAAATGATGCACTATGATAGCCAAAGTTATGACCCTGGTAAGTTGGTGGTCCAACTTACCCCAACACGGCCCAAAACTGTTGGCGCTTCATATCCTAGGGTTAGGGTTTCACACTTGTTTTTTATGATAAAAAAGCCTTCGAGCCTCATTGTAACACAGTTCAGAAGACATGTAGTCGTCACATCCCTTCTCAGAGATAAGCTACCATCGCCCGAGCTAGTTTGTTCCATTCTACATGTAAACAGTTTTAAGTACTTGTTATTAATTAATTGAAGTTATGTTCTTTCAATGTATCTCTATGTTTTGTTTAAATCTATATTTCAATGTGTTCCTTCATAAATCCATATCACATAGGGTCAAGAAGGAGTTTTTTTGGGATGACCTTTAATCTGATATTCAGAAGTTTGTGGCAAAATGTTTGGTTTTCTAATGAAATAAAGTTGAGATAATTAAAACCTCGGGTTTTTTGCAACCTTTAGCCATTCCAAGTCAAATTTGGGAGGAGGTCTCAGTGGATTTTATCACAAGTTTGCCCAATTCTGAAGGAAAGGATGTCATCATGGTGGTAGTTGATAGACTTACCAAGTATGCACACTTTTGTGAACTATCTCATCCTTTCAAAGCTAGTACATTTGCTATTGCATTTATGGAAATAATTTAAAAGTTACATGGAAACCCAAAGATTATTGTAAGTGATAGAGAGCCCATTTTCAATGGAAAGTTTTGGATAGAATTATTTTCTTCTCTTGGTACTCAATTAGCTCATATCTCATCTTATCATCCTCAATTTTACGGGAAAACTAAGATAGTAAACAAATTTTTGGAAGAATATATTTGTTTCTTTGTATTTAATAAACAAACACAATGGGTCCAGTGGTTTCCTCTGGCATAATGGTGGTATAAAAATTCCTTCCATACCGCAACAAAAATGACCCCATTTATGGCACTTTATGGATATCATCCATTGTCTATCACATCGTATTTAAAAGAAAATTCTAAGGTTCAAGTAGTGGAAGATCACATTGAGCATCAACCACAAGTTCTCCAACTCTTAAAGTATAACCTGACTCTGACGCACAATCAAATCAAACAACAGGTAGATCAACATCACAGTGAAAGGAGTTTTGACATAGGTGATTAGGTATTTTATAACTATGACCATACACATAAATGACCCTCAAACAAGCTAAGAATTATAATAAATTGACTTCCAAGTACTATGGTGCTTACAAGTTGTTGCAAAATATTGGTACTGTAGTCTCTCACATACAAATTGGAGTTGCCTACATCTTCATGAGTACACCCGGATTTCCATGTTTCATACTTAAATAAGGTTATAGGTGACAAGATTCCAGTTCTTTTAGAACTCAATGAGGAAGGAAAAATATTAGTGGAGCTTGAAGTAGTCACATAAACAAGAACCAAGAAGTTATGGAATCGATCAATTCCAGAGTATCTCATTAAGTGTAAAAAATTACGTGTTGAAGATTCCACATGAGAGAAGTAGTATTTTATACAGAAGCATCCATAACGACTTAATCATCATTGACAACACTTTTTTTGAAGGAGAGGGGCATGTTAGGTCCCTGTAATACTAGTGTAGGCCCCATATTGTTATTGTTGTGCCCCATGTAGCCCCTATATTGTTATTGTTGTGCACCATAGAAGCCCATTACTGTTATTGTTGTGCCCTTACATTATTATTTTTATGTAGGCCATTATTATATTGTGACCCTTTAGAATCCTATATATACCAAGGGGGTCTTGTAATTTGTATCATCCAAGAATTTTTCATTTATGTGATGTAAAATGAGGTTGCCCCTACGAAGAGGCTCATTTTCAAGTCATTGATCTATCCCTTCTTCTTCTTTTTTATCTGGTTACATAACATTATTGACCATCAAATCATTCCAAAACATGAGATACTTTGAGCTATTGTTTTCCATGTTCTTCATTCAAAGCATCAACGAGTAAGGTTTCATTATGTGATAAAGTAAGTGGCCTTCATAATGAGATTAAATTTGAGGTTCAGGCACTATGTGATAACAAGGAAACTATATAGAGTGGAATTTGGTTACAGGATTATAACTTTTTAAATCTCAAGCAACAACCTAATACAAATGCACCTCTAAATTTTTTGGAAAGCGTGAGTCCAAAATATTTATAAAGTAGAGACACATCAATATTAGAGGTCCCTATAATACTAGTATAGCCCCTTATTGTTATTGTTAGTGTATCCCCCTTATTGTTATTTTTGTGCCCCATAGAATCCCACTATTGTTATTGTTATGCCATTACATTATTATTGTTATGTAGACTCTAATTATATTGTGACCCCTTATACTCCTATATATAGAAAGGAGGTTTTGTCATTTGAAACATCCAAGAATTGTTCATTTGTGTGATGTAAAGGAGGTTTCCCCCTAGAATAGTCTCATTTTTAAGTCATTGATCTATCTTTTATTCTATTTTGTGAGCTGGTTGCATAACATTTGGTATCATAGCTTGGGATTTTAGGGTTTCGCTTCTTCAAACAGGTCATCTTGGAATTTTTTCTATAAGTTTTTCTACGAGGCTTCAGAATTTGAAATTTTTACCACGTGGAACTGAAATCTTGGTGAAATTTGTATAAAAATTTTAGATCTTGGTTCGCTATATTTTTGTATATATGATCCGGGGAAGTCAAGGTTTGTGTAGGATCCAACATTTAGTCTCAAACATGTGACCTACGGAAAATCGTCATAAATTTCATTGCAGACATCATAATTGAATTATGTAAAAGGTGTATGAAAGTGCACGAATTGTAGTTTTTTGTGTAGCAATGTTAGATTCGAAGGTTGAAACAACGATACGTGGCACTCCATACAATTTCGCTCTACTGAACTAGTCTATAATCAGGTCATCGTGGGAGATTGGGCATAACTTTATCTTGAATCCAAATTTGGTTTGAATAGTGGCATTAGAAAGAATATTCAGAGGGATGCCATAGGACCAATTTTTAGATCTTGGAGATCTGAAATCACAGAGATACAATAGTTTAAATATCAAGCTCCTAAAATGCTAGAAAAAGGTGTGTATTTTTTAACTTTGCATAACTTTTGTTTGGAGAATCAATTTTAAGTGATTTAAAGGGTATATTGAAGCATATATATCATTATTTGGTCCTAAAATGCCTCCCAAACAAAAGAATTCTATACCCATTAAGCCCTCAGAAAGCTCTATTATGACACATGAAGAGGAAGAAGTGCAACATGATATATCAAAATTACAAGAGCAAGTCCAACAAATTTTGCTCTCGCAAAGAGTAACCAAAAATGAAATAGAAGATAAGATGGATGGTTTTAATAGTGGTTTAAAACTAGACATGGATGGTTTGAAGAATGGTTTAAAATCAAACATGGCTGGTTTGAAGAATGGAATGGAAGCTTAGAACGAATATATAGAAGAAAAACTGAAAGGCAACATGGAAGACTTGAAGGAAGGTTTGGAAAAATTGCTCCAAGAAATGATTCCTAATGGCGAAAAGGTAGTAGATGAAAGTCATGATGGGAAAGAAATAAATGTTAATCATGATTTCATAGACTCTAATGTTGGATTGAAGACCCACCATATTCCAAATATCGATATGAGGAAGAAAGGATCTGGTAACATGGATACTACAGATGAAGCAATATTTTGATCTCCATAATGTGCAAAACACACAAAACGTACACATTGCAACTTTATTTTTAGAAACCAATCAGTTTGTATGGTATCGATGGCTTTTTCCTCATAAACCACTTGTCCCTTGGGTTAATTTTTATGGAGGAAATGAAAGAACATTATGAGGATACAAAAAGCAACACCTTATTTAGCCAATTGATAAATCTCAAACAAAAGGGTTCAATGGTGGAACACATTGAGGACTTTCAAAAATTGAATATAAGGGTAAATGATATTCCAGGGGAGCATAGGATTGATGTCTTTATAGGGACTTTAAATGGTAACATCCAACATGAGGTCCACCTTTGGGAACCTGATTCATTGGAGAAGACATTCAAGTTGGAAAGAAAAATTGAAAGCAAAATTATGGCAACAAGGAATCCTACCACTCACAACTATAAAGATGGAAGTGTCATTGCTCCTAACCTTCCACAACCTACAAGGTTGACACCACAACAATTGGAAGAAAAAAGAGGAAAAGGTCTTTGCTACAGTTGTGATAGAAAATACACTAAAGGTCATAAGTGTGCTAAGAAGAAGCTATTTTACATAGATTGTGAAGAGGAGGAAGAAAAGGAACAAGAAACTTCAAAAGAAGAGGATATACACCAGGAACTTACCTTAGAGAAATTAGAAATGAATCCGACCGTATCTTTTAATGCATTTGTGGAAATTACCACTCCTCAAACTCTCAATATAGAAGGACGTAACAAGAAGAAAAAGGTAATAGTGTTGATTGATTCGGGTAGTGCCCATAATTTTATTCATTGTAAGATACCCAAGGAATTGAATTGCTTCTTATATCTAGCACCAGAGTGTCAAGTGATGGTTACAAATGGAGGGACTATATTTTTTTCTAGAAAGTGCCATAATACCAAGCTAACCATGGGGGAATATGTATTGAATATCCCAATGCTTTCCATTCCAATGGGTGGTGTTGATGTTGTACTAGGAGTTAAATGGTTACAATATTTAGGTATGGTAGCTTTTAATTTTTAAGAACTTTTCTTGAAATTTTTTGGGAAGTAAAGGAAGTTGAATTAAGGGGTATTACAGGGAAACCAAGAAATATAATCAGATCTAATGGCATGAAAAAACTTTTAAAGAAACAACAACGAAGCGTAATTTCACAATTCTGCTAACTAGAGTTTCAAACACCGAAGTCATCTATTTCTTTAGATCTCCAAAAAGTCTTGGACAATCATTCCAAGGTATTTGAGACTCCCAAAGTGCTCCCACCTATTCGTGATCATGATCATGCTATTCATTTGATTCCAGGAAGTGTTCCTCCAAAAATTATGCCTTACAGATATCCCTATGCCCAAAAGAGCGAAATTGAACGTATGATTGCAAAAATCCTAGAGGTCGGTATAATTCAACCTAGTCAAATTTATTTCTCTGCTCCAATAGTATTGGTGCACAAGAAAGATGGATCGTGGCACATGTCTCTGGATTATAGGGAGCTCAACAAGATCAATATAATATAAATTTCCCATTCCTGTCATTGATGAATTATTGGATGAATTACATGGAGAAATTTACTTCACCAAGTTGGATCTCTGTTCAGGATATCATCAAATTAGAATGAAGATTGAAGACATTCTGAAAACATCATTTAGAACTCATGAGGGTCACT
Organism: Pinus albicaulis; assembly: GCA_034641835.2. NCBI lineage: Eukaryota > Viridiplantae > Streptophyta > Pinopsida > Pinales > Pinaceae > Pinus > Pinus albicaulis. Next base: position 725,713,216 of record CM076581.1, read on the forward strand.
ATGAATTCTTGGTCTTGCATTTTGGCCTTACTAATGAACCTTATACAATTCAAGGGTTGATGAATTCCATTTTCAAACCCGTCCTTAGAAAATTTAAGTTAATATTTTTTTATGATATACTAATCTACAACAAGTCTTGGAAGGATCATGTTCAACATGTTGACAGGGTGCTCAAACTATTGGAGGAGAAACAATTATATGAAAAAACCTCCAAATGTTTCTTTGGAGTACATGAGGTGGAATATCTGGGTCATATTGTATCTCGAGAGGGTGTTAAGGTAGACCCTAACAAAATTAAAGGCATCAAGGAATGGAAAATCCCCACAACCATAAAGCATCCGCGAGGATCTTGGGTTAAAAGGGTAGTATCGCAAGTTTTTAAGTATTGTGGGAGAATAACAACACCTCTAATAACATTACTAAAGAAAGATGCATTTTCTCGACCTGCATAACTAAGGCTTGTTTAGTCAATTTAGTGTCCTAAATTGCTAACATAAATTATTGACCAGGGCTAGTAAACTGATGAAGTGTGATGCACTATATGTGCCTAAGTATCCATTTTTCTTACTTCGTTGTTTTTAGTGTTTTATTGATGTTTTTGGGTTTTTATGTTTGATTCTTAGTATGCTACTCTATGCTAAAAAGATGAAGTTAGATCTATGTCAAAAGGGAGAAAAGGAAATGTTAATAAATGAATTAAAACAGAGTTTATTTGCAAGTTCTGTTCCTAATTAGAAAATGATGAAAACAAAGAGTCCTAATCCATGGATATTACAGCTTCTAAATGAACATTCATGAAATGAAAAGTAACTCAAAACACTACAACTTAATCTGATTCATTTAATTAGAGATTTGTTGGAAGAGCTTGTGAAAAAGATTAATCATAATGTGATAAGGATCTTCTATGAAGAAAAACAATCAATAACTCACAATATTACAACTTAGTCTCATTCGTGAATTAGAGGTTTATTGGAAAAGCGTTTCAAAGAGACTAACTGCAGTATAATGAGGATCTTCTTTTTAACTAAATAACAGAAAATGAAATGCTAATAACTCAGAATATCACAATTGAATCCCATTCATTTAATAGAGATGTATTGGAAGAGCTTGAGAAAGAGACTAACTGCAATATCATGAGGATCATTTATCTAAGAAAATGACATGAAACATAATGCTAAAAGCTATGATTTCAGAAAGAAATCTAAGTAAAGAAATATTACAAAACATAATTGAAAATGACTTATCTAGAAAACATGTAAAACCTCCTCGAATAGCAGAGGCGTTCTACTACCAATTTGGTGAAATTATTCAACTTCTTAAAGTTGTAATCAAAACAACATCAATGAACTGAACTTCTTTATTGATAAACTCACAAATCTACATCCCATTCCATCTTAAGCTTTGTTACAAAACACTCTCTAATCATTTCTCTTCTTCTCCTATTTTTCACTACCATTGATAGGAAAAATCTTCCCCTATTTATACAAAAATATGAAAAGTTATCTCATTAATGAGAGTCCATGAATCTCTCCCTCTATCTCTAGAGTTACAATCAAAATAGGAAATGATAAGACACATGTATTTTTAGAGTTTCAATACAAATAAGAAATGAGACACATATCTTCTTAGAGTTTCAATACAAAAAGGAAATGAGACACATATCCTCATGATCCCATGATCTTCTCCACTCAAATTCGAATTTAGTTTTGGGAGGCCACATAAAGGTATTTTAGAAGCTTCCTTTTGACCTACACATGTCACAAAACTCATAACACATATATAGATATATGAAACTATGTTAATTTTCTAGTTTCTAATCATAAATTAACTTTAAACACATAAAATAAATAACTTTGGAAGACAAGGATCCTAACCCATATATTTATGAAAATGGTTACTTGATGTAGGGTTTTAGGTTAGATAGTTATGAAATGAGAGCTAAATGGTAATGACATAATGGAAATATGTATGAATATGGAAAACACTTTTGAGACTCAACATACCCCCCAACTGAAGTTGTTGCATGTCCTCATGCAACTATTGCAATGATTCATTTGTTCATGAGTTGATCTTTTATGAGTTTTGAATCATATTGATTCGTTCCAAACTTTGCTTTATAATATTTTCTTTTGGCAAAGTATAATACATTTGATTGCAACATTTTTTTATGGTTGGTTCTTGTGTGACAACCGGTTTTTTTGAGCAATGGTTCTTGTGTAACAATGCTTTATTTTCTTTGTTGCATCAAAGTTCATGAAAACATTTAGAATCAATTACTTCATCAATGAATTGATCATTTGCAAGGCATATAATCTTTTGGATCATGTTGCAACAATAGTTGGTTGGGAAGTATATGTGGGTGGAAATGAAATGAAAATGTGTGATAGTATATGACATGTGGATATGAAATGATGTCTCTTCCCCCCAACTAAAGATATGACAATGTGAAAAAGGGAGTGAGGAATTTTTCCAAAGTTACAATTTTAGCATTCTAATGAATTACATGACTAAAAATTAGAAAACCACATACCTTCACTTACCTTAAATGTGGATGAGTTGTGTATACTGAAGAGTGTGGTTGTTGATGTTGTTGGATCATGAACTATGTAAACAAATGAATTTGATCTGCTTCTTTGTTATCTTTGTTCTCTTTGTGCTGATGGCAAGATTGGGATCTTTATTGCTACTGATACAAATTGATTCCTGCTGCAAACTGCTGAAATGATGTAGTCTTCAATCGTTACAAAATCTGATGGTACAATTCTAGTCATGCGAATAAATGTGTTGATGTCGAGCATGAAGAGAAGTCATTGGATTACCGACCATTGATGAATGTCATTAACCAATGCGAGGCAAACTCACCATTAATGTCAATGAGTGCCAAGGTACCTAAGTACATCTTGCAAAGTGCGAATAAATGGGCTGATGTCGAGCCACTTGCAAGATCTGACGATCAAGGGACATTGATGTATTCCCATGATTGTCAGCGAGAGAACTTGTCATTAATGCATACAAGCCTCAAGGTACTATTAAGGACTCTAGTCTTGGACCTAGATAATGTGCTGATGTCGATAGGCCAAGACTTGTTAGAAGGGAGGCCTTAAGGAATCCTCCATCATCTAACGCGAGCATGAAAGAATAATTTTTGAAGGACTATGGATGAAAATTTTTGCAGTGGATAAAGGTTTATTTGATAGAATGAAAATGGAAATGAAATGAATCAGCTTTGTAGAGGAGCTAAATGGTTTTATTGCTAGTGAAAGCAGGGCAGTAAAATATAATGACTAGGAAAAAATGAGCAGTGAGGGAAAATGAGACGAGGATTTTATTGAATTACTAAATAGAAATTCAATAGCGAAGGTAAAGGGAAATGAGGTGAGTGCTTTATTGACTGAGGAAGCATGGATGCAATGGAGATACTGGCATCTGAAAGGATTGCAAGTGTTGGATCTGATTTGCATTAGCATGTGCTCATGCATTGATGTTTCTTTCTTTGTTGCTAATCACCTTCTTGTAAAATAAATTTAGTCTCTAAGAGAGACACTATTCGCTTGTAGTCATATGTCCTTCCTCCTAGAACCTGCAAAATAAAACTAGTACTTGTTCTACAATGGAATGTAAGATTATCAAAAGAGAGAGGTGATCAATCTCTCTGGTTATGACATTTACACAAAAAAATTGAGAATTGGTACTAATAAAACAAGTTCATGAAGGAAAACCAAAAGAATTTATACATGTTTCTCAAGTTACCTGTTGTGTCTTTTCAGCAATTTCTTTAGTCTTTACTATTTCAAACTTTGATGATAGTTTTCTCATTATGTAGATCTCGTCGAAATATTTCCAACGACGCTTGAATTTTCAAAATCCAATGTCAAAATATAAAGTTAGGCTAATTTGAAATTTGGGTGAAACAGTCAAGTTTCTCAGCTACAAAATTGATGTTTAGCTTGCAGAATTGCGCAGCAGCTGCAAAAATGCGCAGTTTCTGTAGCTAAAAATCCTAAAAAGAAAGTTAAGTATACACGCCTATGCAAATAATTAGTCTTTCATTTAAATAAATCAGCACCTTCTCCAAAAAAAACGAACAATACCCTACTTATTTTATTGATGCAAAAAAAATTCATTTTTTTTTTTTTTTTTAATTATTTTTTTCATTTTTTTATTTTTTATTTTTTTTATTTTTTTTATTTTTTTTTGTAATGGAAAATACATTTTATTTAAACCTCAATCAGTGTCACAACAGAGAATGTTACCTACCCAAAGAAGTGAGGAACAAGGACTGGTATTGTGACAGTCCAATAAAGACAAAAAAGGAAAACCAATGAGAGATTTTGAAATTTAGAATTTTTTTTGTTTTTTTATTTTTTATTTTTTATTTCTTTTGTTTTTTTATTTTTATTTTTTCTATTTTTTTTTCAATAAAAATAAACCTTATTGCATAATGCAGAAACATGATGTTGCCTCTTCCACTTTAGATCATTATCGAAAAAAAAACTGTCCAATATCTAGAAGGCTCAATGCTCCAAGAAAATTCTATATGGCAAAACAACAATAGGCTTAGTACTCCCACCATGCGTTTAAGCACAGTGTTGGAAAAGACCTTAGATATAACTTCATGTTTCAATACAGAGGCTAAAAATTGTCGGATTGATATGTTGCTAACTCTCGGGGCTTTTATAGTTGATTGGCTTCCAACCATTAGCATGCTTCCTCCATAACTGAGATCAGATGAGGGGATTCGTAGAAGTAATGACTCAGCACAATGATTAAGCATTCAAATGGATAACCTTGCTCTCAAATGGGTAGAAAAAAAAATAAAAATGATGAAATAAGTATCAGTGATCTAAACAAATGAACCCATCAAGTGTTATGGTTGCATTATGTAACGACGAATGCACATTTTATATCTGATCTATCTTTCCATGAAATCATTGTGTGGATTAATCTACAGCAAAATTTTATTTAAACTTTGAATTCTTCTTCCCTTAGCATGCCCTATTCAAACATTTCACTGTGCGTTTAAAACAAAACCGTTTCTCTACGCAATCTACAAAATGAGGTTCAAAAGATCGCTAAAATTCTCTCAATCGGTTAAGAAATTCAGAAAAACATTTTTGGGTTATTTAATTGCCCATGTTCTAAGAAAAAATCATGTCTCCGTTTTTTGAAATTCATCATTAGTCAACCAGAAAACGTGTTTCAAAATCACGTGTCAAAAATAGTTACATTTTTCTGGTAATGGAATACGACTTCTGGTGAACGAAATGATTTGTTGATTGCCACATGCATCGATCAATGGAGTTCAATTCGAAACCAAAATCAGCTTCCTAAAGAACGGTCTCTCTAAATTATGGATTTATTAAATGATTATGCCTCCAGTTTTGTTGTGGTTCCTGAGCAAATTTCTCGTTTCCCTTTGCTTTCCTCTCTGATTCTCTTTTCTTTCTTCTTTGACAGCAGATTCTTTTCTTATTCAACGCATTTCAATCTGAGAATTTTGACAACAGCTCCTTTTCTTATTCAACGCTTTTCAATGTTGATGATCTCTTTGATCTACAAATAAATGCTTATCACGAGTATTCTGCACACAATTTCAATTTTGTTAAGGTATTCTCCAGTTTTTCTTGCGGTAGCCTGATGAATTTTGAGCCTGAAGGAACTTGTTGCTAAATTTATATGATTTCTTATCAGCATTTGATCCCAGCATATTTTTATCAGATTTGCAAGAGCACTGGTCATCATTAAGGAATCTCTGATCACAGATTTTGTTTAACAATTGCAGAGGTTAGATCTGCAAAACTCAAATGCGTACATGGCATCTCACAGCAGTAAATCTCTCATAATCAAAGTTCCGTGAATGAAATAAAAACATCCATATCAAAATTTAAACTTTACTTCTTTTCAGAATTTGGAGATGAGAGCTTGATGGAATGGATTTCTGGTTGATGCAAATTTGAAGGCCAAAGTCCAAAATTTGTTGCGTAGTCAAGTTTATTTGCAGGTTGATTGGAAGGTCGAAGCGAAACTAGCATACAAAACATTGATTTAGAGATTGCAAAGCCAATTAAATTTTGCTTTCAGTTTATTTGTTTGGAATTTTAATCTCATTTTATTTTATGCTTTGATTTTTTTTTTTAAACTTTCTTTATTAAAAAGAAACTATTAATAAAGAAAATAAAATTTATTTTATTTGTTTTGTTAATAAAATTACATATGTTATATTTTTTTTAAAATTAAAAATATACATATATATTTTACTAAACAAAATAATTTATTGAATTTGTTGTTTTTGTTTTTTTTTAAACATAAAAATTATTTTTCCGATCCTCCAGATCACAAAAAGTGTAGGAGGAGAGCATACTCGAGAAATTATTAATTTTTTTTTAGATGTAAGAAATAAGGTCTACTAATTACACTTCCCCGGCGACGGTGCCAAAATGTTTAGTCAATTTAGCGTCCTAAATTGCTAACATAAATTATCGACAAGGGCTAGTAAACTGCTAAAGTGTGGTGCACTATATGTGCTTAAGAAACCTACTTCTTACTTCATTGTTTTGATGTTTTATTGTTGTTTTGGGGGTTTTATGTTTTGATTCTTAGTGTTCTAGGTATGCTACTCATGCTAGAAGATAAGCAACTATGTCAACAGGAAGAAAAATGAAATGTTAATAAATAAATTAAAACAGAGTTTATTTGCAAGTTATGTTCCTTAACTAAGAAATGATGAAAACAAGAGAGTCTTAATCCATGGATATTACGCTTTCTAAATGAACATTCATGAAATGAAAAGTAACTCAAAACACTACAAATTAATCATTCATTTAGTTAGAGGTTTATTGGAAGAGCTTTTTGAAAGAGATTAATCATAATGTGATAAGGATCTTCTATGAAGCAAAACAATCAATAACTCAAAATATTACAACTTAGTCTCATTCGTGAATTAGAGGTTTATTGGAAAAGCTTTTGAAAGAGACTAACTGCAGTATAATGAGGATATTCTTTTTAACTAAATAACAGAAAATGAAATGCTAATAACTCAAAATATCACAATTGAATCCCATTCATTTAATAGAGATATATTGGAAGAGCTTGAGAAAGAGACTAACTGCAATATCATGAGGATCCTTTATCTAAGCAAATGACATGAAACATAATGCTAAAAGCTATGATTTCAGAAAGTAGTCTAAGTAAGGAAATATGACAAAACATAATTGAAAATGACTTATCTAGAAAACATGTAAAACCTCCTCGAATAGCAGGGGCCCTCTGCTACCAATTTGGTGAAATTCTTCAGCTCCTTAAAGTTGTAATCAAAACAACATCAAAGAACTAAACTTCTTTATTGATAAACTCACAAATCTACATCCCATTCCATCTTAAGCTTTGTTACAAAACAATCTCTAATCCTTTCTCTTCTTCTCCTATTTTTCACTACCCTTGATAGGAAAAAGCTTCCCCTATTTATACAAAAATATGAGAAGTTATCTCGTTAATGAGAGTCCATGAATCTCTCCCTCTATCTCTAGAGTTACAATCAAAATAGGAAATGATAAGACACGTGTCTTTTTAGAGTTTCAATACAAATAAGAAATGAGAGACATATCTTCTTAGAGTTTCAATACAAAAAGGAAATGAGACACATGTCCTCATGATCCCATGATATTCTCCACTCAAATTCGAATTTGGTTTTGGGAGGCCACATAAAGGTCTTTTAGAAGCTTCCTTTTGACCTACACATGTCACAAAACTCATAACACACACACACACACACACACACACATATATATATGAAACTATGTTAATTTTCTAGTTTCTAATCATAAATTCACTTTAAACACATAAAATAAATAAATTTGGAAGACAAGGATCCTAACCCATATAGTTATGAAAATGGTTACTTGATGTAGGGTTTTAGGTCAGATAGTATAAAATGAGAGTTGAATGGTTATGACATAATGGAAATATGTATGAATATGGAAAACAATTTTGAGACTCAACAAAGGCCTTTGAACATCTTAAAGAGGAAATGTGCCAAGCACCAGTCTTAGCTACACTAGACTTCACAAAAACATTTATTATGGAATGTGATGCCTCGAGAAATGGAATTAGTGTTGTTTTAATGCAAGAAGGAAGACCTGTTGCTTTTGAAAGTCGTCCAATCAAAGGAAAGTATTTACGAAAACCTATTTATGAGAAGGAAATGTTGGCAATACTACATGCATTGAAGCAATGGCGACCTTACCTAATGGGAAGACACTTCAAGGTAAAAACAGATCATGAGAGTCTTAAATACTTTTTTGAACAAATATTATCTTCAGAAGAGCAGCAAAAATAGATCACAAAGATGTTGGGTTATGACTTTGAAATCATCTACAAAAAATGGAAGAAAATTGTTGTTGCAAATGCACTCTGAAGAAAGTATGAGGATGTTGAAGCATTTCTTTGTGCCATTTCTATTATCCAACCAGATTGGATAACCGAAGCAAGGGACGAATGGAAGAATGACGAAGAATTATGGACACTCATTCAAAATTTGTAGCAAGATCCCAATACATCTGATAAATTTAGGTGGAAAAATGATTCATTATGGTACAAATATCGCTTATAACTTTGTAAGAATTCCCAACTAAAACAAAATATTATTTTGGAATTGTACACCTCTCCCTTAGGAGGACACTCCTGTTTTTTAAGAACTTACCACAAGGTCAAGAAGGAATTTTTTTGGGTTGGTCTTAAATCTGATAATCAAAAGTTTGTGGCAGAATATTTGGTCTGCCAACAAAATAAAGTTGAGACAATTAAGACCACGGGTCTGCTATAAATTTTATTCATTCCAATTCAATGTTGGGGGGAGGTTTCAATGGATCTTATCACAGCTTTACCCAAGTCCTAAGTAAAGAGTTTCATCATGGTGTTAGTTGATAGACTTACCAAGTATGCACATTTTTGTGCATTATCTCATCCATTTAAAGCCAGTACAATTTCTACTGCATTTATGGAAACAACTCAAAATATACATGGAAAACCAAAGATTTTTGTAAGCGATAGAGATCCCATTTTCACTGTAAATTTTTGGACGAAATTATTTTCTTATTTGGGTACTCAACTAGTTCATAGCTCATCTTATCATCCTCAATCTGATGGGAAAACTAAGATAGTGAGCAAATGTTTGGAAGGATATCTTTATTGCTTTGTATCTGATAAAGAAACACAATGGGTCAAGTGGTTACATCTGGTTGAATGGTGGTATAACACTTCCTTCCATCCTACAACAAAAATGACCTCATTTATGGCACTTTATGGATATCATCCACTGTCCATCACATTATCTTTAAGAGAAAATTCTAAGGTTCAAGCAGTGGAAGATCACATCGAGCACCAAAAAAAGGTTCTCCAAATCTTAAAGGATAACCTCACTTTGGCACAAAATTTGTTACACCATTTTTTGGTCATCTAACTTGTTACTATTAGATGGACTTAAGTACACCATCTAAGACCAATTTTACCCTAAGTAAAATTGCTTTCACTATGAAAAATAACTTAGTAAACCACCTTTATTAAGTTGTTTATGGTCTAAATAGGAAACCCCATGAGGAAAATATTAAATAAATCTACATTTGTTTGATTTTCCTAAAGGAATAATTAATTAAACAACAGCTTGATTAATATTCCTGGTCATATTTAACCCCAAAACAAGAAAATTAATTAGATAAATCACTATTTATCTTATTATTTTCTAGGAATAATTATTTAAACATTATTTAAATAATATTCCTTATTAAATTTGACTAAATCATTCATAAATAATTAAATAAATCATTATTTATTTGATTATTGCTCAAACATATCCTTAAAATAATAAATAAATCATTTATTTATTTATTATTTACAAATAAAGGGTTTGACCCAAGTCAAATTATTTTTTCCCTCTTTAACAAATATAATAAAATTCCATAAAAGTTGGATCTTGATTTGATCAATAATATTTTAATTATGCACCAATATCTAGACCTTTCAGTATTTTGTTATAAATAGAGTTTTCCATTCACTCTTACCTTTTGATGCCTACGGATCACTTTGGATCCATATTTTGATTGGTCTGACTTTGATCCACCATCATTGTCATATTTTTCTTAGGAGCTCCCTTTGAGTTCCATTTTTGTCTGGGTTTTCTACACCATCAAGAGAGAGGGATTTTAGATCTGAAGTGTTGAGGACTTACAATAACTCATCCCATTGAGGAGGACTGGTAACATCCTTCTATGTTCTCCTCCCAAGTGCCATAAATACAAAATTCTTTAAACATATTCTTGTCTTGTCTATTGAATGCATGGAGCAACTCTTGTTTTATTTATTGCTTAATGTATTTTAATACATAGATCTAGATTTTGCAACATTTATCTTGGTCACCTAATTGCAGATCTAAAGATATTGGCAGCCATCTTTGCTGTTAGGGCTGTTTGTTATGCACGGCTAAAGTGACTCTTTTTCGTACGCTTGCGATTAAGATTCATACTAACAAAATTGAATGAAACAACAGGAAGATCAACATCGTGAGAAAAATCTTTCAAAAAAATCACATCCAAATAAATTTGGTCGACGCATTTCGAACCAGCCAGTGTGGTTCATCATTAGGACTAGATGAAAGAATCTGATCAGGGAACCCAATTAAATAGATGCGAAAAACTTCAACTAGCCGTTGTAAAATAACAGCTAGTTTGACTAAATCAAGGTCATAAAATCATAAAATATATAAACAATAATTTCTTTTATTAAATGATTAAAGTTTATAATTTGAATATTATTTATTATTAATTCTTATAAAATAAGAATTATTCATTATATTCTTGAAAAATAAATAATTACTATTATAAATATTTATTTCTATTTTTAGAATAATAATTAAAATATATATTTGTTTTATTTTGTTTTATTTTTATTTTTATTTATAAAAATAATAATAAAATTAAAAATTAAAAATAAATAAATATTTATAAAATGAATTTAATAAATCTATTTTAATTAATATTTATAAATAAATATATATTTATAAAAAGAATTTAATTATAAAAAAAAAAAGGAATGAAGGGTAGGAATCCAACATCGTAGTGAAAGAATTTTTTATGTAGGCCACTGGGTATTTTTACAGCTACAACTATATAAACAAATGTCCCTCAAGCAAGCTAAGAAGGATAATTAATTATCGCCAAAATACTATGGTCCTTACAAGGTGTTTCAAAAGATTAGTACTATGGAATACAAATTGGGGCTTCCTCCATCTTCCCGAGTGCACCCAGTTTTCCATGTTTCATGCTTAAATAAGGTTATAGGTGACAAGCTCCCAGTTCAAACAATATTTCCAGAACTTAATGAGGAAGGAAAAATCATATTGGAACCTAAAGCAGGCATGGAAACAAAAACTCAACAACTACTAAATTGATCAATTTCAGAGTATCTCATCAAGTAGAAGCACTTACCCACTGAAGATTCCACATGGGAGGATGAGAATGTTATACAAAAGCATCCAGAACTACTCAAGCATTGAGGACAAAAAAAATTTGAAGGAAAGGGGCATGTTAGGTCCCTATAATACTAGTGCAGCCCCTTATTTTTATTGTTAGTGTAGCCCCCTTATTGTTATCGTTGTGCCCATGTAGTCCCCATATTGTTATTATTGTGCCCCATAGAAGCCCATTATTGTTATTGTTGTGCCCTTACATTATTATTATTATGTAGGCTTTGATTATATTGTGACGCCTTAGACTCATATATATAGAAAGGAGGTTTTTTCATTTAAAACATCCAAGAATTGTTCATTTGTGTAATGTAAAGGAGGTTTCTCCCTTGAAGAGGCTTAGTTTTAAGTCATTGATCTATCTTTTCTTATATTTTGTGAGTTGGTTGCATAACACTGGGTATGATTTTTATTTGAAAATTTTAAGGGGTAATTATAATATAGGTTTTCAATACCAAGGCCTCTTAAATCGAGTTATTTAGTTTTTTTGGTTTATTTATATTACTTAGTAGTTATAGTTATGAGAAGAGATTTATTTGCATACTTGGTGAAAATAAAATTGGGCGGTAGATGCGCCAAGTAGAAGATAAATTTTGTTATTATTTCACGAGCTTAGTCATATTTGAGGGCATTGATTAAATGACTTTATATTGAAGGCATGTTGTATTATGCACTTAACAAATGCTTATTGAAGAAGGAAAGTTGACATAGAAAAGATGTTGGGAAGTTATCACCTAAAATATAACATAGTTATGTTGTGAAGGGATTGTGATTATGCTCCAAATCAACTAAAGCTCTTAAAGTTTGTATTTCATGAGGTGCATGTGGCTCGTTAGTCTGGTCATATAAGGCACCAAAGGACATGTGTGAGCATAAAGAAATAACTACTTACCATAACTAAAATTAATATAGTATATCATATGGCCGAGTGTTTTTATCATTAAAAATCAAGGTTGAATACCAACATTTGGTAAGAAAGTTGAATCCATTGAGAAATCTTGATTGGAAATTGAAAGACGTTGATATGGATTTCACCATTATATCGTCCAAGACACCTTAAACCAATAATTCTCTCTTTGTGATCACATATTAACGAAAAAAGCATCTCATTTTACTCTAGTGAAGACTACGCATTTAACATGAGATATTGCTCATATATTTATTTGAAAGGTGGTCAAACTACATGGAGTTCCAAAGATTAGTGTGTCAAACAGAGTACAAGATTTACTTCTTGATTTTAGAAGAATTTGTTTTGGGACTTGAGTTCTAAAGTGAATTTTAGCATAACATACCATCTATATTTTGATGGTTAAACAAAGAGAGTTAATTGAGGTTTGGAAGCCATGCTTTACATGTATGTGATGACTAAACGAAATACTTGGGAGAATTATATTTCTATGGTAGAATTTTCTTACACTAATAATTATCCCCAATCATCGAAGATGAGTCCTTTTGATTCCTTATGTGGGTGCAAATGTAATTCACCTATGAGTTGGGACAACTTGGTGTTTAGGAGGACTCGAGGTATTATAACTTTGGAGGAGATGGAAGGCATCGTGAAACACACACAACAAGACATGAAAGCTTCACATGACATATATAAAAGTTTGCAAAGAAGAAAGTGATAGAGAGGAATTTTTAGGCTATCATAAAAGTGTTTCTTGAACTTAAATATAAATAAAAATTCCTTGAGATTAAGAAAGTGGAGGAAGTTGACACCAAAGGTATTGTGGATATTTTGATGCCTTCGAGTAGATTGGCATAATGACATTCACATTGGATTTACAACAACATTTAGTCATTCGACATGTTCATGTGTGATTTCTCAAAATATATATACATGATCCTAGCCATGTTTTGGATTAGGATATTCCAATGGAGGCCATAAGGGGGTTTCACACGGACCCCCTTGTGATTATAAGTAATAGACAAAAACGCCTATAAAACAAAGATACAAAATGGGCCAAAAGTAGATCAAGGCATTATAAAGAGTTTGATGACATGAGAGGATAATCTTTTGAGATGAGAGACTTTTGTATTTTCCATGTTAATCAACTTCTAGTATGTAGCTTCTTAAAGTGGGGAGGACTTGTAGTGCCTCATTTTGACTTTAGAGTCACTATTACGATTTTGTATTGGGTCAATCTTGACTCGATCATGGGGCAGTTAAGATAAACATCGAGTCAGTGATTGTTAGGTTTAACATTGGTGGCTTATGAGCCCATAAGACTGGGTAACTTATGGTATTTGGCTATGTTTTCACATATGGTGAAGCTTATTTAATAGCTTTGAAAACTTTATTGTAAAATGATTCAAGTGACTTGTTGTTTGGTTGGCTTAGCCAAGAAAATAATAAATATCTACTTGGGCATTAGTATTCCTTGTTAAGGGTTCCCAAGACAAATCTTTGTGTACTATGTGTTTACAATTGTTGTTATTTTTATTCTTATTAAGAATTTGTATGAATTATTTCACCTTAAAGTTTTAAAAGTTATATTCAATATCAAAGATGTATAATATGCTTCCCAAAAAAATCCATAAGAGAAAAATGTGTGAAAACTTAAAACATGAAAATTGCAATAAAAACAAAGAAACAACGAACTATTAAACAATATGATTTTTTAGGTACAACCCCACACTCTAAAACACACTCCATGCACTATTCACAAAGAGTGTTTAGTGGTGAAATTTAACACTACACTATGCACTCAGGGACTACACCAGCCACTCAACCTTATGTGAGCCAATAGACCAACTCTTGAATCCTATACAAAAATGCATCTTACAATGGGTTATCCCAAGACATTAAATATGCCTCATCATTTGAAATATCATGGATTGTCCAATGCCATAGGCACATAAAAGGTGAATTGTAAACCCATCGTTGATCATATCAAAATTATCCTAACTACTTTGTGACTAGATTAATAGTAGAGTAACATTTCTCCCTCGTGTGTCCACGATGTTTATTTTGAACCAACATTTATTGTGATGTTGCTTTGGTGATTCATTTTATTATGTGCAGTTGTGATCATTGAGACCTTATTATTTTGATGTATTTTTCTAATAATGTGATTATGATAATCGATAAATTTTATTTTATTTTATTTTTATGTCATGATATACATGTGATTATCAATGAAATGTAATGATCCATAAACTACCATGCATATTCCACTGGATAGTTCATCACAACAAATATGTTAAAATTATACTTAAAAATCCCAAATCTACACTATTACAATTTTATATCTCTTTAGATTTATAGATCTATAGATTAATGTTAATAGCGTATGCATGCAAATTAAAATTATGAAAAAAATAAAGAATGGTGAAATAAAATCTCACAAACACATTTGACACGTGATATGACCTGGGAAACCCTTTTAGGAGAAAAACCCAACAGGAAAGTGAGGCCACTCTTCTCTCTCTGAATAGAAAAATGGTTGCGTGTATAAATAAGTATGGCATGTGACTCGTGGGATACTAAATGCATGAATCCTCTCTATGTGCTCTATCTCCTATCCCTCTTGGCTATTTTTGATTGGTTATGGAATAACTGCACTCGAAAGAATGGTACCCCTTTTTTTATCCCAGTGGCCTAGTTATAACACAACTCGATAATATACTAATGGTTAGGTTTGATTACCTCAACTCTTAACCATAGTTACAATATAGACTCTTTTAGAGTCTTCTTCATCATAATCACGTGGTTAGCCCCTTCATGAATAAGGGGGGCTGATGTGGCATCTTCTCAAATTATGGTAGTGAAAACAGGAAGGTCAACTTCTGAATGGCATAACTTTCGCATGCAGACTTTGATTAATGCAATTCTTGTGCCATTGGAAGGGTATATGTGTGTAGAAATGGAATTAAAGGTGCGACATTAAAGTGGAAATTTTTTACCCCCAAAAAATGACATTTGATGTCTCAAAACACTCCTTAAAAGTTTTAGACCTTGTTTTTCCAAACTAGGTCCCACTGGTAAAAATGATCCTGTGAGTTGATTCCTCCACTTTTCCACTCTGAAAGCACCGAGATATAATGATCCTATTCAGATCATGTAATGACAATGATTAAAAGAAGCAATATTTGTTTGCTTAGCTAACTATATAACCCACACTAATGAGGGTCAAATGTTAGGAACAATTTGAAGGACGTCATTAGACATTTGTTGTTATTATGGACATTGATGAGAAACTACATGTCTTTGAGTTATATTGAGTTTAAGTTATTCTTAGGACTTTGATTAACCTTAATAAAATGTTGGGAGTAACCCATTTGAGCTAATTATTGGTTGTTCACAAATAATTAGAAAAGAGACCTCTTGCTCAAGCGTGATGTTTATTAACTTAAAACTATTATAGGATACCTAAGTGAGGATTTCATTTGAACACACACACATACACACATAAAGGGGAATTAGTCACTAGCCTAGTATTTCTTAACTTAAAGTGACTATAGGATACCCAAGTGAGTATTTCATTTGAACACACACACACAAACACATGGGAATTGATAACTACTTAGGATTACTTGGTTGAGGCCTATGTTCAATTTGGTTGGCTACCACTATACATTGTATGCTAGTGCCAACATTGTGCAAGTCATTGCCTAGTGAAAAACCTATGACCTAACAAGGGTCGAGACATCCAAAGTCATACCTATAAGGGGGTTCCCACTCATTGGGGGCACCTACCCTTCTAACCTTATAAAAATGGGCTAGAGTCTAATTGGGGGTTTCATCCTGGGCGGGGAGAGCACAAGACCTACCTCCCACCCATATTGTAAAATCACCTCAACCCAAATTTATATTTAATTTAATCAAGTTATTAATGTAAGGGTTTTAGGGACATGACTTTGGAAGGGAGCTAATAATGAGATTTATCCTTGTGTGAGTTAACCCTAACTATCTTGTAAACCTACATAGGGAGTAGAGTCATTCCTTTTTAGGAAATTTCAACCTATTTTAGAAGTAGGGGGGAATTGTGCTAGCTATTTGGAGGATTTTTGGTTAATAGTGAGGTTTGCCTTGTGTTGTGTGTTAATTGACCAAACTCCAACCTTTTTGGAAAGCCATGGGAAGGTAAATATCGCCTAGGTTTGTTGTGACAATTTATGGTTGTTTTTATATTGTCCATTATTTCCAATTAGTGGGTGGAGATGTAGGGAATACCATAGCTTGCAAGCCAAAAGTATTTTTCACATCCCTAATTGTATATGGGAACACTATTTCCAAATGTGAGAAGCATCATAATAGTGAGTTGCAATCCTTTGTTTCACATTGTCGCTTGAGGGTTAGAGGTGTTGACTCACACCATATCTTTAGGGCCAAAGGTGTTGACATTTTATCAGTGGTCTCTCCACTATTTTGAATAATGTTTCCCCTTCACTAGCTCAAGGGATGTCGTCTTATACATGGCCTATTATGGATTATGTTGTTGTTATTGATTTTTTTATGTTTCTTGTTGGGGTTTTGAGGTTTTTTGTTGACAAGCCAAGTGAACCCTTTCTAATTATTGAGCTTGAGGCCCTTATGAGGGGGGCACTACTAACATCTTTGGTTGTGTGTCTAGTTTGGATTAAAATAGATTGTCAGTGGATATTTCCCAAAAACTTATTGTTAGGTTTGCAAAAGATGTGACTTGCATAGGGAAATGGGGACTATTACAAAGTGTTTTCATATAAGTATACAAATTAAATATATGTTATTTCTCTTGAAAAATGTGTTAGAAGTTAGTTTCAATTACCAATAGCTATTTTGAAATGATTGTTGATTATTCAACTTCTGTTAAGTTTTAGTTAACTATTTCTCTTTACAACACCTTAAAATTAGCTTTTTGAATTAAAATTATTACAAGTAATGTCCACATGAAATTTACAATTTAATCATTATTTATTAGACAAATAATTATCCTTTTTTTTATTCATCATGAAAGAAAGAACAAAATTATATTTTGCATAAGTTGAATGCCAAAAGATACGCCTCACAACATTGAACTAATAGAGAAAAAACTATAAAATAAGGTACAATGAAAACATCGAAAAATTAAGTGTGGAAATAATCACTTAATTTCTCTTTTTAGCCTTTTTTTTTTCTTTTTAAACTTCCTGCCATCCCTTTGAGCTTGGCTCAACAAGAACCAATGCTAATTCTCTTCCAGTTGTCTATTTTTAGGTTTCTTTTTATGAGTTTAAACTCTCAGATACATGTGCTCTTTGTGTGCCCCTAGTCCCATCAACTGCTTGGATTTCAACTGTGTCGATGCCCTTTTGTGTGCGGGTTTCATTTTCGGACCGAGCCTCAACATCCCATTATGCTTGGCTACCTTGTTATGCATATGCATCCACTTTTGCATGTATTAGTTGGATCTCTATGGTTTCTTCTTCTTCTTCTTCGAAGAGGTGAGGATATGATACATGTCATCCTTTAGGCTTATGAGCCTGCCTCTTTTCCTTTTTTGGATTATTTTCTGCCTAAGGGAATGTGTTTTGCAAGTATCCTGTTTGGAAGCATGTACGACATCTAAAAGTTGTGTTCTCGTAATCTAAAACTTGAGACCATTGAAATTTTTTGTGTCTCAATAGAATATGGTTAGACATACCCTTGTTGAGGTCTATCTCTACACATATTCTTGCAAAGGAAAATAAACCTTTCTCTATTCTTTCTAGGTCCATATTTTTGAATTTTCCCAAAGTATTTCCAATATTGTCTAGGACCTTATGGTGCTAGAAAGAAAGAGGGAGATTTGGGACTCTCACCCATATGGACATAGTTGTGACCACCATATTGGTAACATCAAAATATGGAAACCATGGTGTAATGAAGAGCCCAACTCTACCCCAAAACCATGGCCCTTCATTCAAAACATGCTCAATATCTTTATGTGTATCAAATTTAACTATGAACAAAACTTTTGAGAATAAATAAATGTCACAGCTGGGTGTCCATGAAGAAAAAACCCACTAGTGCAATGCTTCAGATATAGGCTAGAAACCATTTAACCTACAAATAACAACCTATGGATTATTTACTTCCATCGCTGGTGCTTATTCCATTTGTTCTACTATATAGCAACCTTGAAATTTATGGATTTGTTCTGCAAGGATGGGGGGCTTCCCTTTTACTATGTCCTTTAAAGAGACAAATCCGCTAGGGAGTCTAGATCCTAAAACTCCACCACGAAGCCTTAAATTCAAAAAAATTGTTGCATTCCTCTGAATGCAATAATCCTTCATCTAGAGGGAGTCTTGGAGCAACTTCCCTTCAAATAACAAGCATAAAAATGTTTTAGGGATGCCCAATCTGCCATAAATACTTTGCTTTAAGTATTCCACATGGTATGAGTCCTCGATCTTGAGGATGGAGGTTTTTCCATTTAGATTTTTTAAGAAAATATGAAAAGGTTTCTTTGTTATCTTTGCCTAATTTATAGCCATGGTGGAGAGGGTAAGACATGGGGGAGAGACATCCAAAAACACAGCTACCATTAACACATAATAAAATGGGTATGTGGCAGAGACAAAACCATGAAAAAATCCAAACGAGCACTCCTACCAAGACCCCTCCAAAATTGGGAGACCGCCATCGAAATAGACATTTTGATGCCCAAAATTTCTTAGAAGACAAGGTTCATTCACAGTGTGGCACAAACAACGCGACCTACCATAGGGCAGAGCCCACTCTTACCCATTCGGTCTTAAAACATGCAAAAAAAAGATAAACAACCATCTCTCCACAGGAAATACCCAACGACATCCATGACCAACGCCATGAAAGAAGCAACCACATACATCCCCGTGTCATGGCTCGCTCACATCGCCAGGAAAAAACACAAGTTTGGTGGTGACGCATTGCATAACACAACATAACGAAAGAAACCTAATGCTCCTCTCCATCAAAATTTCTCTCCTAAACTTCCAACAATTTTCTCTTTGACAAATAGTTATTCTTTAATTAATTTTTTTTATTATTTAAAAGTTATTATAAATATATAGAAAATGAGTCCATGCTTATGCTTTTTGGTTGAATTCAAAATTTGGATATAATTAAGGCCATTTTTCATTTAAAAATATAATATTAATGGAAACGAAATAGAATATTTAAGTTAAAAAGTACAATTAAACATTATTTTAAATATAATATTAAAATTTATTTATTATAAATAATGAATTTAAAATAAAATTGTAAATTTGACATTATATTTGATATTATAATGAACATATAATAAATATTAATGTGTGTTAATTTGGACATAATGATGGACATTACGTAAGATGAAACATAACATATTATTATCTATATTTGTGATGTGCTTAGTGTTAGCTATTCATTGACTACTTAATGATTAAGTTAAATATATAATTTTTTTTTATTTAACAAAGTTCAACTTTATAAACGAATTTTTTTTCTACACTTTTTTTATTAATATTTATATCCCTCCTATGCTCCTTCTTGTTGTCATATCGCTATTATTATTGCAGTGATAACATGGTACAAGATTAAGAAGATCATTGTAAAACATTGGCGAAAGAACTCAATGAACATCTATACATACATGGCATCCCCATAGGTATGGAATGCATTTATTTTAACCCAACAGAATATTCCCGAGAATAATCATATAATTGAATTTATTTATTTGTTGGGAATGGCTACATATTCGTACACCCAATCCCCACATGGATTCACCATGTGAATTTCATGAGTCATTGCCTATTATGCATTGCAAGTTGCAAACTCAAGCAATAATCCATATGTCTACTTAAAAACAAAATTGAGAGCGACCACAATCACAAGTTGTAGGATTTTCATCATTTTTTAAAGTAAATAAAAATTGGGCCAAAATTTTCAACGCTTGGTTCCCTCATAGTTTGATGATAAATTATTTTCTAATTTCATTTCAAGATTTAGAAGTTATTTATTTTCCATGTCATGATATATTGATCGAAGTGAATAACTATCGTTCGATATGTCAACTAATTACTTTCACAACTTAGGTGTCTCCTTTATACCTAATGATATATAGTAAGCAAACTCAAGCAATAATCCATATGTCTACTTAAAAACAAAATTGAGAGCGACCACAATCACAAGTTGTAGGATTTTCATCATTTTTTAAAGTAAATAAAAATTGGGCCAAAATTTTCAACGCTTGGTTCCCTCATAGTTTGATGATAAATTATTTTCTAATTTCATTTCAAGATTTAGAAGTTATTTATTTTCCATGTCATGATATATTGATCGAAGTGAATAACTATCGTTCGATATGTCAACTAATTACTTTCACAACTTAGGTGTCTCCTTTATACCTAATGATATATATATATAAAGTTGCAAACTCAAGCAATAATCCATAAGTCTACTAAACAAAATTGTTATCACAAATACAAAGTTGAAATGGATTTTCATCAATTTTTAAAGTAATAAAAATGGGGCCTAAATTCTCAATATTTCCCCATAGTTTGATGATAAATTATATTTTCTAATTTTCATTTCAAGATTTAAAAGCATTATTTTCCATGTCAAGTGACATCTAAGGAAGAACTTATTTATTCATATGTTACTCCAATTACCTTGCAACTTCAGGTGTCTCCTTTATACCTAATGATATATATATCATTCGATATGTCAACTAGTTACCTTCGTCTGAATTAGTGTTTCCTTTATACCAGGTATATATATATATAAGTGAGAGATACCCAAGTTGTGAAGGTGAACTAGGTATATAGCATGATATAGTATATATATGTAATAAATTGTGTTGCCTTCAACTAGGTGTCTCCTTACCAGTTGACATATCGAACGATAGTTATTCACTTCCATCAATGGCCTCAAATATATATTGCGCGGTAACATGCCATCACTTTAGAAATAAGTTGCATCTCAGTGAATCATAAAATGTACATTAAACTTGATCAATGGTTTTTATCAATACTGAATCACAAACTAACCATAGGTCAATCCCAAGCTTATTTCTTGATGAATCTAATGGCTAACATTAACCTTGATCAATGACTAGCACTTATTTTGGATGTTGAGCTACAAACTAAATAATGGAAACTTACGATTGAATGGATTTCGCAATTGTCCCTATTCCATCTTGACAATGAACATCATGTCTCCAAAAAGGAAATGATAATTGTTTAAATTAGGGCTCACAAATGGATACATAGTGTGGCCACTTAATTTGCGCACTGAAAACTAATAAATGATTTCGTAATCATATATTCCAATAGTTAATAAATGCATTGTTTTCTTAATTCTAAGGAGATCAATGAAATCTCTCTTCCCTAATGTTTTACAGGGTCGGTCTCAACAAAAGAGCACATAACATCGATGGTTGGATTCCTTCATTGCGCAACATAAAATAAATATATATCATTGTAATTTATTTTAAGAAAATGATCTTTAGGTTAATTTTCTTTTTTTATACATTGTTTTATACATTCTTTGTAGAGATAAGAATCATATATTATCGAGAGAGAATAATTTACATATATTTACAAATTTTGGTATTTTAATTGAGTTTATATATATATATGCATGCGATGTAATTTTTGAAATAAAATTTTATCATTTCTTTTGAAAAAATGTTGAATTAATTGATAATGAGTATTAAGTGGGCTGTTTAGGTTCATAAGAGATGATATCAATTTTATCCATATAAATTTTAATTTATTAAATATTTAATCAATCATGATAGTGAATCACATCCACGTTATATCAAAATGGTCACCATAAATATTTTACTAGCAATTGCCCCAAAAGGTGTAAAGAGAGGCATATATGATTGTTAATTTAGAAGTGTTGAATTGGAAAAGTTGTACTTTGATTTGAAATAATTTACAGACAACGTTGCTACATTTCTTCAAAGATTTACTACTCAGGTTATTTGATAACTCCCTCACTCAATTTTTTTTTTTACTAATTATTCTATTGCAGGATGAGGCACTGGAGCATATTGCTCACCTTTGTGGTGATCATATTTCTAGACAATGTTTCTTGTAATTCAACTTTTCCATCTTGACTCTCCAAATCCTAGAGTGTCTCCTCTCTTGTCCCCATTCATTCCCCTCGCTATCAATCCTGAACCTCAAGACTTCTCTGTATCACTATGACTCGTGGAAAATTTTTGGTTTCTCGCAGAGGAAGGGGTAGAGGTCATCACTATGTATCCTCTTCTACCCCAAGCCATATTGTGTCAACCACTGAACTGCGAGCCTAGGTGTGGGCAAGGGATCCATGGCTCATACAAGCAGTACATCCCTAATCTTGTCCGCCAAGAAATAAAAAGAGTAGAAGCCACTGCGTGCCAGGAACATCATTATAATCCTAACCACCATGTTCAAGCTAAAACTAGGGATTGAATTCCTAATCTAGGTATGACCATTCATTTGATATTTTCAGGCTACATTCAGGTAGTCAATGTTTACTGGCATGCAAAATTTCTTTTAGGGCACATCCTCATATACAACAACAATGTTGAGCGGGAGAATGCTTACAATTTGGCAGAATTGGAGGAGAAATTGGATGGAATGGATCACAAAATAGACATGTTCTACAACAAGTGCAACAATAGCCCCTTCTCTCGGAATGAGGTTGTTTTGTAGCAAACCCCCAAGCCGGACAACTTAGGACAATGACTTCTATGCAATTTTTTTTTTGTTTTCATTTGTTGTTAGTCTATGTATTGGTTCAATTAATCTATGGATTTTCAATTTTATTTAAGAGATGTTATAGTTAGGAAAGGTATACATAACCTTAAGACGTTGAAGCTAAACTTGTGTTTTGTTCTAGTCCCCCACTAGACAGACCAAAGATAGACCAGAGATAAACAACCACTAATAATATAATTTTTTGTAATTATAATATATATATTGTTATTAATTGGATTTATTTTGATTATTAAGAAATTGGTTGTTATTTTATTATCCTACTCTTACTATTTTTATAAATGTATGTTAAATTCCTACACATGATATATTAAACTCAAATAAATATGTCTTCTAAAATTTCATTTAAATTTTTTTTATAGATAATGTAGATTTAATAATGTGAGAATATATTTAGCAATATGGACAATTTAACTACTGAAAAGGGGTCTCCAAACTAATTTTTAATTTATGATTTCCATTCATTTATTAATTTTACAGTTTATTTAAAATTATCTAACATTCACTCTTATCTTGATATTACAAATTCTCAACATTAAAAATTACAAATAAGTATTTTGATGCACATTAATGTTATAAACCATTTAATTTACATTACTTTTAATAGTTAGTATATATGTTATAACTCATGTTACTTATATAAATTGATATAAGTATATATATATATGGTTATAGTTACTTCAAATTAAATGTTATTTCTCAGCTCGAGTCATGTTCTTTTGGCGTTAGCACGACCTTCACGTTACCTTAGCTCAACCCTTTCAGATCAGGAGCTTTAATTAAATATTAATGAGAGGCATCTGGATATATGTTGTTTTTTCATTTACAAATTTCTAGGTTTTCATCTATTGCTGGTAATTGTATTCCAATTTTCTTCTTTCCCATTGGCATGTCTTAGCCAGGCTTTGTCTAATCCATAAGGGCTTTATAATCCAAGTCCAGTTTTCATGGGACTGTCGAAGGTTGGAAATATGTTTTTATTAGCTACTTTAACCTCCATATATGTCTTTGCCTGCAACGTTAATCTCCAGTCTAGCAACTCTTGTAGTTGTATGTTTATTTTTTCACTTGATATTGAAATTGTTGAACAAGGGAATGGAAAATGGTTGCAGATTGCCTCTGGGGTCGTTTCAGTGGACGCTCATCGGAAATATCCATCAATTGAAACTGCCTATTCATGGCACTCTTATAGACCTTTCTCACAAATATGGTCCCATTATTTTTATGCACTTGGGCTCTGTCCCCACAGTTTTTATTTCTTCTTTTGAGATGGCTGGAGACTTTCTCAAAACTCATGATTCCATATTTGTCATTCGACCTCCAACCGCTGCCGCCAAATATTTGTTCTACAAAAACAATACAAATTTATCATCTGGAAGCTCAAAAGAATATCCAAGTCGAAACCCAAAAGATAAACTGTTGCCATAAGAATATCCAAGCTGAAACCCAAAAGAAAAAGTGTTGCCATGACCAAGAAGACCAATATATAGCAATGGGCACCAACACATTTGTTGTTGTTGTCCAGCTCCGCCAGATAAATGCCACTTAAAATATAGTGGAGTGGCCTTGCATTAATTTTATGGCTCTTGGCCGCCTCAATATCGCACAAAATTCTAGCTAATAGGTGAGAAAAGAGGAAAAATCTAATGGGAAAGTTGAGGATGAGAAAATTATAAATCATGCCATAATCCTTCAATCCAAAAAGCTCTGATGAGTTGGAACATAAATAGAGAGATGAACAATGGACCGAAGGTACAACGATCCTGGCATACCGATCGCCATAAATATGTATGCTACAATCATAAATATTTGTGAGGGTGTCATCCATACAGGTCTCAGAATGCCCGCCTTCTTGAAAAATAAGAAAAGAAAAATGCACAAACCCTTGAGAAATGGGATAATCTCAAAGGAAAATACATAAACGAGAAGAGATATTAAATGTGATATTCTCAATAGAAAAAACTGTGGAAACCTTATAAAATGTTCAAAGATAGACCATGCTCCAATCTTTCCAAAGAATCCCCAGATACTAATTAAAAAACCAAACATGGACACATCAACATAGCCCATGGCCAAACTGGTTTGGCCCATATTATTGATTACAGCGATGCCCGTCCCCACACCACAAAGAAATGAGAAAAACAATAACCATAAGTCAAACTTATGTATCGCGTGAAATATTGTGTGTTCCTTGCCTATGTGAGGAGGATTAGGATTGCATACAATCTGGTTCTCAGTGCTTTCGCTTTGTGAAGGTAGTGGTTCTATAGCACGGCTTTTAGCTTTAACCTATACAGATTTCAAGGATGCGGGTTGCCTTGGAAAATCTAGTGAGGACGTGCGTTCAACGACCCAACAAATTCTGTACATGAGCAAGATATTGTGGTGTAAAAATGTCAAGCATAACCAAAAGAATGGAGTCTCGCAGACACGCGCGAGAGGAAATTGCTACAACCTAACAAGAACTTCGTGGATTTCATACCAGAGCAGGACATTGCAGTGAGCAGATGTCAAGCATCAATGTGATTATATGATGGACACATGTCACGTGTAGAAGAAAAAGGTCGACAAAATTTTGAGATCAATTGATTCAAAAGAAAGGCCTATCGACCTAATTAACTTTATTCAAATCCTTATGACATCGCTAAAAATATCACCATATACCAATACAAATTATTAATAATAATAATAAAATATTTAACAATAACCTATATTTTAATTTAGCTAAATTGAAACTAAGCGACATGATTAGCTATTATGTAGCACTTGTTATTATTGACATGGTTGTAAATGTGATAAAAATATTAAATTGAATGCAATATTAACTATCATAAAAGAAGAAGAAGAAATGGAAACATTTTTAGTTATATCTAAAATAATGTTTAAATCATGTGTATGTGTATTTTAAAGATTTTAAAAAATTATGTGTTATTAAGATGCAAACTAAAATAATTATTTTTTCAAATTGTTGTAACATACTTTGCCAAAATTAGTCAAAACTTGACCCTAATCACTCATGATGGTATTTAAAAGAATTGAATGTCAAAGAGTGACATGATACACCACACTTTGAATCGATTAACCAAGGTCCAACCAACATCTTTCAATATACATAATTGTAATCTATGTTAAAATAAAAACATAATATAATAACAATTAAATATTGAGCGTACCCATGGCTAGCAACAACACTCATGACATTAAATACCTAAGTATCTTATTTTTATAAACATATATACAAATAACACCCAAGGTAACAAATGTACATGATCACTATCATATGGGCATATAGCCCTTCTATGGTTAGGGTATCAAATGTACATGTATCTTAATATCATATGGGCATATTTCCACTTGTTTGTCCAAGGTCTATGTGAGAGAAAGCGAACGATCTGAATTGACTTCTTGGATATGGTGTTCCTTTGTCAACATAAGGACCAAACACATTTATAAAAAATCAAATTCATCTAAGTTAATATGATACTTTATCTTTTTTATACATATAGCTATATTAATCATATATCTTTATTGATTTTCATTTGATGTATATCTTAAATTTATAGAAAGTAAGAAATATATGTATGATGGGTGGGGATAAAAATTGTTGGGTAGAGTTGCCAACATGGCTTGACATGTAAGGAGTGTAAATGTGGTTCATACCATAGATGATGGGAGGTGGTATTTTTCTACAATCACGAGATAGAATAATGTTGTCATTCTACATGAGTTATAACTACATGAGTTCCCTGGTGTTATTTTACATGGATCTCTTTATTATTTTCCACTTACCAACATAAATTGTATGCTTTCTATTAACCTCCTTGCATGTTGAACTGAATTGGGAGTTTTGCCCAATGATATATATCCTCTTGTATTTATTAGACATGAGGAAAGATACTCTAAGGTGCACTTAATATATTCAAGATTGAACATTGCAGTGTGCTTAATATTGAAATATGTAACTAGGTTCGGTTTTCATAATGATATATGTAATCATGATTTTATGTATTTATTATAAAGAGAGAAAAAAATTTATTATTGTCATTCTTGTGGCATGGGTTTCATGCTCAAGGGAAATTTAGTTTTAGTTCAAGCACCCATCGAGTGCTTCTAGGGCCTGTCTTTGAGTCAACGATTCATAAGAGTCGTTGTCATGTATGAAAGACCCTTTCAGGCGTGTTATGTGAAAAAAATTTAATATGATCAAGCATAAATCCTACTGTTAAATTTATGATTTGCTTCTCCTACTTACGTTAAGTTATTAATCTGTAAATCTTCAACATTAACATTGAAGTAAACACATTAACAACCTACACATACAGATCTAAACTAAATAACATGTTCAATGAAAAAGTGACACACAATAATTTTCTGGACAACTGTCCCCGGAAAAACCCAATGCGGGAAAACTGGTCTTCTGGCCGCTAGAGGGCTTTATTGTTAAGTAGAATCTAAGTACAACAAATATGGGCACCAAACTGGTTAACTCAACAAATGAATAAATAAACTGCAGCTATACCTCTATTTTGGAGACAGAAAAATTGACTAATTCACACCCTCAAACGGGATTTACAGAACTCAGCCCTTTTCAATCTTTAGAAACCCCAGCGTTGCTCTGAAGCCCTCTACGTTAGCTTTGCTAGCCTGCGTCAGCCCCTGCGCTGCTCAAGAAGGGCTCGCGTCACCTCAGACTAGGTTACGCTGCCCTAGCTGGCCAGCGTCAGTCCTCCTGGGACTGCGTAAGCCTTCTTTGGCAACATCATCCCTCCTCCCCTCCTACTGCCTTTGTTGGGCTATGGCCGCTATGAGAAGTTGTTGCTCCCTCTGTGCTGCTTAGTTTGCTGCTTCTCTTCCCTTGTTGCACTCTTTTCCTAGGATCAAACCATCCCTTTCGCCAATACTACCCCTCATTGTAGCTGAAACACTTCTGAAATTCTTAGCAAACCACGCCCTAGAATTCCAGCTTAGTCTCAGTGCTCTGCCAATGTGTGTGTACTCCGACTGACCCCAAGCCCTCTTCTTATACTTTTCTCATTGAAACATCAACATTTGTGATCTAATCTTGAACCGACGGCTAAGATTAGAATATTCTTGATCTGTGTGACTTAATTCATTTTCATCACATGTTTAATTTAATTAATTTTAATCTTTTAATTTTCCTAAGTTAGACTTCGGGTCCTTAATTAAAAAGAATAATTAATTAAATATCTATTAAATAGGATGGAATTTATTAAATCTCTTTCTGGGTCATGGAGATCTCATGTACTCTAATCTGTCCACAAATTTTGGGAGCTAGAGTACATCCGATCTACCCCAACACTCCAAAATATCAACACTCCCTCTTAGCGAGGAATGTGTTCTAGAAACAATACTTCATTTCGAAGTGTTGCACTGATCTCTGGTGTGAGTCTCTGTGTTGATGCTTGGATTGCTGCCCTTCATCACTACGTTGATGCTGCTCTTCCATACTGCTGCCCATGACGCTACCACCGCCACTGCCACATTTGTAGTGCAACTCCCTCTCTCAATTTGTCGGCATGTTAATCGTCGCAGACCGCAACTCGGCTTGCCGAGAGTAAGAACCGGAAGCCCTCTTGCCCAGAGCCCACAGCCAAGCCGCTTGGGCTGGTCTAATCACCGAAGACCCTTCCTGCTGCTCATGCTGTCATTCGGGAGGTTACTCAGATCATGACAACTCCCACATCACAGAAACACTCCCGTCAAGTCCCCCTACCTGCTGCTGCGCCATCCTCCGAAGCCTTTGCGCACATAACTTTCAAGACTCTGCCGTAGTTGCCTACTATGCGATGCTGAAGCTCATCAACCCTTGTTGTTGTTGTTGCATCCGCATTGCGCTCGTCCCTCTCACATCCGCACTACCTCTCGCTTTCACTGTGATTATTTGCACCCATCTACCACTCAGCCTCTACTATCTTAAGGCTCCCGTAGCTCGTATGTGATCCAAGAGTTGGGCTACTCAAGGATCCTGCCCCACTCTGTAGCTGCTCTACAGATCAATATTGCCCCACTTTCGTGGTTCATGGGCGCTCATGGCTACGTCATCTTCGAAGTCATCATCCGCCACAATAGCCTTGGAGCTATAAGTTTCTTTGTCCTTTTTCTTGTGAGGATAATTGCTGGCGAAATGTCCTAGTTCGCCACACTGGAAACACTTGATCTTCGATAGATCACGCTTATTTCTCCCTTGTTGCCTCTTTGATGCCAAGGTTGCATCTTCCTCTTCTTCCTTCTTCACTTTTCTCAAACCAGTGTTCTACTGTATTTTGGTCATCCGACGGATTTCCTCTTATCAGAGGATAGCCCACATGTTTTCCCAGTTGGGAAGGTCTCCTCTGCCCAAGAGACTTTAGACAAAAATTTCCCAATCCTCTATGACTGCATTGAGATTAGCAATCACCATGACATTGTCATCTACCTTGACCCCAATGCCAATTAGCTGATCCCGGATCGATTGTAGTATGGATAGAAAAGGGTCAATCTCCTCTCCCTTGGCCATCATGAATAACCTTAGCTAGTTCTCCAGAAGCATCTTCCTTTGGACTGATCTTCCTTCATATAATGTGGTTAGATCTACCCACATCTCATGATTTGTTGCCTTCTCGGCTATGTGCAGAACCACATGATCTTTGACCCCATCCATAATTAAGCGCTTGGCATGTGTCGCTGCTTCTTCATGCTTCTCCAGGAGTTTCACATCAGTCGGTGTGGCCAAGACTTTCTCTGCATGCTCCCTCAAGCCGTATGCCTCCATGACTACCAGGATTATGGCCTTCGAGATTGCAAAGTTGGAAAAACCATCCAACCTATCCTGATCACATAGTCCATGGGGTTCCATCCACTCAAAAAATGTGTTGGAATGAATCCTCCTCTCTATGCTAGAGACTCAGATCTAGGGTCCTTGGCGAGAAAGGCACCCTTTTCTCCCTCTGACAACTGAGTCCCTCTCTTGGAAGTCTGCCAAACAAAACAAATCAGCTCTCTTTGATCCTCTGATCGATCTTTAGACTTCTTTGTCAGGAAATATTCTAAGAAGTTGTTCTCCTCCCGCTCTTCGTCAACTTAACTAAGGCTAAATTCTGCACCGAAAAATTTTTCACCCCACCAGCAACTGTTGAAGGTCTGCAGCTCAGCTTCTGACACTCTAAACACCAATCAGCTTTTGGATTGCGTCACCCTGGCTAGCCTCTGCATGATCAGACAGTCTCAGCGCAGCTTCTGCGCTACCTCTGTGCAATAAGTGCATGGGCTTGCGTGGAGACTGCTTCACCCTTGCCTCTGGTCGGCTCTGCTTCCTCCTGTTGTTGTGCTTCCTTCTCTGGTCTGGTTTATCTGCTGTTGTTGTTGCTTTTTGCAACAAGGATTTCTACAGTTGTATTGTTGAATATCTAGCTAGATCTGCAATCACTCTAATACCATGTGAAAATTTCTAAATACGCTCAAGCAGAAATCCTACTGTTAAATTTATGATTTACTTATCCTACTTACATTAAGTTATTAATCTAAAAATATTCAACATTAACATCGAAGTAAACACAATAACAACCTACACATACAGATCTAAATTGAATAACATGCTCAATAACAAAGTGACACACAAGGATTTTTTGGACAATTGTCCCCGGAAAAACTCAATGCGGGAAAACCGGTCTTTTGGCTGCTGGAGGATTTTATTATTAAGTATAATAAAAGTACAACACATATGGGCACCAAAATGGTTAACGCAATAGAGAAATAAATAAACTACAGCAATACCTATGTTTTGGAGACTTTGGAGACAAAAAAACTGACTGATTCACACCCTCAAACGAGATTTGTGGAACTCATCCTTTTTAGTCTTCATAAACCCTAACGTTGCTCTGAAGCCCTCTACATCAGCTTTGCTAGCCTGCGCCAAGCCCTACGCTACTCAGGAAGGGCCTGTGTCACTCCAAACTGGGTTACGTGACCCTAGCTAGCCAACGTCAGTCCTCCTGGGACTGTGTCAACCTTCTATGGCACTGCGTCAACCCTCCTGGCCTCCTGTTGCCTCTGCTGGGCTATGGCTGCTCTACGTAGTTGTTGCTCCCTCTACGCTGCTCAGTCTGTTGCTTCTATGGCCTTGTTGCACTCTTGGTCTAGGATCAAACC
Source organism: Pinus albicaulis (assembly GCA_034641835.2). Lineage (NCBI taxonomy): Eukaryota > Viridiplantae > Streptophyta > Pinopsida > Pinales > Pinaceae > Pinus > Pinus albicaulis. The sequence goes on from CM076581.1 coordinate 725,744,555, forward strand.
ATCCCTTTCGCCAATACTACCCCTCACTACAGCTGAAACACTTATGGAATTCTTAGCAAACCACGCCCTAGAATTCCAGCTTAGTCTCAGTGCTCTGCCACTGTGTGTACTCCAACTAACCCCAAGCCCTATTCTTATACTTTTCTCATTGAAACATCAACGACATGATCCAATCTTGAATCAACGACTAAGGTTAGAAGATGCTTGATCCGTGTGACTTAAGTCATTTTCATCACATGCTTAATTTAATTAACTTTAATCTTTATTCTTCCTAAGTTAGACTTAGGGTCCTAACAAAAATATTAATTAATTAAATATCTCTAAACAGATGATGGAATTTAAATCTCTTTCTCAGTATTGCATCTGATGTACCTAGTCCCTTCACAAAGTTTGGGAGCTGGAGAAGATATTTGATGTTATCAGTCACCCAAAATATCATTGATGTTACACAAAAGAAAAAATATTTTAGTCAAAGATCCTCCAAGACCTTATCATGGTGCCTCAAGCAAGTTTCCCTACACGAAATATCAAGTCGGCCTCAAGGAAGCAATTCGTACCCCTGGAAAGCCTATAAATAAGAAGGAACTCGACCCCATTTGGAGACACACAAGAATGTTCATCTCCTCGAGGAAGAAGCTAAAAAAGGACGAAAAAGAAGAAGAAAAGCAAGATCGAAGTTTTTGGGCCTCTCTCTCTCTCTTATGTTAAGGTTTCTAAAATTTATTAGGCAAGTCGATTTGCTGGAAAGTTGTTGACCAAGTCGAAGTGCTGGAAATTTGTTGGGAAAGTATAAGTGATGGAAAGTTGCTGGGAAAGTTGAAGTGTTGGAAAGTTGTTAGGTAAGTTAAAGTGTTGGATAGTTTTTGGGGTCGAAGTTGCAGAAGAAATCGTTGGGTCAAATTTGCAGAAGAAACTGTTGGGTCAAAATTGCAGAATAATTTTTTGGGTAGAAGTTGCAAAAGATACTACTGGGTTGAAGTTGTAGAAGAAACTGTTGGGGTCGAATTTGTTGAAGAAGTTGTCGGGATCAAAATTGTTGGAAAGAAATATCATAAAGGAGAAAGGTTTACTTGGTCTTGGAGGAGTCTTTGTTGAGGGTCTTAGGTATTGGAATTCTTCATTTGAAGATTCTATAAGAAGAGAAGAATTCTTGTGGGTTTTCCTCTCAAGTGGAGAGGTTTTGGCCCTGATTGTTCTCCCACATCTTGTTTCATCTTGTCTCATTGTTCTTTATGATTTGGTAGTTGTTTGATGATAAGAACGCTAATACAATCAATAGAAATAATAATCTAATTAAGTCAACTAAAAATACATCACAAGCAATTATCAAAGTAAGAGAAATCACCTAATCTAATTGCCCTAGATTTCTCAACAATTAATATATCTAGAGTCAAGATAGAACCATGCTAGTTTTTGTTAGGTCCCTAGATTACTAGTGTAGTCCCTTATTGTTGTTAGTGTAACCCCCTTATTGTTATTGTTGTACCCGTGTAACCCCCATATTGTTATTATTGTTCCCTTACATTATTATTGTTAGGTCGGCTAGGATTATATTGT